>CM070516.1:13055794-13655794 GCA_036346375.1 Guadua angustifolia | reverse complement strand
ATTTCGGTGACTTAGTTTTAAACCGGTTTTAGAGTTTAGTGGTTGATTGCGATCAAGTTCATAGAGGTGTTAGGTTTTTATGACTTCTTCTGTAATTCTCGGTTTAATTGATCTTGTTGTGGAGAATTATCTTGGGTTGGTAACCCTTTGGACATGTGTGGGTCCGAGGGTGTCGCTAGTGAAGCGAGGTTTTGGTAGCATTCGCAAAGCGCTTAAGCGCGGGAATGTTACTGATTGGTATCGAGCGGGCTTCAGTCCGTGATGTTTGAATGTAGTGATTAATTCTAGAATGAATTAATATTTTGTCAGTGTGAAGGTAGAAACATGGTTCAGGTTGAATCTTTAAACTGTGGCCCTAGGGCAATACCTGTAAAACTTGATGTAGAATGATGAATTAATCTAAAAATTTGACACACTCTGATGCACAGTAGGAAAGGGATGGGATATCGTTGCATTGTTTTACAATGTTCTTTTGAGATTTATGCTACATTGATACTTGTTGATATGTTATATGTTAGTCTCGTTAAGGCTATGGTATTATTTATGGCTATGAATATGAAGTGGTACATTGATTAGTGGAGTCCAAGGGGACTCTTTACTTGACTCAAGGGTTCAAATTGTGTCGGTGGTTTGGTTGTTGGTGCGGCAGCTTAGAGCCAGCACCGAAGAAGAGTTCTTGTGTTTATGTCATAAATCGGAGAGTTGTTGGAGTGCGTAATTGAATTTTTTCTTCCTTGGTCTTCTTGAATTTATGGTAAGGAAGAGAGTTTTGTGTTGCCCCTTTTATGCTGCTCTGTGGAGAAAGACATGGATTTCTTCGTGTTGTCGTTCTCCGAGTTGAAGTTTTGGATTTGGGGCTTTAAAGGGAAAAGTGTTATTCGATCGATTCGCTTTTCCTTTCTGTGAATTTATTTGTATAACTCCTTTCCTTCGTGGAATTTTGGAATTTGATAATCGGTTTGGAGTTTTATTGAATGTCATGGCTTGAGCCCTGCCATTTTCTGTGTCTTTTGAGAGTCGAGTTTTTTTGGAAGTTTTCGTTGGCTTTTCTGGAAATGAAAAAAAATTCGGCGCTTAGAAGTAAGTTCTTGGTGATTGGAAGATCTTCCCATAGAGGATTAGTAGATGTATGTGTTGTTGGGTTAAGGTGGTCGACCCTAATTGGATAGATGGCAAGAAGTAGGTTGTGGGTCATGGTGATCCACGGTTATAAGTGGAGATCTGGAAATGGTGTTTGCGTAAGGGTATAAATGATTGTGTCAAAGAAGTAATAAGTTTGGTTGAGGCACTTGTCAATTAAGTTGATGGGATTCGATTGTCTAAATCATTGAAACCTTTATTGTTTAAGGTGCAAGAATTTTAGAGATAATGGGATGTAGGATAAACTTAGGTTTAATTACATATGGAAATGGGGTTGTCAGTGTAATTATTTGGAAGGTTGCCTTCTGTTTAAGGCATTTTGTTAGTGTGCAATTGAAATTGCCATATGAGTTGTGTTTCGCCAAGTGGTGGAGTTAGTAGATGAAAGATTGTGAGGAAGAAAGAATGCATACTTATGGAATAGTGTGATGATAGTCTTTGGATTTGCCATTTAAAGGAAATAAATAGATGTAATGGAAAATGTTGGATTTCAGGATCGTTTTGCTATTTCCGAAATGTTGATGTTGGGATTAGTGTGTTGTGTGGCTTCTTGATCGAGTGATTCGTTGTTGTGAAGCTTTCCACCTTAGGGCTCAAGGTGGGAGGATTGGTTTATGCTGTTCAAAGAATGGAGTTCTCTTCGATTTTATGTCTGTTTGTGAAGTTTCTCTTCTAAGTTGAGTATTCATTGATTTTTCTCTCGTCAGCTTTACGGTTTTGCCTTCTTTGGGTGACGTGCAAGACGCAGTTTAGTGTCATGTTAGACCCGGTTGTGAGGACTGAGGTTCTATGTCTTTGTAAGAGTGGGGATATGTGATTTCGTTGTTTAGCTTGTTTGGGAGGATCAATTTGATCGTGTTGATTGAAAATGATAAAAGAGGTTCTTGAGATGTTCGAGATTTGAATTTGTCTTTGCGATTTGGCTTATGAAAGGAAATAGAGTGATCATGGGTTCTTGTTAAATATTCTCTAAGGTGATGTATGTGGTTTATTGGTTTAAAGAGAATTGTATCTCTTTTGCATTCTAAATTTGGAGTTAAAGATTGTGATTGTTTGTGGTGTCGGTGTTGAGTATAGTAAAGATTTATACTCTTGGGTTTGATTATGTGAGTGAAAAAAAAAGTGAAGGCGAGACCCTCTTAATAAAAAGAACCAAGTGTAGTTTGGTATGATTTGGGAATTTTGGTACATCTGCTCGGTCTTGGCGCCATGCCACTTTAAGGAGGAAAAAGTGAATGTTGATTCAAAAGGGATGGAATGAGTTAAGTTACTTGCTTCTTTTATTGGGAAGAGAAGTGGATTGAATTTTGGAGTTCTCTCTGGCGTGATAAATACCGGATTTGTTGTTTGAATTATCCTTGTTTTGTATTTTGTTTCGTTGTTTTTTGTTGGTGTTCCCTGTCGTGGTTAGAATTCGAGGTCTAATTTTGTTAAAGGGGGAAGAGTGTAATACCGCAAATCTCTTTTGCTAGGGTTTTACGCAGAATTATTCCACCTTAAATGATTCGTGGATTTGTATTTGGGAGAAAATATTTATTGTCGCGTTTTCAAGCTTTTAGTAAAGGTTTTGGTTGTTATGCTAGTTTTTCGCTTGAAGTATCTTTTGAGCCGTATTGTTTGGCGGCGGTATTTTCTTGACAATCGTCGTTTAGGCCAAGAATTTAATACTTGGTTCGCTTAATTGGATTGAAAGTTGGATTTTGTTTGTAGGAGGGTGTTTTGGGAATTGCACCTAACCTCTCCTCTCTCTTCCTTCAATTGAGTGGTCGGGCATTGCTTGGAGGCCCTTCTTTTTTAGTTTCTGGCGAACCCGGCTCACAGAGCTTGGCTCCTGCGCCTAGAGCAGGCCCTCCGACTCCAACCCCGCTGGCCTTCCCCTGCCGTGCTTCTCCCCCATGCGCCACCTCTCCTCCCACCGGTGCTCCTCCGAGGCGGCGGGGCAAAGAAGAAGCCTGAAGAGACTCCTCGGCCGACCCGGCCCGGCTGCCCTCCGGCCTTTGTTCGGCCAGCCTCTGGCCCTCCTCTGCCCCTCCCGTCCAAGCCGTGAGCAGCCAGCTGAGTTCCCTGCAGCACTGCGCGTGCCTCCTCCCTAGTCTGGCATTGCATCCATGGCAGGCACCTCCCTGGGAGCTCCTGCCTGTGCATGACCTCCCGGCCAACCCGTCCGGCCTTGCTCGGCGAGCTCCCCTCCAAATGCTCCTCCTACCTCCTACCAAGGCGTCCTTCCTCCCTCATTCCTCCATGAGAAAGACTTGAGGTAAAAACTCTAGGTATATGGAGGATTTAAGTGCTTGCATGCAAGGTGTTTATGCGTTAATGTCTAAGTTTGGGATTTATGATTGTCGGTGTTTCGAGAACCGCAAGTAAATTTGTAGGTCTAGAGGGCTTCAGGCTCCGCCTCCTTGGAATGGTTAGACCGAAAGAAAGGAGGTCCAAGATTTATCTTCGTTCGGGCGTAGCGTCCCTACTCCAAATCCGTGAGGTGGTCGGGTGTTATTGATTACGGTGTATCCCGTCAAGTGCTCTAAGCGAGGGTCGAGCCTCGAACTCGGGCGCCTGGTATGCAGGAGTTACCGAGAGCTACTGCGAGTGTAGTTAAAGTGCTATGTTCGTGCCTACATCGTGCCTCCGAAGACCATGCCTCTCCTTATATAGCACAGGGGAGGCGGTTCTGCGGAGGTTACGCGAGAGTGTAAAGGAAAAAATGGATGGGGCTCCTTTACGCCTAGGAGTCCGGCCTTTTTGCCTCTGTGTACGGTTGTTTGGACTTCTGACCTTTGACGTGTAGGTGCACGTCTGTGGTTCAGGTTGAGTGGAGGCGCAGAGCGACAGCTCGGTCCGTTCCTCCGGAAGCGGCTGCACTCTGCTTCGATGTCAAAGGTCGTGCCGACGTCGAGTGTCGGCCTTGGAAGGCAAAGTCTCGGGAAGGTGCGTGGCGTCCGCCCCTCGCTCGATCGCGGATTTAATCGCCAGTATCAGCCTGGCTTTAGGTGAGCAAAGCAGAGGCCCGATTTCGACGTGATTTGACGCGTCGCTTCTCGGTGAAGATGATCCGAAAACTTGTTCGAAAGCTGCCGATCGGTCCGAGCCATTGGCGGACTAACCCCGGTCGTCGTTACCGTGGTTAGGTAGGCGCCGGTCTGTCAGAAGCTTAGTCGGACGCTCTCGGGGCTCTTGAGCCGGGAATCGTCGGGCCTCAGTGAGGGGCTTCTTGTTTGAGGCTCGAGGCGCGGTGGCGGCTGTCACGCTTCTCTCTGCGGCTGGGGACAATGCATGCCACAGGTGATTCGCTCAAGAGCCCCTGAGTTTCCGAGCGGATCGGAGAGCCGATCGAGGGTTTACCCTGTTCAACGGATCCTGGTCGAGCATGCCGCTTTGATATGGCCGGATCTCTGTGCCTTAGGACTGATCGACCGGTTTCTGTGATTTCTGGTGCCCGGCCGGTCAGGTTTGGTCGGTTTTGCGGAGTCTTGGCGAAGATCCGGTGGATAGAAGTTTCGAGCCCCGAGCGGATCGGAGAGCCGATGGGGGTTACTTTCGTGCGGAGCAGCTCGGTTGCAGGACTCGAGCTCCCGGTCAAAGTCGCCTAAGTATCTGCAAAATGCATCGGCTAGACGAAGGTGGCCTCCTCGGTTGCTTGGTGTCCGACCAAGCGGGTTGGTCGCCAATGCGGTCTTGGCTTGGCGCATCCGGTGGGCAATGAACCCCGAGCCCTCGAAAGCGTCGGAGAAGCTGGTCAGAGTTTTCCTCGTGTGTGGAAGCGCCCATTTTGCGTCGTGGTCGATGCGTACTGTAAGGCCTGCTGCGCCGAGAATAGATAAAGGCGCCCGTACCATACGCGCTGAGCGAGGGCAGCGGCGGCGCTTCCACGACTTAATACGCCCGTCCGCGGTGTGGGACCTAGAGGGGTGAGCTAGCGCCGCGTTGCCACGCCGCTGGCTTGAACGCCGTGCTCGTGAAGCCGAGCAGCGGAGTTTGTCCGAGTGGGCCCCGGTGGCTTCCTCAAGAAGAACCATTTCCGAATGACGTTATCGGCGTGGGCGTCCGGACCCTCTCAGGGGCGACTCCATGAGAACCTTTCTTTACTCGCTCCGTGCCGGACCTCAGTCGTCCATCGACCCGGCGAATGATACCATTGCCACCCGTCGGCGGGTTCCGCGGTGAAGTGTGAAATATGGTCTCGAACATGATTAAAGGTGATTGGGTCATCCGCCGACCCAACTAGAGGCCCACTGAGCTCACCTTATCCTCGTCCCTCGCTCGATTACCGCTCGGGCGGTGTGTGTACATCCACTTGGTGGCAGGCGCTCGGAGCCTCTACAACACTTGAGTCGAGCCCGAGCATAAGTTGGTGAGCCCTTTAAGTGGCTTCAGGATCGTGGCGACCTTGGCGCGTTTTTCTCATTGCCGCAAGGCGGTTTCTTCAAGTCTGGGAACAAGGCTCGAGGAGCCGCGGCGCCACTCTGCCTGGCTTGAAGGCCTTCTCGCTGGTTCTTTGTCTGTCGTCAGAATTATCGCTTGAGGCTTATCAAGAATCGAGTAGCGTCTTAGATCGCTGAACCGTCGCGACAGTCGGCCGGGGCAAGCTATGCGCACGCCGCTTCGCGATATCGTCTGTTCGGCTGACGCCTTTGTCGCCGGCGATGCGCGTTACACTTCTTATAAAGGGGGGAACTCTCGCCGGATTCCTCCGTGTTGTCCTGTATTCTTCACTGCGAAAGAAAAGAAAGACGAGGGCGCACCGTGAGGGAAACCAAAAACCTAGGAGAGAGATTCATCGCCACGGCCCACCGCCGCTTCGTCAGTCTTCTCTTCGGAGATGTCGTGGGCCGGAGTGTTCGGCTTCTTGATGCTTTGTGCGCCATTCTGGCGAAGAAGCGATTCCTTCCCCGCGGCGTATCTCGGTGGAGTGTACAACGAGGAGCACGCCGAATTATCTTGGTTCGAGCCCCACGAGGTAACATCTACTCGATCTTCTCTGGCGGAGAGGATCACTATTCGTGAGTCGAGGTGGTTCTTCGAGCTTAAGTCTGCTGATTGTGGCTATTGTCCTATTGCTTGAGTGTTGATGGTGTGTCGTTTGTCGTCCTACTTCAAGGGATTTTATACCCCTTCCAGCTATTACTGGAAGCAGACGGAGAGATTCGGAGTAGTGCATGATGTGCATTGAAGGCGTCTTTGCAACGTCCGGATCTGGCGCCACATCGCCTTAACTCAGGATTCCGGTCTTGGTAACGCTAGAAGCGCACACCTCGAGCGAGGTCGAGGTCGTGCGGGGTTTAGACTCCCACTTCCCAAGCTCGAGGTCGTGCGGGGATTGGCGCGGCTTAGGTCGTGGTCGAAGTCCCATCTTGCCCACCCAGTGAGGGCCTTACTAGCGTGTGTTGACTGTCGAGATTTCTCGATCCCGCAGCTAGCCCCGAGGCTCAAGGTTGTGGCAAGAACATGGGTCGACCTCAAGCCTCTCTCGCAGACGAGAGGGTAGCCGAAATTCGAACCCAAAGTCGAGGTTGGACGGAGACCTATGGACAGGCCTTGGTGGCGTTACACTTGGCGCCTCTTGATCTTGATGCAGTGCGGACCACGATCGAGCGGCGAACCGTCATAGCGCCTCGATCCGCGCTCGACCCTTACGCACTGTCGAATCACGCCGGCGCGCCTTTTGAGATGCCCTAATCTCCGGTACGCAATGATCTGTGCTTATAAAACCCGAGCCTGTTGCAACTTCGAAAGGCTCTCGACCTTTTCGCAGTCTTCTTCTTCTAACTCCTCACCCGAGCCCTTCCTCTTCTAGCGACCAAGCATCCCCCATGGCCAAGCTCGGAAAGAGTTCCCTGTCTGTAGCGAGGATGAGAGAGCTCGAGAACCTGCGACTGTTGGACCCGACGACGTGGCGAGTGCCAAACGGAGAGATCGAGCCGCAGCCATGGGATGACGAACTCATCAGCACGGAGCACTACAAACTCTTCGGCCTGCGGACGCCGGAGAGTGATTTCCTCGCTGCAGTTCTCACCCAATGCGAGATTGAGCTCATCAACATGGTACCCAACTCCATTCTTCTCCTCTCTATCTTCTCTCATTTGTGCGAGGGGTTCCTTGGAATCCTTCCCACCCCCTCGCTTTTCTTTCGCTTTTTCTCCATCTTCCGCACCGGGAAGGACCCCGTGGTCGGTTGCCTCTACTTCCGTGGCAGAGGGATCATAGTCCTTCCCCAAATCCGTCCTCGGGACTCCCTCGGTCCATGGACCGAGCGGTGGTTCTACCTGAAGAGGAGCAAAGAGGCTTGGCGTTTGTGGAACCCCATCGGGAAGAAGCGAGACTCAGGCGGGCGACACGAGATCGACCGAGGCCATCGCGCCATCCACATCTGCGCTAGCGTGGCCTTACAGGCGAGCTATGCACGACTTCTTGAGGAACAGGGTGTTCCCTCTGCGGAAGAGGATACACCCGTTCTTCGAGATTAAAGGCTGCGACGACCTCACCCGTGAAGGGACGTCTGGTAAGTATCTCTGCTCTGAAGCTCTCTCGAGTTTTGGTCCTTGGGCTTCCTTGACGAACTTGCCCCTTAGTAGCACCGAAGGAGTCCTGGATCGCTGCCCGGATGAACGAGATGTTCGGGAAGGCGGCGCGACTACACCCTCGGCGACCCCATTCCGAGGAACGTGATGTGCCGGAAGCAGTAAGCCATTCTGGACCAAGTTGTCTAGTTTTCATACGCTTTGGGCTTTTCTTGACTCTTCGAGACGCCCACAGGACAAGCAAGAGTTGCTCGAGACGGCAAAGAAGATGTTCGCTTGCCCGTGCGACAAGCAAGAAGCGAGCAAGAGGCCGGCACCGGACGGAGTAGGCGGCAAAGGCCCGAAGAAGCAGCACGTCGAGTGGGGCGACCACGCGATGGTGAGTCTCCTTGGTCGAGCCCCCAAATGCCTTACTCGTCACCTTTCGCCCTTTGACATACGTTTCCCTCGTGCGATGAATGCTGCGCGCCGAGGCCGATGGAGGACCCGGAGCCACCGCGGGCTCCGAGGTCTCAGGACCAGGGCACCCGAGAAAGGGACGCCTCTTCACCCTTGGGGCATCAAGGGCCTCGCCAACCCCCGGCGAAGCGGAGGCTGCAGACTCAGGTACCTCGTTGTTTCTTTGCTTGCCAAGTCTTCCCATTCGCTTTTAGCTTAGTACCCTTTACTTATCACGGACCACGAGCACTCAAACTCAGCCCTTGCCCATCGACCATGGCTATTGTCCGAGGGCGAGACCGAGTCCGGCGAGGAGAGACCTCCTACGCTAGCTCCGCGCCGTGAATGGGGTGGAACAGCGTTCTGCTGACCCACAAGGTTGGGTTCTGAGTTCGACCAAGGGATTGACGACCCGTCGAAACGAGGTCTCGGACCGCGCGATGAGGCGCGGCCAACACCATGGACAAGCAGGCGCGGCTTGCTGGTCTGGCGAAGATGCGCCGCGTGCGCCTCGGCCGTGGCGGCGAGTCGCCATGTTCTGCCCGACCGTCGAGTCGTGGTGCCCGACCACGAGGTCGGAACGCCTCGGCAGACGGTAGAAGAACGTCTTGATGTCGAGCCGGGGCGTCCGCAGGAGGGCCAAAGATGCCCGCCGCGATGGGCGAGATCGCGCCGTCGGTCGAGTTCGAGCGGTGAACCCTCCCTGAGGAAGCGGCGAACGAGGCGCCCCAGGCCAGCGACGATGAGGACGAGCGCCAACACCATGGACACGAAGGCGGGCAGACTGCTGGTCGCGATGAAGATGGCGCCGCGGCGCCTCGGTGTGGCGGCGAAGTCGCCATGTTCTGCCCGCGTCGAGGTCGGGTGCCCCGACCACGAGGTCGGAACGCCTCGGCCGACAGTGCAGAAGACGTCTTTGAGGTCGAGCGGGGCGTCCGCAGGGGGGGCCAAAGATGCCCCGACCGCGGTGGACGAGATCGACGCAGCCGTCGGGGTCGAGTTCGAGGGCGGACTGAACCCTCCCTGGGGAGCGGCCGGGAACGAGGACGCCCCCAGCGGAGGGCCTAAAGGGGCAAGCAACCCACAGCGGCAGCGGACAACACCGTGCCGAAGTCGTCAGGGAGCAGACCCGTGGAGTACTCCCGCACAACCTTCGAGGGTCGGCTTAGCCAGGTACAAAGTCTCTTCGTGCTATTGTTGAACTTTAGATCGCGTCTCCATTTCCTTTCTTTTCTGACAAGGACCGTGTCGACTTTCTAAACCCCGCAGGCCATCGGCTCCATCGCCCAAGGGCTGCAAGGCCTCCAGATGCACGCCGACACGCTGAGGGTCTTCCTCGACGTGGTGGAGGACCGGGAGGCGAAGCGCTCCAGGCTCATAGAGGCCTTGAAAGTTGAGCGGGAGGAGACTGCACAAAAGGCGGTGGTCGACTCCAACGAGATTGCCGGTCTCCGCCAAGCAATGAAGGCGCTCGAGGCTGAGCGAGCCAGGACTAAGGAGCTGAAGAAGGCTGCTGCGGACCAAGCAGCCACCGCGGCGAGGGCCTCCCCCGAGCTCGAAGCCAAGGTTCGGAGCTCGAGGAGAATTGGGTCAGCGAGCAAGGCGGCAAAAGCGCTTCCTCCGCCGCACGGCGAGGACGGCCAAGGAGAAGGATCACGACCAACCGGGCTTCGAGCTGCATGAGGCTCGGGAAGCCGTGGTGCGCGAGCGGTCGGCGGCAGAGGAAGCCCGCCGGGCGATGAACGGGATGGCCGATAGCTTGGAGGAGGAGCGCCGATCGGGTCGGTCCCTGAGGGCGAGGGTATCCGAACTGGAGTCCCTCCTAGCGGAGGCCAATAGCGCCAAGGTCGCTGCCCAGGCGGAAGCAGCGGCGGCGAAAAAGCTCGAGGAGGATGTTTCAGTTAAGCTCACCGCCATGACCGAAGCCGCCGCCGGTAAGATGTTGTTATTCGGGCGACTTGGGAGGTGCCGCTATCGAGTCGCGCTTAACTTCGCTTCGATCTTCGTGAGTTGCGTAAGAGATTCAATAAGTCGCGAGGCGCCGCGATTGGCGGTGGAGGAGCGTGACACGGCGGTCACGCGGAGGCGGTGGCTCGACGGCGCGAGAGAGGCGGAGAGCGACTGGCCGAATCAAGTCGCCAGTTGGCGACTTTGGGAGGTAGGCCTGTGCCGCTCGCAACCGATTGCTTGGGGCCAAGGGGCACAAGTTTGCTCGCGATCGAAGTTGGCTCGTGGCCGGAGCACGCCGAGAAGTCGCTGAAGACGAAAGCCGCCTCGAGCCACTTCGCGCTTGTTAACGCCATGTCCTTCTACAATGGTATTAACCTAGACAACGCAGCAATGGGTCGCCAGAACTGGACCGACGAGGAGGTCCAGCCGCTTCGCGCTTCCAAGCCGAGCCCCATGCCCGGAAAGTGATCACCGATCGGATATCGCCGCAGCGCCCTCCACGGGATTACGTAATAATGTTAGACATTATTATTTTTGCAAAATGTAAAGAACTTTGATATGTAACTAATCGGGTTCGCTTTTGTGTTTATCCGCGAAGTTTGAGCTGTTCCTTCGCTCGAAACTGTGAGCCTCGAAACCGCGGGTTTTTCGGCGAGGCGTGTTCGATTCAAGGGAGCGAAGGAGGTGCTAACAAACCCTGAGGTCGAAAGGCATCTATTCATGTTTCATGCAGGGGAGGAGTGGTTCGATCGACTTAGGGTTTCAAGACCGCACGGGTAACCCTTGTCATGAGTGCTACTAAACCTTACTACCGGGCGTAATGAAGCGCTTGGGTCGGATGGGTTACCCGCTAGGGAAGTCGAGGGTTTGGTCGGGTCACGAATTCGCATGAATATGAATGACGCTGGGGAAACAAGAGCATTCATTCACGCTTTTAAGGAGAGGGACGCCCCGACCGACTTGTGGGTCAAGGCCAAGACGGTAGCCCTCATCGCAAAGCGCCACTTTGAAGTCAGAGTCATTGGGCGAGGCAGCGCTTGGCTCTGACAGTTACCCCACCCGCTAGGGAAGCCGAGTGGTCACCGGATCGCCAATTCGTATGAATGTGAATGACGCGTTGTCTCGAGCCCCGAGCAATGCGTATGCTGTGCCGTGGTCGGCGCGATTGGCCGGGTCCTTCAAATAATCAGAAGGAGACCGAGAGTCGGGAGACTTATCTCGTCGGCGGCTTGTCGGGCGCTTGCGCGGATTCCGAGGTTGTCCGTATGATCGACTCGCTGAAGATCGGCGGTCGCGTTTGCAAAGACGGCGCGCGCTTCAAGGCCGTGCCGCTTCGCCGATTTAATGTGGAGTGGAATTTTAATGCGCCGCTCGGCGCATTGACGCATGACGATGGGGGAGTTCGCGAGCGCCTCAAGCGATGGCGGTTTTGGTCGCGAATCCGCCTTATAAACACGGCGGCCGGGTAGTGGTAACTCACACCCGCCTTGACGTCTGCCTTCGCTTTCTTCGCCTTCCAAGCGCTTTTTGAGGAGCTTCTTGCGAGCGCTATGGCGAAGCGGTGGCGGCGATGTAAGGTCGTGGAACGAGTGGCGAGGCGGCCTCGGGGTCCGCCTCCAAGAAGCCTCGGCGGAGGGAGGCCTGCCACGCGGGCGGCGAGGGGTGGCTCGACCGCCTCGCCGCGTTCTACATCCGAACCTCGCCGTGTAAGCCTCCTTTGGTTGTTTTGGCGAGACACGGGTTTTGAAGTTGACGCTCATCCCCGCTTCTTGCTTCTGTGTCCGACAAGCCCGAAGAGGCATCGCAGCCGGGCGGGCCGGGCGCTGCTTCTTCGCGGCGGAAAGCGCCTTCCGGGTTAAGGAGCGGTGGCCAAGATGGTAGACGACCGTGCGGTCACATGTCGGCTCGGTTTCAGCGCCATCTTCGCCGCCGGTGGAGGCGGCGACGCCGCGGCGCGGTGCAGCCGCCGAGACGAGGCGGCGGCTCAGCCGTCGCGCTACGATGCCGCCGAGATGGAGGTGGGCTCACGCGGCGTGAGGACTTCAACTCCACGCGACAAGGTCCTCCTTCCATGCTCCGCCTCGCTATGAGAGCATGGGTAGGAGTTCGAGGCCGCGGGTGCGATCGATGAGCTGGCTGAGCCCACCGTGGCGCGAAGATGCGCTCGCCTAACCCGAAGCGGCCGAGGCATTGGAGAGCTCGCCTGGCTCTCAGAACGCCCGCCTGGGAGGGGGCGAGGGTTGCGGGTCCGACGCCGAGTACGTGCTGGCGTGTTGCGCCAAATGCGGCGATTCTTCGACCGGTGGCGATCGCCGCCCATATCCGAGGTGGCGGTCGGCCAGCGCGGCCGAGTACGGGCGCGGCGAGATGGTGGCGGAGCGATCAGACTGGAGGCTTTGACGATGAGGCCGAGGTGAGCGGGAGCTCCGGGGACGACGAGGATGACGCCTTCTTCGGACCAGATCCTTAGGGGCTCGTGCTGCGCTTCTCGAACTCGCCTGCGAGCGAGGCGTTCGGGCGCCAGGAGCCACCTTCGCCCTCGCCCTCACCCACTGCTTTTGCGATTGTTGCACTCTTTCCTGCTTTAGGGTTAGCATAAATTGTGTACTTTTGATGTTTGCTTGTTTGCAATGTACGCCTCGTCCTTTTGGTGAATCATATTGTGTCCTTCAGAAGCCTCGTTGCACTTAATGTTTCTTTCTTTGTACTTCTTTTTGCCGAACGCCGGTTATTATCGATCACTCATGAAAACTCCTTTGCTACCGTCCGTTGGTTGCTCGTGGTGAAGACCATCACCATGACCTCTACTTTAGTGGTCGTAGTCAAGAAAAACTACCGGAGTTTTCACAAGACGTAGGCCGTAGTGGCCGAGCGAAGTGGGTCCTTCGCGGGGAGGACCTTGGGTCGGTTTGGGCGCTACGCAACGAGGTTACGTGAAGCTAGAAGCTCCCGACGTTCGCGCTACCGGGCTTGTCAAAGCTAATGGAACGCTCGCCCGTAAATGAGTTCCGTGGAAAAACCGCCGAGCTTTTCGATGTTCCAAGCGTTTGAAACAACGCGTTACATCGGCGCTCTTAGTCGACAGGTGGGGCCGGATTACCTCCACAACGGTGAAGGGCCTTCCCACGAGGAGAAAACTTGTGCTCGCCAACGCTGGATCAACTTGGCGCAGACCAAGTCGCCACGTTGAAGGCTTGTCGCGATCTAGCGACTCGATAGCGCCGCAACGCTTGTCGATATTTGGCCGACCGGAGGACAGCAATGTCGCGCGGCTCGCCGAGCTGGGTCGACGGCGCCTTTATGAGTCGAGCCCCGAGCTCTGGCGAAGGTTTGTAGCCCTTGAGCGCAGATTCCAAGTCGGTTAGCAGATGAGCCGCGCCGAACACCGTGAAGAACGGCGTGAACCCGGCCGACCGGCCGGAGTGGTCCGCAGAGCTGGGAAGCGACGGAGGCGCCTGCCGCCCACCGCCCCGCCGACTTCTTCAATTGGTTGAAGATTTGCGGCTTGAGCCCTCAGAGGATCATGCCGTCGCCTCTCCGCCTAGCCGCTGGTCTCGCGGGTGGGCCACGGACGCCACGACGCGGATGTTGAAATCGCCGCAGATTCGAGAAATTCTTCCTCGTGAACCGCGTGCTATTGTCGGTGATGATGGAGTTCGACTCCAAACCGATAGACGATGCCACTTGAAGAAGTCTCACTATCACATGACATGATGGAGGCGACGGCCGCCTATCCACTTGGTAAACTTGTCCACCGCGACGAAGAGGTGTGTGAAGCCCCGCGCTTTTCGAAGGTCCGAGCAGATCAAGTCCCCAGATCGCGAACGCCATGTGATGGGGATCGCCCGAGGGCTTGGGCTAGAAGGTGTGTTTGCCGCAAAAATTGGCACCCTTCACAAAGTAACGACGAGTTTACGCCGCCACGGCGGTCGGCCAATAGAAACCTTGACGGAAGGCCTTACCCACGAGGGACCGTGGTGTCAAGGTGATGACCGCACACCCCGCCGTGGATGTCGAAAGCAATTCCTTGCCTTGGCTCTGTCAGATGCACTCGGAGGATCCCGAGGGACTCTCTTGTAAAGGTCTTCGCCGACCAGACAAAGATTTCGCCGCCGAGCGAGGCGCCGGGCGTCGGTCGGGTCCGGGAGGGTCCCGTCTGTCAGCGGTCGACGAGGACTTCTCCACCGATTCTTGGCGTGAGCACATTCCGACTTGAGTCGAACGACGCTGCATCCGGTTGATTGGTGGTTGGCTCGGCCGAGCCGGGCGGTCCGCCGCCGCTTCTCGCCACCGGGTCCAAATGGGATGGACGGTTGGTGAAGGTCGGGACGAAGATCCTGGCTGAACGGGTCCCTTGCCTAAGCGAGGTTGGCAAGGTAGTCGGCCTCGCCGCTATTAAGGCTTCAGTAGGCGTGGTGGAGCTCGAACCCTTGAACTTCTCTTCAAGCTTATGCACTTCCGCAAAGATGTCGCCATGCGGGATCTCGGCTCGAGGCCTTCATGACCGGGTCGACCACCGCCTTGGAATCGCCATATACGTAAGCCCAGACGCCGAGGTCGGCGATTCGGAGACCGTTGATGAGGGCTTCAGATCGGCGACGTTATTCAGAAGCGCCAAAGAGCAATCGGACGATATTGGAGTTTGTTGTCGAGCGGGAAACGATAACGATTCCGCACTCCGCGCGTTTGGTGTAGGATCCGTCAAGTACATCGCCCAATACCGGGGTCTTCAAGCATCGGGCGTCGGGCGCTCGGTCCATTCAAAGAACGGTCGCAAGGGCTTGCGATTTAATCGCCGCCCCGGGATGAACGAAATGTCGCGGGCCGCTGAGCTCAAAGCGCCACTTGGCCACCCTTCCCGAGGCGTCGCGGTTGCGATGATCCGCTTAGCGCAAAGTTGTTACCACGAGACGGGTGTCGGGTCGTTAGTGGATCGGCTTCCTCTTCGCGATTAGCACCGCCAGAGAGTAACTTCGCACTTGTGAATAGCGGCTTTTGACTCCGAGAGTACTTCGCCGATGAAGTAGACCGGTCGCTATACCTTGAGGGCACGGCTTTCTTCCGCCCGCCGACGACGAAGGCCAAGGCCACGACTCGGTCGTCGGGCGGCAACGTAGAGGAGCAGAGGTTCGTGATGGCGCCGGCAGCCGTCAGACCGGAGTTGATGTCGAAGGCCTTCAGCTTGATCGAGGGCTTCGGCTTCCTACGCCCAATCAAGTGGTCGGACTTTCGACGCGGATTTTGTAAAGCGGCATCCCGCGTCACGAGGCAGATACAAACGGCTCAAGGTCGCGAGGCATCCTGTCGCCTTTTGGACGCCTTTAGATCGCCAATCGCCCCATCCTCATGATCGCGAGACCTTTACCGTTGGCTTCGGCGCCGTCGGATATCATGAATCCCGTGAGCTTTCTTCGGGGCCCCAAGACGACTTTTCGGGTTGAGTTTTGCGCTAAACCGCCGGAGGTTCGCAAAGGTTTTTTCGAGGTCGGCGACGAGGTCGCCGCCTTCTCGCTTTTGACGACGATGTCATCCACGTGACACCTCGACAGTTACATGCCGACTTGGTCATCAAAACAAGTGTACATGCACCGCTGGTATGTAGCGCCGGTGTTTTTCAGACCAAAGGGCATTGTTACGTAACAAAACGAGCCGAACGGGGTGATGAAAGAAGTTGCGAGCTGGTCGGACTCTTTCATCAGATCTCGTGATAGCCCGAGTAGGCGCCCAGAAGGAGAGCGATTCACACCCAAATGTGGAATCGACGACTGGTCGATCCGGCAAGGGAAAATGGTCTTTGGGACACGCCTTTGTTCAGCCCGTAATCAACACACATCCTCCATTGCCCGGACTTTTTTACAAGGATGGGTTGGCAAGCCACCGGGTATGCGACTCTTTATAAACCCCGCCTCCAAAAGTTTGGCTACTTTTCCCTATGAGCCTCGCGCTTTTCGAACGGCAAGCGCAAGCATGATCGCCTTGCGCCAGTCGGATATTGAGGGCGCGTTTCGGTGACTTCCTGGGATGCTCGGCATGTCGGAGGTCTTCCATGCGAAGACATCCCGGTTTTCCTGGAGGAAGTCGACGAGCGCGCTTTCCTATTTGGCGGGAGGGCGGACCCTACCCGCACGGTCTTGGCCGGGTCCTCGGGGTCGACCGCGACCCTCTTCGTGTCTTCGGTGGACTCAAAGGACCCGGGTCCCGACTTCTGCAGAGGCGTGGAGGGACTCAAGCTTCCTCCCAGATGGTCGAGTTCATGACGCAATGACCGCCGGCTACCAAGAATCGCCTCCGCCATAGCTTGAAAGCGAAGCCGAAGGATGAGGCCACGGTAATGACGCCCATGCCCCTGGAATCTTCAACTTCGTAAGTATAGTTAGGGATCGCCATAAACTTAGGTAACACGGCCTCCCAGATGGCGTGGAAGGATCTCATGAACCCCACAACCTCAAAAGTGAGGTTTTGGTGCGGAGTTCTCGGCCCCCAAAGGTGACGGGCAGTCGACCGCCTAAGGGGTAGGCCTCGCCGCCCGATGACATCGTGAAAGGTGCCTTGCTTGGTCGCAGGTCGAGCGCAGAACTCCCATGCCGAGCGCCTCACCATACATGATGTTGAGACCGCCACCGCCGGCCCATGAGCACCTTTGTGAGGCGCTCGACCCCACGATGGGATTGACGACGAAGCGGTACCTTCCCAAAAGCGGATGTGGTCGGGTGGTCCGTCCGATCAAAGGTGATCGGAGACTCGACCACCGGAGGTACTTCGGGACCGCAGGGTCACCGTGTGCACCTCGCGTAGGCAAGCTTTTGTCTCGCTTGTCGGTAGCTCTCCCGGCCCACCGAAGATCATGAGGCACCTGTCGTGCCCGGAACCCATCGCTCGCTTTTTCCTCCCGACTCGGCGCGTCGCGCTTTTTCCTTTACCCCGTTGTTGCGGGGTTTCGGAGAGAAGCGCCAGACTTCGCAGTTCCCAGATTCGCGGTTGATGGGTACCCATGGAGCGGACACGGCTCTCCATCAACTTTTCGGCGGACGGATGCTCGCCGTGCTCGCCGCTTGTCGTGGTGGTCGGCGGCACCATCGGTGGTCCTCGCGGCCTGCTTTCCTTCCGCCTCCGCTTTGTCGAGTGGTCGGAGGGGGGCGTGCTCGAACCCGACTCGCTTGGCCTTCCCTTATCGAAGATGGCCCCACGGCCGCCTCGCCGAGGCGTGGTTGGTGGCAATGTCGAGCAGCCCTTGGTAGTCCTAGGTTTGATGCACCACCAGGACCAAGGCTTTGCATCGCAGTCGAGATGAACGCCCCACGACGCTCGGCGTCGCCGATGTCGGGAGTTCATTACATCATGGGGAGAAGCGCCGATATAGTCCCGAGCGTTTTCGGCCGTTGTTTGCAGCTTTTGAGGTCCCAGGAGTTCCCGGGACGCTTGTAAGTCCTCAAAATTTTCGATTTAAAACGCTTCTTCAGTCGGCCCGCTTCTTGATGGTTCCGCAGCAGTACTCGAGCCAGGCTCGGCCGAGTCCGCTAGGTAAATGGGGAGGTACTGAATGATAAAAAGATCATTAGTAGCTCCACCGGCTCGGCAAGCGAGCCGATAGTCTTCCAACCAAACACCGGGGTTCGTTGCGCCCGTGTATTTGGCTATGTTAACAGCGCCGAACGGGCGGGAAAATCCGCCCGACGAATCTCCCGAGAGAACGCTAGGGCCCGGCCTTCTCGGGATTACGGCCGGGCGCCGACCGCCGTCCGCGACCGCGAACGGGCACCGCACCACCGATTTTTTCCGCGGCCAAGGGTGTCGCGTAATCGTGGTGTTGTCGGCGCGCGGCCACCGGGTGGAGGCCCGGGCCGCCCAATTGTGGTGCGGTTTTTGCCGGCTCGTGGCGGGTCTGGCTCTGGCGCCCGAGTGAGACCTCGAGCATTGAGTGCGGGGCCGCACATGTCAGACAAAGAACAGGCTCGCCACCCCGGAGGTGCTGATAGGTAGCCCTGGCCTCGGGCTCGTTCGGCTCGGGGATGCCGCGGAGTAGCATCGCGGCCGCGGCGAAGTTTTGGCTAGGAAGGGGGAAAAACACGGGCAGCGACCGCTCGCCGCCAGCAGTTGCCAGACTCGGCGGCGGTGGCGCCAAGGCCACCGGTGCCTGTGGGGGGCATGAGCTGGCTCGCCCGACGGTCGACCGCTTGCCGAGTCCGCCGCCGCAACTCCAGCTCCTGCTCTGGAGAAGCTCGCCATGGTGGGTCCGAGGAGACCTGCCGGTCGTGCGACGCCGCTCGGGCGCTCGGAGACGGCGGGCGGGCTTGCTCGAGGAAGTAGCGGCCGATCGATTAGCTATGTCGGCCATGTTGCATTCGTGGAATATGGTTCCTCCAAGATTGCTCCGCCGAGGCAGAGTCGCCATCGGAGGATTCTCCAATATTTCGTGGATGGAGGCCGGCAGAGCCGCCATTGCCACGAAATGCAAAGCTCGTGGAGGCGGCGCGCCGCCAAGACAAAGGGCAGGCGCTTCGCCAACAAGCGGTTGCAGCAAGGGGCTTCGACTTCGAAGACGGCGCGGGGGCCTCGAGTCGAAGGTTGTCGAGGGCATGGGTGGCGAGGTCCAGGCGTCCAGCAGAGGCCTGGTTCTGGGGTGTGGCAGGAGCAAGGCCGAGCTCTCCTGCTGAGGTGGTGACGAAGTCGAGAGAACCGAAACGAATTCGGCTCCCGGGCGCAAGCGCGCTGTCGTCGGTGAAGAGGGCCATCAAGGAGACAAAATGGGAATCCGGAGATGCTGATGACGCGCGAGCCCCTACCTGGCACGCCAACTGTCGGTGTTTCGAGAACCGGCAAGTAAATTTGTAGGTCTAGAGGGCTACGCGCTCCGCTTCCTTGAATGGTTAGACCGAAAGAAAGGAGGTCTAAGATTTATACCGATTCGGCGTAACGCCCCTACCCAAATTGCGTGAGGTGGTCGGGTGTTATTGATTCGTGTATCCGCTGTGTTACAAGCGAGGGCCGAGCTCGGCTCGAGAGCGCTGCGGCATGGGGTTGCCGAACGGCCGCGAGTGTAGTTCGGGAGTGCTATGTTTGACTGCCTACATCGTGCCCGCTCCGAAGGGCCATACCTCCCTTATATAGCCTCGGGAGGCCGGTTAGCGGAGGTTACACGGGAGTGTGTAAAGGAAAAATGGATGGGGCTCCCACGCCTAGGAGTCCGGGCTTTGCCTCAGATTCTGGTTGCCGGACTTGACCTTTGACGGGTAGGTGCACGCCCAGGTTGGTTGGTGGAGGCGCAGGCGACGGCTCGGTCCGTCCTCCGAAACGGCGACTGCTTCTCTCAAGCAGTTGTCAAAAGTCACAAGGCGTGAGCCAGGATTTTGTCAAGCCTAGGGCCGAAAACTAAGCAAAGCAATAACTAACGCCAAATACTACTCACATAGAAATACAACAAAAACACTACATAAATACACAATTAAAGATAAATTTGAATTCCATACTTAACATTTCAATAAAATAGATAAAATATGTCAAAATAATAAATGTAGTGGAGTGGTTGAAAATTTAATACCTAATTAAGAAATGTTTGGTGCATCCGAGACTATCATATTTTCATCACCAATAGAACAAGAACCTGAACCTGTAAAAAAGGAAATTGCATATGTAAATTGGACACAGAAAACTACGAAGATAACTATTAAGACAAATTGTATTAGAAGAATATAACATTTCTATCAGTATTCTGTAATCATTCAACATTTCAACTGAGTTCAATCAGTATTCTGTAATCATTCAACATTTCTATTACATCAAATTGAGTTCAATCAGTATTCTGTAATCATTCAACATTTCAACTGAATTACCAACTATGAGCTATCATTCTATCATTGAATCATAAATCGTTCATTCATTCTATAGAGTATAGACTGAGTCTATACTCTATACAATCAGTGGCGGATTTATGATTCAATGATAGAATTCTCAGTCTATACTCTATACAATCAGTGGCGGATTTATGATTCAATGATAGAATGTAGACTGTATAGATCAAGGCATCAATCAAATAAGAAAAAAAGCAATACCAGTTTCACTGATTGTCTGGTTCACTGATCAAATCCAGAGTGGCATCAACTCCATCAAGGCATCAATTGATTTGATTGTCTCAGTCACTCTCAACTCTCAACTCTCAAAGTCTCAACTCAACTCTCAAATCCACTAGACCACAGAGACCACCGGCTCCAACGCTCCAACTCCAAGCCGTCCAGACTCCAATACCCAGCTCGCTCCAGCGATCAGCGCAAGATGACGACGTCAAGACGCGAAAGCAAATGAGCCGAAGCAGAGCAAAGGCCACGAAAGAGCAGCGATCAGCGCAGATCCGGCCACGGCGCAGTGCGGGCGAAGCAGAGCGCTGCCACCGAGCAAATGAAAGCAGGCGGCGGCTAAGGCGGGGAGTCGGGGCGATTAGCGAGTGGGCGACTCAGCCTCCGGCGGACGTCGGCGAGCGGCGAGTCATGAGGCGCGAGCAAAGCGAAAGAAGAAGGCCAGCCGAGACCGGAGTAGGGGGCCGTCCGCCGCTTGGCCGGAGGGGGCGGGCGGCGGCGACGCAAGCTCGGCATGAGAGGCTGGCCGACCGGAGGCGGGCGGACGGGCCGGGCCGAGCCGGGACCGGGAGGATTTGATCTGGGGCTGACGGGCCGGGCCGAGCTGGGGGACGACGGCGCGCGGGCTCTGGCTTGGCTGCTGCGGTGTTGTTGCCCTAAACCTAGAGGCGCTGCTTTTTGGTGGTGGCTGCTGCGCCGTCTGCTTTTTCTTTTTTCTCGGCCGCCTTTGCTTTGCGGTCAGGTCGGTGGATCAGGCCGAGGCCTCGGAGCCCAAATCAAATCAACAAAGAAAAATACACTGTAATCTTGGCTAGGCTCGGGCCCAGCCCCTGGCCCCCAGCCCAGCCCGCTTCGTGCCGACATCGAGGGTGTCACCGGAACCGCCTTGGGAAGGTGCGAGCGCCCGCCCCTGTTCGATCGTGACGAACCGCCAGACGCCTGGCTTTAGGTGACCAGCAGAGGCGGTTTCGACGATTTGACGCCCCGCTTCGGTGAAGATGATCCGAGCTTGTTCGGGTTGCCGATCGTCCGACCCATTGGTCGGACCAACCTTGGGTCGTCGTTGCCGTAGTTCGTGGGGCGCCGGTCCTGTAGCGCTTGGTCGGACTACTTTCTGGGGTCGGCTTGGTCGGAAGTCGTGGGCCTCCGAGCAGGGCTTCTTGTTTGAGGCTTAGGCGCGGTGGCGCCCATACGCTTCTCCTGGGCCGCTGGGGATACCCATGCCCTGGGTATTCGTCAATGATTTTGAGTTGTTGGGGGGTTGGGAAATGGAGAGACTAGAGTGATTTGAAATTTTCGGTTCGAGCGGATTTTTGCCCCCAGTTAGAGCTGCTGTTTGAAAATTTTACGAGCGTTTCCTGGGGGTCTGGCTATTTCGAATGTTGTAGATAATCGAATTACCTTTCAATGAAGACCAGAATCGCTAAATTTCGTTAAGCCGTTTAAAAGTTATAGCTATTTTACCGCGTGCTGTCCAGAACGCGTTAGTTCTGCGGCTGTCTGCTGTTTGTCGCAAATCTGAGAAATATCGGTGCTTTTCCCGGTCGGTTGGCTATAGAAAAAGTTGTATATAATTGAATTATCTTTCAATAGCGACTGAAATCACTAAGTTTCGTTCATCCGACTAAAAGTTATGACTATTTTACCAAGTGCTGTCCCGGGTGGGCAGATTTCTGTTTCCAGGTTTTTAGGAGTGGGTTGCGAAGCCGACTTAGTATGAGTCTTGTGTTGATTTATGGGCATGTTTTTGAGTGAGTTATATCCATGTGCGGGTGGTGTGACCCAAGTGTGGTAACCTCGTCTCGCCACACCGTCTCGAGAAGTTGAAGGCAAGTGCATCAATTGATTGAATTTTGTGAATTGTAGATTGCATGTCTTGGTCGATTTGATATGAGAGCCGCTAATGCTTGTTGTGGTTATTTTGACAACACTAGTATGGATGAAACTTGCATGTGCATCCGTGTTTGTTTGCTATGTGTGCTACCTTGAAGAATTATGTTCCTTGTCTATGTGACTTGTTGTGCTAACTTGTGTTCCGTGTTGGTGCTTACTAGTAGGATTAGGGTATTATTGATATTAAAGCCATGAGTTTTGATTCAAGAATAATGGTTCAATTCGTAGTCATGATAAAAGATTATGGTTTTTGTATGAAGTATTGATGATAAATGAATGTGAGGACGAGTATGGAATTTGATTAGAAAATGGTTTGATTTATAATCAAGATAGATGGAATTAGTAATTACTCGAGTATTGGTGATGTGAGTATGATTATAAGTGTTGAGAACGTGATTTTGAGTGTTGCGAATGCGATTATGAGTGTTGAGGATGTGAATGGTAATTTATGGATGTGAGGAGTGGCTGATATTTATGTATTTGGCTATGGCTATGCAAATGTGAGGAATGAATGTAGTTTGCAAATTGGTTTATGTCAATTGCATTTGTGCATTCATGATGGAAGAGGCGACCCATTCTGATGCGGGCCTCTGTGCTCACCTGTAGTGAGTAGTCTGAAAGTCCTACTCGTAGTCCCATATACGGGGTGTATGGGAGCGAGTCAAGAAGAGTAGGCACCTCCACCACGGGGTGGAAGGGGAATGAGAGGGTGCACATCGGGTGTGCACTCGGCCATACCCCAGATGTGCTAAAGAGGAGATAAGCATGCATGATGCATCATATGCATGGAAATTGTGAAATCTGATCAGATTGCATTGACAATGATGAGTGATGTTTAATGAGTTGATTGTGATGTATGGATTGAGATTCTGCTTTGTATGGCATAATTGCATCTGTATTGCATTGACAATGATGAATTATGTTTAATGAGTTGATTGTGATGTATGGATATGAGATTCTACTTTGCATGGTATAATTGCATCTGTATTGCATTGACAATGATGAGTCATGTTTAATGAGTTGATTGTGATGTATGGATTGAGATTCTGCTTTGTATGGCATAATTGCATCTGTATTGCATTGACAATGATGAATTATGTTTAATGAGTTGATTGTGATGTATGGATATGAGCTTCTTCTTTTGTATGTTTTGTGCACTTGAGCATGAAAGCATAAACACATTCCATTGCATTATGTGTTGCAACGGATAAATGGGATTGATAGGAATGGGAAGAACAAAGTTGAGGATTGAGGCGTGGACTCATCCGTAAATGTTTATTGAGGCAAAGGTAAGTTTTGTTACGCTCGAGTTGGTTGCGGTAAGTGTAGTCAATTATCGCTTCGCTCTCGGATGTTTTCGCTAAGTAATGATTATGGTAAGTGATGGAGTAATCGTTCTCTTATGTTTTGGATCTTTTATGAATTCAACCGCCTTCATTTAATTACTGAAGGCCCATTAAAGAAACTGCTACTTTAGGTTTTGAAGTAGTGTATTTTAGTTTAATTTCTTACCTTGTCTACTTGTTGCACTTTTGTCGAGTCTTGACTCACGCTTGTTTGTATCCTGTTTTAGGTACCTTGAAGTTGGCCTGCCTGGTTGGGAGTAGTATCACGCACGCCTTCGGCCTCCACAATCTAGTTAACGATTCGTTAAGTCTCAATGTAACTTCGTGTTTGTAATATGTCTTTTGTCGTGGGGGGAGTTATTTATTTCTATTGGATGTGAGGTTGGTTAACTAAGGACCTGCTAGAATGATATCATGTGACTGCATATGTTTTCTGTCTGCTAAGTGGATGTCCTATTTTTCTAGAGAGGTCACGCCGAAATTTTGTAAATTTCGGTGACTTAGTTTTAAACCGGTTTTAGAGTTTAGTGGTTGATTGCAGTCAAGTTCATAGAGGTGTTAGGTTTTTATGACTTCTTCGGTAATTCTCGGTTTAATTGATCTTGTTGTGGAGAATTATCTTGGGTTGGTAACCCTTTGGACATGTGTGGGTCCGAGGGTGTCGCCAAATGAAGCGAGGTTTTGGTAGCATTCATGGCGCTTAGCGCCAGGTGTTACAAACCCTCTTGCACCTCTCGTGTGTTGGTCATGGCGGAGGCATGCGGAGACGCCGCTCTGCTTCGCTCGACTCCACTATATGGTGCGGAGGTGTGTGTTGGGCTTATCCTTGACAACCGGAAGCGCGTTCTTGATCAATGCAAGATGCCCGCTTTGGTCGTTGAATAACACCGTGAGGCGACTTTCGGTCCGCTTTTCCGGGCGATAGTGGCACCACGGAGAGGGTTGCTCCCTAGTGGTAGTGGCACCATAACCGTGAACTAGAGCAGCCACGCCTTCTGCACACCGTGCTGCTCATCCGCTTAGGGGCACGACGGGGGCTCGGGGTGTCAAGCCGCACTGGCGCCGCTCCCAGTGTGTGCACGCCACGCGGCGGGGGTGTCGCGCGGCACAACTGCACGGCCTGCGCAGGGGAGCCCTAGGAGGTATGACACGTCCTGCAGCGTGGGAGCCATCTCTCCCGGAGGGCGTGAAACGTGTGTCTCCGGTCTCCACCGGCCCACGAGCGCGGTCACAGGGATCGGTCGATGAGAACCCCGAGACGCGCGGGCCCTCCACAGCTCGTCGCTCCACCATCCCAAGAGACGGAAGTAAGCCGCAGCTCAGAACTCGCACGTAGTGTGTAGCGTCGTTAAAATTCCATTAATAGGTAAGCAAAAGAGTAGGAAAAGTCGCAAGCTTCCTGTGGAACCCAGCGCGGGTCGATCCGAAGAAACTCCTTCGGCACCCGAGACCGCAGATCCCAACCACCGCCCTCTGGACAACCTAGACCGGTGGGTCAAGTCCACCTCCTAGTCTAGCAGCTCGGGAGTAGCCTAAGCAGCACGCCCAACTCGCGCCATCGTCGCCTGTGCCTGCGTGGTTACAAAGCAAATTCATGGTTAGAAAGCAAATAAAGCAAACCGACGATTAGTAAGTATAGGAGCCAAATAAAAACAAACCGGATAATAAGTACTGTACACGCTATAACCGGCAAAAATTAAATGAAAAGTAATGAAATGTTCCATATTCAAATATATCCACGATCGCGCACATACAACAAATAATCGTACATACAATAAAATATTACATTCACGGGACAACAAATAACCGGTACATAGAATCAAAAATTACATGACGAGGACAACAAATAATCGGTACATAGAATCACAAATTACATGACGGGACAACAAATAAATGGTACAAAGGATTACATCATCCACAATTACGACGCCGCCTGACTCGCCCATATCGCTCCTAATACGCCGTGTTCCGCGACGCCCGACTTTCGCTTCAATATTCGGATGTCCCACCCATCGATGCCTCGGAGGGGGCCGCCGTGAACGATCCATCGACTCGCACCAGACACCTCATTATGCCACGTGTTGAAAACACTTTGCTTGTAGTAGTAGTGGGAGATGTACGGACGACATGATCGGTGTGTCTCCGCCGTCAAGGCAATCACGCATGCGAAGCACGGCAAAGAAAGCGTGGCTTCGGCAGAGCACTCGCAATGCAGCCGGAGTATGCACAGATGGAAGTCCTCTCCGGTGGGCACCTTTCGACCCGGTCCACCGCAAAGGCACGTGGTACCTCCGCTCCACGCCACTCTCCTGTCAAGCGATGTGTCTGTGCCTTCCGTGTCTTGTTGGCCATGTACGAGAGACAACCGCCGAGTACGACAGCGATTGTCCGACATACATGCAATGGAGGCCTTGTACCGCTCAACGAAATATCTTTGGGTGCCTAGTAAGACACCTCGACAATGCCCACCAACGGAAGGCATCTCGCGCTTTCATTACCCGCTTGTAAATCTCCGCCAGTTGGTTGTCATTATTCCATAACGGAACCGCCTCGTCATGCGAAGGACCATTTCTCCAACGGCTCGTGTCGTATCCAAATTGCGTGAAACTCTTTATGCTTGTCCCCACTTACGCCAATGTTTGCGCGCTTGGCCGGAGCGCGCACAAGGCGTGGGGTCATCTCCTTGCTCGTGGTACACCATAGGGTTCTCGATGAACTAGCGCCGCCCTTGATTCATGATTGCTTCGGGTTAGTTCATCTAACGCCCTCCACAATGAAGTTGAACTTCCTCCGCCGGGTTCTGCTTTGCACGTACCGCTGAACATGTTCATAAGATCCTTGTTCTAATCGACGAAAAAATTGGCACCTATGTGCCTCATGCACCACCGCTCTTCGTGTCTCGCCACTTTGTCGCTCCCACGGTCGGACCCTTGTTGCATATCCACGATCGCCTCAAGAACCCCCGCATGTCGGTCATGGATGACACATACATCGTATGTCTCGACAACCGCCATCTTGACTCTTTCAAGAAACCATAGACCAGCTCTCGTGTTTTCCTCCACGAAGGCCAATGCGACCGTAGAACTCGGTTGTTGGCGCCCACCGCGACACTGCTTAGAATCGCCCTTGTATTTCCTCGAGGAATGTGTTGTCCATGCAAATGACCGGCGACAAAGGTTTCGGAAGGCATTTATGCATGCGCCGAGGGCGAAGAAGGCCCGCCGCAAGACCCACTTGCCCGTGCACGCACCATCCGCGGGAAACTCCGCAAGGTCGATGACCGTACTGGGATTCCTACGTGATATTGCCCTGAGCAAGTGTGGAATATTCTCGTAAGAAGTCTCGTATGTCCCGAACCGTATTTAAAGCGCTTTTTTGCTCTCCATGCCTTCCGTAGCTAATCTTGTATCAAACCTCTCCTCGACGGCTCGATAATGGATCGAGGCTGCAGTGCATTGTCCACGATCCGACCATAAAACACATTTGCCACCCAAGTGATTTACGATTATGTGCTCCTGCCCGCTTCCTCCAGCTATGCGATTATGTTCGCCACTATGGAACATTTCCAAGAGTCCTCCACTTCCCTTGTATGCATGCACCGCTATGGGCACGAGTCAACTACGACTTCACGTCGTAGTCTTTTTGTCGACTTCACTACTCAATTGCCGCCAAGAGACATTGACCAAGATTTCACCGCATCCATCACAACCTCCTTGTCTTTATATACGCCCCCTCGCGACCTCGTATCATGATACTCCCATGCATCTCTATTCCTTCATGCATTGTTAGGTCTTCAAATTATAATTAGTCCACGACCGGGACAGCACCTCGTATATTGTCCTCCTCGTCCGAAGCGTTCGCCATCGGGGACTTCCTCATCCGCACGGTCCTCCTCCTCCATCAAGTCAATTATGTGCTCCACCTCCTCCCCTCATCGGCCACCCCCGCCTCCACGGCTGCCTCCTCGCTTCGATCCTGCCGCCACCGCCAACCTCGTGTCGCCTGCCTCCGGGTCTCGCCACCTTCATCATCGCATTGTTGCGATCTGTCCTCCTCCTCCGTAATATCTACCACGACATCACGAACCTCCGATATCGATGGAGGTACCGTACCAATCTACCAAAGAACATGAGCGCCAACCCGCTCTCAACAGACTCCAACATAGCTCCTCCATGCCGATGACGCGTTAATAGGAACCACTCTCCATAAAAAAGTCTCGCAGACGGCTTACTCGCTCTAACCCGCAAATTAACACTCGGGTATCCAAATCGAACATCCAAACATCCACTCCAACAAACCCTCAGATGTCCTCTCTCGCCTAGATATACCCAGATGATCGTGAAAATGCCGACAAATCGACTCCATCCGGTCCCTGTGCTATCTCCCCATCTCCATAGAATATTTGAAAATACAATTTCTCCGACATGATGCGCTGCATACAACGTCGAACCGAAAAAATCAACATTTCTTCATGTAACCGCGTCATGCATTACTATATAAATGTTACATTATATTGTCAAATTTTTTTACTCTACCGATTTCTAACGGTGCCTGGCATTTTCAAATTTTTTTACTCTACTAATTTCTAGCGTAGCACGGTGCCTGACGATATGTTCCTAGCCTACCTTGTTTTCAAATATACTCTAAAATACTATGTATAAAACGAATGGTCATCATACTAAGAAATCCGACTATAAATAAGTAATTCAACTACCCATTTTTTCATTACGAATTGGTACTATATATTATTCATTTGTCCTAATCTTAAAAACTTTATATATACATGATATATCGTATTTCCTATAATTTCTACGCCGCAATTTTCAAATATTGCTCACAGAATATCTGGCTAACCTACCATTTTAAATTAATAATATTAAATTTCTACTCATTACATTTCTAAATATTATCTAATATTTCTATTACATGGAATCTCAATTTTTCTAAATACTACACAATCCTAATATTTCTAAACACTTAATACTACATTAATTTCTAAATATTACCTAAAAAAACACCACATAAATTACAAACTAAATACTACATATAAAATAAATTTCTAAATACTAGACAATCCTAAATCGACATTAAATTTCTAAATACTATATTGATTCTCAACATTTCTAAATACTACAATCCTAATATTTCTAAATACTACATTAAATCTCTAAACATTGCCTAATATTTCTACTACCCCATCGTATACATTAAATTCCTAAATTATTACATTTCTACATTTCTAAATATTACAAAATACTAAAATTTTGAAAAAAATTACATATAAATTTACCGAACTTACCTTCAAAAAATGACGAATATTTTTTCCTCTTTTTTCTTCCTCTCTTTTTCCCTCTCTCTTTTTTCCTCTCCTTCCTCTCCTCTTCTTCCCCATTGCCGCTCATTCGCCGCTCTCGCTCGGCCAAAAATGAGCATGAGAGTCGCCATGGGGATTAAATACCACCGATCGCTTGGGGCCAGCGATCGCCTCACCTATGGGCGACGGCCCGACCGATTGTCGATGCGTGATGCATGGGCGTTGGGGCAACTACGGACGAGCGGCCGCTTAGACCGTTAGGGTCAAGATCGATCGCCTCGAGAAGGCGATCGCCTGCATCGAAGCGATGGGTGGTAGATTTGCAAATTTTTCTCATGCATGATTAGTTTTGAAAAAATGTTTTAAAATAAATATTAAATAAAAATTCCAAGAACTAATGCATTAGAGCATCTCCAATAGTTAAGTCTTAAAATAGAGTCTTATACCTCAAAATAGAGTCTAAACTAAAAAAATTAGGACCCAATATAGCTATTGACTCCAGCAATTAGACCCTAAATCTCCAATCCTTCATTCATCCATTCATTAGGGCCAGAGAGGAGAGTTGCTAAATATAAACCTATTTTGATAATTTTTCTCAAAATACAACCTCTGTTGGAGTGCTTTTTTCCCATCAAAGTCCTATAATTATAATTAGCAACCTATTTAGAGCTCCTCTTAGAGATGCTCTTAGCCCTGCAAAAGGTTGACCAAGGCTCGACGTCTCCCTTCGCAAAAAAAAAAAAATGTTTACATCCTGGGAGTCATTAGGTTTTAAGACCCTTTTTACAATACAGTTAGGAACATATGTAAACGGAGATTTATCACGATTGACGTCCGTGTGCAAGTGCTTGCGCCGCGTCGCTGAAATATCTTTTAAAAAATAAAAATAAGAAAGTTAAAAGTTTAAAATTCAAAAATATAATTAAATAAAAATTTCAGTTGGAATAAGATTTTAATTTAGAACATCACCTTTTTCCTCATTTTTTTGAATTTTAGTCTGAAGAAAAGAACAACTGCAATTTATATAAACCCCGACTCATCTCCATGGCATCACCAAAAACTTTCAAAGGCATGTGAACACATTTAATTCTAAAAAGAAATCAAAAGCAGTATATTGCGACTTGAACAACACCATGCATGTTAGAATTATTAAATTTTATGAAGACCTTATATTATCCTAAAAAATTATCACTTTATCTAAAGAACTAGGTAACTTACAGGAAAATTATAAAAATAAATAATTAAATTTAATAAATTTATAAAATAAAAAATAAAAACT
The DNA here is from genome assembly GCA_036346375.1 of Guadua angustifolia. Taxonomy (NCBI): domain Eukaryota; kingdom Viridiplantae; phylum Streptophyta; class Magnoliopsida; order Poales; family Poaceae; genus Guadua; species Guadua angustifolia. Next base: position 13,625,846 of record CM070516.1, on the reverse strand, counting down.
AAAATTAATCAGCATAAAGTATATAAGAATTTAATAGAAATTTATATAGCTAATCATATTCTAAAAATTTTATGGTAACCTCTAAATAACCATAGGATCATCCAAAAAAAATCAAATAAAATAGACTCCATTTTCATCTTCATAAAAATCAAAATCAGAAAACTATTAAATGGTAAAGCAGTTTTGTCAAAATTTTACAAATTTCCACAGATAATATCTTCAGCTAAAATTTTTACGGTAGTTTAAATATCATCTTCAGGTCAATTATAAAAAGTTTCAAAAAGTTTTGACTAAGAATAGTGCCCCCAATTAATTGACTGAACTTGATCTAACCTAAGTCAGTTTTCTCGGTATCACTCTTATCAGTAGGGCCACCACTGTACCTCGACCCCACCTGGCAGCATCTCCCCAGCCCTCTGCCTTGCCTCTCCTCAGCACAACTCTGCTCTGCCTCACCGTGCCTGATCATTGCCATGACAGACAAATCAAGTCAATATTTTGCCACAGCAAACGCCGGTCCATGTCGACTGCACACAAACTAGTCTTGCGGCGCCATTACTGCATGTCTGTTAGTGTTACCTCTGGTGAAACTACGGCGGCAATGTCTGTTACCTCGCCTATTTAAGCTAGCCAAGGGCATGCAAGAGCTCCCTGCACACCTCAACATCTCCCTGGACTCCATTGCTCCAACCTCAAGAGTCAACCACACCCCCCACCTTTGCCATTTCCAGTAAATCGATTTTTGGGCCAAAACAGTGATCGCAACACTTCTGTAAGTAATTGTCTGATTCAACGCGCATGAGCCAGCATCGGAGATTCCTGAGGCTGATCCCGACCTTAATTACAGCTTGAGTTGCCCGAATCGCTGCCGCCTCGGATCCCCTTCTTCACCGGCTCTGGCCATCGGTGGTGAAGCTCCTTAGTCTTTCTCCGTCGTGAATGACCTGTAAAATGGATTCCCTAGTTCACGTAAATACTATTACCGAGGTTCTTCTGGGCTCTAACTCCCTTCTCCAACTTCGTCGAGTAGCCGCCAAGCTTCCGCCGCCACCTCATCGCTGGCAGCACACTCCGGCAACCGCCGTTCACCGCCGACTTGTTCCCCGAGTGCGCTGTCGTTCCCTTGTGCTCATCCCACCAACTTCTGAGGCCAAGCGCCGTCGAGCCCCCACCGGCGAGCTCCCCTGGTACTCCTCTGTTTTGGCTCGCTGTCATGCGGGACCGCATGGTCAGCCATCTAGCGCCAACTCCCCCACACCCACACTGACGTGCGAACTCAATTTGTTAGTCGGTGCATGGGCTCAGAGTGTTCAAATGATGAAATATGTTTTCCTTGCAGTGAACGCGTATTATGTTAATTTCAGTAAATTATCAGACCGGCTACCAATTAAACATTTATATCTTGTTCATTTTAGGTCCAAATTGGGCGAAACAAATTTCTAAATTAATGTTAAATCATGTAGTTTCTGAATACGCAAAAATATTTATTTTTGAAGAATCCCCCTCCCCTGAGAGATTTTTCCCTTGCCACCAACCCAAACTCTTCTCAGCCCTATTCTCCACATGTTTACAGTCGGTATTCCTCAGCCTCTTAAAATTAATAGGAATACCAAGATAAGTAAAGGGCATTAGACCTTCATTACAACAAAACAGTTTGGTATATATTGATCACTTCAACTTGCTTCATCTAAACTGAACAAGTTGGGCTCAGAAGGTCCAAACAAGTTTTTATAATATTTGGTGACGAACTTCTGCAAATTTGCTTCACCACTAATGATCCCTTCCTCTTGATTAATTTACAAAAATTTCTGTTTTCTATACCTCCCATTAGCCCAAAGAGAAGGAAAAAAAACACAAACAGACACTTGGATTCTCCTGTATTGGCAGGCATCACCGCATAAAATAGAGGTCGCCTTGAGGCTGGCTATGGTTGGTGAGTGGCCTTGGCGTCACCCGCGCGCCAGACTTCCGCCATTGGCTTGAGAGGACGGCGTCATCTCCTTGAATGGAACCGACGACGGGTGTTGGCAGGCATCATCGGAGAAGATGATGTCGACCTTCCGGAGGCTGTTTTGACACTAGATAGATGTTGAGGAGGGAGTCGTCTCCTTGGAAAACATTGCGGCGCATGACCACTTAGAAGCCATGGCTGGAGTTGGTCTCTTGGAGGTGAAAAATCACCATTTCCAGATCTGACACAGGCGGGTACGTATAGCCCTCCTATTTGAAGAGGGAGTGGCCAGAAAATCATTGACATGCAGGGTACAAAATTTCCTAAAGCAAGATTATAACATGCGGGCCCACATGTCACCGGATATTTACCTGTCTAATGTTAGACTCATTTAGAAGGGTCATAAGAAGCACAGAGGTTAAAATGTATCGCAAATCGGACATTTGGAAAAAAAGATATGATCTCACGAAGTTTATTGATCAAGCATGCACAAAGCAAAAGAAACTAACCAGTGGCTTACGTCAGCACTATGCAATGGCAGCAGTGGTAGACCCACCGAAGGTAGGGCCTACGTCTGACAAGGAGAAAGACAACCAGCTAAAGACAAAAAGGCCGGCAGCGTAGTGGACTATAAACTTACGAACGAACACCCTATAAGATCTTAGAGGTCGGAGTCGGCCACTGAATGGCAGCACTATAACGTCATAGCCTCATAGGCATGCAGGTCTGCTGGCGATGAGGCTTTGCGCTGCATGTCAATTTGCTTGTCCGAAAAGATCAAATCAAATCACGTGATAGCCGGTTGCTAGAGATAGAAAGTCTGTTTTAAACACCTATTTCCAAGGTTTTGACTTTCGTTTTAGATTCTCATCTGGAAGGTGATCAAAATTTAAAATTTCAAAAAAAAATATTGGTTTTTTAGATGAAATCTAATCAAAATTCAAAAATAAATTTGAAATCTGAAAATTTTGAACCTAATTTCTGCTGAAATCTCGGTGAAATTCAACCGAGCGAAAAATAGTTGAAACGATATTAAAAAATTTTGAAAGTCTTTTTGGAGGGTCCTAACACATCACTAATATTCTCATAAAAACTTTAGGTCATAATCAAGTCTGAGAAATTTTTAAAAATCCTGACAGTGCTACTGTCGTGATAAAAGGCTGACCCGTAAATTTCAACCGAATGGAAAATAGTGTAAACCATGTTAGAAAATTTTGAAATTTTTTTGAATGGTTCTGAGACATCAATAATGTTTCAATAAATTTTTTAGACAATAATCAAGTTTGATGAATTTTAAATAATTTAGATAGCGCTATTGCAGGTTGACCGGTAAAATTCAACCGAATGAAAAACGGTTCAAAATATGTTTGAAATTTTTTGTGGATGGTACTAATGCATCATTAATATTCCTATAAAATTTTCAGATAAATGATCAAGCTTGAGGAATTTTTAAAAATTGTGACAGTACTGTTGTTCTGATAGAAGCTTTACGATTCTCTATGTATTGCTTCTATAGATTTGATTGAGCGACTAAAACACATTTATCATTTTTGAAACTTTTATGGCACAGTTTTGAGATAATTCTTAAGCTTTCCTAAAAGTTTTGGACCATGGTCACAATCAAATGAATTTATAAAATTCTGACGCTGTTACTGTCTCAGTAAAGTTCATTTAGTTTTTGAATTTTTAAATATAACAAATAAAGTTAAATTCTTTTGAAAATATTTTGCATGATCCTAGACTACTAACTATGGTACCATAAATTTTTTAGAGCATGATCAAGCTTGTACAATTTTATAAAAGACCAAATTCTCCTTATCATAAGCTTTCTCAAAGTCAATTTTAAAAACAACCCCATTCAAATTATTTCCATGCATTTCATGCAAGTATTCATGCAAAACAACCACCCCATCTAATATGTATCAGCCAGGGAGGAAGCCAGATTTAGATGAGCTTATGACAGAGACAGCTACTTTAGTAGGCCTATTAGTGACAACTTTAGAGAAAATTTTAAATCTAACATTTATCAAACTAATAGGTCTATATTGCTGAATCCAATAGCGTACGCAGGATAAAAATGGAATGGTAGTATAAAGCTATCATTAAGGCGAGCATAGCAAAAACACATTTGCATGTCATGTGCAATCCAAATTGATACATAGATCGATGAGCAACAAAGTTAAAATAGCAAAATAATTAAAGATAATATCTTAACAAGTTTAATGCCTGTGTGTTGCTACGAAAAATAAAATTGGTAATAAAACATAAAGGTCAATCAATAAAAGAAAATTGTGCTACAAGATCAAACATCTATCTCTCATGCATTATTGAGGGCCTTTTTTTACTTTCCTCAACCTATAGTTGATTCTTGTAGACAACCTACATTCCCCAGCATAAAAATAACATGATTCAATTTTTGGGGAAACTTGACATCCAAAAGTAAGTTCACGTAAAACACAGGGTGTATATTGATTGTCCATTCACAAAATTGAATATTCAGTTGAGATTCTAGCAAAGAATCCATTATTGCTAATATTGCTATGCATTGAATTGGGACTCCCACTTGAACTGAAGTTCATGCAAAAGAGCAGCTCAAGAATCACAACCAAGTTGTTTTACACAAAGTAAAGTACGTCTTTGAAGTTTCAAGTGAGCACCTGAATGATCCCGTTATACTCATCTATTCAGTGCTTTCAGATTTCTCATGGCGACTTTTTCAGAAGGTAATCTAAGATTATAAAATGTTTTTAGAAGATGGGTAGTTTCCTTATGTAGTTTCTGCTCATTCAGTCTCTTCCTTTCTAGGTCATGACAAATCGTAAAGGAAGCAGAATACATAACCAAGCACCCTATGTCATATAGGGCATAAAAAGTAAAAGAGCATACGAATAACCCACGCATGGGCAAGTAAGAAAGGACATCTAGTATAATAAGAAACTATCTAACATGCATGCCAGCATAACACTCCAACATAATTAAATTGAACACATATGGGATTATTGTTGAAACAAAAGATAGAAACTGTTGGAATCATGCTGCAATACTATGAAATCTCATTTATGTGTCTGCAGAATCTAACAAACCCACACGAATGGAAGAAGGGTAAAATTCAGTAATGTTATTGTTAGCTAGTCACTATATGTGTAACCTAACTACTAATTATGCATCAACAGAAAATATTTAACTCAACGCTAAAGAGGTTAAATGTATGTTCCAAAACTGATGAAATTAAAATGGATACACTGGACAATCATGATCGACTTAAAGTGGAGTTATAACTCTTTTATTGTAATATAAATCAGAATAAGTTAGAGATCAGCTTACATAATGAACATATTGCCGTGCATATCAGGGAAGACATCATCAAACAGATCTACCAGAAGTAATCTTTCTGATACATTTGAGATCTTTTGGGAAACTGCAAGGATTATCCGTTGACCAGTGTACTCCTCATTTTCTAACTTACGGAACAAGTGCTGCACAGATAACTGGGCATCTGAGAAGTCAACTGATCCTGCAAAATATTGAACAAAATGGAAGACAAATGGATATGTCATTGGTGATATTAAAAGCACACACAAATGACTGTCAAAATTAATAGTTTAGTGTTCATAGTTTATCTGTTCAATGTGGTACTCTGCGATCAAACGATCAAAAGTAACCAAGCAAAACTATTAAGATGTGACCACAAAGCAGATCTGATCAAACCAAAATGTGAATCAAAGTGATAATGTAAAAAATATTTATAAGATTTGCCTTTAAGTAATCGTGTAAAGCAAACACAATGAAGCCTCCAACCATTTTGTCGTACTTGCTAGCAATTCCACAGAGAATACAAGTCCAAGTTTGGTACATAAGATGTAGTCGACGTTACTTTGTGAACAGCCTATTATAACGTACGTACACATAAACTCTTCATAGTAATCTAAGTTGAGGGGGAAATTGCAAGCTTTATGCTTCCTAGTCTGCTGTAAACTGAAATTACTAAGGAAATCATAGCTTATTTCACATTTGAATATTCTTTAGGTGAGCCATGGCCGTGAATAAACACTACCAGGATATCCTTAGAGCATCAAGCACCTTGTGCTCTATTGCAAAAGAAAAGGGCCTGGGCCTGTGGCCACAGCAAAATATTGTGAAATGTAAAAGCAATCAAACACATCATCAAAGAATAACTTGGGTGCCCACAATCCAGATCAAGGCATAGAAGGTCAATCACTCCATCACTTTGCATGTATTTTTCTGGAAGAATATAGAAAAAATATCCAAAGTACTTTAAGAATATATCAAATAACTAAATAAGTATTACCTGAATCTGAAGTACCAGCATTTTCAGGAATGGTGCACATCCTTTTCATCAAATGCGCCACTAAACAATTGATTATCTCCTCAACCAGCTCCTTGTCCCTTTCCGATGATAGAATGTTCTTTAATGAAGCTGAAAGAAAAGGTACTTACCAATTGATTGCCCATGGTTGTCTCACTCAGATATAAAGTGAATAGATAACATAAATACAAAATTGTGTGTTTACATATTGGTAATTTTGTATGGCGAATTCTGAACAAAAAAATGTATGGCAGTGCAGTTTTGAGTTTGTAGATTCATGCTTTAGTGTCGTATGTCTATCTGTATAGTATCACCAAACATAATAAAACACAAAGGTAAGACTGGAAGCAACTTCATTAAGTCATGTTCCAACTAAAAGACAATGCACAGGATCAATTGAGGTTCTGTCAACCTGCCATATAAATAACTGCAGAAAATAAAACCATTGACCTGGCCTGCATTTAACTTCATATCCTTGTTTTGCTATGTCAAAACATTGCTAGTTATCAGCACGATAATTATTTCTGCACATGTATGATGCGTCTGGATGTCTATTATATCCTACTCGAATTAGTAACTACTACAGTATTACAAAAACTTTATATTATACGATCAAGATGTGCAAATCAAAACATGGGTTGAGTGTATCATAAATCGAGTATTTCGCACAACCACACACGTGTCTGCTCTGATGAATTCAGAACATTACATCCTGCATACTTCAATTATGGAAATATATATTTGAAGAAAATAGCGACAGTAGAGCACAATGGAATGTAGAATGCTGAATATGGAATGTAGATAAGCAACATTTTCCCCTCAATTTTATAACCATGAAAGGAGCAATGTTGAACAAAAGAAAGCAAAGAAATCTTGAGCCTTGACAATAGTAATTTCTTTAGCATCTTGACTCGGATTCACCAATAGCAATCGCACGCATATCTGATCCACCGAGTGATAATCGTCGGCGATCCGCTAGTACTGCCTGTCCAGGTGCAGCTTGGAGGCCCCTCCCGCTCGCCCCGGCGGCTGCATCGCGCCTAGTGCGCCAGGTACGGCGCGGCGTGGTAGCCCCCCTGCGGGTCCTGGCCATAGGGGTAGCCCCCCATCCCATTGATGTGAAGGCGGCTGCTGGAAGGAGCGGCAGCAACCGTACCGCCCATGGCTGCTCTGTCCCGTGAGCTGCTCCTCGACTGGCTCCCTCCCATGTCTCTCGATCTCGGACATGCCGTGTAGGAGGAAAGTAGACGGATGAAAAGTGGTATTTCTGGAGAGTAAAGGCGGCGGCTATGGAGAATCCGCGATCTCCGCCGCCGCCGCCAGCGGAGAAGGTGCGGAGGCGACTCGCAAAAAATGAGGGAACTGCTCATCACGGCGAAGAGGGCCAGATCCCGGCGGCTGTCGTGGAGGGGAATACGCGCGGCCGGCGAGGGGGAGGGAGTGCGGCGCGGTCAGAGGAGATCGGGATCGGGAGGTGGCAGGCGGAGCGGAGCGGAGCGAGGATGGCGACGGGCGGGGATTTTGCGGGGCGAGGGGATCTCCAGACGGGGTTTCGCCAGCAGAGATAGAGGTGGGTTGGTGGTGGATAACGGACGTATCACCACCAACTCCTAATTAGAAGTATTAGAAATAATATAGTTTATTGATTGCAAAAATAAATTGGCATATTAATTGCAAAAATAAATCGGTCTAGTGCAACATTTAAATAGCAAATTAATTTCATATTAATCTCCAAATAGAACTCAACTACAGCTATGTTTTACCTTGATGCATAGATGGCACATCAAAAAAAAGGAGGGGAAGTAACGGAGTTTTTCTTTCGCTTTCGCCCCATATTTATAGGTCCACGTACAAACAGATATATGGTTTCAGCATTTCGCGGGATACATACAAACATACATTTGAACAAAGATGACAGAATGGTGGCTTGTTCCAAGCAGGAAAATGATCGCACGAAGTTCAAAAAGTGCACAGTGAACCCTCTCGGAATACCATCTATGCTAAGAGTAGGTGAATAATAATACCTTATATTAAAGCTTGCAAACTTTCCGAGAGGAGAGCCCCTCCACCTTCACTTTTGCGATTTTGCAAAAAAACAACCTTGCGTTTGTTGAAATTACGGATAGGTCCCTGGAGATTTACAAATAAATCATTCACGATTTTTTGTGAGGGGAAGATTTTTTCCCGTTTCTCGCGTTTGGGTCCCTCGCTCGGCATTTTACGGGAAAAGCCTTCCGTTAAATTCAAATCGCGGATAAGCCCTTTTCTAATTTTTCAGGATAGCGGACAAGTCCAAAAACGTAACAATCAGGTCCTTGCTCCTTACATCTAAGTCCTTTCTCCGTTTTTCGCGGGAAAAATTGTTTTCGTCAACAGAAATATGTGTGTAGACTTTTTTCTCATCTCGATTTTCATCTCCATCTCCGATATTTTTATATCATGTATTATTACTCGATGAACGCCAGAGTGTTAGACTCGCTTCTCAAAAGTGAATGTTGCTCGCCAAATAGCTCTAATAATCGCCCTTGATTCAAGTGATTCTCCTGAACTATACTTTTTCGCTTCCCGATTCACTCCCAACAAAGAGTCGGTTTCCCATAGAGTTTATCCTATGGATTCTTAGAGAATCATTTTCCAAATCACTTCTCTTAGAGAATCACTTCTAACAGAGAATCGAATCGAGGAGCTCTACCAAATATTCTTAGACTACAAAAGAATGTTGTCGCTTTAATAATTTTTCAACATTTTCCTCTATATTTTTTCCCCACCGCGGTTTCCTACCCTGCTCAATATTTTCCAAATAATTCTACAACTCTATCTCTATTTTTCCCCGATTATTTCGACGATTTAAAAATAAAACGCCATTAAAAAAAATGTAATACAGAAAACGACACGCGTGGCGTGTTACGCCGAAAAATTTTATGTCCTTTCAAATTGCTTTACCGATGTTTCGACGATTTAAAAAATAAAACACCGCCGAGAAAAAAAAGAAAAATTTCCTACGAAAAAACGGCACGCGCATACGCCGCGAGTCTCTGAGATTTTTTTAAACATGTATTGTTACTCGGCGAACACGTAGAGTGTTAGACTCGACAAAAGAATGTTACCGCCTCTAATAGTTTTTCGCCTTTTCCTCTAGACTTTTTTCCCCACCACAAATTTCCAAATTCGGTCTCCAATATTTCCCGAGATAGTTCATCGAAGAGATATTCTACGGCTCTATCTCTCTATTTTTTCCCCGTTTCGCTCGTTATTTCGACGATTTAAAAAATAAATCGCCACCGAAAAGAAAAAGAAATTTTCTACGAAAAACCGGCACGCACGTCGTGTTATGCCGCGAAAAATGTTGTGTTCTTTCAGCCGTTTCGCTCATTATTTCGACGATTAAAGAACTAAAACGCCGTCAGAAAAAAAAAATCTACAAAAAACTAGACCGCGCGGCGTATTACGCCGCGAAAAATTTTCTAGTTGTTCATAGAGTAATAGAACTTCACTTAATCATCATCATATTGTACATGCCCCACTACGAAAGTAATCCTGGTAGGATGTACTATTGTGAGCACAAAGTGGATGGAAGCATAATTGGTTCGAAATTCCAAGAAAACAACACAACTGAGCAAGATGCGGTAGCACTTGGCCTTGCTTCCTTGCTGGTTATCTTATGCTTTAGGTGTCAGGGGCTCAGGGCCCAATTGCTTTCATATTTCCCATTCATACCGATGTGCTGTCAACACGAAGAGAGATGCGCTGCAATCTGCATAGTATTTGTCGAACATGAAAGAAAACATTGCAAGTGCATTTCTTCTACACACTCAAAATTAACCAACTCAGATCAAAATTCACAAAAAAACAACTGAAGATTTCACACCATAAATTGAGGAAAGCTGACACAGATCAGCTGGCCAACATCGGGGTCAGGCCGCCAGAAATGCACCAGCACTTCCGTGCACAAATTGAAAAAAAAAACCTTTCTCCCACATACAAAGCTGCAAACCTAACAACAATTATTATTCAATCCAATGCATAAAATACAATCACAGAATAATCCTGAGCTGCATGGCACGCGTGCATCACGATTTTGTTGTTTCAAGGAAAAAAAAGCCTTACTTAATGGACGCGGTAATTTTTTTTAAAAAAAGGAATCCTGAGTTTGTAAACTTTACTTTTTTTTCTCTCTTCTATAAAAACAACTAGCAGACTTACCCGCAACTGCATGTCTAGATATTATGATATAATTATCTTTAATATACAACTCTACTTCTAATTATTAAAATACAATTGTATTTGTTATATAACTCTAATCATATATAATTAATCTGCACCATTATAATCTGCCCCTACCAAAATAAGCGGTAGAGATCCTTTCAATGATTGGAATATAATTATATTGGTTATATATGGTTAATCTGTATCGTTATAATCTGGTCTCACCAAAATTAGTGGTGGAGATCCTTCTCTTTTTCTTCTGATTAATATGAGAATTTCTAGAATTTAGGATTATTGTGGGATTTTCTTGCCCTTAAAATATTATCTTTGATACACAACTCTACTTTCAATTATTAAAATATAATTGTATTTATTATATAACTTTATTTATATTTAATTAATCTGTATCGTTATAATCTGACCTCACCAAAATAAGTGATGGAGATACTTTCAATGATTGGAATACAATTATATTTGTTATTATGATTAATATGTATCGTTATAATGTGGCTCCACCAAAATAAGTGGTGGATGCCCTTCACTTTATCTTCCTATTAAAGTGAGAATATATATATAGGGCACTATAATCTAAAAATGATATTTTTTTATATATTTTCATGCAAAATTTTTAGGATAGTTTTAAGGTATGTATATGTATCGGTAGAACTCCTGATGCACTTAAAAAAAAAATAAAGGTGAAAGAGCCCGGACCTACATGTTCTTCGTACTCCAAAGCCCTGCGCCCATGTCCTCCTCTCCGCATAGTCCAGCTTCATGGAGCGACTCCTTTGCTTGCAAGATCCAACCGGTCACTACCACGCATCCAACGGCCTCTCTGACTCCTGTCCATGGACCGGGCCTACTGAAGGTTAGCCCGGGTATCCACCAGTCACCGAGGATGAGGAAATGAGCCGAGTCGCTTTCGCGAAAGGGACCCTTGCTCTGCCTCCCCTCCCCGTGGCCCGTCACCCGTGGCCACCCCCCAGAGACCGCGCGAACCTGTGGATTCGGCGCCGAATCGATCGAAGGAGCTGGCGATTCCGGTGAGTTCTTCGCTTCTCTCGCGCAGTTCTTGGTTGTGCTCTTCGAATCAATTCTGTGCGTGTTTCTTTTTCTTTTTTCTTTTCTTTTCTGTAGCGAGATGTCAAGAAGTGTGCTGAGGTGTGTTAGGTTTTTTTTTTGGGCAAATTCGTGAGTTTTGATTCTGTGGGGAGGTCTGAAGTCGTAGGAATTGTTGCCAAGTGAGTACGTTGTTGAGAACAGATCTGTAGGGTTCTGCGTGTATTTTCTTGCGGTTTTGTCAAGAATAGCGTTGTGCCTAAGTTCGTGTGCGTCTTTGAGTAATGTAGTTTATATTTGACTCTTTGAGTACAAGGCAAAAGAGTATTTACTTGATAGTCTTGAAGCAGGCTGGGGACGCGCTTGGATTGAGTTGCCATTGCTGGAACTATAATAGCTTGCGCCTGTTTGGTTTAATCATCGTATCTTGCCTTTAGATAGATGCATTGGTTTAGCATCAAACTAAGTCATAGCAAATCTGCTTTTCTTGGAGAATAACGGTACTGCGCAGAACTGTTTAGACACTTCCTGATAGGATTACACTGGTCTTGTATTCAGGAGTCAAGATCTTGCAGCTCTCCTCCCCAATACCCTACCAATTTGTGCCAACTAATAATGCAAAAAATGAAAACTTTGTTGATGAATGGTTTTTACTCTTGTAGTTGTATCCAACAAGTTGTACAAAATTCATTGAATAATTCCACCCGTTTGTGTCACGCCATAACAAAACACTAGTCAGGATGCATATTGGAAATCAGGAGGCACTTCTTTTTGTAAGGAAAAGTTTATGGGATACGTTGATGCACATAGTATATAAAACAGGATGGGTACTCTTTCCTTATAGGAATAAACAGGATAGGACGATAGGTATTCTTCGAGAATTGGAGTTTGCAGTCATAGTATGCTCATATACTGAGCATTTACTGCTTTGTCTTTCACACTGATGCTTATTGTTCATTTTGTAGTCTATTATAGACATGTATATGTGGAAAAGGATGTATGAGAAGTTCTTTGTTTTGAAATTTGTAGCTTAGGCTACTTCTATTGGGCTTTTCCATGAAGCAAACGAAGTTGTCCTAATTCACAAACCAAAGTTCAGTATATTACATTGAGAATCGACATTCTGGTCAGCTGTATTTGCACTAACACGCCGATCATTGGTAGCTCCTGGTTAAAAAGATGGTGAATCACATATGGTTAGCTGTGATGAGTATGTGCATGCCCTTTCGTGATTAGATCTAAGCTGGAAATTGATAAATCCAAGTTATTGATGGAGCATGCTACCTGCGATGACGCACATGAGCATGCCATAAATGTAGCACATGGGGAAACTGCATCAACATCAACCAGTCGTCCAGATCTGCACAGTGATTCAGATGAACCACATCAGGAAGATAGGCCTTCAACAAGCACGCAAACCTCATCATCACAGTCTTCAGCATCAACGATGCCAACTGCATATAACTCCAGAAATTTATCCTTTCCTAGAAGAGATAGTATCTATGTTCATGGAAGAAGTCCTTGGAATTCTGGTTTATGGGTCTCGTTTGAACTTGTCATATATGTAGCACAGATTATAGCTGCTATTGTCGTCCTCATCTTTTCAAGGCATGAACACCCACATGCCCCTTTATTTGCATGGATAATTGGTTATACAGTTGGCTGCATTGCAAGTCTTCCTCTTATTTATTGGCGCTATGTCCATCGAAACAGATCTTCTGAGCAAGAACCTGAACAACCACCTACAACCTATCCTAATTTGACTTCCTCTCAATCATTAGAAGGACGCAATCAGCGTACTAGTGGTACTGTCTTGCATCTCGGATGTATCACAATTTCTTGTCCAAGGTAATTTGTAACTCCATGTTATTTTTCATTTTGAATTTCCTAAGCTTTTACATGTTGCGGGATCCTTCTACGCAGTCCTACTCCTGTGCATGGTATATCTTATGATCTTATATGTGTTATCCAAAAATCTGAAAGACGCAACGAAAAATTTGATAATTAAATTGAATGAAATTATTAACTTTAGGGCATCTTAGAATTAGCTTATTTTTTAATGAACTTATGTTGATTTACATAAAATTCTGTGGTAACTACTATAAATGTTATAGTATGAAAACAAAGTTGTGAAAAGAATAAAGAAACTTGTAACAGCAGGTGCACAACTTTGGAAATAAGCAAATAAAACTCTTCAGTTAAATAGAGATATATTCAGTTTTATTTTACATTGTATCATTATCCGTAGCTATCACAATAGTTATTTAAATTAGTGCGGGAATTTTGCAGGGTTAGTTTTTTGGATGTCTTCTGGCAACATGTCCTCTTTCTTTTTTCAGAGCCGCTCCCTTTCTTTGCTTAAGTTGCACTTCTAGGTTTTTTCCCAGTTTATCTGGTTAGATCTAAGAACTGGGCAAAAGGAACACATTTAGATTGGCTTCCCAAGGGTGTCGTTGGAAAGGAGAACTTCATAGGTCTTTTGAGTGCTACAGTAAATACTTGTAGAATTATCCACTTATATAACAAAATGATGTTGATATGTTTACTTAAAATGGACCAATCTAGTTCCTTGTATCTGTCACTCTAATTACATGTCTGGTATCAATTTTTGTGTGCCACAAGCAATCCTGCAAAGTTAAAAAATATAACGGGCACAACTAACGATAACACATTCATATGTTCTTGAGCCAAGTTTTATTAACTTTTAGCATAGAAGTACCACAGGAATAATTCTACAAATTCAGTGATTACTAGATCAATGCCCGTATGTTGCTACGAAAAATAAAATTGGTAACGAAACATAAAGGTCAAGCAATAAAAGAAAATTATGCTATAAGATCAAACATCTATTTCTCCCGATTACAAAAGTTTTTATGCTTTCCTCTTCGGTATGAATTAAAACCAAATATATTGTACGTAGCAATATATATTACCAATCTCAAAAATCAATCAATCATTTTTATCCCTTTTTACAATTTATATTACAAGCTCGCGTTCCTCTTCCTCTCGCCATGCCCGCAGCGCACGCGCCTCGGTGCCGTCGACCTCGTCTTCCTTGTCGCCTCGCTCGTCCTCGTCATCCACCGTCTTCGCAGGGGCGACCGGAGGGCTTCCCCTGAGCACGAGGCGTTCTCGCCGGCCACCGCCATTCGAACCACCAGCGCTCTGCTGTCGCTTTCGGGCGTCCGGCGTCCTCCTCGCTTCGCGTTCTTCCTCTGCCGAGCACGCCATTGCGCTATTGTGGAGTCCGCCTTCGCCGCCCACATTGTCACGCGACGCCATGGCGCGTGGTCGGCTCTCGGAGAAAGGGCCGCCGCCGCCACCCACCTTTTGCACCTTGGCGTCTTCGATCGCCATCGCGCGGCGCCGCGCTTTTCTCCGCTTGGCGGTGGTCATTCACGCCGACGGTTTGTCGCTTTTTCCAGATAACCTCTCGCCTTGCCGCCTACTGTCTCTATGCCTCTGGCGTATTTAGCCATCACTAGTTTCACCGCAATGACGCTGAGCCCATGAAGGTGAACCAGAAAACACCAGCCGAGGCGCCTGGTCACGCCGCGGCGCCGCCGTCATTCTCTCTCACGACGTTTAGTTAGATCAACCCGTTTATCTTCAAGGGGTATGCCAATGACTCTCTCAGCGCCGACGACGTCCCACCGGTGTCGCCGGACAACCCGCCGAAGCGTCATACGCTTTGTTCACGCCCAATCGGCGGCTGGGTCACGGCACCGGTGGCGCGTCGCCGCTGTCTTCGCGCAGCGCGATTATTATTGATCATGGTGCTTTCGGCCTCCTGCGCCTCGCGGCCATATACGTCGGTCCGTCACTTATTGATCAGTTCGTCGAGTTCATTCGCCGTGGCGGCACGACATAGGAGATCTTGAATGAATTCCCTTGATTGATTCTGTGAAAACTGTATAGCATATATAGAGTACAAAAGGAATGATTGGCCGGCTATTAATTACCAGTAATAATCAGGGATTTTACTATAATAATCAGCCATATTTAGAGAGATATAGCTGACTGTAAATCAGGAAAGAATAATTAGCTATAATGACCGGCCATTATTGGAAATATGGTGGGGGTGCTAGGAAGAACGGACCGCTGCCACCAACTGCAAATTTATATTAGTAGAGATATATCCTGATTTTTTTTGTGTGTGTTTGCTCATTTACTTTGTAAGCTTAGAAGACTTACTAATATTTCATTGACCTGAGGGTTTGGATGTATGTAGCATGGACTATTTTTATGACCACTTCTTGGCGTATTATTATCATGTCTGCTTCAAATGTCTCCCCTTTTTGTGTTGTTGTGCTTGACATATCATGCAACAATGTGGAACATAACATGTCCTGTTTAACTGGAATTGGATCTTTGATTGTTTTATTAGTACTCTAGCCTGAAGTATTCAAATTTGACTAGTAACTTCTTGAAGAACTGGATGATGTGAGATCTTATAGTAGTTAGTTGTATGTTAAATTTAAAATGATTTCTGTTGTCTGAAATAGTTAGTTGTATGTTAAATTTGAAATGACTGCTGTTATCTGAAGTGATTATGCATTACAGGCCTAGCATACTGGCTTATCATTTGAAGACAGTTGTAGACTGTTTCTTTGCTGTATGGTTTGTTGTTGGCAATGTGTGGATTTTTGGTGGGCGCAGCATTTCGTCGGATGCTCAGGACGCTCCCAATATGTATAGGTACTTGCATTGCTCTGAATTTCTTTCATAATTTGTTGAAATATTGAGCTACCACCTGACTTTGCTGCCTCTTTCTAGGCTATGTTTAGCATTCCTTGCACTTTGTTGTGTTGGGTATGCCATTCCTTTTATCATGTGTGCAGCGATATGCTGCTGCTTTCCATGCTTAATTTCTGTTTTGCGCCTTCAAGAGGATTTGGGTCAAAGTAGAGGAGCTACTCAAGAGCTAATAGATGCATTGCCAACCTACAAATTCAAACCAAAACGAAGCAAAAACTGGGGGCTTGATCATGCTTCGGGCTCAGAGATTCTTAGTGAGGGTGGCATCCTGGGCCCAGGAACTAAGAAGGAAAGGATTGTTTCAGCTGAAGATGCTGTGAGTATATTTCGCATTGCTCTCCTGTCTGAGGATATTCGAGAAGTACTGTACATATTTGTTTTATCGACCTTCATATATTTCATAATTTAGTAACAGTATCTCTATTCAATACAAGTGAAAGAATAAGCATTCAGTGTTATGTAGCAATATTCACTCTGTACCTTATTTAAGAACATTTATTAATAAATGGTTTAGTTGGTGATGATGTTTTTGTGCATCTCCTCCACAGAAGCATGGAAATTTACTTTCATTCTCAATGTGTAACACATATAGATGTCATGTTCTTTAGGGAAATATTCTTTGTTTGTAAAGAACACCTTCTATATTATAGTTTAGCCTTGTATTCTTCTCATGAACCTTCAAACTAATTTAGTTATGTAGTTATGCTTGCTTGCATATATGAACTCCTCCATGCATTGGTATTTCTTTATTCAATGACATGGACCCTCTTAGGTTATTCTAATTTATATTCTGTACTCTTCTTGGCTGGATTATTGTTTGTTAGTGTGTCAACTCATTGCAATTTGGCATTTGTAACTTGAGGCCAAGTTCTCCAAATACTGTAATGCAGCTGTTTCCATTATTCCTTCACATAGGGCACATTTGCTCTCTTTCTCAGCATGATTCCCAAGCAGTGGCGTATTTACTAGTGGGGCTAAGGTGGGCTTGAGCCCCACCCGTGGCCCCCTAAGTTATCTATAAATTTATGGAAGTTACCGAGTTAAACAATCGGTTCAGTGAATCTTCGATAGAGCTTTTGAGATGCATTGCTTGTCTAGACCCAAGAGATTCATTTGTAAATTTTGAACATAGTAGGCTTCTTCGGCTTTCACAGATTTATTCAGATGATTTCTCATCATATGATGTGTGGTTTTGGAAGTACAACTTGACTTATTCATTGATGACTTGAGAAGAAAGAATTTTCAAGTTGTGATGATCTTGCTAGTCTCGTGGTGATGATGGTTGAAGCAAAAAGCATGTTTTTATTCATTAGTCTATATGCTTATTGAATTAGCATTAGTTTTACTGTGCACTACAGATTGAAAGGGCTTTCTCGGCAATGAAGATTATCAAGACAAATTTGTATAATAAGATAAGTGATGACGGTTAAATGATCTCATGGTATGCTACATCGAAGCGAGACATATTTTCCAAGACAGACATGGAAGATATTTTGTAACGCAGCGTTTTCAAAACATAAAAACCGTAAATATCAACTATCAACTCTTAAAGTAATGATCGGTATGTTTTTTTCTTTGTAATGTTATGTATTTATATTATATGCGGCTATTAGATAAATGTTGGTATTTTTATATTATATATATCATTCTGTCATATTCTATGTTCTGAAAAAAAATACAATAGTTTGGAGATCTCAATTTTAGCCCCCTCCTTTCTAAGTTTCTGGATACGCCACTGTTCCCAAGTCATAACCGTCAAAGTCCACTGATATTGATGCTCTACTGATATTGATGCAGGTGTGCTGCATCTGTCTTGCTAAGTACGGAGATGACGATAAGCTCCGCGAGCTTCCTTGCACCCACTTCTTTCATGTGCAGTGTGTCGATAAATGGCTCAAGATAAATGCAGTATGCCCACTCTGCAAGACAGAGATTGGGGGTTTGGTTCGGTCATTATTTGGTTTGCCCTTTGGCCGTCGCCGTGTTGATAGGATGGCAGGAAGAGGTATAGCTAGCTCAAGATTTACTGTATAGAACACGTCCTTTATCTCCGGCATGGTTTTCTTTGTTTCACTTGTTTCTTATGTACATAAAGAATCCTGCTCATGGGATTGCGATGGGTTGATCCTCAAGGAAAGCGATAAACTGCTTTTGTCACGCTTGACTTCACCAAAGTTATGACAGCAAGCGGAGAACTGGTGCTTGTAATGACAGGTTTCTGTTGTAGAGTTGGGTGATGCTATATTCTGATGTAACATCTCACGTCAAGATTGTAAATAAAGAACACAAAGTTCACTTTTGAGGTGTATATCCTCAAGGGCACAGGAATTGATATATTTTTTTGTAACTTTGCAGGCATTCTGTTGTCTGGTATCATAGATCTTGGTATTTTTTTACTCCCAGTCATGCGAAGTTCTCTTTGTTGGCACAATGTACCAAATGTGCTGCTTAATGTGACATACACTGATGATCTGTTGTATTGAAGCGAAATCTGTGGAGCTAGTTCACCATTTTCAGGTTGCTTTTGTGATGCTATAATGTTTTGCTTCAGTGCTAAATAGGGGTGAAAACGGATCGGATACGGGCGGATATCGCTCTTCCCGTATCCTAACCTATATTTTTTTCCCGGATTCGGAATCGGATACAGGTTAGCCGGATCCGGATAATTCGGGACACGGACACGGATTGGATATGTGACGGATTCGGATTGGGAACAAATAAAGATATACGGATAATGGATACCTGTATAAAGTAATATATGTTGAATTAAAGCACATGAATACGGATAATACACACACGCATACATATGGATAAAGTTATATGGATAATGCATGCATAACTGGTTAGCACAGCACATTTGTTTCAACTACATGGCCCAAGAGATAGCAAAGTCACGAATGTAAGCACAAAGACTACTAATGGAGCTTTGAAATTGTCAATTGTGATGGTTCACATTTGTATAGTCTGTGCTGATTTCCATATAGTAGTTGATTTTGAAATTGTCAAGATCCTTGGTATGTTGGAATCAGCTTGTGAAGACTTCCAATGTCTCCTGCTTGTTAACTATTTTATTTATGGCAACGTATCCTGTGCACACAGATCTTCTCGTGTATACACTGTGCATACCAACTAACAAAAGTCACAAAAAATTCTGAAAAAAATTGTAGATGTATTTCATAGATTGCCCTACCTATGTATGAAATTTCAAGATCCAATTCATTATATATCGAGAGTTACAAAAAAAGAGAAAAATTCTGTCAGAATTTTCTCTTTTTTGTAACTCTTGATATATAATGAATTTGAACCTAATTTTATACATAGGTAGAGTAATATATGAAGTACATCTACAATTTTTTCAGAATTTTTGTGACTTTTGTTAGTTGGTGTGCACAGACAAAACTGTGTGCACTGATATATTGTCTTTTATTTATTACCCCTGGTGTTATGATTGTCTTTTTTTTTTTAAAAAAAATTGACCAGGAGCTCTGGCATTCACTAAAGAAGGAGAAACAACAGCTGAACCACAGTGCGTACACACACACACGCACTCACACCACACCACACCCCACACGCGCGCCCCGCGTCGGCCGAAGCTCGAACACGGGCGGGCTGGCCGAGCGACGCTCGCGCCAGCCAGCCGAGCCGAGGCTCGCTCGCGTGTTATGATTGTCTTAGAAGTTACTAAACCCAAGAAGCAGCAGGATAAAAAGGACTGCAATGTCATGTGAGCTGTTCCTGTCCTTAACTAAACCCCAATGCAAGAGCAGTTCACAACAACATTATTACCAGGCTGCAACTGCAACAAGATGCATTGTTTTTACTGCTGTTTTTCCAGTTTTTCAGTCATTCAGATTGGACCTATTTCTGTGGAGAAACTCGCCAACCAATATGTGCCTCTAAATATCTTCAATTATTGCAAAATAGCTACCATGAAAAATGGAGCAAGCTTAAAACAGAAATTTGCAGTGACTGAAGGAAAGGGCAATGAATGATTTTCTTTCTTATGCAAACTAAAATTTGGAAATATCTAAAAGGTTTAAGTCATGTAAATTCCAATTGCAATGAGAGGCATCCATTGAGCTGCCTAAAGACCTTGTGAAATCAATCATCCATATGAATGGATTAGTAATCTCGAGCTCTTATGAAATGTGCAGAACAAAAATTTGTGCAGAACAAAAATTCTTATGGAAGTCTGCATATGGCTAGCACCAAGAAAGATTAAGTGCATTCACCTTTAGCTGCATCTTAAGTTGTAACTTCCTTTAAATTGGTAGCATGTAAATTAGGCATAACTAACTTGTGGTACTTGACAAATTACATGTTTTGTTCATATAAGTATAAGTAGATCTGCATCTTGTACACACTTGTGCGGTTGCGCCTATCTAAGAGCCAATGAAGGTCAGAGTCGCATTGGGGTGCCATCTTGGGGGGTGGAAGAGGACACCGGAGGGGTGCCGTCTTTCAGGTGGGGTGGCAGTGGGATCACCGGATCTGTAGCAGGTAGGTCTCGCCATGAGAGACGAGACGCCTCAGGGGGGGGGCGAAAGTCTAGATGCCGCGAGGTAGCCCGTGGGGGAGGGCACGCCGCCATCGCGCGCGAGGGCAAGGGGGGGGCATGGGGCGATACGCCACCGTCTGTTGAGGGCACGGGGCGGGGGCCGTGGGGCAAGCCGAGATGCCGCCAGGGGTGAGGGTGCGCGGAGCGCCGATGTGGGGGTGGCCGGGTGGGGAAGACTGGGGATTAGGGTTAGGGGCTTAGGGCATCGAGCGCGCATGGTCGCCAGGAGCCAGGAGGCCGGGCCGCCGAGGCTATGGGCTGGTCGGCTGGCCCAGTTGCCCAAACGGATATCCGAATGGGACATTATCCAATATCCGGATCCTGACCCATATTTTCCGGATACTCCATGCTCAGAATCCGATCCGATATCAAGATTCAAATATCCGGATCCGGATCGGGTGGATAAAATCCGCTCCGTTTTCACCCCTAGTGCTAAACCTATTGTTGCTTACATACTTGAGGACTTCATAGGGGCAAGTTCATCAGTAACATGTACATATATGCTGCAGTCCTGGGAAGGAAAAATGCTCTTTTTGTTCATGGATGGTTAGAAGCTCGAGGATCAAAACCATATGCAACAATGGAAAATATCCTGGAGGAAGAAGCGTCATGGTCCATCCTCACAGGTTAGATCTTCCCAGATGCTCTTAGGTTTCTGACATGATGTACCTCTGGGACCATCATCACATGAGGTTTTGCTGGTTCTTGATTTCTGTCGGGTAAGCATATCACGGATTGTGATTGTGACCACCGTTCCTGTCCAGAGTTCTTGCGGTCCTCAACAGCTTAAATCTGCAGTCCACGGCAACATGCCACACCATTCTGCCAGAGAACCACCTCCCAATTCCAGGCAATGTCTCGTACGTAGCATAGTCATATGCCATTGTCGTTTGTTTATCCCTGAAGAGTGATTAGTTGAAGAAACGTGGGAGATATTGTACAAATTGTCTCGTATACGATGCTTCGAGCCTTCGACGCATGGATGTCACGGAGAAGTGTCAGGGATGTCAACATCCTCCTGCCCGGTCCAACCTTGGAAATCGCCCTTGTGAGACAGTGGCTGAATCTGGTTCCTGTGCAGTCGGTAGCGTAATTGCAATTTAAATAGTCTACTACTGGCCGTCAGATCTAGATCCAAAAGCCTACTATATTTTTAATACTATTCATACATACATTCTTTTTAGTACTATAGTAGAAATACTGTTGCAAAAAATCTAAGCCATTCATCGATAGAACGGACAAACAAAGTCACCTGCAGTCACAGTAGCAACCGCAGCCGATCCCCCTAGGACAAATGTTTGTCCTGTCAACTTCCAAAGATACCACGGGTGTACAAATCAATAGTGCGTATTTGGGTCTTTGGGTGTTTGCGGTTTGGTGATGTTCAACAGTTCAAATGGGCTGCTCGTTTTTTTTTTTTGTCTAATGGCTTAAGTTTTTGGTAACGTTGATGTACGGTAGGGTTTGTTGTTTTTCCCGGATGATAGAAAATATGTTTGTTGAAGGAAAGATTGGTGCGCCCAGCTCGCCGCCTCCGCTGCGCCGCCGCCTCCGGTGCGCC
This sequence comes from Guadua angustifolia, assembly GCA_036346375.1. Classification (NCBI taxonomy): domain Eukaryota; kingdom Viridiplantae; phylum Streptophyta; class Magnoliopsida; order Poales; family Poaceae; genus Guadua; species Guadua angustifolia. Next base: position 13,603,426 of record CM070516.1, on the reverse strand, counting down.
CAGACTCGCGTGCCTGTCTTCTTCAGCATCCATGGCCGACCGCCAACCATATGTATGGACTGGAGAAGAATTTGTTGATTTTTTTCAGATGTAATTTTGTTGATTTGAGATTTAATCGCGGTTATTAGGCCGCATTTGTTTTAAACTTTTGATTCTGGATTGGGCAATGAATGATTTTCTTTCTTATGCAAACTAAAATTTGGAAATATCTAAAAGGTTTAAGTCATGTAAATTCCAATTGCAATGAGAGGCATCCATTGAGCTGCCTAAAGACCTTGTGAAATCAATCATCCATATGAATGGATTAGTAATCTCGAGCTCTTATGAAATGTGCAGAACAAAAAATTTGTGCAGAACAAAAAATTCTTATGGAAGTCTGCATATGGCTAGCACCAAGAAAGATTAAGTGCATTCACCTTTAGCTGCATCTTAAGTTGTAACTTCCTTTAAATTGGTAGCATGTAAATTAGGCATAACTAACTTGTGGTACTTGACAAATTACATGTTTTGTTCATATAAGTATAAGTAGATCTGCATCTTGTACACACTTGTGCGGTTGCGCCTATCTAAGAGCCAATGAAGGTCAGGAGTCGCCACTGGGGTGCCATCTTGGGGTGGAAGAGAGACACATGGGGTGCCGCTGGTCAGGTGGGGGTGGCAGTGGGATCACCGGATCTGCTCAGGTAGGTCTCATGCGAGAGACGAGACGCCTGTGGGGGCGAAAGTCTAGATGCCACGAGGTAGCCCGTGGGAGGGCACGCCATCGCGAGGGCAAGGGGTGGGGGCATGGGCGATACGCCACCGTCTGTTGAGGGCACGGCGGGGCCGTGGGGCAAGCCGAGATGCCGCCAGGCGAGGGCTTGGCGCTGGCGCGGGGTGGCCAGTGGGAAGATCGGGGATTAGGGTTAGGGCTTAGGGCATCGAGCGCGATGGTCGCCAGAGCAGAGGCCGCCGCCGAGGCTATGGGTGGTCGGTTGCCCAGCTTGCCCAAACGGATATCCGAATGGGACATTATCCAATATCCGGATCCGACCCATATTTTCCGGATACTCCATGCTCGTAATCCGATCCGATATCAAGATTCAAATATCCGGATCCGGATCGGTGGATAAAATCCGCCTGCTTTCACCCCTAGTGCTAAACCTATTGTTGCTTACATACTTGAGGACTTCATAGGGCAAGTTCATCAGTAACATGTACATATATGCTGCAGTCCTGGGAAGGAAAAATGCTCTTTTGTTCATGGATGGTTAGAAGCTCGAGGATCAAAACCATATGCAACAATGGAAAATATCCTGGAGGAAGAAGCGTCATGGTCCATCCTCACAGGTTAGATCTTCCCAGATGCTCTTAGGTTTCTGACATGATGTACCTCTGGGACCATCATCACATGAGGTTTTGCTGGTTCTTGATTTCTGTCGGGTAAGCATATCACGGATTGTGATTGTGACCACCGTTCCTGTCCAGAGTTCTTGCGGTCCTCAACAGCTTAAATCTGCAGTCCACGGCAACATGCCACACCATTCTGCCAGAGAACCACCTCCCAATTCCAGGCAATGTCTCGTACGTAGCATAGTCATATGCCATTGTCGTTTGTTTATCCCTGAAGAGTGATTAGTTGAAGAAACGTGGGAGATATTGTACAAATTGTCTCGTATACGATGCTTCGAGCCTTCGACGCATGGATGTCACGGAGAAGTGTAAGGGATGTCAACATCCTCCTGCCCGGTCCAACCTTGAAATCGCCCTTGTGAGACAGTGGCTGAATCTGGTTCCTGTGCAGTCGGTAGCGTAATTGCAATTTAAATAGTCTACTACTGGCCGTCAGATCTAGATCCAAAAGCCTACTATATTTTTAATACTATTCATACATACATTCTTTTTAGTACTATAGTAGAAATACTGTTGCAAAAAATCTAAGCCATTCATCGATAGAACGGACAAACAAAGTCACCTGCAGTCACAGTAGCAACCGCAGCCGATCCCCTAGGACAAATGTTTGTCCTGTCAACTTCCAAAGATACCACGGGTGTACAAATCAATAGTGCGTATTTGGGTCTTTGGGTGTTTGCGGTTTGGTGATGTTCAACAGTTCAAGTGGGCTGCTCGTTTTTTTTTTTCTAATGGCTTAAGTTTTTTGGTAACGTTGATGTACGGTAGGGTATGTTGTTTTTTCCCCGGATGATAGAAAATATGTTTGTTGAAGGAAAGATTGGTGCGCCCAGCTCGCCGCCTCCGCTGCGCCGCCGCCGCCGGTGCGCCCAGACTCGCGTGCCTGTCTTCTTCAACATCCATGGCCGACCGCCAACCATATGTATGGACTGGAGAAGAAATTGTTGATTTTTTTTCAGATGTAATTTTGTTGATTTGAGATTTAATCGCGGTTATTAGGCCTGTTTGTTTTAGCTTTTGATTCTGGATTCTGACACTAGAAGTAGAATCAGAAACAAACAGCTTGATTGTAGAATTCGATTCTTACAATCCAGCCCACCCATATACACTAAAATCCACAATCCACTTTATATGTGCTTTTGAATTCTAGTTTTTGGAGAATCAACTTCTCTACAATCACAATCCAGAATAAGTTTTTAGAGAATCTAAAGCTGAAACAAACATGCCCTTATTATGTAGGCTTTTGGTGCTTGCAAGCTGTTCATGTGGGAGGAGGAATATGCTGGTCCAAGTAGAAGCCTAGATGAATCGTGAACAGTTCGTGTTTGTGTTTTTTTTATGGTGCTAGCTACCAAAATTTGGACAGTGAATCAGTGATAGTTGTCTGATTGTAATGCAAGCAGAATCACCGGGATGTCATATGCTTGATTCCGGTGCTTTGTATCTCCCTGCTTCTTTTGCATCGGTGATTTCGGTGGCGATTTGGAGCTCGATGGGGGAAGGGAGAGCTCCTGGCGGCCCCTGGTACGGGATGGGGAAGAGCGCAGAGAATTGGTCGGGTTCGAGTCGATTCAACCATTTAAGTGCCGGGAGATTCGATGATTCGCTCTGTTTTAGTTGATGCAATTAATGATTTGTCTTATGATATCATACTGACATGTAGACTCAATGGCACAAGTAAAATAGGGCAAATCATCGGTTTTTCCTTAAGGGCTAGGGTATTTTCAGCACTCAACAGGAATAAATGTCAATGCCTCAATGGCGATGGACGGAGTGGTATAAACGCAAATGGAGGAATTTTTCGTAGGTATCAAAGTGAACCGGGTAAGTTCATGAACATATAGCTGAAATGACCGCGTAAGTTCAGTAACAAATAGCTAAAGTCGTGATTTTTCGATAGTACAGAACCGATTTTTCCTACGTTGAAAGGTGAGGATTCCGTAGGTAACTAGCAATTTCTTGGCTAGGAAAGCGCGTCATGTTTTTTTCGCACACCGGAAACATACGCTCAAATGGATACCATTACCATACTCCAAAACCACATTCCTGGTTACTGTTCTGAGGACGGAATCTATATATCTAGATCGGCCGTGAGAACTCACTCCAACGACTTTCAAGGATGGCTGATACAATTTTAGCCTTTTTTAAGTTAGGTTTTTCCGGATATATGTGCTATTGAGGATTTTGTCGGCAAATTAGCAATTTCTTGACTAGAGCTGCGCATGATGAATTTTTCGCACACTGGGCATGCGCTGACATGGGCACCAAATCCACTCGCTGTTCTAAAAGCGCGGACCTTTCTCAAATGGTTTGAATCATCCAATTGTATGTTGCTATAGTATATGCTACAGTGGAAAGTTGACTCAGCGTTTATAGACAGTATTCCTGAAAGATATAGACTATTGCTTTTTGATCCAACTGTCTATTTACAACCGCTTAAATTTGGACTGCATTGGATCTCAATTCATAGAATCACTGAAGCCGTGTTTCACATTAGCAGCTCTAATAAGATGGACTTAGGGTGAGCTAATTTATTCTTCGAAGGAATATATATTCCCTTCGTTCAGAATTGTACTATGTTTTAGAAAATGTGCGGTCAAATTTTTTAACATTGATCATTAATGTATAAAAAAACTATTTAGTTTGTTCATATGAAAATAATATCATTAGATAATCATAAAAATATTTTCATAATATAATTATTTTATATTTTCATAAACATATTAAAAAATAGTGGTTTAAGTTGTAAATTAAAAACCGTATCAATATCCAAAACATCATATATTATTGAACCGGGAAGAGGAAGCAAAGGCAAGGTAGGCATATAGAGTCTGTTTGGTTTGATGACAAATTTACCTCACTAAATTTTGCTAAAATTTAGTCATCAAATTGGCTACTAATGTTTTAGTCAAAGATTGGTAAGAAAATGAACTAGAGAACTAAAGAAGAAGAGAATCTTGCTAAAATTTAGTAGCAAACCAAATAATTACTAAATTTAATTAATACAACTAAAATTTAGTAAAACAGATGGAAGTAACTATTAGAAACAAATCAAACAGATCCATGTACAGCAACTTCATTAGGTTTGTCGTTCTGAAAAGTCCTTTCGATTAGGACACAATGCCACATGATGAACGTTCTTTTTCAGATAGCTATTCCTTGGACGCAGTGCAACAAGCTGAAAAGTCATTTTAAATAGTCACCGGTCACCTACGGTGTAAATGCTGAACATCATGATAGCACTTCCCCTGCGATTATCTTGGGTAGCTAGATTCAGATCTTAAAGTATACGATGCTTCGAGCCTTCGACGCATGGATGTCACGGAGAAGTGTCAGGGATGTCAACATCCTCCTGCCCGGTCCAACCTTGGAAATCGCCCATGTGAGACAGTGGCTGAATCTTGTTCCTGTGCAGTCGGTAGCGTGAATGCAATTTAAGTAGTCTACTACTGGCCGTCCGATCCAGATCCAAAAGCTTACTATCTTTTTAATGCTATTCATACATACATTCTTTTTATACTATAGCGGAAACACTGTTGCGAAGAATCTAAGCCATTCATCGATAGAACGGACAAACAAAATCACCTGCAGTCACAGTAGCAACCGCAGGCGATCCCCGTTAGCCGGACTAAGACAAATGTTTGTCCTGTCAACTTCCAAAGATACCACGGGCGTACAAATCAATAGTGCGTATTTGGGTCTTTGGGTGTTTTGCGGTTTGGTGATGTTCAACAGTTCAAATGGGTTGCTCGGTTTTTTTTTTTTTTTGTCTAATGGCTTAAGTTTTTTGGGAAGGTTGATGTACGGTAGGGTTTGTTGTTTTTCCCCCGGATGATAGAAAATGTGTTTGTTGAAGGAAAGATTGGTGCGCCCAGCTCGCCGCCTCCGCTGCGCCGCCGCCTCCGGTGCGCCCAGACTCGCGTGCCTGTCTTCTTCAGCATCCATGGCCAACCGCCAACCATATGTATGGACTAGAGAAGAATTTGTTGATTTTTTTTTTCAGATGTAATTTTTTTGATTTGAGATTTAATCGCGGTTATTAGGCCCTGTTTGTTTTAAACTTTTGATTACGATTACGACACTAAAAGTAGAATCGAAACAAACAAATTGATTATAAAATCGATTCTTCAATCCTTGCAAATACATATACACTAGAATCTACAATCCACTTTATATGTGTTTTTGGATTCTAGTTTTTAGATAATCAGCTTCTCTACAATCACAATCCAGAATAAGTTTTTAGAGAATTCAAAACTGAAATAAACAGACCCTTATTATGTAGGCTTTTGGTGCTTGCAAGCTGTTCATGTGGGAGGAGGAATATGCTGATCCAAGTAGAAGCCTAGATGAATCGTGAACAGTTCGTGTGTTTTTTTTATGGTGCTAGCTACCAAAATTTGGACAGTGAATCAGTGATAGTTGTGTGATTGTAATGCAAGCAGAATCACCGGGATGTCATATGCTTGATTCCGGTGCTTTGTATCTCCCTGCTTCTTTTGCATCGGTGATTTCGGTGGCGATTTGGAGCTCGATGGGGAAGGGAGAGCTCCTGGCGGCCCCTGGTACGGATAGGGAAGAGCGCAGAGAATTGGTTGGGTTCGAGTCGATTCAACCATTTAAGGTCCGGGAGATTCGATGATTCGCTCTGTTTTAGTTGGTGCAATTAATGATTTGTCTTATGATATCTTATTGACCTGTGAACTCAATGGTACAAGTAAAATAGGATAAATCATCAATTTTTCCTTAAGGGCTGGGGTATTTTCAGCACTCAACAGGAATAAATGTCAATGCCTCAATGGCGATGGACGGAGTGGTATTAACGCAAAGGGAGGAATTTTTCGTCGGTATCAAAGTGAACCGGGTAAGTTCATGAACATGTAGCTGAGATGACCGCGTAAGTCAGTAACAAATAGCTAAAGTCGTGATTTTTCGATAGCACAGAACCGATTTTTCCTACGTTGAAAGGTGAGGATTCCGTCAGTAACTAGCAATTTCTTGGCTAGGAAAGCGCGTCATATTTTTTTCGCACACCGGAAACATACGCTCAAATGGCTGTTCTGAGGACGGAGTCTATATATCTAGATCGGCCGTGAGAACTCACTCCAACGACTTTCAAGGATGGCTGATACAATTTTAGCCTTTTTTAAATTAGGTTTTTCCGGATATATGTGCTATTGAGGATTTTGTCGGCAAATTAGCAATTTCTTGACTAGAGCTGGGCATGATGAATTTTTCGCACACTGGGCATGCGCTGACATGGGCACCAAATCCACTCACTGTTCTAAAAGCGCGTACCTTTCTCAAATGGTTTGAATGTTTAACTGCGTGTTGCTATAGTATATATTACAGTAGAAAGTCGACACAACATTCATAGACAGTATTCTTGAAAGATACTAGACTATTGCTTTTTGATCCAACTGTCTACTTGCAACTGCTTAAGTTTGAACTGCATTGGATCTCAATTCATAGAATCACTGAAGCCGTGTTTTACATTAGCAGCTCTAATAAGATGGACTTAGGGTGAGCTAATTTATTCTTCGAAGGAATATATATTCCCTTCGTTCAGAATTGTACTATATTTTAGAAAATGTGCGGTCAAATTTTTTAACATTGATCATTAATGTATAAAAAATCATTTAGTTTGTTCATATGAAAATAATATCATTAGATAATCATAAAAATATTTTCATAATATAATTATTTTATATTTTCATAAACATATTAAAAATAGTGGTTTAAGTTGTAAATTAAAAACCGTATCAATATCCAAAACATCATATATTATTGAACAGGGAAGAGGAAGCGAAGGCAAGGTAGGCATATACAGCCTGTTTGGTTTGATGACAAATTTACCTCACTAAACCTTACCAAAACTTAGTCACTAAATTGGCTACCAATGTTTTGACCAAAAATTGGTAAGAAAATGAACTAGAGAACTAAAGAAGAAGAGAATCTTGCTAAAATTTAGTAGCAAACAAAATGATTATCAAATTTAGTCAATACTACCAAAATTTATTAAAATAAGCTGGATAACTATTAGAAACAAATCAAACAGATCCATATACAGTAACTTCATTAGGTTTTGTCGTTCTGAAAAGTCCTTTCGATTAGGACACAATGCCACATGATGAGCGTTCTTTTTCAGATAGCTATTCCTTGGACGCAGTGCAACAAGCTGAAATGTCATTTTAAATAGTCACCGGTCACCTACGAGTGTAAATGCTGAACATCATGATAGCATTTTTCCCCCCTGCGACTATCTTGGGTAGCTAGATTCAGATCTTAAAGAACGGGATGGCACCGGTATTCCATTGACTGACTAAAAATAGTGAAATGAGTGTAATGACATTGTCGTCTGTCCACTTCACTCGCAGGACGTAGCAGAGTACACTAATGTTTGGCCGACTTTGTTGGTGTTTAGTATAGATTTGTCGTGCTTTGGATTTAAACCGTGTCGAGCCACGACGGCCTATCATGCTCGCTGTGTCAGGTTGGACTGGCCTGGCTCGCCTTTGGCGAGTACAGGCACGACCCATTTGTGCTTTGTGCTATTCTGGTTTAGATCCGGCCCATTTATACTATTGCTACGAGAGAAAATGACCACGGAATGATTTCTTTCTTTATCTGTCTAGAACTTCCTTTTTCTCCGGTCGAAACAAAATCCTATTATTTATTCTTCTCGATTTCTTTGATTCGGTTGTTCCTTCCGGTCACATACATACAACCATGCATTTACTCCTTGATTTGCTCACCCACACATACAACGCATGCATACATTTTCTTCCTTTTGTTTAGTCCATCCAGAGTTTTTTTCCTTTACTTCTTGATTTGCTCACTTACACATACAACGTAGACATGCACGGGCTGTTTTGAGCCATGCTTGAAACTGAAACGACCTCGGATTCTTTGCTAGGCCAACCACCATCGTGCCTAAATAGCATGGCCCGAACAACCGTACTGTGCTAATCCGGTCCGTTTAGAAACGCCAGAAATGTCGCGGGCAAACAATTTTGCTGTACCAGCCCAAAATGATTCGGTCCAGTGCCCACCTCTGTAACGGTGTCTTGAACCGGTAAAAATGTTTCGTGCCAGCCCAAAATGGTGCCTTGAACCGGTAAAAATGTTGGTAGGCTGTCACAGTACCAAGATTTTAATGCCATGCTGCTCCAATATATCACTAATACTGCATGACGTGATTAATCATGCGGCAGCTAACGCGGCGCTACCACCGTTCTTCGTTGCTTTCGTCTTCCTTCCACCCATCTTCTTCCTCTCATATACACGCTGCCTCTATTTCCCTCACATTGCCCAGCTCTCCTCCATAGCTTTCCCTTAGATCCGCTAACGCCCCTGCCCCGCCGCCCCGGCCACCTCCCCCACAGCTTCTAGCGTCGCCGTGAATCCTCCTTACTCTAGCGCAGAGGATGCAAGATGTAGAAGAAATTACTAGCGCCCATCACCAACGCACAAGCATTATCCATACTACCCGTTGCGAAGCGTTACGTAGACAAGTAACAAAATTACTGACAAGCTGCAAACGACTAACAAGTATGACGCCTCACTGTTCCTCAGTGCCATACAAAAACCGCCACCGTCCAGAACTCCAGATTCTAGAACAACCCCAGAAGCAAACGTCTAATTAATGAAACCACCGTCAGTCGCTTCGCCCGGTAAACAAACAAGGCATCTAAGAAACAATAAACAAATCGCAGGGCGACTAATTCGAGGTACTAACGTATTTCCTCTGACCGAATATGTGTTATTTTAAGTTTAAATTTTATTTCTAAATATATGCCATTCTACCATTTCAAAAATAATTTTTTAACATTTTCTTTATACTCCTTTCCTTTAGCTATTTTCAATATTATTTATTATCATAAACTAAAGTGCATAGGACACACCATCAAAATATATAATAAACATGATTAATATAGTCTTTTTATAGGTACTAGTTCTTAGGCTCTACCAAGACGTTTTACTTATACGGTCGTGCTTGCTCCACATTATACCCTCATCTCCGTAACTATGCTAGATCGAGTTTCTCTGTGATTGTGATTTACATCGTGCTTTATTTCTGTTAGAGATTTTTAAGAGATAGTTAAGTTAATTTGTCGGGAGATATTGCTGGTTGTGTTTTAAGTTTGTTTTATTGTTAAAGTTGTTATGGCATGTAGTTCTTACCTGTCGGCGCTATACGCGGAAGCGGAGGGTGAACGAGGGATGCATCAGGCACTGTTAGATTCTTCTAAGTATTAGATTTTTCTTAAGCAGTAGAGCTTAGATGCTTGTGGAAATATAAGAATATAAAATGGCATCCGTTCAAAGCGGAGGTACTGCTTTGCAAGCAACGACGTATTTTGATTCCGACTCTTGAGCTCGGAATCAAGCAACGCGACGGATGCACGCGCGTCACTGTCGCGCGGGCCCCCCACCGGCATGCCCTCCTGTCCACTGGCACCCCCGGACGCTTCCCCTCGCATTCAAATTTCTCTCTCTCAGCTCCTCCCCCATTCGTCGCCTCCCTCGCTTCCTCCCCTCCCCTCCCTTCGCTTCGCTTCGTAGTAGATCTCGCGCCTCGGAGACCCAGAAGCGCGCGGGGAGAGAGAGAGAGAGAGAGAGAGAGAGAGAGGGAGGTTGGGGATGGCGGTGGACGAGGCGGCGGGGGCGGCGCCGAGCAGGACGGTGCTGGTGACGGGAGGGGCTGGCTACATCGGCAGCCACGCGGTGCTGCAGCTGCTCTCGGCCGGATTCCGCGCCGTCGTCGTCGACAGCCTCGGCAACTCCTCCGAGCTCGCCGTCCGCCGCGTCGCCGCGCTCGCGGGGGACAACGCGCGCAACCTCTCCTTCCACAAGGTACGTACGTCACGGCCGTGTGTGGGCCCGCAACAACGCAGTAGACTATCAGTACTGCACTACTGCCACCGCCGGTTCCGCGCTCTCCCTTGGATGATCCCTCCTCCTGCTATCGCCGGTCTGGTGTTATCACGCGGGAACCGATAGATCCCCTGCGCGGTGTGCCTCGCACAGCCTCTGGGTTGTGTTCGTAAGCCCTTGCTTTCGGTGTGTTTAATCAAGTGCGGTTGTGAAGGATTAGTGGGAATTTGGATGGTTTTGTGGGCGCATTTGGATTTATTTGGTGAAGCCTTCAAACTACCCGGTGTGTGTCTGCCCACGCCTGCATTGCTTTCGTGGTACTATGTGGATCTCCCTACAGTCATGGGACCTACCGCCTCTACATTGTTAATTGTCTCATGCTTAAATTTATGTTGTCAAATCATGAATTTTTATAATTTTTGTTTGGTTGTGGGATGTTTGTTTTGCTGCTTGACTGTGGTAGATGGAAGACGGTGAGGAAGGAAAAACGATCTTCTCTTATCCTATCTATGGGATTTTTGTCTATGCAATGCGACTGGACCCGGTATGCATAGTTAACGGATTCGCTGTAGTGCCCCAATTGCGAACCGGTTTAGGAGTTCGTGGTGGAAATTAGAAGAAAAGGTGGCAAACTGCAAACCTAAATCCTATGACGAACCACATTTTTGGTAACTATGCATGCATGTATCTGGAATACCTTTGCTCTATGTTGTTGGTTCTTGTCAGTTTAGTGGGATGGCGTCAATATGCATAAAAAAAATTTCTTCCATGGTCTTAAAGATTTGGATAATTCAAGTGATGAATAAGGGGCAAATCTGTGCTTATAATGGAGCATTTTTGTAATTTTTAGCATGATTGTGGTTTTTCAAAATTGGATTTTGGGTTAATTGCGAAATCTGAGCTGTTAAGGACTGGAACTACCATTTAGGGGGTTAGTTGAGGACTTCATTTTCATCTTTCCCATTGGGAAGGCTTGCACTGTGTCAATGCCTTCTTTAGTCAATGCATGAACTCTTACGGTGTTGTGCAGTTGGCTCCAATAATCTGATCTATCTGTTATTTTCATTGAGAAAATCAGGGTAGTTGGCTAATGAATCCAATATTCTGATTTCTGATTAATCTGCTACTGCCATTGACAAAATCAAAGTGGTTGGTTCATAAACAAATGCCACGTCCTTATTCTTGAGGACTTAGTTCATGCAATTAGAGTAATAACACATGTAATCCTTTCTTCTACCCGGATTTTTCAGTGTCACTGCTCATAGTCGATTCAGTCATCTGCAAGAATTGACAAATTCTTCTTATCTGTTGACAATTTGTTGCCTTGGACATTGACTATGTAAAAAGTTGTCTCTTCGGAAAGGTCAGACCTAGGTGAAATATTTGCATAAGTTTATCCAGTTATATTGCTACAAGTTAATGTTAATACCCTTTTCCATGATAAGGAATATGTCACTAGAGTACGCTTGACATGTTCCAATTTTTATTTGTTACATCAGTTGTCAAGTGGGGCCTGCATTATAGCATAGCGGCGCGCCCCATCAGATGCATCAGATAAGAATAGATGATTACTTTCCTGTTTTAGATTCTATATGTTAGAGCATCTCCAATAGCCCAACAGGGCTAGGCTAGAGATAAGAATAGATAAGATTACTTTCCTGTTTTTAGATTCTATATGTTAGGAAATAAGAGATTTAGATATGATTGTTAGGGGTTCAACCCTATTTAAAGGGAAGGACAGATTGCTATCAAACTAAGCAAAAATTACCAATTACTCTCCTCTCCAAATCTCTCTCTCCTCCTTTCCCTTGCACCTCTACCTCCATGCGCACTGCTTGCTCCCTGCCACCATTAGCCTAAGCCACGTCTCCAAAGAAGCAGCCCTTGCTGAAGCCCTCTACATCTCACACATATTGGTTACGGTCTCTCGGTCCTGACATCAGTGTTCAGTAGTACTTAGTATAAGCATTTGATGGTATATCTTAGGCAAATCTATTTAGGGCTGGAAAAAAAGCTCGGTGGTGGGGCTTGTTGGCTCAGTTCAAAATTGCTGCAATTACACTTGTTCATTGGTTAAATATTGAAATGAGTCAATTTTGAATGAAATTAGATTTTGCACTGGCTCGGCTCGTTGGCTCGATTCTAAAAATACATCCAAATTATAGATAAAATAATATTAAATCAAACTATATCAATTCCGGAAAAAGCTCGAAAAAAGAGGACTTGGCTCGATTTCCACCCCTAAATCTATTGCTTCATGAGCAACAGCATTCAGAAAATTTATTGTATTTCAATTCTTGAGTAATTGATAAAGCTCTCGTTTCCTTGCCAAATAAAAAAAAAAAGAAAAAAAAGAAAATCTATTGCTTCATGTGCTACAGATGGACCTGGAAGTTAATGTTAGATTATGTATTTAACCCCTAGACTTGATCTCAGTCATGTATTTGTTAAATACTTCAGGGACATAAATGCAATAGTATTAATTTTTCTGCTCCTGCAGGTTGACATCCGTAACAAGGATGCACTGGAAAAGGTTTTTGCTTCAACAAGGTAAATCACAGTATATAATAATAATCAATGTACTTCTGTTCATTCTTTACTTGTTCAATGCTTAAATCACAGTATATAATAATAATCAATGTACTTCTGTTCGTTCTTTACTTGTTCAATACTTTGGTTGTTTTGTTATGTGTGAAGGCTTCTCCACTAATAACTTCTTTATATTCTTAAAATACTCTCCAGATTTGATGCTGTTGTTCACTTTGCTGGATTGAAATCTGTGGGTGAAAGTGTGCAGAAGCCATTGCTATATTATGACCATAATGTTGCTGGCACGATTAATCTTCTGGAAGTTATGGCAGCCCACGGGTGTAAGAAGGTATTTACGCTTCCTATATCCATGGGGTACCTTGTATTCCTTGATGATTTCTTGAAGTGATTCCCTTTCTGAATTTTTATGCATAAAACATGCTTAACTGATATGTTTTTCTAATTCATTATTCAGACTCTGTTTTAAATTTCTATTTAGTGCTTTGAACAGTAGTAACCTCTAACATATCAACATTGCTAATTATTCAGGACATCATTTTTTGTTCTATACATTTCATTTTAAAGAAAAATCTGGTCTTCTCCACTTGCCAATCTAATGATGTATCAGACTGCAGTGGAATTCATTTTTATTCAACCTCATTTATCTGGTCTTAGCTCCAATTTTTACTGATTGTCATAAATCATCCATGCACCTTGCAGACATGGTCGCCACATTCAATAATTTTCTAGATACTTGCAGCTGAAATTCCTTGCATTAATAGTTCTGTCAACTATCAACACAGATTGTTTGAGGTTAAGTCAGTTGTTTATTTGTTGCTCATAAGACTGATAATGACGTGTGTTTGTTTTCTTATGTGTTCATATATGTTATAGTTGGTGTTCTCATCATCAGCTGCAGTTTATGGATCACCTAAGAACTCACCCTGCACAGAGGAGTTTCCTCTCACTCCACACAATCCATATGGCAAAACCAAGGTATGATGCTATTCATTTCCCAATTCCAATGCATTTAATCTTTGCACCAAGTCTTTCAACTGATTGCAACCATACATAATAATTGCAGCTTATAGCGGAGGAGATATGCCGTGATATCTACCACACAGATTCTGAATGGAGGATCATTTTACTTAGGTACTTCAATCCAGTGGGGGCTCACCCCAGTGGATACCTTGGTGAAGACCCATGTGGAATTCCTAACAACCTTATGCCCTTCGTTCAGCAAGTTGCTGTTGGGAGGAGGCCATCATTAACAATCTTTGGAAATAACTATGCAACGAAAGATGGGACAGGGGTACTTTTCCATCATGCTATTCTCACTTGCTTGTTACTCCTCACCATTTGAATTCGTTTCAACCATCTTGGCCCATTCAGTTCGTGTTCCATCAGTTACTATATTTTAGTTATTGATACTAGGACCAAGTATTATGCACTTCCTCTTTTCTCTAGAGGACGTCTTAGAGAAATATAAAGAGATCAACACTAGAATCAGTAGTACAAGCTGACAGAGGCTTAAGATTGGGACTCTTCAATCTGAAATTTCTGTAGTACTAATGGAATTAGGTTGTGCTTATTGGAATATAACATTCTTGCAAGCAAATAACTGAGGAAAAAGAATCACAGGACTTGAAACAAATTCTATAGCTAGAAAAGGCTTACCCTCAGTCTCTGTTCGACCATGCAACTTAGCGCTTTGGTCAGTTTTGTATCTCAGTACTATGGGTGTGTCTGAAAAGCTCCCAAGTTTGCATGTAGCTAATGCTTGGACCTGTATTACATATCTGGTGAAGTGTTGTGAATAAATAAATGAATGGTGCATTAGTTACCAGATTCTCCTTCAGGGGACAGTCCACAGAGCTACCATATGATATCCTAATAAAACATGCTGTCATGTGGGGACTTCTGACGTTATTACAATTTACAGTAAAGGGCAATTCCCAGCCTTCTCAGAGCAGTACCATTAGGCTTCTAAGGGCATGTACAATAGTGTGGTATTAGCCGTCTATAAGTTTTGCTATGTAAGATTTTTATTGACATGTAGGAGAAAGAAAGAGGAGAGAGAGTGTAGCTGCTCTTCGTGAAGAGACAATTATATAAATAGTACAAAACATGAATGTAGGAATTATTTTCTATAACAAACACTTTTCCATGCCATAATTAAAAGATTATGGGATCTCATAGAGAACTTTAAAAACGTTTTCTATTATAGAAGTTGTTTTTAGTTTTATCTTGAGATATCATTAGAAGTATATAGACAGTAACTGTCTCTATTATTATACATACTCTAATGAATGGTTAGACAAAAGGATCAAAGCAAATAAGAGAGCAAATAACACCCATATCATATTTCAGAATGTTATGTTCACGGCACTGTTCACGTAAACAGTGCTACGTCTGTTCACATGGCAGCCACCGATTAGGTTGGATTAGTTGCCTTATAGATAATATTAGAATGGTTAGGATAATCTGTTAACTTAATTTTAGTGATAGGTTCCTTAGGGGTCAAGCCATCCAATCTATACAAGGATTGGAGCGTATCCCATTTGATTAAGCAAGAAATATGAATTAGTTCCTAAGTCTCAAGTCTCTCCTACTCCCAGCCGAGTTCCTCCCTAACCCAAGCGCTCTCTCTAAGCGCGGTGCTTCCTTCAAATCGTTGCCGTGGGGCTCCTTCCATGGTGTTTATCCCTTGTAATGTACTAGGTACATAACAAGAAAAAGACGCTCCTAATGACAGTGGCTTCTGTTTCATTTGTTTTGACCAATGTGCTTCATGCAGCTAATCTGAGTTTGTCTTGCATTTTCTTCTGAAGTGCTGTTGCAAGCTCCAAATGCTAACGAAGCCATTTTGCAAATATTATTGTGAAACCTGCAGTTTAGATGTTGAATATTCTAAGGACACACTTTTTTCCTGATGTGCAGGTACGAGATTATATTCATGTGGTTGACCTTGCCGAGGGACATATTGCTGCATTGCGGAAGCTTTTTGAAAACTCATCTAACATAGGTTGCGCAATTGATCCTCCTTTCAAGTACTTTATCACAAATGCTTATACCACTTGCCAGATTTATGTATGTAGCATTGTAACTACTAGCTACTCTTTTTCATTGCATTTTCCCAAGCCATTAGATATAGAAAAAGAATGTTCATTTTTCTTGATTCTTCAACTTTGGAGTCCATGTAAATAATTGAGTGCTCAAACTCCAATTTCTTCTACTTCTCAGTGCACTGGATGCTCAGAACTGTCTGTTTGTTTTGTAGTTGGATGACTTGAATCTTGTTTAAAAATTCAACTCTACTTGTAGGATGTGAAGCATACAACCTTGGAACTGGAAAAGGGACGTCAGTGTTGGAGATAGTCAATGCATTTGAGAAGGCTTCTGGAAAGGTATGTCTGACTTGTTATATTTGTGCCTTTTGGGCATGTCTAGTCCCTATGTTTTTGCCATGATATCTTTTGCTGGTTAGCTTATCTCACAAATTTGCAACTCCACTCTACTGAAAGTAATGGTATGCAAGCAATCCTTGGATTAATCCAGCAGATTATGTATGGCTTTAGAGGCATAAGCTGACACTATTTGACAATTGGCAACTGACAATTGCACAGCAAGTTGGGATCAGGAACTAGCTGCTACATAGAGTTATTGACAAGATTCAGTTTTCTTAATACAAACATGGAGTAGCTAGTACTTATTCTCATGAACAGACTGTGTTATGATGCTTAGACCCCTTCACGCTGGTTATTATGGACTTGATTGTTGGAATGTGCAAGATGTGCAACAAACTTTATGTTAACTCTCCTGCCAAATGCCAATGATATCATGACATGCATGATTTTTTTTTCTTAAACAATCTTGTGCCTTCTTTCCTTATCTATATATTATCGTTTCCCTTGTTAGAAAATCCCGCTGGTCATTGGTCAACGACGCCCTGGTGATGCCGAGATTCTCTCTGCAGCTACCGCTAAAGCAGAGAGAGAACTCAACTGGAAGTAAGATATAAAAAGACTTTTATTGTATTTATGAATGATAACATTTATTTGGTTATTTAATATTAATATTCCTTTTACAGAGCAAAATATGGCATCGAAGAAATGTGCAGGGACCAGTGGAACTGGGCTAGCAAGAACCCTTACGGATACGCGTCACCTGATTCGACCAAGCAGAATGGTAATTCACACTGAACAACGCCGATTGGTCTGTGTGGAGTAACTTGTACATGCGATGTAGTACCTACTAGCCGGGATCGATGTAGATCTAGTCGGTCAGTCATACGGAGAAAGTTACAAGATTAGAAAAGATTGTTCTGTTGTTCTTCCCTAGCATAAGTGTATTGGTATAAATCTTCCACTTGCATATAGTTTATCAAAATTGTTCTAGGAACATCGCTATAGTCAACCAGCTAATTGGATTCTTTTACCGCTGATAGAGTTGCATTGCCTTGCACAGTGCTTGATGTAGATTCCTGCATCACAAACAAAATGCAGCTGTATACGAATTTTTTTGTATCTGTAATATTAATGGATGGAACTACAGTAATGGATGGAACTACAGTAATGCAGTAATACATTCAGTTCAACTCTGTTGGTGTTATACTTTCATCATGTTTCAATGGGGCCTGTGCAAGTATTGGCCACGTGAATAGGAAATGTGAGTGTTACACATTCTCTTTGGTGAAACGGCAGTCCAGAATAGGATTAGTGTTGTTTTTCTTAGGGTTATATATCCTGCTCTTGTTGACACTCCTGCCCTCATTTTTTTTGAATAAAAGGTAGGAGCTCTGTTATGCATTAAACAAGGGTGACACAAGTGGTTCCGAAACAAGTTGAATAGTTTAATGCAAAAGGAAAAAAAATAAATAAGGAATGCTAATTGGGGCAAAACCCTAGACATGACCTATCGCAGAGAGGCCTTGTCGCACCTAAGAACAAGAAACCTGCTTGAAAATATTTCACGCAACACTACCGAGGTTGAGGAGCTACCGTGATCCTTCGATTGTGAATGTCGTCGACAGCGGTATTAGCCACGGACTGCATGGTTCGATACAGATTGTTGAAAATCTTGTTATTCCTTTCCTTCCAAAGATTCCATACGACATACAGCAGGATGCCATTCGCCTCTTTGCGATGTTGGTTGGCAATTGTGGAGCAGATTAAATGTCACCAAGCAGCAGGGCTTACTTGGACCAATGAAGGATCGATGGTAATAAAATTTATGTTCATGCAGTGTAGCGCCTTCCTCCAAACCTGTTTTGCGAACGGGCATAGCAGGATGAGGTCACGGATGATTCTGGCTGTACTCCGCACATCACGCAAAGAGCGCTATGTGGCCATCCCCTGTGCGTAAGTCTATCAGCTATGAGAATCCTGTCCTATAAGAATAGCTACGAGAAGAATCAGCATTTCGCTTCCATGTTGGCGTGCCAAATAA
The DNA here is from genome assembly GCA_036346375.1 of Guadua angustifolia. Taxonomy (NCBI): domain Eukaryota; kingdom Viridiplantae; phylum Streptophyta; class Magnoliopsida; order Poales; family Poaceae; genus Guadua; species Guadua angustifolia. Next base: position 13,585,183 of record CM070516.1, on the reverse strand, counting down.
TCCTGTAATTAAGGTCTGGGATGGAACCAATAAATTGTGCCCTGTAGGCTGTCGTAGCCGAATACTCCCCATGTGACGTCTATTTCCACGAAATAGTATCGTGCCCTCACATTAATTCTGTATTATTGTGATTATCCATCTTGCAAGGTGATTCTCATCCGATTGAGCGGAAAATTATTTATGAAATTCTAGCAAATATTTGATGATGGCAAATACTTCAAATTCGTCATATATAAAAGGTTCACTTGTGAGCCTTTGTTCATCAAATGTGTATGCGTCAGGTTGCCACCAGCGTGTCTGCACTAGTTAGGCATAGCATGGGACTTGGGTGAGTGGTGCAACACTCCAATGTTTGCATTGTGTTATTGTTTGCACCAGGGTTTCAAAAACTGAATTTAAAAAGCCGGCTTGAAATTTGTGGTACCAAAACCGCAAAAACCGCTCGAAAACCGTCAGAAGCCGAAGGGTTAAGAAATATAAAATTTTGAAAAAAATTCAAAAAAAATAAAAAACCGTTCGGTTTTCAACAAAAATCGTGATTTTTCATGAAAAATCGCTTGGTTTTCACGAAAAACTGCTCAGTTTTCACCGAAAACCAACCCGACCAATTGAATGTTCTTTAAAAACGGTTTTTGAGCGATTTTCCGCGGTTTTTCAACGGTTTTCGAAAACATAATTTTTTTTCAAAATTTTTAATTTTTATAATTAGACCGGTTTACCAAGTGGTTTTGAATCTCGAACCGGAGTGGTAAGGTCGAAAACCACGGTTTTCAAGTTGTTTTCGCTGGTTTTTGAAACCCTGGTTTGCACCAAAGATTGGTAGGTTGTGATTGAATTGTCGGGCTAAGGATAAAGCATATTTTTTAGGCGATATCGGATAAGGAAGGAGAGGCTAAAAATAGAGTTACGACTGGTATTGATTTATACTTGGGAAATTCTGTCCATTCATGGACAAGTGAGAAGAACAACACAATCAAATCAAACAACTCGTATTACTTTTTATTTACTTTCCCGTCAATTAGGAGTAGCCCTGTAATTTAGATTATGTTGTAATCTGATTCTGATTAATAAAATTGTGCATCGTTGATTGTTGATCTCCATCGATTACGCCAATCAGGTTTGATTTTCTTCAATCTTGTTGCGCATCACTTTTTTAGAAAAATGTACCTCTTACCATTTAATTAGCCTTAATCGGTTAATTAGACTTATAGTTAACTAGATTTGATCGGCTTTTCCCTTAGCCGTTTGGATCCTTGCCGGTTGTTATACTAAATCGGCTTTATGCATATTTTCCTATCTTATCAATTGTAGGATCAAATCGGTTGGCATGAAACCGGTATTCTTCGTGTGTTATAGCCGGTTAATGTTTCACCATATTTTTCGGCGCCAACAGTTATATAGTGTACATATTTGTCAGTGACTCCAATAGAGGCTTGATGAAATGCTCCCAAACTCATGAGGATGTTTGTGTAATTTTCCCGTGAGAAACACGTTGCCAATAAAACCCACCATATCAAGATAATTTATCCGATTGTTTTTAGAAAGATAATTTATCACATTTCTTACGCAAAAAAGTTTACAATCGTGATGGAATGATGATGTTGAAACTGCTGAGTCACGGCTGATTCTATCGTAAATCATCGCGCAACTCTTCACTCCAAAAACTAAGGCCCATTTTGGAACGGAATTTCATGGAAACAGTTCAATTTTCGTTAGAATCGGAAAAATAAGTTGGACAAAAGAAAAGACTGAGGTATTTTACAGAAAACAGTTCAATTCTTATAAGAAATAAAAAAATTCATGTTCTAAATAAGGTCTACGAGAAGAGAAAGAAGAAAGATAGAAGAAAAAAGCGGATGCAGCTGCGTAGAACCCAACTGCGAAATTTCTACCCGGTAGAACCACCGGCGATGTCCACCATGACCACCATCGCCGCCTCCTTCTCCGTCGCCGCTGCTCGTCTGAGCACCTTCGCCCACCTCCGCCTCGTTCTCCTCCACGGCAAGCTTCGGCTAGGGCGACGCCCTCCGCGTCTCCGGCGACCGCGGGCGCGGCGACGAGTCCGACCTCTTCCGGTGCTCCGACAGTTTGAAATCTGCAACTGAGGAATGGTAAGCTTTTTGTTGTGTTCAGGAGTCACAAAACCGTTTCGCGGGCGGTTTTCGCTCCCCCGACGGTACCGGTTTTCGCGGTAAACCGCGCGAAAACCGCGAAAAACCGAACGGATTGAGATTTGAAATCAATTTGAATTCGGGTCGAAATCAAACCTGAAAACCGCGGTTTTTGAGGAAAACCGTGAAAACCGAAACCGCTCGGTTTGGGTTGAAAACCGAGCGGTTTCGACGAAAAACCGCGAAAAATGAGGAAAAAAACCGCCAAAACCGGGAAAATAGGGAAAATCACCAAAAATAGGGGGAAATGCAAAAAAAATCTTGTAAAATTTGTAAAAATACTAGGAAGGCTAAATTTTATTAAAAATATAATAATTATATAAATAAGGTATGTGAAGACATAAAAAAACTCCAGAATGATCTCTCTTAAATTTGGAAAAAATTCGACATGATCTTTGCTATATTTTAGACATTTGGAAGGGGCTTTCAGGAGGCATAGGAGGGCAACAAATCTCCTGGACTCATGTCCATGTCAAAAATGACGGACTTTCCTCTAATCTGATGTTTGAAAGTAGGTTTGTACATAACCTCTTTGTAGTGAGGGAATTGATCGGTGAAGTTGAAGTGGCCAGAGTGTTCAGATTTATTCAGACCTGCATAAGGTTATGACTTATGAGAGAAGACTAACTGAGAAACATGGCAGCGGACAACCTGTTGACTGCAGGGAATTCTTTATTGCTTCATTGTTCTTTTCATATCTATTTCTTCATTATTAATGTATCTATGTTGCTCTTATTAGATTAAGCATGTTCATGGTGGTGAACTGGTGCTAGAAACCCTTCCACTCGACTGCACTCTTAAATTGCACAAGTAGATCTTTAACCAAATTAAAATAAACCTTGTCTCATTTTTTTTAAGTTTGTCTGTGGGGTGTCTAAGAAGGTAGGAACCATAGAGCTTTTTCACTGTCCGCAAGTGCATAACATGGACAGAAATGTAAGGCTTTTTCTTGATAGTCCTCACCATAACTTTTTGTAGGCGAGCATCAAAAGTTAACAAAGGTGTTTATTAAAAATAAAATTCTCACCAAATTCGAACAACGTAAGATTAAAGAAAAGGTAAACCAAAGACTTCGAAATAACTACCTCTAGGAAATTGTTGAAAAACTCTCTATCAAGTGGACTTTTAACATTTGCATTAGGTTTTGCCTTCACATCAACAAGTACAAAGAACCGAGTCGGATCTTGCACTTCTTTGGTGTATCCATCCCGTAAAATATTCAGTCCCGCCATGTTATTTATCATCAATTCATCATGACTCCCAATTTTATAGCACGCTTTGGCCCAAATTTCCACATGCCACCTTTTCTTCTTTTTTTTTGATTTTTCTATTTTCAACATTTGTAATGCCTCCAAAACATCTCCAAACATCATTTTTTTGAAAAAATTTTGCACCATAAGTAATATAAGAATTAATACTAATTTTAGGAATTTTTTGAATAAATTTTATCAAATTTTTTGAAATTTTTGAATTTGGATTCGAGTTTGGGCGGTAAACCGCTCGGTTTGTATTACCGAGTCGGCTCGGTAGGCTCGGTTTTCGCGGTAACCGAGCGGTTTACCGCGAGAAGTTGAACCCTGCCTCCGTTCACATTTACTTAGCGGTTTTGACATTAATAGGTCAGCTTTAATGTTATTTTTTAAGAAATATAAAATCAAATAGCTATAACAAAGTACGTTAGTAAATTTATTTTAACTACAAATCAAATAACACTACTTTTATATAACATGACTAGATGTTTTAAAATTATTATTGGTCAAAATTCGATGATTTAAAGCTAAAATTAACAAGTAAACATGAACAACAGGTGTAATATTTTGAGGGAAATTATAATTGTTATTCAATTGTATTGGTGGCCAGAGGCGCTTGGAACGAGCCAGAAAAGGAGGAGAAGTAGAAGACGCAGCTTTGTATTGAGCTTGACACTTTGCTGTTTTCTTTATAATTGATTTTTGATACGTGTTACGCCATTTCAAAGATGGATAATTCGAACTTGCCACCTCCGCATCTTTTTACTAGAGCAAATTTAGTTAGCACCATCACAATCATTTGCAAATTATGAAATACCATCGCAAATAAGAAGAGCTATAAAAAAACTACCGCAAAAGACGAAAAATCTACAAAATACTATGGACGTGACGTTTTCCAACCATTTGCTCCATTAACTTCCTTTAGGGAGAGAAGCATACAACAGTCTAGACAGCTGCTGTCTGTAAGTGTATGCCATGTCATATAAAGACAACAAAACAGACAACTTCTACAATAGCTTGTCTGTCAGGCAGTCTATAAACTAATTAATTTATGCATGGACCCATAAATTACCGTGATCAAGTATGAGTATATAGACGGCTTCTTTCCTACAACGGGCGACGGAGCCGCTGTTTTTGCATCGAACACGGCCATCGCCGTCCTCTCGCGAAGAGACGGCAAGCGCCTCTCTCCTCATTAATTCTATGCCACATAGGATGATAAAGATTACGTGACAACTTGCAGACGGCTCATTAATTACTATTGTACATGCCCTTATGGCATTCTTCTTCGTTTTCTCTGTACACACCTAGTTTAAAGAAAGCACAAGAGATAAGTATTACTCTCGTCGAAGGCCAAGGAGCATGGACAAACCCTGAGAACAACATAAACAGCTTGAGAGAGAGCATTGTTCCCTCCACCCTCTTGCCTAGCTGCCTAGACGGCTATCTGGCTCGCCTAATCGGCAAATAGGTGCTAGGCGCAAGTCTATTATCAACAAGCACATAGCGCATAGTGAATACTGAGGGAGAGTCAACAATCTTACCGATTTTAGCGGCATAGGCTAGAGTGGACGATGGCATCTAGGTGACGAGTGGGTAGCAAGGAGGAGAGAGGTGATTATGGTAGGGCCGCACCAATGTACGGGAGCTTTGTCAGGGTTCAAGCTTAGGTACAATACATCGGTGCTTTGCTCTAGGCCTCCAGTGGTGGGGAATAAACACAAAGTTCTGTCGAGAAGGTGACGACAATGGGACAGTGGTGGCGATCAACGATGGAGAAGGATGCGCGTTCTGGCTTAGCTGCAAGAAGGATGAGGAAATAAATGGTAGAGGTGAATTGTAGGGGTTTGGGAACATGTTGTGACTAGGCTATCTAGGCCATATTCTCACTAGAGGAGAGAGAAAAGGTGGAGTCGTGCTGCCATTTTCATCCTCAAAACAGGTGAGATTTGGCTGCCACTAAATTCAACTTCCTCATCCACAATTTCCTAAAATCAAGCCATCCATTGGCTCCACATCCTTGTACCAAAACTATCCCACCACCTTTAACTCACCATCCCCAACTCGCCACCATCGTGCGCTCTGCTCTGCCACCCATGGGCACCCCACCACTGCCACCCCTCCTCTAATATCCCTAAATCAAGCTGTCACTACCACTATGATCCCCTAGGCCTACTGGTTCTCATGCACGCCCCAATTTGGGCCATCGTACCTTGGATGCTGTCGCCTTGCTACCCTATTTTGGCCATATGCCACTGCCGCCATGAGCTTACCCCATGCTGTCCCATCCCGTGTTTGAGAGAAAATATGGATTCCCTATGCCTCAATCCATCGCCCCCATGCCTTCCTTTGCCACAGCCAAGCCTTGCCACCGGCGGAATTGCTACCACTGCCATCGAAAAAAGAGAGGGCAAGCGAGCGAGTGAGGGAGAAGATTTAGTTTGACTTAGCTCACTTTGGGGTTTAGAGAGATTTATATATGGACGAAACCATACAAAAGGAAAAGAAAAAGAAAAAGAAGGAAGAATAAAGGCAAAATGGTCATTTTGCACCATTGGGACAAAAAATGTCATGGTTTGCGAATCTTTGGGCTTTCGCTATGACACTAAAAAATTTACTCATTTTATTAATTTCCATTAAAACCTTCACCAAAGATGTCCCATTTACCCTTACGTCCTCACCTTTACACCCTTTTCCAACTCCGGTGGGTGGAGTGCGACTGCCGGTGGATCAGATGTGGCAGTGGATAGAGCGGAGCCATCGGCACGGTGAAGCTTGAGCTTCCTTTCAATGCGCATAGGTAAGGAAGAAGGCACGAAGGTCTCATCGAGAGGTCATGGAAGTAGTATTCAGCAAAATTCCCACCGTGGCCTTGCTCTGGTCGGCAAGGCATCGGTGGTGGAATATGTGGTGGTGAAGAAGGAGGCGTCGTTGCCATTGTTCAAGGTGAAAGCGTTGACGACCACCACCTATGGAGGTCTCAAAGGAGGTGGTTAGTGGCGCATGTCCTGTAATGGAAGGAATGGGTGCCCTAGTGGAATGAAGGTGGTGGCAAAGGAGGAGGAGAGGGTGACGCGGTAGGAGGCTGTGACTAAGAGGGTGGTACGGTGGAGATGGAGAGGAAGGATGAACTAGATGAATGTTTAGGCGGTAGGGTGGTTCTTTGAGGTGTAAAGGCCGCAGTGTAGCTTGATCTAGGAGTGGTGACACTGAGGAAAATATGTGGTGATGTGAGATGGAGCAACTGAGATCCAATGCAATAGCTAGTGTGACTGCAAGTTTAGCGGTCACACCACCGACCGTTGGATCATAAAAGAACGGTACAGATCTTCCACACACACTGTTTGAGGAGGAACTATAGCACATATGTACAATACCAACTTTTGTAATATGCACTGAAGCAGAAACTGTTATTTTCACATTGTACCATGATCTGAGCCATCGATTCCTTTGATTAGATTAGGGATGGCAAAAATACCCGTGGATACCTAACCCGACAGGTCCGGGTCCAAATTTGGACCCAAGGGTATATTATTTTGGGTCCGGGTCTGGGTCTCATTTTGGACCCGTGGGTACCCAGACCCGGACCCGTTACTAGAAAAGGTGAGGTGAGGTGAGCTCAAATAGATTAGTATGCACCCTTGTCACAAGTCACACCATAGCTCAATGGAAGGAACCCTGTGATTGAATCAAGAGGCCTTGTGTTCAAGCCAGGGATTACAAAACCGTTTTTTAAAATTCGCGTCGAAATTCGCGGTACGGTTTTCGCAAAAACCGCTAAAAACCGCGACGAAACCGCTAAAACCGAAGGTTTAAAAATAAAAAAATTGAAAAAATCGAAATCCGTTCGGTTTTCAACGAAAAACCGCTCGGTTTTTTACGGAAACCGACCCGACCATTTGAATATTCTTCGAAAACGGTTTTGAGCGGTTTTTGACGATTTTTTGGCGAAAAACCAAAACCGCGGTTTTTGCGAAAAACCGTTCACATAAATTTTTCCAAAATTTTTTAAATTTTTTAGTTTTCTTTTTTAATTAGAACGGTTTACCGAGCGGTTTTGAGTTTCAAACCGGAGCGGTAAGATCGAAAACCGCGGTTTTCGTCGATTTTGTGAACCCTGGTTCAAGCCCCATTCTAACCTTTTTATTTTATTTTATTTGAATACCTCATGCATACACACCTTAAGTCATGGTAATGGGTCTGGGTCCGAGTTTGGATCTGTGACTGACTTCGGGTCTGGGTCCGGGTCCAAACTTCGAGTCTCGGGTCCGGGTCCACGGAGACTGGACCCGGAGATACCGGACCTGTTGCCATCCCTAGATTGGATAGTGTTGTGCAATTGTTACTGTGACTGCGCATGAATCCTTTCCGAGATTGAGAGGACGGTGTGGGAAGAAAGGGAGGGGAGGAAGAGAATTGAAGCTGGGATGGAATGATGACCGAGTTGGAGAAGAAGGTGGATGGGAGTTTTGAGCGAAAATTATAAAATAATGCGAAAGTAACAATTTATCAACTACGCGATGTTTAGAGTGACAAAAGATATTACAATATGTAGGGTGCCATTCTACGAATACTAATCTTTTACGATGGCAAATACGTAACTGCCTTTTCTTTCCCTGGAAAGGGCGAGTGCACAAGTGCAGCGTAATTAAAGAAGAAAGTGATGATCAGAGCTGACAAGGGGGTGTTCGTGGCCGCTGGAAACTGGTTCATTGAACGAACCTTGGATAGTTGGTGCCGTATCGGCGGAAGCAGAAGCTTTTCGATCGATATGGGCGAGCGATGGAGAATGGTTGCAACCGTATCGTTGTGGAATCAGATTCCGTGGAGATGGTAGAGGCCATGCTAGGTGATAATCGGGTAAAAAAAACACTGCTGCTCCGTGTTTCGCAGATAGCTTCAGGTAAGCGAAAGATTTCGCCGAGGCAAAGTAGGCAACCTTTGGGCATTGACGCATTGTCCACGAGAGGGGAGCAAAGCAGCCCATGAGCTAGCTCGTCAGGCGATGCTAGCTGTTGAGGGGCTGTTTAGTTACCGTCTCGTACGAGTCTAGCCGCGGGAGTCTGTACCGTCTCAGCTTGGTTCTAGGGTAACGGTCATGGAGCTCGTTTCCCATAAGTCTAACTGCGAGTGCTTTGTACATCGTACTGACTTTAGCATTCATACCGCGCGCAGGCAACCAAACAGCCATCTTGCATGCGTGGGTACAGGCTCACACGATACAACGAGCAACCAAACACTGGTTCCCTGGCTCCCGCGAGTCTAGCCGCGTGAAATCAAGCAACCAAACAGCCCCTAAGTGACTGAGTCTTTTGTTTGGGTGGATGATCCGCTGAATTTTTCTTGTTTCTACTCTGGCGGATGATGTAAAGATCATCTACGTTAATAAAAGGTTGCCTTGGTTTCAAATCACCGCAGACATTTCAATTCTCGATCTTGTATTTTTTTTAAAAGAGATGGCGAATTCTCACAAATTTAATCATAAAATTTCGATGTCACGAACCTCTTTTAGAAATACATTTAGTACTTTAACTTATGATGTGCCAGACTGCCGGTGGAGAGCGTGCGATTCTGCGGTGTTCCAACCACAGAATTCTGGCACAGCACATCCTTTTGATGGTGAGCATTTGTGATGAGGTTTGCAGCTACCTTTGTTACAGATAAACATATTGCTGAAGAAAAAAAAATGCACTGACAGCGCGATCACAAAACACATCATTCACGTTTTCAACAAGCGACTCCAATGATGAACAGCTTCAGAGCTCCCGTAACCAAGCTTGAATAATCCATAGCTTAAAATGGCCAAAGGTCGCCCCAAAGTGACCTCCGGGCCTGAAGATGCATTGTAGGGTTCTTACTTTGGGTGACCACTATACGCTCGAATGCACCTTCGGAGGCATCCCGTTTGGTGGCACGGCATACATCCAGGTGTACTTGCCTTCCTCTTCGAATGGGACTGTATATAATCCGGCCCCAACCTCCTCCAAGATCAGCACGGATGGGTTGTTCTTCCTCCTCCCAGGGTTCACAAAACCGTTTCGCGGGCGGTTTTCGCTCCCCCGGCGGTACCGGTTTTCACGGTAAACCGCGCGAAAACCGCGAAAAACCGAACGGATTGAGATTTGAAATCAATTTGAATTCGGGTCGAAATCAAACCTGAAAACCGCGGTTTTTGGCGAAAAACCGCTCGGTTTTTGCGAAAAACCGAGCGGTTTTTGAGGAAAACCGTGAAAACCGAAACCGCTCGGTTTGGGTTGAAAACCGAGCGGTTTCGACGAAAAACCGCGAAAAATGAGGAAAAAAACCGCCAAAACCGGGAAAATGGGGAAAATCACCAAAAATAGGGGGAAATGCAAAAAAAATCTTGTAAAATTTGTAAAAATACTAGGAAGGCTAAATTTTATTAAAAATATAATAATTATATAAATAAGGTATGTGAAGACATGAAAAAACTCCAGAATGATCTCTCTTAAATTTGGAAAAAATTCGACATGATCTTTGCAATATTTTAGACATTTGGAAGGGGCTTTCAGGAGGCATAGGAGGGCAACAAAATCTCCTGGACTCATGTCCATGTCAAAAATGACGGACTTTCCTCTAATCTGATGTTTGAAAGTAGGTTTGTACATAACCTCTTTGTAGTGAGGGAATTGATCGGTGAAGTTGAAGTGGCCAGAGTGTTCAGGACGATTCAGGACCTGCATAAGGTTATGACTTATGAGAGAAGACTAACTGAGAAATATGGCAGCGGACAACCTATTGACTGCAGGGAATTCTTTATTGCTTCATTGTTCTTTTCATATCTATTTCTTCATTATTAATGTATCTATGTTGCTCTTATTAGATTAAGCATGTTCATGGTGGTGAACTGGTGCTAGAAACCCTTCCACTCGACTGCACTCTTAAATTGCACAAGTAGATCTTTAACCAAATTAAAATAAACCTTGTCTCATTTTTTTTAAGTTTGTCTGTGGGGTGTCCAAGAAGGTAGGAACCATAGAGCTTTTTCACTGTCCGCAAGTGCATAACATGGACAGAAATGTAAGGCTTTTTCTTGATAGTCCTCAGTCATAACTTTTTTGTAGGCAGGCATCAAAAGTTAACAAAGGTGCTGTTAAAAATAAAATTCTCACCAAATTCGAACAACGAAGATTAAAGAAAAGGTAAACCAAAGACTTCGAAATAACTACCTCTAGGAAATTGTTGAAAACTCTCTATCAAGTGGACTTTTAACATTTGCATTAGGTTTTGCCTTCACATCAACAAGTACAAAGAACCGAGTCAGATCTTGCACTTCTTTGGTGTATCCATCCCGTAAAATATTCAGTCCGTCATGTTATTTATCATCAATTCATCATGACTCCCAAATTTCCATAGCACGTTTGGCCCAAATTTACGTGCCACCTTTTCTTCTTCTTTTTGATTTTTCTATTTTCAACATTTGTAATGCCTCCAAAACATCTCCAAACATCATTTTTGAAAAAATTTTGCACCATAAGTAATATAGGAATTAATACTAATTTTAGGAATTTTTGAATAAATTTTATCAAATTTTTGAAATTTTTGAATTTAGATTCGAGTTTGGGCGATAAACCGCTCGGTTTGTATTAATGAGCCGGCTCGGTAGGCTCGGTTTCATGCATAACCGAGCGGTTTATCATGAAGTTGAACCCTGGTTGTGTTCTCACGTGCGCGCGCGTGCGTGTGCAAATGCCGAAGATGTGGATGTACGGATTTGTTTGGGATTTTGCAGGACAAGAAGTGGTAGTTCGTGGAGGTCTTGGTGGAGGATCCGTTTGGTTTAAGGGTGGCTTATAAGATAGAACTATTCACTCTACTAGGGATAAAATTATTTAAGTTCATATTTGATTGAATGGATGAAAGATAGATGAGATGATCTAAATTTTTGTTTGGTTAGATGGATAAGAGTTGGATGGTGGAGGGCGGATGAGATAGGACTATCCCACTCCGGTAGGGATAAAGTTATTTAAGTTCATATTTGGTTGAAGGGATGAAAGAAAGATGGGATAAGCCAATTTTTTGTTTAATTGGGGGATGAGAGTTGGATGGTAGATGGGATGAGAATTCAAATTTGATTAGTAGTATGAAAGTTGGATGAACTTATTCAACTAATTTAGGGCCTGTTTTTTTAGCTTTTGATTCTGGATTCTGGCCCCAAAAGCAGAATAAAAAACAAATAACCCGATTCTAGAATCCGATTCTCACAATCCAGCCCGCTCGTATACACTAGAATCCACAATCCACTTCATATGTGTTTTTAGATTCCAGCTTTTGGAGATTCAGCTTCTCTACAACCACAATCCAAAATCACCTTTTAGAGAATCCAAAACTGAAACAAACAAGCCCTCAGAGGGATGGCCTCATCTAGCATCTTTAATGAATATTCCTAAGAGTTAGATATCCTTATACATCCATTCATCTAACCAAACAGCTGGATTGATATAGAAAAAGATGAATGAGACTATCCTATCGACCTTTGACCTTGATCCAAACGCACCCCAACTTGTGGGGTACATCCACAAGGGCTCATATATATATATATTATACATATAGTTAATCTATGTCTATGTGTCATTGTATTGGATTATTAGTATTGCTACATGGGCTCAAGAATTGTTATACTAGATTAGAATGGAATTTTTTTTAAATAATATTATTTTAATTCGAAATTGCGACATTAATACTCGCATTAAAAAAATTGCAGAAATATTACCCGGTCGCCAAACCGTTTGGCGATAATAGGGTAGTCGCCAGGCGACTACTGTATAGTCACTGTACATATTTTTATTTTTTTGGTAAATTTTGGTGTGGACTATTTGCAATAATTGTTGTATTAAACCGGGAAGAACTAAAAAAAACTTCTTGTCATGTAATAAACAGGAAGAATTATTTTAGTTCGTTAGTGATACGTATCTCACTTGCGATTTTCATAGCCCAGGGACAAAGCGACACGGTCCAAAAATACGGAATAAATGAAGGGCGCCTCGCAAGGCGGGCTACCACTTACGTATGGGCGAGATAGCCGACGTTGTTCGCATTTTGTTGCGAAAATCGGAAAAGGCACTCACGGCCATTTAAACCACGGAAATCGTGGGCACTTAGGGTTTTCGAGCCCGTGGGGACAAAGCGACACGGTCCAAAAAATACGGAAAAAATCAAGGGCGGCCTACGCAATGCGGGCTACCACTTACGTATGGGCGAGATAGGCAGACGTTGCCCGGCATTTTGTTGCGAAAATCGGAAAAGGCACTCACGGGTAGAATCACGAAACACGATAAAAATTAAATTGACAACCACGACTTGAAAAATTTTGAAATTTTTTATGGAGGTTCCTGATAAATCAGTGATATTACCATAAAAATTTCAAATAATTTGAAGATCTGAACAATGTTTTTAAATTAAAACAATAAAATTTGATTGTTATGAACATTTCAAAATTTAATTTTTATTGTTATGAACATCATAGACAGGAATTTTCAAAATTTTATGGTCGACAACAACTGATGTTATGAACACTCAAATTATTTGTTGAACATATATAAGGGCACATACACCGAAAGTTCAGATGAGAAAATAAGCAATAGATTAGATTATATTACAAGGGCATTACAACAGTGATGAAATTGCTTGACGAACTAACTAACGAAAGTACTGTTCGTCATGGTGGAACAAATGATCGTTCCGCCTATCAAGGTACAGCCAGAATAATGTAAGACATTTTCTGCATATTACCTGACCCGTTCTAATATTGCGACGTGTCATCGGACACCGCTCAATCCCTACTATGAAAGAACTCCATGGGGATCCGCAGTGCTCCCAACTGTCGCCGATTGGGTGGCCTATGCCGTACGTCTCGAGTGTGTAACATTTAAATTTTTTTTCTTTTTTATGTGGATTTCTGCCCTCCCATATGGGCATGTCATCCCGATTCCCAGCGTCCCCTATGTTAATACCACAAGTGGTAGCGGACGCAGGCCTCTGATGACCCAATTGTAAACCTCGGCTATATTCGTTTTCATGACACCGAACCTGTTCAAACATATCAGTTAGCACGATAACTCTAATTGTTCAATCGTCACAGCTATTTTAATTTAGTATACTAACCTGGCGCCTCCAGTGTCATGGAGCAATGCCCACTTCTCCAACGGCTCCGCCTCTATCCAGTGCGACAAACACTTAATGTTTCTTGACGATCGTCTCCTCAGATTTGGAGGATCGAGCGCTCCGAGGGGTGATAGCCTTTTGGGTGGGCAATCGTTCGGCGTTGCTGGTTGCTTCTTCAGCTCTTCAATCTGTGCGGTAGTGTGCTTGTCCAACTCGGCCAATATCGCGTTGAACTTACGTGCCTGGTTCTGCTTGCATAACCTCTTAAATAGGTTCATCGACTTCTTACTCTTGAACCGCTCAAAAATTTACTCCCAAATATCTCATGCACCACTGCTCGCATGTCACGCCATGGAAAAGGCTCATCAAGGTCCTCCTGTAGAGTCTTAATGGCCGAAATGATACCTTTATGGCGGTCATGGATGATGCACACGTTGGGCCGATCACGAACTACCCCGAACTTCAAATGTCTGAAAAACCACAGCCAGCTATCCCGGTTCTCACCCTCAACAAATGCAAAGGCCAATGGAAGTATGTGATTGTTCCCATCAATTGCAATTGCCGTTAGAATCTGCCCCTTGTATTTCCCAGTCAAGAATGTACCATCGACGCACAGCAATGGACGGCAGTACCTGAATGACGCAATGCAAGGACCCAGTGAAAAGAAAGCTCGACGAAATATCGAGACCCCGTTACCATCCGCTTCACTTTCTTCAAAAGCGTGTACGCGTGCGGTTGGTTTCCTTCAAGACATCAAGCACACGAGGTAGGTTACAATCTGAAGCCTCATATGTGCCAAACCTCTTCTCTAATGCCTTTTGCTTCGCACGCCAAAGCCATCGAGTAACTTATCTAGTACTTAAATATTCTCAAGATTGCTTTCAATATAAGAACACTCAATGTCCCGCTTCTCGATGATCTCATTGAACATCACGCTAGCGATTACACCCGATTCAAGTTGCGGTGTTTCACAAGAACATTTTCTAGTCTGCATGTGTGCCCATCTACTCGTGATACAATCCAAAATGTCTCGCACTTCGGCTTGTAAGCATGTACTCGAATTCACATCCTTCGCTTCGCATTTCACTGTATCTATCTCGATCGACAAAACAACTCGAACTCTCTCTGCACGCGATAGTGCCCACAATTTCACCGCCAACTTCAACTCGAAATTGTTTGCGAAAACTTGATTCAAATTAACGGCATTGCTACCATACTCCCAACGCGACTCATGCCCCCACAAAACTTCCATACTAGCTTTGTTTTTCCCTGCTCCACTCGCCGTGATGGGTACATCCGTTGCCCTAGTACTACTATGCATTTCATCATCTCCTCCTCTTCCTCATCTTCGCCGATGTCATCATCACACTCCAACATTTCAGCTTCATCTTGCCTCGCCATATGGTCCACCAACTCCAATTGATCAACAATTTGCTTGATTTCCTCCCTTCATCTCGCCTCGACCTTCCGTGTCTTTGCATCCTCGTTATCATCCTCCGCCGCTACCTCACCGCACCACTACTGAACTTGTTCAATCAGAGTCGACGTCTTGCTTTCCCACGCCGCTAATAATCACCTCTTCTCTAGGGCACGCTCACACCAAAGATTACACATTCAAGGCTAGATCCCTTGCACCACCTTAACCATTTCGCCACAAGTACGTCCGATCTATTTTCTTCAACTCCCACAGAGCGGGTCACCCTTACTACGCGTGAATACGACTTGAATGGTAACAGAGAAACACTTGCATCCAGGAAAAATATTTGGTCAACCAAAGCTTTATACCACGGATGCTAACTCTATCAGACATAAGTGTTCCGCCATTGTGATTTATAAAACCGCTCAAATCAACACCATTTTGCCCAATTTTTATTTCACCGCCGCCATAATATACACTAAATTTCATCGCATCCGATATTATCATGACGACATAAACAAAATTAATTTCTAGATCACCGCTAACATTTAATATCACTAACTAAACAAAATTAATTTTTATAACACTCCTAACATTTAATATCGCTAACCTAAACTAAACAACGCTAATTAACAAGAATATCTAACTACAGTGACAAAATTTTATCACTAATTAACAAGAATATTAACTAATTAACAAGTAATATCGCTGACCGAGAATATTACTAACATTGAATATCTAAATCGCTAATATTCTCGCTAACATTGAATTTCTAAATCTAAATCGCTAACATTGAATAGCTAATTCACAAAAATATTAACTACACATCTAATTATTTATAATAGCCACTATCAAATTAAAAAATTACAAATCGGCAATTTACCTTCTTTTTTCTTCTTCTTTCTTCTTCCTCTTCTTTCTTCTTCCTTCTTCTCCTCTTCTTTCTTCTTCTTCTTCCTCCTCCTCTCTCTCTCTCTCTCCACCTCTCCCTCCCGGCGCTCTCCTCTCTCTCTCTCTCTCTCTACCGCTCTCTCCCTCTCTCTCTCGCCTTGCTCTCTCTCTCCGCTCTCTCTCCCCTTCCCTCTCTCTCTCTCTCTCTCCCTCTCCCTCTCTTTTTCTACTTGTACGCTTCTCTCGCTCTCTGTTTTCTCCGATCGACCGCTCGTCGATCGATTCGCTGGCGCGAGTATTAGTCACGAGTAGTCGCCACACCGCTGGCGACTACTTAGTAGTAGCTGCCGTTTAGCGACTACTAGTAGTCGCTAAACGGCTTAGCTATTACTAAGTAGTCGCCGAGCGGTGTGGCGATTACTCCGACTGGCGATAACCGGTCACACCGGTTCAATGCGGATTATAGTATAGTCGCCAAACCGCTTGGCGACTACCCTATTATCGCTAAGTCGTTTGGCGACTACCTATTATCGCCAAACGGTTTGGCGACCGGGTAATATTTCTGCAATTTTTTTAATGCGAGTATTAATGTCGCAATTTCGAATTAAAATAATATTATTTTAAAAAAAATTCGATTAGAATGTATGTATATCATCATCTCACCACGTGACTTAAACACTTTGATGGTAAAAAGATCGTAAGTGATCTGGTCTTGTCTGGTCTTATCACTTGAATACCCTTGCTCCTCTTTATTGAGTTGTATGCATCAATTAATTCACCTAAAAACTTAAGCTGATGAGAAAAAATAGGCAATTCACCTTTAATACCCTTGCTCCCGTTTATTGAGTTGTATGCACCAACCAATTCACCCAAAAATTTAAGCTGATGAGAAAATGTAGGTAATTCACTTATACTTCAACACTCCCCCTCATGTATAGGCCCTCTCAGGTTTAGGATGTGGAATAGAAGTGGGCTGCAATTATTATTTTTTAATTGCGCCAACCGGGTCTTGAACTTAAGATCTCTTGGCTCTGATACTATATTGAGTTGCATGTATTAACTATGCATGTATCAACCAATTCACCTAAAAACTTAAACTGATGAGAAATGATAGATAATTTACTTATACTTCAACACCGTTAGACTACAGACTCTGACTTGTAATGGGCCCTCAGACTAACTACCACAATATCACCGGGCTAATCTTCCAGACATTCTTAGACCTCACGAATCTCCTGAGCCGCACTGACACTAGCATCGTAGTTCAGCTTGCTGCTCACAGATCACCTTTACATTACATACGATGGTATCCACTCTAGCCAGGCATCTGTTCAACTCATTCGTTGCCATCCTTGAATTGTTCTTGGCATTCTCAATCTCATCCCGGACATTGTTGCTCCTCTCAAGCAAGTCCCTTGTCTTGAAGGCATAGATCACAGGCACACGTAAATTAAATATTATTATCAATTGGTGCTAAGATCAGTTAAAATGTTGCAATAAGAAACAAAATTTGAGCTGATGCAAACACTTACCGAAAGTTATGGGTCATCCTTGTCAGGGATCACACTGCTATAAAAAGATCTATATTAGATGTCTCATCACAGACGATTTTTAAAAACCGTTCGTGTTAAATCTAATTACAGACAGTTTTGCTAGCACGACCGTCAAATTACAGGATATGCTGAGAACCTTATGTGATAAGCTGATGGCATACACTGCTCGTCCTACGAACCGTCTGTGAAGTATCACAGGCGGTTTGTATCACAAACCGTCTGTGATCGTGGTACAAATCATCTGTGATAATATGATATCACATACGGTTTGTATCAAGAACCGTCTGTGACATGACACTTATTATATGTATCGTTCTAGGGTTTTTGTCTGCCGCAGTCATCACTCAAATAAAATCTTTTAGTGCCCTTGACGCCGTCGCCGGCGTCCGTCCTCGATGCCTCCTCCCCGGCTCAAGCACGCGCACCTCCTCCCGAGCCTGTTGTTGCCTCCTTCTCGAGCCCATCGCTGCCTCCTCCCCCGAGCCCTAAGGTATCCTTATCTTAATCAATCAAATATTAATATTGTTTTCTCAATGTATGCTTGTTGATCTTTTTGTGTGTGTATTTTACTTCATGTAAGACTAGATAACTGAAGATGTGCATCATACCATAAAGTGTGCAAGCATTAGGTGACAGGTTGTGATTGGTACTATAAGCTATGGATGAAACTCAAGATATTTGCAATCGATGCTCTGCAACATAATTAAAAAAGCATGCTATCTTTGATAAACCACAGAAACCACTAACAGCAAGATCTTGCATCAAACAATAGTATATGGGCTCGAATGAGGTCTTGATGAAAACAATAGCTTAGTACAATAGCTTAGTCAACAACCTGAAAGTCCTAAAAACACATTAGCAATTTATTTACTTATTGTCTCAAAAGTTGTATCTTAAATTCCTTTTTCTCTTGCCTAGTCGAAGGTATGCTTGCGCAGAACAGAGCAGGATCTTTTTCATTTACATCAATTGATTTTGCAAATCTAAAAAAAAAGTGTTAACACAAATAACAATTTTCTCTAGAATGAGAAAATTATCATGCGGGGCCTTTTTTTATGAACACTCAAGATATGGATATATTCTTACTGCTTAAGTTCAGGCCATGGGGTTCTTTCTAGTATTGACACATAAACAATATCATAATATTTTACAACATGTTGGAGACATAGTTTTCAATTGTCATGTCAAAATATTTAACAACATAAGTTTTGTACCAGTGACTACAAATTGCACAGATAAAATAGAGCTTACAAACAAGATATACGACATATAAAAGCTATTGGATGCTAAACAAAATCTTGAGGTGGAGATAAAACAATTGAGGGAAAAGTCTGTTGTAATACAGTAGAACATAAGTGAAAAGATTATGAGTTAATAAAAAAGATTTATGAGATGAAACAAAAATGAAAAGACATAAATGATAAATTGCAAGATATTTAATATCTTAACAAGGTACTCATCATTAAGGAGTATAGGATGAATGCAGAGTTGAAAGAAGTCAAAGCTGAGCTTATAGAGATAATATAAAGATTTATAGTATTTAATTCAAAGTAGTTACTGATAATATACCGAGACACCCTTTTACAACAATATGATCGCCTTTATAGGTATTAAGAGATGTCGACGATTTGGGAACCGGTCCCCCGCCGAGCTTACTTGTTGAATGAGGGATCAACCTAAGGCCCCTTTCCCGCGAGGGGTATAGCTTCCGAGGTCTTACCGAGCTACAGAGACAATCGCAACGAGCAGGGAGATCGTTTTTTGGTCTGGTTCGGGCCTCTCGCTGGGGAGATAATAACCCTACGTCCAGTGATTTAACTGATATGTGAAGGTGGTTTACAACGTGCTATGCTCTGTGTACATGTATGAAAAGTAGATGGATGCGAACCCCAGCCCTTCGCAGGAGGAGGTATTTATAGGGGATTACAAGCGACATAACATTTATTACAGGGGGCGCGCTACTATTTTGGACGTGGGTGGACTATTTCCGCGCCTCCTGGCGGGCACAAGGTGACGTGGGTACAGTGGTCGTAGATTGCGGGTGCGCAGACCACGGGAGGCCGTGCAGTTAATGCCACGTCTTCTTCGCAGACCGTGCCCGGCTTTTGGGAGAACTTCGAGGTATCTTCAGTGGATCGTACTGACAGGTCGCGAGCTCCCCGAGCTGGCTTGCTCGGGGACGGGCTTGGCAAAGAATGGGTCAAGGTTGTAGGTCGGAACGCCCGGGGACCCTGCGTAGGGACAACGCTCGAGCACGGGCATGGTCGACGTTGGCCGGGTTCCGATGGTCGTTTATGGGCCATAACCAATCCCCGACAGCTAGCCCCCGAGGCTAAAGGGGGAAATTCGCCTTGCTAAGGCGTCCGCCTTAAGCCTCCAGACTCTTGGAGAGGGATTGGAGCCCCGCGGTGAAGAGCTACCGCAGCGGCCGAGCGACACAGCTCGGGGATAAAAATCTCACGGCGAAAAGCTACCGCAGCATCCGAGCAACATAGCTCAGGGATAAAAATCTCGCGGCAAAAAGCTACCGCAGGATCCGAGCAACACAACCAGTGGATAAAAATCTTATGCCAAAAGTTATCAGCAAGATCCGAGCAACACAAATGGGCTAAAAATCTTCTTGCGAAATGTTATCATGCGAGATCCGAAAACAACACAAATGGGATAAAAATCTTGACCGAGGTCGGACCGACATAGCGCAGCGGGGGCGCAAGGTCGCGACGGTTCCTTCCCTGCGAAGCCTCGCAGACACGGCTCTGATAGTTTTCGAGAACCGCGCCGTTTGAAAACCGCAGCAGCACGCGTCGGTTTGCGATTGGGCGGACCATTTTTTTCGGACCGTTCGGCTTCTCCGCCTATAAATGCAAGGCGGTATGGCTTCGGAAGCCTTTTCTTCCCCACACTCTGAAACCAAATGCCAGAAAACTTCGCAGCTTCCCCCTGAAAGAAAAAAACACCTCTTTGCCCCAGCGCTCCCTCTTCCCATCCTTCACCATGGCGAAGTTCGGCGCGAGCAAAACTACCGTGGATAGGCTGCGAGTACTTCGGGACTTCGGGTACCTTGACGCGGATACCTGGCGAATCCCTGAAGGCGAAGGAGCCCCGGCGCCGCACGATGATGAGATCGTCACGTGCGAGTTGTATATCGCCAACGGGCTTCGAATGCCCGAAAGTGAGTTTGTGGAGTCCGTCCTCGAGCAATGTGAGTGCGAGATCACCCACTTGAACCCTAACTCCATTCTCATCTTGGTCGTGTTCTCCCATCTTTGCGAGGGCTTCGTGGGCGTCTTGCCCACGGCAAGTCTTTTCTTCCATTTCTACGCCTTGTTCCGCACCGGCGGCGCTTTTTGCACCGGTGCTCTGTATTTTCGCCTGCGGCCCCACCGCCCATACGAGTACCCCTTCTTCTCCCTGAAAGATTTGGTGGCGGGGTGGGCCGATTACTAGATCTATCTTCGGAAGGCGGAGGGGAGCGCGCTGCGCTACACCGACGCGGCGGTGCCCAGCATCGACAGCTCGCGCCCGCCCATCGCGCCCGAGGAGGAACAGATCCTGATGCAGATCAGCGAGCTCACGAATATGGGGCTCATCGCCGACGCGTCGTCGTGGACTTCTCCGAACAGGTGTCCCTCTGAGGAGGAGGGAGCACCCCTTCTTCAAGATCACCGGGTGGGACGACCTCACCCGCGAGGATACCTCCTGTAAGTTTACGGTCCTGCGCAGATCTTACCTCGCATGCCACGTCAAACCCGAGCTGACTTTATCTGTTGATAGATGGCAGCCCCGGGCTTCGACTGGGTGGAGAAGAGGGTCGACGAGATGTTCGGGACCCCCAAGGGCAAAGAGCTCGAGCGCAAGCGGCAAGTGCCGAGCAACGTGCTCGAGCGGGGCGACACGGTAAGCTGCGCCAAGTTTCATACTCGGGAAAAGCATACCGAGCCATGCTGACATCGTCTTGGCCTTCTGACAGGAGAAACTCGTGCTGGAGCTGGCGGTGGCCGAGCTCAGGCCCCTGGCAGGCGGTGAGGGAGTGCTCGTGCCGACCGCTAAGGCCAAGAGTACGAGGAGCAAGAGGAGCGCCCCGCCACCAGCGACCACCCGGTCGTCGAAGAGGCAGGCGGCCGCGTCCAAGGATCTGCCGGCGCCCCATAAGGAGTACGCCAATCGGAAGGAGGAGGTAAGCCGCCTGAGGCTCTGGCTGAAGAACTATAGTCTGAGGGTTCAAGTGGAACAGATCGAGGCGGAGGGAAGACTGATCGAAGGGATGGTGCAGGCCGAGCGGGAGGCACTAAAGAGAGAGCTCGCCAATTTGAGGGCCGAGGTCGAGCAATCTAAGAAAGCCCGGGCCCTCACAATCGCTGACCAGGACGCGCAGCCCCTCGCGACCGAGCGCGGAGGCTCGGAGAGGGCACTGGTGGAGGTCGACATGGAGGAGGTCGACCCTCGCCTGGCGAGGATCTCCCACGCCGCGGAGAAGAAAGCCGAGCTTGTGGTCGCGGCGGCCAACCTGTCCGTGGGTGGCAACGAGGACCGGGCCGAAGGTGAGCCCCGAATTTTTGCGTTTTCCTTCTCCTTTCCTTGTCCTTTTGCTTCGCGCGCTCGAGCTAACCCCACTCTTTTGACGTGGGCGAAAATAGCTCGTAGGGCCTTCCCGGACTGCCACAGAATAGCTTACGAGCTTATTGATTATGCCTTAGCGGGGGTGCTCGCTGATGCCGCCGACATTGTGATGGCCGAGGGCGGGGGAGCGGTGGAGAAGTTCGTCGCCGACGACCGGGTCGAGATGGACCTCTCCACCCCAGAAGGAACGCTTCCCCTGGGCGGGCTTCCTGCCCCCCAGCGCGGAGAGCACGGAAGGAGGGGAGAAAGCCGACCCTGCGGCCTCGGGCGAAAAGGCTACCCAAGAAGGCTCGGTGCCTCCGGGCGTATTACCTGCCCGAGATGAAGGCGCGAAGCCCTCGGGCGAACCGCATGCTCGGGATGAGACGGCACCCGCCCCGAGCGAATCGCATACTCGGGTGGATGTTCTGCCCCCGAGCGAACAACATGCTTGGGTGGATAGCGAGAAGACTTTGAGCGGGCGCGCCGCTCAGGAGGGGGGCATGGTGCCCCGGGGCGAACCTCATGCCCAGGGGGATGATTCGTCATCCTCGACCAACCCACCCTTCTGGAAGGGCCCTGAGGAAACGTGGAGCCCCCTGCCGAAGCTGGCAGATATTCCGAGGAGGGAGGTCACCGAACGCTTCCGAGATAACCTCCACGCGTGTCTTGATCAGGTTGGGACGCTTTCCTTGCCTTCGCCGTGGTTTCGTTTCTTAGGGCCGTCGGGATAGTATCTGAAATCTTCCCGACTGTAGGTCTTCGAAAAGGCTTTGGAGGACTTTGGCGCGGCGATGGATGTCCCTGAGGCCACGGCCCGACTGCTAACCGATCATGAGGCCCACCTAGACGAGCTTGAGCGGCATAAAGGCGACTTCAAGATCGAGACAGTCGCTTGGCTAGGTGCCGCCAGCGAGTAAGGGACGCCTCCTGTGCTAAGGAGAGGAATCTTGGGCTCGAGCAAGAGCTTGAGCAAGAAAAGCAAGGCCCCGCCAAAGTTAAGGAAGGCGCCATTGTAGGATCAAGGATACCGACTAGAGGGGGGTGAATAGGAGGTTTTATAATTTTCTAAGCTAAATTTCACTTTTGATTATTCCCAAGCACAATTTATTTATTCTAGCAATATCAATACCTAGCAATTTTAATGATCACCAAATTTTATACTTAAACTACTTCAAGTACTAATAATAAGGCAAGTGCAAGTAATGAAGCAAATTCAATAATGATCAAGTGCTAGAAATAAAGCAATAGTAGAAACAACGCAAAACCACACAAGGATGAACTCGTGAATTTTATCCCGTGGTCTCGAGAATTGCTTGTCTCCCTACTCCACGTTGAGGTGACTTGAACCACTTCAAGCCGGCTCCACTCGCTTGAGCCTTCCCGATCACTATTGATAGCTCTTCCCCGCCTCCGTAGGCGAAGCCAGTGCCTTCACAACGATTGGGCCTTCTCACAACCTTCTTTGAGAAGATCACCAATCCCGATCGCCTCCAAGCCGTCTAGGAGGCGGCAACCTCCAAGAGTAATAAGCTTCGACGCTTGCTTGAGGTTGAACTTGAGTGTCTAAGGCTCAAACAATGAATGCTCACTCAATTTTGCTTCTACACCTCTTAAATGTGTGAAACTAGTGCTCAAGGTGTTTGGAAGACTTGCAATAACTCAAAGGTATTCAATGAGGTCAAGAAGAACCCCTCACACTGCAGCAAGGGGGTATTTATAGCCTCCACCAACCAAAACTAGCCGTTTGGAATTTTTTATTGAAATTCGGTCGAGACGGTCGGTCCAACCGGACCCCGGCCGGTCCAACCGCCCCTCACGGTCCAACGGTCGGAACAGTGCATTTAATGCACAAATAGTGACCGTTGGACAATGGCCGGTGCGACCGCCCAACAGCCGGTCCGACCGCTCGTGCAAACCCTAGTTTTACCCTCTTTTGGAAAAAACATGCCGCCAGGCATCCGGTTGGACCAATGGTCCGGTCGCACCGACAAGGACCCGGTCGCACCGCCCGTGAAGATGGGATTTTACCCCCTTCGCTCGGTTTAACCAACTGTCCGGTTGGACCGCCCACAGCTCGGTCGGACCGCCCAACAAAAGCTCGTTGAGGCGCTTCTCTGCAAGAAAACACACCGCCTGGCATCCGGTTGGACCAATGGTCCGGTCGCACCGGCCATGCACAAGCCTGATTTTGCACCTCTCTGGAAAAAGATAGCCGGAGGTGGCGCGGTTGCACCGCTCGGCTGGTTGCACCAACAGTCGGTCCGACCGCCAGCGACTCGGTCCAACCGGCCAACCCAACATTTTCACAGACTGAAAAAGATTTCTTTTAGAGTAATTTTTGCAAGTGCCTAACCAATGTGATTTTTGAGCCTTGACACCTTTTCAACCTTAAACGCAAAGATCAAAAACCCTCTTAATAGTACGGCACTAAAACTAAAGATCCGATCTTTTCCTTCGAACATCCGAGATCGGTAAAAACTACAAAGAATACTTCTAAACTTTTATACCTTTGTTTCTTTTGCTTTTCTTGATGCATACTCCACTTTTTGCACTTGAGATCATCAGACCTCTTCCGAAGAGTACATTTTCCCTGTTTTCATCTTACTCACAAACAACATTAGTCATTTAACCTTTATTGTCATTAATTACCAAAACCTAAACCACATGGGGGCCTAGATGCTTTCAATCTCCCCCTTTTTGGTAATTGATGACAATCCTTATGAACGAATTGAAGTAAATTGAGATTTCGGGTGAGTGACCGAAAAAAAAACAATTACTCACACCAGGATTCTTATTTAGCAATATTTTGTCTTTAGAGGACACAAGATGTTTGGTTCAAAATATTGCCAAATGAGAACATAGCTCCCCCTACAAATGTGCTATGTATAAACAATAGGAATTTACACATTTGTATATGAGTTTCATATGACAATAGAGATGATAAAATGCAAATGCATGAACATAACATAATTTGAAACTCATAAGGATAATTGAGCGCAAAAGAAACCAAACGAGTTCAAGATCGAAATCACAATATAAAGGTCAATAAGAGCAAAGCCACGTAAGTCACGAACATTACAAATTCATTACAATAATATAGGTAGATTAGGCTTCAAAGGACTTTTAGGACTTCAATTGCTTTATTTTTCTCCCCCTTTGTCATCAAGTGCCAAAAGGAGCTTGGATCAAGAGAGCACTAGGACGAAGGAGGTGGAGGAGGCGGATGATGACGACGAGATCCATAATGACGACCATAGTGGCGGTACTCGTCAAAAGAAGAGCGAAGGTCGTTGAGATTGGCGTCAATGGTGTCAACCCGCTCTCTAACTGTATCAACCACCTGACGAGTTTGAGCCTGAGATGCCTCAATTCTAGCATAGTTATCCATCATAGAAGTTTCCAAGCGCGCAAAGTTGCTCATCATGGCATTCTGAAGGACCTCAAAGTTATCAAAGTATGGGCGTAAAAAGGATGAGCACGGGAAGAGATCGTTCTTGCTTGCCTGCGCTCTTCTTCATCAACTTGTCTTTGTTGGGATGATGATTGACCTCTTTGAATGTTGACACCACCTCTCGTGGTTTATAAGGCTTGTGGACACCTCCACACCCACCACGAAATCCGTAATCCGCTTTATAAGCATCATGATATAGGGGCAAAATAGATACTTTTAGCTCTATCCCCAAAGAGAAGACTTAATCTCACGAAGAATGAAATCCACAACATCAAACCGCTCATTCTTCAGGATTTTGTCCATGATATTCCACACATAGCCTCGAATTTCATCAAAATTACCGCTCTTAGGGTGAACGGTAACTCGGACAATTCTATTTACGAGACTAGCAGTGGGAAGAAGATGTGTCATTTTTCCAGGCTTCCTGACTTGAGCATTAGGGTCGTAGAACCTGAATTGATCAGCAATAGTTTAAAATGAAGGCTCGTCATGAATTTTGGGTGACCACTATGATGGACCCCCAAAATGCTCAATCTCGCCTTGGACATGGTGTAGACAAAGCGATCACTTATCCATTGGATTTGGTCATACTCATCGATATGTGAACGGTGGCATAAAATTGTCTAATCATAACTTCATTGAAATCACACTTGAAGTTCACGGTTATCAAGATTAGCACCATGAAAGAGTTCGAGCACACCCACAAACCGTGGAATAGTTACGATATATGTCCATCCACCCATTTTGATCAAGAAAGTCCTTGTTAAGATAGATCTCATAGTATGCTTTTTCTTGAAAGAGTGTTCAAGTTGTTCACAAGAGCATCGCGAGGAGCGTAAACCGATTTGCAAGACGAAGAGAAAAAATTTTTGGCTTTGATTGTCCTTAAATCCATGGATGATTGGAAATCAAAGTTTTCTTCAATATCTTCTGATTCTTCTTCTTCATCTTCACTTTCATTTTCGGATTCATCTTCTGTGCAACTTCTTTCTCTTTTCATCTTCGCAAATTTTTACCAAGCTCTTCTCGAACCTTCGTCGGTTTTCCTATCTCGGCACGCCTTTGTTTGGGAATCATCATCATCATCGCTATGTCCCAAACGATATCGACCTCCCTTGTTGATTTCCTGACACACACCGCCAAGGAGGAAGATTCTTTGCGAGATTTCTGGTCTTCGGCATGGTTTCTAGGAATTTCAAGGAGTGAATGAGAATCAAAAGGGGACATACCCTAAAGTAGGATTAGTATGCAACTTGTGGCAGCATTGAAACAAAAAATTTCGCAACAATCACTGTCATGGTCGGTCAGACCGCACCATGGGTGGTGTGACCGCATGAGGGATGGTGCGACCGCATGCTGTGCGGTGTGACCGATCCACTCGAACATAGTTTCTCACTTTTGTGATTTTTGCAAAATCTTGATGAAATTGATATATCGAACCAATAAAAGTCTCAAAATGGTATCTAGAAACATTAGACAACGCATTTTTGCAACTTTTGTTGGTTTGATTTGTCACATTTTGCCACATTTTGCATAAACCCTACAAATGAGAAAATGGAACAATAGGGCATGATAGACTTCGAGATCTTGAGAGAGATGAGGAACGAGGATTACCTTGAGGGAAAGGATCAAGATGAGGAGGAAGAACACAAGTGATTTGCTCTTGAGGAGGAGATCCAAGAAGGAGCTCTTTTGGGTGAGAGAGCAATGGAGGAAGAAAGAGCTCTTTGGAGGGGATAAGAATGAGGGGAAGCACGGGAGAGATAAGAGGAAACAGGGGGGCTGCACTTGGGAGAGAAAAAGCCAAGAATGAGGCAGCCAAAGATTCCTTCGGTCAGACCGAATGGGACCGGTCACCCCTGGTCGGTGCGACCGCACGGCGCATGGTCCAACCGCATGGGCGGTGTGACCGCATGGCACCAGGTCCGACCGCATAGACAGAGGGAGGCAGCGCAAAACACCAGAATTTTAGCAAACTGAACATAAATATTTTGCACTAATTTAGAGAATAAGTACCCTTAAATTACACTACAACTCAAGAGAACAAACAACGAAGAAGGATTTTCAACTTGAATTTGTTTGAGTTAGAAACACCAAATAGAAACTAGAACCATGGCTAGTCTAGTTCTATGAGCTAAACTCAAGGTGTGCTTTTAGTAGATCAATATAGATCACAGTTTTGAATTTTATCAAATTTTTTTTGAAAAACAAAAGTTTTGTTTCATTATAAACATAGAGAGGATATAATATGATATATGTAGGATCGGATGACGACAATCAGAGGGGGGGTGAATGATTGAGCGGAAGATAAAATCAAAATTTTCTTGATTCACAAAACCCCCTAAATTAATTATGAAATATTGCTCTCGGTTTCAACAAAAAAACAGATTAACAGACGTTCACTAAAACTGTAATTACCGAAGATCCAACCGTCGGATTGATGTGAAATTTGAACTGTATAAACTAGATTCAAATCTGAAACTAACACAACAAGAATCACCTCAATCGGATATACAGATCTAGAGTTATAACCTTCGCAAGTTGATTGTATCAAATAATGACGAGAATAGATCAAACCCTAATTATGAGATTAAACAAAATCTACAAGGAATTAACCAATCAAACTTTTAAAATAAATTACTAGATGCCCTAGCAATATTTTAGATGAATCAAATCAAAATTATCATGGCAAAAACATGAATCAATATGAAATCAAAACAGGCATGCAAAGCGAAGGAAGGAAAAATAAATGAAAATACTGTAGCAATCGAGATTACTGTAGCGCCAAATACTGTAGCACGCGGGTACTGTAGCGCCGAAGTTGCGTGCTACGCTCGGACTCTCCTTTTCGCCGCCAGGAAGAACAACTGCGCTCGGATTTTTTTTCTTCACGCCATGCATGCAGTCGCACGGATCTGCAGGCACGCATCAATAAAGCTCGCTGCAGATTGAACTTTCTAGCTGCCGGCCGCAAGAAGCAATTTCCTCGCCGACTAGGAGTATCCAGTCACACAAAAATCGTCTTGGCGCAAGTAACGATCAGCCCTTCGAGCACACCAGCAGCAAGGACACCAGATGCATGCATGCATCAACTTCACGCCGCACGGAGAAGCTTTTTGTCGCCAGAAAAAGACTCAACAAGATAAAAACGGCCGTCCACACCGCCACACCAAAAGCCTCAATTTCATTGATTAGGTTTCTAGGGTTTTTATACAACTCAAAACCCTAACACATGTATGCATATCCACTTGGCCCAATAACACATGGCCCAATATATGCATACAACCCAAAATTCACACATGCACGCCAGACGCCGGCCTCTGCCGACTCACGTGACTAACCAGCCTTCATGTGCACCGTTCTCAGCCCGAACGTCCCGCATGACATCCTCGACCACCAGACCTCGATTCCTCCTCGAACCTAGTCCCAACCTCGGTTCCTCCATGAACCTAGTTCCGTCCCGTCATCGACCACGTTAAGCCTCGAGCAACACTCGCACACGAATAAACAAACAACGCATCCGAGCACAAGTCCACGACTTGACTCAAAGTCAATCCATGCAACCACTCACATGAGTGCATTGCATCAAACAAAATCATTAATCAATCATAATTACACTCAATGGTCCGGTGCTACTGCCCCTAGGCCGGTAGCACTAGGAAAAGCAACCAACACTCAAATCGCTTCAATTTGAAGATCCAATTCAAATCAAACTCAATTTTAAATCAATCCAATCTCAAATCTTGTCAATTACTCATCATACACAAGGATAGACCTCCACATGGTCTTTCAATCTCCCCCTTGATGAGTATATTGACAAACACATGAAAAGGCATAAGTATTGAGTTTGAATAAAGAGAAGAAAGCAATTTGAATGCAAAGCCAAACTTGATCAAAGAAATAGAAATGAAGAACATGACCAAATTGGCAACTTATGATCTATGAACGATAGCAAAGATTAACAAAGATCATAAGAAAGAAGAATCAAGTGCAAAATGATGCCTTTTCTACGATTTCTCCCCCTTTTGACAATATAGGCATCAAGGTGACATTTTCTTTTCTCCCCCTTTTTTTGTTGTTTTTATGCAAGTAATGCAGCCTAAGGGAGCTTTGAAGATTATCCATGTGATCAACAAGACAAGTTATGACACCAAGTTAAGTTATGGCAAAAAATAGACTAAGCTAAGGCATGTCCAAGTGCAAATAATCATTTTGCTAGCAAGTTTTAAATAAAACCATATCATTTTTAGCATGATTGAACATGAGCAACACTTGTCATTAGTTTCAAAACTAGAAGCAAAGCCATTCAAAGGATCAAATGGAAAACCTAGAGTTCAACCTACTCAACACTTTGGGGAATCTAGAAGTGCACACAAGGTCCTTCGAGCCTTTTTTTTTTCATTGTATGCAAATTTTTCTTTGAATCTTTGAAAGACATAGCGGGGTGCAAATGTTTGACATTATTTGCATTCTTTACCCACATATGTTTTTTTTTGCATTTTTAAAGCAATTGACTCAAGCCATAATCGATCATCTCAAGAGGGACTCTTAAGAGAATGATCTTGGTCATACACAACACATTCCAAGTTCATCTCAAGTGCAATGAGAAGCCGTCTTGTGAATGTGAAGTGTTGAGACTAATGCGCACAAAAAAAGTCAATTTTGCTTCACTTTTATTTTAGCATTTTCATGTTAAGCTAGTAAAGGACTCAAGTATGGATCAAACAAGATTCACCCAAGTTGCTATAGGGACTCTAAAGAATTCCAAAATTTCACAAATCATGGCAGATACACCTAGAGAAGAAACTTAGCAAGTAAATGCAACATATTTTATCCAGTTTTTCTTTTAACGCTCATTTTTTTTCAATTTTTGTAAGCTTAGCAAGATAAATGAACTTGGACATATCTAAGCAAGTAATTTTCTTCATAATATAGCATGGTGTATAAAATGAAACATGGATCATGTGCATAATAGACAAAGCTCATAAAATGAAAAATCAAGTCTATATGCAATGCATGAGACAGATTTTTAAACTCCCCCTCAACATGTGATTTCATTTTAAGCACAAATCTGGTTCAAATTGAGTTATTAGCAAGATTAAGCTCAAGAAAGATCGAAAAGAACTCAATTAAAGCGTAAACACGTAATAGAGGAAAGAAGTCAAGAAACTGCGAACTGGGTGGCTATAGAGTATAGAAAAGATGGTAGAAAACACTATGGCTCAGACTCGCTCTCATCTTCCCCAATGACTAACATAGGAAAGCTGCCTCTAGATCCCAAACTAAGGAGTGCACACAGACCCTGTCTACCCAGGGGGCCCAAACACCTGCTAGACTTATAAGACTGTGAGGGAACTCAACCTAGAGAGAAGAGAGAACAGCTAATTAAGCATGATAGCAACCTAAAGCACAAGATGAGAGGTCCATGCAAAGCATGCCAGAAGTCTAAGTGATGTGAACTCATAACTCTAAGGAATAAAACCCATAAGCACCCAGAGCAATACAAAAGGAAAAACTGAAATAAAATATAATACATAATATACATATCAGCTCCCCTCACGTATGTCCGTAAGGGCACACAACTCCAAGCTCACTCCTCAAGGCAACAAACCTAGAGCTATCCAAAGGCTTGGTAAAGATATCGCCAACCGGTGGTCACTCTCCACAAATCAAGCACTATGTCTCCTTTCTCCACATGGTCTCTAAGGAAGTGATATCTAATATCAATGTGCTTGGTCCGGAGTGTCAGACCGGGTTCTTGGCAATGCAAATAGCGAAGTGTTATCACGTAAAAGTGGAACACTCTCTATCTCTAACCCAAAGTCCCGCAAGGTCGATCTCATCCAGAGCACTGCTACAAAGAATCGGCTCAAAGAACATACTCGGCCTCGGCGAAGGATTGTGCGACTCGGATCGCTTCTTAGATGACCAAGAAACAAGAGAAGTGCCAATGAATTGGCAAGTGCCGAAGTGCTCTTCCTATCTATCCTCTGACCAAAGAAAGTCAAGATCGGAAAAGGCTCTAAGGGATAGACAAGAGGAAGAAGAGTACGAGATACCATAGTCAATGGTAGCTCAAGGTACTCAAGATGCGCTTCAACGCTGGCGATGAGAGACGCGAGGAGAAGCTCGAAGCGAGCACACATACACACAAAGAAAGTGTATGTCCGTGCAGGCAAGAAGTGACCAAGTCTCCTATGCCGAAGGAGAGATCACGGACTCGAAGCAATCAAACACCAAGAGAGTCTCCAAGAAAAGCGAGAAAAATCAAGATCGAAAGACCCTTCCAAATCTAGAAATCCCAAAACTAACTCTCCCGATGAATCGAGGATTCTACAAGCATTGCTCTTAAAGCTTACCTCGAAAGAGTCATCGATAAGCCGAGAAACGGAAAGCAAATTATATTGCGACTTACTCACTAAGGCAACGCCCTTAAGAATAAAATTTTCATTAATGCAGGCGGTACCTTTAGCAATGACTCTACTCAAGAAGCGCCCCCAAAAGTGATCAACACATCACCGGGGCTCGGACTAGGAAGAAAACCAACGAGAGTCTCTGGTCATATGGCGAGAATAACCGGAGTCAACAATCCAAACATCTCCCTTCCCCATCCGACGAACCTGATCAAGTCAAAAGAGAGAGAGAAGACTCAGTACTGGGATAAAGTGAGGACATGGGAACCCAATACTGAATCACACGACGTCTCAAAGTACCAGCCACAGAGGAAGAAGACTGGCCTCTAGTGTCTCTCTGACGCTCGACTCTCACAAGATCAGAAGAAGCAACTCTAGTAGAAGATGTAGGAGCTGTCACTGGTTTGGCCTGTCGTGGTGCAAAGGTCGGACCATCCCAACGAGGCTGCCTAAATCTCCTACCCGAAAACATCTCACGCCGCTGATATCTACCTCGATGGGAAAAACGAGGAATATCAAGAGGACGGCGACAGATCGACCACGAGCAACTCCAGACTAAAACTCGATCAACAAAGATGAAAACCGAGTCCCGGACGCCGCCCAAAAACAGTGACTCTCGACTGCCTAGTAGCAATGCAGACGCCTTAGGAGCACTCGAGTCCGGGATGACCTCAATACCTCTAAGAGCAACAACACGCCACGCCGGTGAACTTGGCGCGTCTAAAACAGAAATCTACTAGGTGACCATCCTTCTTACGAAGGTGCATGAATACTTCGCTTGCTAGAGGCGAAATGACAGAGAAGCACCCATACGCTCGAAGTCCCATGGACAACCCCAAAGAGACCTAAACACAAGTGGTACTTACCTCGAGCTACCACTATCTCTCCACTCTTGGAGGCACGTTACAACCCGAAGGCGGATGCGCCTGCATGCTCCAAGTAATCAAATCCTAGACCTTGATTGAATCTACTAATTTTGGACTGGTCTAGAATGAGATTGAGTTTCTTCTTGCCTCCAACAAATTTCTCAAGAGTGCTCATAAGATACTGACACTCTCGGAAAAGTGAGACGATGAAGAGTAAGGGAAGGAGTAGAAGAAGAACCGTAAGAAGAGGATCGAACAAATACAAGCGTGTATATTTTTCCCTATACACGGCTACCTCAAGTTTGAGAGATTCACAGAAGCACAAGAAGCATCTCTAATTCTACCAACTCCGGGCCTCTAACTTCTTCCTAAGCTCTGCGTGGACCTTATCCACGCCATCCTCAACCCCAATACACACAAGCAACCATTATTTGACTTAACTAGTAAGTCCTTAGCAAGTTGATCACACTTGGCATTCAAAGCTTCATTATCAAGTTTTAGTTGCTTACCCTCACATGAGTCGACCGGGTCCTTAGAAGCATGCAATTCAAGTTCATCATTTCTAGCGTAAAGCTTCTTAAGGTGACAACTCATGGCATCAATTTCAGCAAGTAGCTTAGGGCAATTTTCACAAGATGCAGTTGTGTGAGTATGAAGAAAACTAGCATCAATAGGAATAGGATCAATAGAACATGTGCTAGCATCCTTCGACCTAAGAGTCTCAAGATCAGAAACCACACTATCATGCAGGGTTCTTAGGTTCTCCAACTCCACAAGCAAAGCATCACAGAGAGTACAACTATCAGAGTCTCGGGAGGAACATGATTTAAGTGAAGCTAACTCCCGAGACAAACGGTCTACCTCCTTCTCTAACTCAGAACACCTCGACCTAGCCTTAGCATGAAACTTGCCTAATTTACAGAAG
Source organism: Guadua angustifolia (assembly GCA_036346375.1). NCBI lineage: Eukaryota > Viridiplantae > Streptophyta > Magnoliopsida > Poales > Poaceae > Guadua > Guadua angustifolia. The sequence continues at coordinate 13,551,519 of CM070516.1, read as the reverse complement.
GCATCATTTAACTCGTTGTAGGTGGGTACCTCATCCGTGTCGCCAGACAAATGGAGTCGCCACTTCAATGGCGCCGCCATGAAGCACATGCCGAGAAGTTGTCGCCGCCTTTCTTCTCTTCAGGATCATCCTCGCTTGCCGCTCCATGTCTCCGTGTCGGAGAGGTTGATGTCGCCGAGGGCGGCGAGGACGCGTGGAAGAGCTTCTTGTTCTTCGAGAAGTTGCGGTATTTCTTCTCGTCTACTGCTCGCGAATCGGAGGTTTCTTGTTGCGTTCTTGTCGGTGTAGTCGTTTTGCCGAACCGCGGAGTCGTTCTTGCCCTTCTCCTGCTTAGGACAATTAAGCTCAATGTGGTTGGGGCCGCCACATTCAAGCAGTGATCATGCCACCTCTCTTCCTCTCTCTCTCTCTTGTAAATATTGGAAAATTTTGACGACAAGAGCAAGCTCATTTTCTCAAAATTGTTCCGCATTTCATCGCTACGCCGCAAAGAGCGGAGAGAGAAAACCGTAGCAAAGTCAAGAGAAAATCCGAAGAGGACCCAATGGGATCGGTGACCAAAGCCATCGATCGAGATTTCGTCTTCCGGAGACGACATCAATCTCATGAGTCTTGAGGCGGAATAAAGCCCATCAAGAGTCGAGTCGACAAATCGGTGGTGTCCTTGATGGTGGTCACCTTCATCTCCCAAACCCGAAGGTCGAGTCGGTCAAGAAATGCCGAGCATTGTCCGAGTCAGTATATACAACCGATCGCTCGGAGGTCGCTCAAAATCTTGGTAAACCGACCAAAGCACTCATCGAGACTCTCACCGGTAGCGTTGTTCAAATTTGTTGTACTCGCTTGAATCGTCTGCCTCATGGTCTTGATTTGAGTAGTGCCCTCATGGTAAGCATCGAGGGTTACCCAAATCTCGTGAGCGGAGCGAAGGTGAGAAATCGATCATACTCATCGCGGTGAGTCCTCAGATGAGAATGTTCTCGCCTTAGCATTTGCCTCAACGTCACCCATATTGCGGCCGTGACGTTCTCATCCAGAGAACCTCATATGGGAGCTTCACCTTCGCCATATCGAGAAGCCTGGGCGTGATGTATGACTCCATCCGGATTTCCAAAAGGAAAATCAACACCGAAAAAAATTAGAGGCTTGGTGGAATACTTGTCTGTCGCCATGGCTCTCGAGACCGGTCAAGATCTATGGAAGAGCAAAACCGCTCGATACCACTTGTAGGATCGGATGACGACAATCGAGGGGGGTGAATGATTGAGCGGAAGATAAAATCAAAATTTTCTTGATTCACAAAACCCCCTAAATTAATTATGAAATATTGCTCTCGGTTTCAACAAAAAACAGATTAACAGACGTTCACTAAAACTGTAATTACCGAAGATCCAACCGTCGGATTGATGTGAAATTTTAACTGTATAAACTAGATTCAAATCTGAAACTAACACAACAAGAATCACCTCAATCGGATATACAGATCTAGAGTTATAACCTTCGCAAGTTGATTGTATCAAATAATGACGAGAATAGATCAAACCCTAATTATGAGATTAAACAAAATCTACAAGGAATTAACCAATCAAACTTTTAAAATAAATTACTAGATGCCCTAGCAATATTTTAGATGAATCAAATCAAAATTATCATGGCAAAAACATGAATCAATATGAAATCAAAACAGGCATGCAAAGCGAAGGACGGAAAAATAAATGAAAATACTGTAGCAATTGAGATTACTGTAGCGCCAAATACTGTAGCACGCGGGTACTGTAGCGCCGAAGTTGCGTGCTACGCTCGGACTCTCCTTTTCGCCGCCAGGAAGAACAACTGCGCTCGGATTTTTTTTCTTCACGCCATGCATGCAGTCGCACGGATCTGCAGGCACGCATCAATAAAGCTCGCTGCAGATTGAACTTTCTAGCTGCCGGCCGCAAGAAGCAATTTCCTCGCCGACTAGGAGTATCCAGTCACACAAAAATCGTCTTGGCGCAAGTAACGATCAGCCCTTCAAGCACACCAGCAGCAAGGACACCAGATGCATGCATGCATCAACTTCACGCCGCACGGAGAAGCTTTTTGTCGCCAGGAAAAAGACTCAGTCGCATAAAAACGGCCGTCACAGCCGCCACACCAAAAGCCTCAATTTCATTGATTAGGTTTCCAGGGTTTTTATACAACTCAAAACCCTAACACATGTATGCATATCCACTTGGCCCAATAACACATGGCCCAATATATGCATACAACCCAAAATTCACACATGCACGCGTACGGCCCGCCTGCCGCACTCACGTGACTAACCAGCCTTCATGTGCACCGTTCTCTAGCCCGAACGTCCCGCATGACATCCTCGACCACCAGGACCTCGATTCTCCTCGAACCTAGTCCCAACCTCGGTTCCTCCATGAACCTAGTTCCGTCCCACATCGACCACGTTAAGCCCTCGAGCAACACCGCACACCTAATAAACAAACAACGATCCGAGCACAAGTCCACGACTTGACTCAAAGTCAATCCATGCAACCACTCACATGAGTGCATTGCATCAAACAAAATCATTAATCAATCATAATTACACTCAATGGTCCGGTGCTACTGCCCCTAGGCCGGTAGCACTAGGAAAAGCAACCAACACTCAAATCGCTTCAATTTGAAGATCCAATTCAAATCAAACTCAATTTTAAATCAATCCAATCTCAAATCTTGTCAATTACTCATCATACACAAGGATAGACCTCCACATGGTCTTTCAATATAAGTTCCAAAAAGGCAAGATTTATGTAATGATAGGTTGTAAATGAAGATTTTTGATAAACTTTGCACTCTGTAAGGGTAAAGTTAACTATTTTCAAATAGGTTGACTTATAAAGTCTATTTTTATCCTTTTAAGATATTTATAGCACAATCTTCAATTTTTCACCTTTTAGGGGATGTAGTGATACATTAATTGCATATTACTCCCCCTAGATGTGAGACTCATCTAAAGAACAAATATCAATTAAAATCCAATAAACAACCAAAGGAAATTACATTTAGGCCACATTAGAGATATCAATGACATTTAACTCATTCCTCAATTTGCAAAATCTAGCCTCATCTAAGGGTTTAGTGAGTATGTCCGCTAATTGATTTTCAGTTCTTATATGACTAATTTCAATATCACCTTTACCAACATGATCTCTCAAAAAGTGATGACGAATATCTATATGCTTGGTTCTTGAGTGTTGGACAGGATTATTTGCTATTTTGACCGCGCTTTCATTATCACATAAGAGAGGCATCTTTTTAAATTTAATTCCATAATCCATTAGAGTTTGCCTCATCCACAATAATTGTGCGCAACAACTATCGGCGGATATGTATTCGGCTTCGGCGGTGGATAAAGCTACGGAATTTTGTTTCTTGGAGAACCATGAAACTAGGGATCTTCCTAGCAATTGGCAACTCCCGGAGGTGCTTTTTCTATCCACTTTACAACCCGCATAATCCGAATCCGAATATCCAATTAAATCGAATTTTGCACCTTTCGGATACCATAAACCTATGTTTGAGGAATGTTTTAAATATCTTAGAATTCTCTTTACGGCAACTAAATGGCATTCTTTGGGAGAGGCTTGAAAACGAGCACACATGCAAACACTAAATATAATATCGGGCCTAGATGCGGTGAGGTAAAGTAAACTACCAATCATGGATCTATAAAGCTTTAAATCTACCGGTTTACCTCCCTCGTTTAAGTCGAGATGCCCATTTGATGCCATTGGAGTCTTGATCGGCTTTGCGTCCTCCATGCCAAATCTTTTGAGAAGATCCTTCGTGTACTTGGTTTGACTCACGAACGTCCCATTCTTGAGTTGCTTGATTTGAAGTCCAAGGAAGAAGCTCAACTCCCCGATCATCGACATTTCGAACTCTCTAGACATCATGTCACCAAATTCTTTGCAAAAATTCACGTCACCCAATATTTGGTCTATTGGATGATCCTTGGAGAGACCGTGATGAATTCGTTGAGGTAGGGATTGAACTTGTTGATCATTGTTCTTGTCATCTTCGTTGATGGTTTGAATTCGACTTGGCGTTGCGGAAGTTGAAGATTCGGCTTGAGTGGATGAGGGTTGATCACGGTTATCCACTTCCGGCTTCACGTCTCCGAGTGTCATATTCTTCATAGCTTCCCTTAAGCCTTCCTCACCTACATCATCCAAGTTTTCTTGCTCTTCTTGAGAGCCATTAGTCTCATCGAACTCAACATCACATGTTTCTTCAACAAAACCTTTGTTTTTATTAAAAACTCGATAAGCTTTGATATTAGAGGAATATCCAAGCAAGAAACCTTCATCGCACCGACTTTGAAATTTAGAAAGTCGAACTCCCTTTTTCAAGATATAACATTTGCAACCAAAAACTCGAAAATAAGAAATGTTCGGCCTTCTTCCAACAAGAAGTTCATAAGAGGTCTTTTTCAAAAGACGATGCAAATAAAGTCTATTTGTAGCATGGCAAGCGGTATTGATGGCTTCCGCCCAAAAACTATCGGAAGTACCATACTCATCTAGCATTGTTCTTGCCATTTCAATTAATGTACGATTTTTCCGTTCCACAACTCCATTTTGTTCCGGAGTGTAGGTTGCGGAAAGCTCGTGCTTTATTCCAAGTTCATCACAATAATCTTCAATTCTTGTATTTTTGAACTCGGAACCGTTGTCACTACGGATTTTCTTTATTATAAAATCAAACTCGTTTTGAGCCCTTTTTGCAAACCTTTTGAAAATGTTGGAGGTTTCAGATTTGTCGTCTAAGAAGAAAACCCAAGTATATCTAGAATAATCATCAACAACAACTAAACAATAAGAATTTCCTCCAATGCTCTTATAGGTTGTCGGGCCAAACAAATCCATATGTAAGAGCTCTAATGGTCTAGATGTGGACATGATACTCTTTGAGGGATGAGAACTAGCGACTTGTTTACCGGCTTGACAAGCACTACAAAGTCGATTTTTCTCAAACTTCACATCTTTCAAACCCACAACTAAATCATTTTTAAATAACTTTTTGAGTTGAATCATTCCAACATGAGCTAGTCTTCTATGCCATAACCATCCTAAAAATGTTTTTGCCATTAAGCAAGTTTGAAGACATGAGTCATTTGAAGTGAAATCAACTAAATATAAATTTCCAAATCTAAATCCTTTAAACACTAGCGAATTATCATTTTCTTTTGTAATAACAACATCATTTTTAGAGAATGTGCAAATAAGATCAAGATCACAAATTTGAGCAACGGATAGTAAATTGAAATTCAATGTCTCAACTAATGATACATTTGAGATGGAAACGTCATTTGATATAGCAATTTTACCTAAGCCCAATACCTTTCCTTTGCTATTATCACCAAATGTGATCTTGTCATTTTGTCCATTTCCCGAATCAAAGGTGGTGAACATCTTCCGGTCACCGGTCATGTGTTGGGTGCATCCACTATCCAACACCCAATGCCGTCCACCGGTCTTGTAGTTCACCTACAAAAGAAAATCAAACCTTTTTAGGTACCCAAATTTGTTTGGGTCCTTGGAGGTTAGTGACCAAGGTTTTGGGAACCCAAACGGCTTTCTTTCTTTGGCCAATTATTGGGGTCCCAACAAACTTAGCAACAATTTTACCATTTCTATCTCTTTTAAGCACATAACATGAATCATGAACATTATCCTTGGATGATTTACTCAAAGTACAATCATTCGCTAGATGTCCTATTTCATGGCATTTATAACAAAATTTACTATTTGATTTCACAAAGCGCGGCGCTTTGTTACTTATTTTCTTGTTCTTTTTAGGAACATATCCTAATCCTTCTTTATTATATGAGCATCTTTGACTACCTAAGATTTTGTTTAATGTGTCCTTACCCTTAAAGCATCTATCTAAGCTTTTATTGAGTTTATTCACTTGTTCTTTAAGCATATTATTTTCGACAATTAAATTTTCATGGCATGAGCTAGCACTAGAGTATGGCAAATCAACTAAATCATCACACGATGTAGCTATATTTGATTTTTCAACATGGCATGAGTTAATTTCCAATTTAGACACATCATTAATAATGTAACATTCAACTCCAATATCATTTGAAGACTTTGAATGATCCTTGGCAAGGAGAACCTCATGAGCTTCCTTTAGCTCCTCATAAGAATTTTTGAGAGAAAGAAATTCTTTTCTCAAAACCTTAAATTTTGATTTTTCTTTGCCAAGGTACTCATTTAAATCCTCGAGCATATCCATTAACTCATCATATGAAGGTTCATCATTTTCATTTGAGTTTACCTTAGTTTCTCCTCTAGCCATAAGGCATAGCGGAGTGACGAAGGGTGATGAAGCCTCTTTGATAGCAATACCGGCAAGCCCCTTTTTCTTTGAAGGAGCTTCATCTTCGGATGAGTCGGAGTCCGAATACTCTTCTTCGGAATCCCACTCCCCAATGTGAGCTTCACCTTTGCCATCCTTTTGGAATTTCTTGAATAGCTTCTTCTTGCCTTGAAAGAATTTCTTCTTCTTGGGTGATTTGTCTTTGTCATCCTTCTTCTTGGGGCAATGCGAGGCTATGTGTCCTTTTTCATCACATTCATAACATCGAATATTAGCATATCGGTTAGTATTAGAATTTTGTCCTTTCTTATACCTTTGTGGACCGCTAAAGCTCGATCGTCTTCTCATAAATTTCTTCATTCTTCTCACGAGGAGTGCCATTTCCTCCTCGGTGTCCTCATCTTCGGAGTCCTCATCACTTGACTCCGCCTTTGCCTTGAAGGCGATGTTTTTCTTCTTCGTTGAGCTTTGTTCTAGCAATTCTTCTTTGTCTTTCTTGTATAGCTCATTTGTGATGAGATTGCCGAGAAGTCCGGTTACGCCATCCTTGGCAATTCCATGAGTTGAGAAATAATGTAACCAATGTTTCATATTTCTCCTAAGAGCTCTAAGCATTTTCCTGACAATGTCAACATCACTCAAGGTCGTACCAAGACCCTTGAGCTCATTAACAATATTGTTTAATCTAGAATACATTTCATTTATACTTTCATGAGGCAACATAATGAAACTTTCATACTTTACTCTAAGCATATGCAATTTAGCTTCCTTAACCGTGGATGTCCCTTCATGAATTTCCGATAATGTATTCCAAATTTCATATGCGGTTTCTAGATTACTTATGCGATTGAATTCATCCGCATTTAACGCACCAAAGATAGCATTCATAGCTTGAGCATTTAAGTGAATATATCTTTCTTGTTGTTCCGGGGTTACGGTGGCATCACCGGTCACAATGTATCCCTCATTAACAATTCTCCAAATATTTGGGTTCATGGCTTTAAGATATACGGTCATACGAATTTTCCAATAAGCATAATTTGTTCCATCGAAAAATAGAGCCTTACCTATCGACACCCCATCACTAGCCATCCTTACTCTTAGGCGGTAAAACCCTAAATAAGAGTCCTTGCTCTGATACCACTTGTAGGATCAAGGATACCGACTAGAGGGGGGGTGAATAGGAGGTTTTATAATTTTCTAAGCTAAATTTCACTTTTGATTATTCCCAAGCACAATTTACGATTCTAGCAATATCAATACCTAGCAATTTTAATGATCACCGAAATTCTTATACTTAAACTACTTCAAGTACTAATAATAAGGCAAGTGCAAGTAATGAAGCAAATTCAATAATGATCAAGTGCTAGAAATAAAGCAATAGTAGAAACAACGCAAACCACACAAGGATGAACTCGTGAATTTTTATCCGTGGTCTCGAGACTTGCTTGGTCTCCCCTACTCCACGCTGAGGTGACTTGAACCACTTCAAGCCGGCTCCACTCGCTTGAGCCTTCCCGACATTATTGATAGCTCTTCCCGCCCGTAGGCGAGCCGTGCCTTCACAACGATTGGGCCTTCTCACAACCTTCTTTGAGAAGATCACCAATCCCGATCGCCTCCAAGCCGTCTAGGAGGCGGCAACCTCCAAGAGTAATAAGCTTCGACGCTTGCTTGAGGTTGAACTTGAGTGTCTAAGGCTCAAACAATGAATGCTCACTCAATTTTGCTTCTACACCTCTTAAATGTGTGAAACTAGTGCTCAAGGTGTTTGGAAGACTTGCAATAACTCAAAGGTATTCAATGAGGTCAAGAAGAACCCTCACACCGCAGCAAGGGGTATTTATAGCCTCCACCAACCAAAACTAGCCGCTTGGAATTTTTTATCGAATTGGTTCGAGACGGTCGGTCCAACCGACCCCGCCGTCCAACCGCCTCACGGTCCAACGGTTAATAAAGGCATTTAATGCGCAAATAGTGACCGTTGGACAATGGCCGGTGCGACCGCCCAACAGCCGGTCCGACCGCTTGTGCAAACCCTAGTTTTACCCTCTTCTGGAAAAAACACACCGCCAGGCATCCGGTTGGACCAATGGTCCGGTCGCACCGACAAGGACCCGGTCGCACCGCCCGTGAAGATGGGATTTTACCCCCTTCGCTCGGTTTAACCAACTGTCCGGTTGGACCGCCCACAGCTCGGTCGGACCGCCCAACAAAAGCTCGTTGAGGCGCTTCTCTGCAAGAAAACACACCGCCTGGCATCCGGTTGGACCAATGGTCCGGTCGCACCGACAAGGACCCGGTCGCACCGGCCATGCACAAGCCTGATTTTGCACCTCTCTGGAAAAAGACAGCCGGAGGTGGCGCGGTTGCACCGCTCGGCTGGTTGCACCAACAGTCGGTCCGACCGCCAACGACTCGGTCCAACCGGCCAACCCAACATTTTCACAGACTGAAAAAGATTTCTTTTAGAGTAATTTTTGCAAGTGCCTAACCAATGTGATTTTTGAGCCTTGACACCTTTTCAACCTTAAACGCAGCATCAAAAACCCCTCTTAATAGTACGGCACTAAAACTAAAGATCCGATCTTTTCCTTCGAACATCCGAGATCGGTAAAAACTACAAAGAATACTTCTAAACTTTTATACCTTTGTTTCTTTTGCTTTTCTTGATGCATACTCCACTTTTTGCACTTGAGATCATCCGACCTCTTCCAAAGAGTACATTTTCCCTGTTTTCATCTTACTCACAAACAACATTAGTCATTTAACCTTTATTGTCATTAATTACCAAAACCTAAACCACATGGGGGCCTAGATGCTTTCAGCCACTGACAAAGAAAAAGTCCTTTCGCTCGAGCGGGAGCTTGAGCGGGAGAGGCAGCGGTCCCTTGAAGTAGTGAAGGTCGCCGCCGAAGCCGGGGAGAAAGCCCTTAAACTCGAGCAAGAGCTCGAGGTGAGGAAGCAGCATTCCAGCGCCCTTGAGTCAAAGGTGGCGGAGTTGGAACGGGCAGCGCGAGCGGCTGCCGACCTTGCAGAACAAGGCAACGAAGAGGTCGAGTAGCTTCGCGAGGAAGCCCGCAAAGGTCGCGAAGCCCGTCGGAAGGTGATTGATCATGAGGCCAAGATCGATGACTTGAGGCGGAAGATGTCCGCGGCCCTCAAGGGGGCGAAGCCCGGCGCGTAGGGGATTTCTTCTTTTTTTTCTTTGATGATTTTTGGATGACTTTTGATGTCACCGGTGGAGCATGTAATTTTCTTTTGCTTAAGGGTTGCGCCTAATGCTTTTTTTTGCTCTTGCTTGGCCTTTCCCTGTAAATAATGACCACGAGGCAAACAGCGAAAAGTAGGTCGATCGCGGGTTAGAACGAAACGTGGGCGACACAAGCCCGAAATGCGCGAAGGACGACCTTACAAATGTAACATGTCCTTAAGAAAGAAGCAATGTTACACTGGCAAGATAGAATGAGGCACTCGGCCGCGATTTTTTGAAATGATGCTAGCGTGGCAACTCGCTCCACCCAAGCCCCCGCTGCGAATGAAGGTCGTGCACCTATGTTGCGAGCACGGGCTCGTTCGCATGAGAGTTGGGAAAGAATGCGCCCCCCCTCGACCAAGGCACCAGTTTCTCCGAGCAGCGAATGTGGTTTTGGTCTGGGGGGAAGAACGAGTAAGGCCTAGACTTCCTTAACGCTTAGGACACGTACTCCTGAGTTGTGAGTATGGTCGTAGGCGAGGAAAGACGCATGGTTGCCCGACAGGGTGCGTGGCGACCAAACACACGCGCGCCAAAGTAAATCTCCGGACCAACCAAGGGGTTGCCTGTATGCGACTTGTGTTGCGCAGTGAAGAGCTACTGCGGACCGAGGTCGGCTTACTGAGACTGGAGCCCCAGGTGGCGAGATTTTAGTGTCGTGGCGTTGGTCATGGCACCCTGTGCGATCGCGCGTGCGCCAGCCTGAACTTAGAGTAGGAAGAATTTGCAGCGACTAATCACGCCCGACGCACTTGTCTCGTCACCAAGATCGTGAAACAAAAAGAAGAGTGTGCCCTTGCGCGAGACTGGGTTGGCTTTACCAAAGGCGGCGACCCTATATATATTTTCACGGCATCTTGGGGGAAACAAACATTGCGTGCATGGTCGCGACGAAAGTGCTACTTTCTTAAATAGAAAAGGAAACACGCGAATGTATATAAGGTGCAAAATAGAGCATAAGTTTTAGACATAGAGCTTGCGCAGCTGGTCGATATTCCATGAGCTCGCGAGCGCGCGGCCATCCTCCCTTGCCAGGCGGACAGCCCCCGAGCGTGCTATCGAGACGACCGTGAAAAGACTTTCCCACCTGGGGGAGAGCTTGTTGGCCTTCGACGTATCTTGAATGCGCCGTAGGACGAGGTCCCCAACCTGCAGGGCTCGGGGCCGAATTGACTTGGCCGCGTGCCTACGAAGAGCTTGTTGGTAGACGGCGGATCGGAGCAGCGCCCCAAGGCGCGCCTCTTCGGCGAGGTCGAGGTCGAGGCGACGCTCGTGACCTTGGTGAATATTTTTGGCCAGGTGAATTCGCGGGGATCCGAGAACGATTTCGGCGGGCAGGACAGCCTCAGCACCATAGACGAGCTAGAAGGGCGTTTCGCCCGTAGCTCGGCTCGCCGTGGTGCGCACATACCAGAGGACGGAAGGAAGCTCGTCCACCCATGACCCGCCGTGCCGGGTGAGATCTTTGAAGACCCTTTTCTTGATCCCTTGAAGGATTTGGCCATTTGCTCGCTCGGTTGCTCCGTTACTCTGTGGATGAGCTACAGAGGTGAAGCAGACTTTTGTTCCGATGTCTTCGCAGTAGGCTTGGAACAGTTCGCTGGTGAACTGGGTGCCATTGTCTGTGATGAGGCGATTGGGGATCCCGAAATGCGTCACCACGTTGCTGCGGAAAAATCTCTTGGCTGCTTGAGCCGAAATGGTCGATACAGGCTCGGCCTCGATCTACTTAGAGAAAGTGTCGAGACCACGGGGGAAAGGCCCGAGGATGTCAGTCCCCCAAGTCGAGAATGGCCATGAGAGTGGGATAGTCTGCAGCGTCTGCTGGCCGTGGGCCTTACGGCGTGGAACCGCACGCCGGCAGTCGCCACGAGTGCCCGAGTCCGCCTAAAGTCATATTAATAATATCCTAAGCGAATGCTTTGCTCACGAAGCGTCCGGAAGGACGAGTGAGCGCCACACATTCCTTCATGGATATCTCTGAGAAGGAAATGGCCCTCTTCTCGAGATATACACTTGGAGAGGACTCCAAGTGCCCCTTTGCAGTATAAGGCGCCCTCTACTAGCTTGTAAGCAGAGGACCACCTTTTAAGCCGGGAACGCTCGGCTTCCTCCTCAGGCAGTGTCCCGTGGGCAAGATACTGGACGAATGGCGTCATCCAGTTTGCACCATGCTCAAGGAAGGAGACGTTACCGCACGTCTCTTGTGCCTCCTCTACAGAGGGAATGGAGGGCTTGTGCAGATGCTCAACGAGCACCCCCGGAGGGGCGAGCATCTGTGAGGAACCGACCTTGAAAAGGTGGTCGGCCAGGGAATTGTCCTTCCTAGGGATGTAGAGTACTTCGAAATTTCTAAAGTACAGCTCCATCTTCCTCACCTCAACCAAGTAAAGCGCCATTGAGTGATCGGAACACTGATACTCCTTGTTGACTTGGTTGACGACCAGCTGCGAATCACCCTTCACGAGTTAGCGGCATTGGACTCGAGCGCCTTTGCACGCCAGAGTCTTGCCAAGAGGCCTTCATACTCCGCCGCGTTGTTGGTTGCGGCGAAGTGTAATTGGATAACGTATTGGAGCCGATCCCCTTGAGGGGACACCAGTACAACGCCAGCCCCCGAGCGTTCGAAAGCTCGGGACCCGTCGAAGTACATGGTCCAGCGGCCATCCCGAGATTCCTGAGACTCAGCGGCGGGCTGGGCGGGGTTCGTCCATTCCGCTACGAAGTCTGCCAAGATCTGGGACTTAATTGCCGTGCGGGCAGAGAAGTGGATGTCGAACTCCGCGAGTTCCATGGCCCACTTCGCTATCCAGCCAGTTGAACTTTTTTTCCTAAGTCGGAAGCTGGTCGGGATAACGACCTTGTGGGCTTGGAAGTAGTGGCGGCGTAACTTCCTGGAAGCCACGAGCAGTGAGTACAGGAGCTTCTGGACCTCAGGGTAACGCTCCTTTGGTCCGTGCAAGACCTCGCTGACGTAGTATATCGGACGCTGCGTCCCTTCTCGCTCTACTGCCAGCACCGCGCTTACGGCATGGGGTGTCGCTGCGAGGTAAAGTAGGAGTGGCTCCCCCGACCTTGGCGTGGCTAAGATTGGGGGGCTGGACAGGTACTGCTTCAGCTCCTTGAAGGAGCGGTCAGCCTCTTCTGTCCAGACGAAGCCCTCGTGCTTGCGGAGCACCTTAAAGAAGGGCAGACCGCGTTCACCCGACCGGGAAATGAAGCGACTTAGGGCCGCCATGCGCCCGGTCAAGGTTTGGATCTCCTTAATAGAGCTCGGAGGGCGCATCCTTTCGATGGCTTCGATTTTCTCTGGATTGGCACCAATGCCCTGCGGCCTGATAAGGTACCCGAGCACTTTGCCCGCTTTCACCCCAAAGACGCATTTCTCAGGATTAAGCTTTATTCGATGTCTATTGAGATTACAAAAGGTCTCCTCGAGGTCGGATATATGACCTGAGACGAGCTTACTTTTAACTACGATATCGTCTACATATACTTCCAGGTTTCGACCTATTTGGTCCTGGAAAGTTTTCTGCATCAAGCGTTGGAAGGTCGCCCCGGCATTCCGCAGACTGAAAGACATGGTCGTATAGCAGAACGTGCCGAATGGGGTAATGAAGGAAGTCTTCTCTTTGTCTCTGGGGAACAAGCTAACTTGGTGATAGCCCGAGTAGGCGTCCAGGAAGCTCATCACCTGAGACTCTGCCGTTGCGTCGACCAGTTGGTCAATGTGTGGCAGCGGAAAGTTGTCCTTCGGGCAGGCGGCATTTAGGCCGGTGTGGTCGACACACATGCGCCACTTGCCACCCTTCTTCTTGACAATGACTGGGTTTGCCAGCCACTCTGAATGCTCGACTTTCCTGATGAAGCCGGCTTTGAGGAGTTTATCGAGTTCCTCCCAGATGATTGCCTGTTTCTTCGGGGAAAATCGCCTGAGCTTCTGCCGCATAGGTCTTTTATCAGGCCGAACAGCTAGCTTGTGCTCAATCACTTCCCTTGGGACTCCGGGCATGTCGGACGGTTCCCAGGCGAACACATCCGCGCTCCTTCGCAGGAAAGTGACGAGCTCGAGTTCCTATTTGGGATCTAGGGAAGATCCCAGATGGAAGACTTTGGACGGGCCAGCCTCGCTCAGAGGGACCGCCTTGGTTTCTCCTCCGGGCTGGAGGGTAACCTTAGGCCGGGAGTGTGTCGGCGCTTGGTCGGGGCCACGCTGAGGTAGCTGCCCGACCATATCGAGCGACTTTTTATCACAGTTCAGGGCTGCCCTGTGGTCGCCTTTGACAGTGATAGCGCCCTTCGGTCCTGGGACCTTCAGGCACTGATAGGCGTGATGCGTAGCGGCCATGAACTTGGAGAGGGACGGCCTGCCCAGGATGGCGTTGTAGGCCGACTTGAAGTCAATGACCTCGAAGTTGATTAGCTCAGTCCGGAAGTTCGTGAGGCCCCCGAACGTCACGGGCAAAACGATCTGGCCAAGAGGCTTGATCGAGGTGCCGGAGACAATCCCGAAGAACTCCCGCCATCGATGAGAACCCGGCTGACCTTGGCATTGTTGATGGTCGGGCTCACGACCAACGGGAGCCTTTGGTTTGGTCATTCCAAGGGACAATCGCCCTGGAGAAAGTGAGGGCAGCTCGCACCACTTGAGCTGCAGCGGTGGCTTGCCCCGAGCGATGTGGCCGACTTTCCGTCTTTGCCTCCTCCTTCAGATCCTCGCAGATTTACTGCCGAGGAGCCCCGAATATGACCGCTATGTGGTTGCGGGCTCTGGTAACTCATGTCGTCGTTGCTGTCAAGGGGCCCTTGCCTTTGCCACCGTCCCCTTTTTCCCAAGAAGACGGGCATGGGCCCCTCGCCATTGTAGAACTTCTCCAGGCGGTACGCCCAAGTCCGGCAGTTGCGAAGGTCGTGGCCGGCCGCCTGATGGAACGGGCAGAAGCGGACGCCCGAAGCGGCACCCCGCTCCCCGTGCTCCTGGCCGCCGCGACCTTGGTCATCGCGATCTTGATCACCGTGGCCTTGGTCGTTGTTATCTTGGTCGTCGCGCCTCCGTCGTGGCCGACCCCGCCCGCCCTCGTGCTGCCGAGCGGGCTGAGCACGCGGTGGACGGCGATCAACGGCGGCCACCACGCCCGGCGCGTGCGACCTCTTCTTCTTTTTGATCTTCTTCTCGATGGAGCCCGAGTGCTTTTTGCTCGAGGGGCCTTCCAGGCCCGGCTGGGGCGGCAGCTTGCCCTCGTCGATCATCTTCTTCCATTGCACGGCTTCGCCGGCATTTGCGTAGCGGTCGGCCATACGGAAAAGCTCGTTGGCCGACAGGTCGGGGTGGATCTCCAGGTCCTAAGTGAGGCGGACATCACGGACCCCAAACTTGAAGGCCCAGACGACCGCCTCATCCGAAATGCTCGGGATGGAGTTCCTCACCTTGATGAATCTCTGGATGAATTCCCGCAAAGTTTCTTTGTCCGTCTGGATCAGCCTCTCCAGGTCGCGCTCATTGCCCGATCGAGTATAACAGCTTTGGAAGTTTGCTCGGAGGGCCTCGGAAAGCTGCCTCCACGAGCGGATCGACCCCTCCTTCTGATTGAAGAGCCATGTCCGGGCGGAGCCATCGAGGACGGTGGGGAGGTAATTTGCCATAACCCCCTCGTCCCCTCCGGCCGCCAGGACGGCAGTGGAGTAGATCGAGAGGAACTCGTCAGGGTTCTGAGTCCCATTGAACCGCTCGATGTGGCCGGGATTGAACTTGCTCGGCCACAAGACGTCATGGAGGGACGCCGAAAAGGCTCAGCACCCGAATGCCGGGCCATCGTGGCGACCCCTCCGGGCATGGTGATCACTGCGCCTAGGGCCCAGACGGTCCTTTTGTAGGATCGAGGATGCGCCTAGAGGGGGGTGAATAGGCGTTTTACAAAATTCGATCGCTCACTAAACAATTCACTCTAATCAACCCCTATGTCAAAACCTAATCAAAGATAAATGCGGAAGCGATAAACTAGGTTTTGACAATTAAAGCCTAAATCAACTATAATTTGTCTCTAAACTAGAATTACTAAATTGAACAATCAATTAACACTAAGCAATTCTATCACAATCAAGCAATCATGAATATATCAATAAACGTAAATGCTTGAAGGTAAAAGAGACAAAAGGACAAACGATGTTGTTTTGTGGTGTTCGGAGACTTGCCGGTCTCCCCTAGTCCACGTTGAGGCAAGCCCAAATTCTTGGACCGGCTCCCACTTAAGCACCCGCCTCGATTCCACTAGTCGTGGTTTTTTCACGCTTTCGCGTAGGCTCAACCCGAACCTTCACAAACTTCGCCGGGGCTTCTCACAACCTTGAGAGCTCCCGCGCACGACGCCTACGCCGTCTAGGAGTCAGCAACCTCCAAGAGTAACAAGTCGAATCCTTCGCTTGAACTTCATCGAGCACAACTCATGTGCTCCCGGTGATCACCTCATGCAACACATGCACCAAGGCCTCCCTCAAGTGCAACACATGCACAAGAGGACACTCAATCCACTCCTAATTGTAACACATGCAATTAGTGCTCACACTTAAGCTCAAGAAGCAAAGGGAGAAGAGCAACACATGCACACAACTCCTACAAAGCCAGCAACCCCCTGCCCAAACCCCCCAAGGGGTCTATTTATAACCTCACCAAGAAAACTAGCCGTTTGGGGGCAAAACGGGCAGAAAATTAGCAGGACCGGTACTACCACACTCATAGGGCCGGTAGTACCGCCCTCAGCTCCAATGGTCGACTAACGGTCATCTGACCGGTACTACCGCCCTCTGAGGGCCGGTAGTACCGACTTTTACAGACTACCGCCCCCCTCCAATGAGTAGTCGCCAAGCCCTAACAGAAAAACCAAGCTTTGTTAAATACCTCATCGGCGCAAAATACCGGTAGTATCAAGATTTATGTATTACCGCCCATGCACAATGTAGTGCCGGCCAACAGGAGAAAAACAGATTTAACTCCAAAATCCATTTCTCCAAGAACCAAACTTTATTCTTTCAGCCATATGATGATCAACACGTGATCATACATTCGTGCAAAACACATTTGCACCAACTTAGCTTATGCTCAAAGAATTTAAACCAAATTGCAAAAACACATTTTTAATCAACCCAAAATCTATTTGCAAAACGTATTAAGCAAATCAAACTCGAGTTTATGAGATTAATCCCCCTAGCCATGTGAAGGTCAACACGAGACCCAGTCAACTTGCCAACACCCGTTGCAAGCCCTACTCACATGCTCTCGGGATTCCAGACTCATAAACCTCAGTTTATTCGCACAACAAACTTGCAAATAACACATTAAACCGATTTCATACTTGAGCACTACTCTTTGCAACACATGCAAAAGTCTAGCTCCAAGAAATACCAAATCAAGGTGCATGAACTCTCTAATTTCAACACATGCAATTCTCTAGTTCCATGCAACCACAAAATCAGACATCACACTAAAACCAAATCACATGTATGAGCTCTCTAGTTGCAACACATGCAAGCCTCTAGCTCCATACAACCACATAAACACCAAATCGTGCTTGAGCTCTCTCCTTTTGCAACACATGCAAAACTTAGCTCCAAGCAACCACAGGTTTTAGAAAGAATGTTTTGTAAATAAAACATGAAGCTTCAACATTTGCAACACATGCAAAAGTGAACTTCACGTAAAAGCCAATGCATATAGCTTATCCTATTTGCAACACATGCAAATCAAAGCTTTATGCGAAAACCTAATACATATACTCTTCTTCTTTGCAACACATGCAAATCCGAGCATAATGCAAAACAACCAAGCATAAACTTAACACATTCGCAACACATGCCAAATGGTTAACCCTTATGCAAAAACCAAATCCAAATGATTTGAGCTCGAGTGAACGCGGAATTGAGATCATCAACACATGATGAAGCTCAAGTCAGGAGACAACCCCTCTTAATAGTACGGCAATAAAAACTAGACTCAAAGACTACAAAGTCCTTAGCCTATCTAGTTATACCTTCACCGCCGCATGCAAGCAATCCCCTTTGGGGTCTTTATGATCTTCACTTATACTCCCCCGGGATCATCACTCGACTCTTCTCTTTGTCTTCGGGATCTTCTCTTGACGCTCATCACCTCATGATGCCGTCTTTATCCCGTTCTCAATCATCCTTGGACTTAACCTAACTCAATCACAACTCATAAAATATTTAGTCTAAGATGCATGGTTGTCTCAATTATCTCTTGCACTCCATTAACACATAATGGATGCCTTTTAGATCAAATGAGCACGACCTAAATCAATTTGAATGATTTAAATGTGTCTTAAGTACAATAATGCAACACATGCTTTATTATACTTAAGAACTATTCATTTGTCCTTAATTAATCAAGAAACATCATCAACACATGATGAAAATGTTCTTAAATGATTAATAGGACAAATGAACTCAATTTAAATTATCATTTAAATTGATATGAGTATATATATATATTAACTACACAAGTTTTCATATACTCATGTTGATGAAAAGTAATGATCCATTATGTGTAGGCTATATGGAATTGATCACTACTCTACGTCATCAACTATAGAATAAACCCCACATGTATATGTGCATAAATATGATTGACTTGGATATAATATGCACATATTCAATTTGATCACATTGGAGTATATCCTATATTACCATGAGTATACTATAACTAGGCATTTCAAATATATACTCAAGGATTTAGTTTCTTTGTCTTGATCCTTATATGTGTGAATAAAGAATAGATCAATACAAAGAGACTTTTCAAGTTAAACTACAAACTCCCTCTAAGTATGTGCATCCATGTAATATATGGATTGGGAAACATGATACACGTTTTGTGGTTAATATAATGGGGACATTTATACTTTAACTTGAATCCAAAGTATGCAATTAATACTAGAAAGAATACGCATACATACCTTGGGTTTTCCATTTTCATCCAAATATGAGACTGCTAACTATATGCTTTGTAAAACATGTTAGTCTCATAAAGATTAGGTTTGTCATTAAACATAGATTAAACATTAATTAACATCAATCACCAAAACCAAAAAGGCTCTTGAACTTACACCTTTGTGCATGGGGTGAGGCGAGAAAATATGCCCCCTTGCTGGTGCGACAATGACAGGTTCGAAGTGGAACACTCGGACCGCTCGTGGGCGGACGAAGCATGCCCGCGAGCCCGCGAGGCCGTCCGGGAACCACTCCGGACGTCCTCACGGGGTCGGTGTTAGCTCATGCCCTCCCGAGCAGGACTTCGGGAGGCGCTAGCCGGGGAGTGGTGCTTATGGTCCCGGGAAACGCTCCGGGGCCTTTGAACACCAGGCGGTCCTGGGAGCCCTATATCGGTGGCAAGCTTTTCCAAGTTTTCAGCTACGAGCGCCCCCATGACCGCCAGGTCCGCTTGGTTGGAGAAATTCTGGAGACCGCGCACGACTGTCGCCATGGCGCGAAGGCGCTCGGCGCTCTTGGGAGCGACGGGGGGCGACCTTGGAAGGCGGTCGCGCACATGCTTCGGGGAGTGGTATTCACTGGGATCTTCGCGAACCCGGCCTCCAGCCCCGGCGCCCGCCCACCCCCCCCTAGGTTGGTGGTGGACGATCGCCGGGTTCCTGCCCGGGGACAACTCCGGGTGATCCTCGCCAGCATTGTGCTGATGATGGGGAGAGACTGCTGGAGACTGCCGCTCCTCTTGGTCGCCCTCCCTTCCCGCCATGTTGACGCTGCGGGAGCACCAAGACTGCGTGGGCGACGCCGAAGTGGTGTCGTACGCCGCAGTCCCTTGGCTGAATTCGAGACGGTCGGGAGGGTCCCGATCATCACGAAGGTCGCCAGATTCTTCCTCGCGAACGAGGGTATCCGGTCGCGAGCGGAGGAAGCGCTCTCGCGCCGCGGCCACTGGGGAAAGACTCCCGGTCTCGATGTGGCCTTCCGGATCGGCCGCACCACCCACGCCATCGCTGGCGTAGTATTCGTCGTCGTCCTCCACGTCGTCGAAGACGCAGAGGTCTTGATTGTCTTGTGAGTTCGGCATCCTCAGGGATTCCTCGCGAAAGGACTCAGTCGATCCCCACGGACGGCGCAAGCTGTCGACGATTCGGGAACCGGTCCCCCGACGAGCTTACTTGTTGAATGAGGGATCAACCTAAGGCCCCTTTCCCGCGAGGGGTATAGCTTCCGAGGTCCTATCGAGTTACAGAGACAATCGCAATGAGCAGGGAGATCGTTTTTTTTTGGTCTGGTTCGGGCCTCTTGCTGGGGAGATAATAACCCTACGTCCAGTGATTTAACTGATATGTGAAGGTGGTTTACAACGTGCTATGCTCTGCGTACATGTATGAAAAGTAGATGGATGCGAACCCCCAGCCCTTCGCGGGAGGAGGTATTTATAGGGGATTACAAGCGACATAACATTTATTACAGGTGCGCGCTACTATTTCGGACGTGGGTGGACTATTTCCGCGCCTCCCGGCGGGCACAAGGCGACGTGGGTACAGTGGTCGTAGATTGCGGGTGCGCAGACCACGGGCGGCCGCGCAGTTAATGCCACGTCTTCTTCGCAGACCGTGCCCGGATTTTGGGAGAACTTCGAGGTATCTTCAGTGGATCGTACTGACAGGTCGCGAGCTCCCCGAGCTGGCTTGCTCGGGGATGGCCTTGGCAAAGAATGGGTCAAGGTTGTAGGTCGGAACGCCCGAGGACCCTGCGCAGGGACGACGCCCGAGCACGGGCATGGTCGACGTTGGCCGGGTTCCGATGGTCGTTTATGGGCCATAACCAATCCCCGACAAGAGAAATGACTGAAAGTCAATTAGTTATTAATGTTAAACAAGCAGGCCTTGTATCAGAGTTGTGGAACTTTAGGGAGAATCGAAAAACCTCTATTACGGAAGCTATAGCACATATGATAGTATATATGAAAAATGATATGAGCATTTGAACATAATTTTAAAATCTAGTTTCTTTCACCACTCTCCGCCTCTTTCCTGAGCCTTGAGGTCTCTTTGTCTTGATATATCAAATAATATTGTTTCTCAATATATGTTTGTTGATCTTTGTGCTATCATATCTTCTCAATATATTGTCACTTGGAAATTTCCTTTGTTTATGGATATGCATACGACTAAGGTAAACTTAAGAAGTCATAAACATTTTATTGGTGTACTTATTTATCCTTAATATATGCTTATCTTGAATCCAATTACTGAATAGTGTCTTATTTGCATGTTTGAAAGTTGTCATGAATTGAAAATTCTCTGATATATATTTTTTCTTCCTCTCTTGGAAGAACTTTTATGATTAGTATCTGTTGTTGGAAATTTTCTTCTACTTAGATATTTCTGCAACAATATTTTTAAGGCACAATCAGTTATAAATTTTTAATTAAATATCTAAACATCCGAGATGCTTCGAAGCATATCTTGTTTAATCAGGATCTTCTTAAAGTATGAACCTTTGTAGCACTTTTATCTCTTTTTTTATTCTAATGTTGATGGATTCTAAGGGAAAATCCAATTCCATTAAGAGTTCATCCTGAAAGTTATCACGCTCTGATTTATCTTCCACTTTATCCTCATCCCCGAAAGAGAATATCATAAGTAACATATTTTCAATCTGATCTTGTGCAGGAATATGATAATTTTTATGGTTATGTATTTCATTAAATATGGAGTTCCTCAAACAAAGAACCATAGAAATGATTCTGTTCCTTCACAAGACCAGAGTGAAAATAAGCTATATATAGTATTCTCATTCGAGAATAAGGATGAAGTGGAAGATAAATCAGAGCATGACAACTTTTAAGACAAATGGTTAATGTAATTGGATTTTGACTTGGGAACCATCAACATTAGAATAAGAAAAGAGTTGAAAGTGCTACAAAGGTTCATACTTTAAGACGATCCTAATCAGACAAGCTGTGCCTCAAAGCATCTCGGATGCTTAGATATTTAATTACAAAATGTGTAATTAGTTGTGCTTTGTAAATATCATTGCAAAAATATCTAAAGAGAAGAAAATTTCCAACAACAATTATTAATCATGCAAGTTCTTCCAAGAGACGAAGGAAAAAAATGAATCACAGACAGATGCTTCTTGATACAAAACATCTGTGATAATGTATTATCACAGATAGCTCTTGATTTAAAACTATCTATGATAATTGTTTCATAGACACATGTTAACTTTTTTCTGTAGTAGTGAATCATGGTGTCTTCCCTTTGCATCGTATTTCCCTTTCTGCTCGTTTCCTTCCCGAAAGGTACCAGCATTGATGAAAGGCCTCTCAGTTCCTCCACGAGATCTTTCGCAAGGGTTCCAACGTGGGGATTAGATAAAGATTCTCCTGGCCAACACGTTCTTGAAATTAGCTGTAGTGCTTCATTCTCTTCCAAAGCAGGCACCAGGGTTAGCTTTCTTCACGTCCATCAGGCCACATATGGTTTCTGGCCGTGTTGGTGATTGTGTTGTAATCACCAGGGTTTAAAAAATTGACAAAAATCATTCAAAAAACGCAATTTTTGACCATATCGAGCCAACTAGATAAACTATACTGGTCTAATTAAAATTTTTTAAAAATTCAGAAAATTTATGTGTGGAAAATCAGTGTGAATTGCTTGAAAATCGGCACCTGAATTGTTTCACTTGGTTTGCTGATTTTTCGAAGAAAAAGCGATCAAAAATTGGTAAAAATGGACAAAATATGTCATTTTTGAATTTTTTTGACACCAAATTCAAAGAGTTTGACTTCAAAATGTTTTAGTTTCTAGCGATTTTTGACAATTTTCAAAACCGGTGGGGGGAGGGCGATTTCTAAGCTCGATTCGGTATTGTAAACCTCGGTGATCACCACTTTCCGCTTGAATTTGTCCTGAATTCTGAGGGGATATGTGATGCCAAGTTGCCAACTGCTGGTAGGTCTAGCTTCTCCCAAAGATCGTCCACCAATATGATAAGAGCATTTTTATGATACATAATATTGAATATTAGCCATCTATTCTATTTGATCTAACAGATTAGATTAGTCAGGATTTAGTTGTATTTATGTTGGTAGTATTGGTAGTAGAAATTATATAATGGTAGTATTGTAATTAGCTATTTTTTAAATTTTGAACGTATGTGTATTTTTTAGTGCTTTTGTTTAAAATTTGGAACTGCTTCGTGGGCTGTACAGGACAGAGCGCTCGATGTGATGTGTTAGTACAAGGCCATGGCGAGAGATGAGGTGCAAGGTCGATAGGATCGGATCAAGGCAACAAGTAAAAAGGAGGACAACGATAACTAGTAACGTAACAAAAGGCAGTGACAGCGTAAAATGAAGGTCAGCAATAATGATAAACGAGTAACATAGCAAAAGATCAAAAATCCATAATACCCCTAAAAAATATACTGCTACATCTAATTTCTACTACGACTATTTACTACTCATGTTATCCACCGTAAAATTGCTCTATGATAAACCCTTTCCTCTTGAACAGGGGCAAATCTAAGGGGTGCCTAGTATGTCTCGGCACTCCTAAAAATTTGAAAAGCTATAAGATTATTTTTTCAGTAGGCTAAATTCGTTGATTGAATTGGTTCTCATTTTGGTGGTTTAGGATTTTTAAGAGTTTAGAACAATTTGTATTGTACTTTTAGCAAATTTCAAATATATGTATTGGATTTATGATATTATGAATCACTGCATAAGATTATAGAGTTATACATGTAAAATATGCATTCCATAGAAAATTTTCTACTTCCACTACTACCTTTGAGGAATTGAGATATCCTAGTGGCTTTAGTCACCACATGACTTCCTGCTTCAAGCTTAGCAGAGCTCAAATCCGAGCTTGGATCTTTTGCACTGAACACTCTCGTGAGGCCGTGACGAACATGACAAAATCAAAGGAAGAGTCTGAGTCTCCAACAAATGAATTGTTGATCTTCTTCAGAAGATTTGTTTTCCTGCTCCACCAGGAACCCACACCCCAATCATTCCCACCGGGTCATCCTTGATGCACCGGAGAGCACCCTGAAGAATCTTCTCTTGGCTCGGCTGGGCGGTTCAGTAGACTCAATTACGGGGAATTCTACGACTGGTTCTGTCGGCGGCTCAACTGTGACGTTATCGGGTCTAGTTTGGTGACGACAATCGTTGACATGAACAAGCCTCTCAGACGCACGCTTGCTGATTTTGTAGCTTGACCGGCAATCTGGGGAGCAGGACCTTAAGATTCTGTACCTTTGTTCATATATATGACGCATGGATTTCCTCTTCATCGGACATGACAATTTCCACTCTGTCCAGCCAGACTTCGCGCTCCGTTTGTTGCTATCCAGCCAAGTTGAAGATAGGATCGGGGTCCCAGCCTGAGTTTATATAAAAAAAAATTAATATAATTGTAGCAGAAATACAGATGTTACCAACACCTGTTTATAATGTGCCATCTTAGAATGCACGTAGTCAAACATTTTATTCTCCGACAACTAATTAATATCCATATGAATGTTTAGATTGATCACTTATAATATTGGTAGATTTGTCATCGAATATAATTCTATAATACTATATCTCCGATTGGATTGGCACCCGGTCTTCTGAACCCGGCGCTAGGATAAGACGCCCAAGTTGCCGTCAGATCTCTCTCACGGGCGTAAGTCAACCGTCAGATTTACTTCACCTGCTGGTGCAACAAGTCCCAGCGTGTCACAACAATAAACCACGATTTTTTTGAAAATAATACAGTTTAAATGACTTTACAAAAATAATATATCGAAAAAATTACAAAAATATATCTCAGTCGTCATTTCATTTTGGAGATATATGTCTATTTTGTAGCGGATTGATTTGGTCGACATATTATTTTATCGCAAATTCATTTGATCGACAAAGTTGAGACTTCTATCGTCAAATGAAACAATAACAGAATCTTATCATCAATTCATTTGGTAACAAATGGCCTATCGCCAATTCATTTGATCTTAAATTGCCAATTAAATTGGCGACAAAGCTTCGTCAACAATTGAAATGATGAAACAAGTATATTTTCTGTGATTTTTTGGTGTATTATTTTTATAAAAGTATATAAAAATGTTCAATAAAGCACTTTGATGCAAGAACCAACAACAAAAAAAAGGTGTAATAAATCAAGAAACATACTACAACAAATAAGACCTCTAATGCAACAGATCAACAATCCTACTGGCCTACCGGTTGGGCTTAGCAGGCCAGTCGGCTGGGGATAGAAGAGTGGGATGAGGGGTTGGGTTTTAGCCCATTGACAATAATGCGTCATTTGAATGGTTTTCCTTTTTATTTTCTATTGCATTTACATATACACCTTGAATTAAATTAATATGGTATTAATTCCAAAAAATAGTAGGATTTTTTCACTTATAAAACTCCGTCAACTAGGAAAATTACATGGCATTCATAAATAAGGTTTTGTATCTACTTAGGATGTCAGGACTCAAAATTTGCATCCGACCCCTATGCGTATATCGTACTAGTCCCACGATAAATAGCTAGTACACATTTAATATTAATGTACCATATTCATACATGAAAAAAAGTTATAGAGTAGCACATAATATTAAACATTCAAAGTTAAGTCTTACATGACTGTTTCTGATAACAAGGCCGACCGGCCAAATAGTTCACATAATAAATAACACATTGGAAGCAAAATAAGAGGCATCATATGTCCAGCTACTACGTCTCAACCGATCCATAGGCAACTGATCGGGGCAATCTAGAAAGCATCAACTTCATCACCAAAGCCCGCGGCGTAATAGTATCCGCATGACGGTTCTTTAACTCCATCATCTGAATATGTTGAATAAGCAGTGGTTGAGTATGAGAATCGTGCTCCGCAAGACTTCTACACAAATGTATAAAGTATGCAAGGTTATGTCAAATGAACGGCTATCCTACCAAGTTTTTCAGTTTTGTATAAAGCAAGTTTTCATTTGCAATATTGAGTAGTAGAAGTCAATTGAAATTTGTAAGAGCATTTGACATTTGATAATAAGTAGTAATAGAGCATAAATATCATAGAAAATGAGTGGCGTCCTGCCACAACATTAAAACTCTATAAGGTCCTTTTTGTCAGCAAAACTGTGCATGGATTTCCTATCCATACATTTCCAAACCAATTTTAAAAATACAAAACTACTTATTGTGAGAAATAACCAAAAAATGACTGGGGACACAACCATTCAAATAGATTACACTCTGTAGAGGTTGTACTGATTTACCCACACATCATGATCATCTATTAATGTCAGCCATGGCACGCTTCCTTTGTCGTGCGACTAAGAGATCATTACAAAGTTTTTTACATTGCCGGTTATAACAATTGCTGCCCTATTGTCTGCATTCCAAGATGCGGACTGGTCTCCAACCTCAATAGCTCATAGTTGTATTAGTAAGCTTTGTGTACCTCACCAAAACTCATTCAAACATGAATGTCTTGTACATGCCCGCACTAACCCAATTTTCATATATTACTACAACCTATGGCTAAATTGCTAGAACACGACAGCTTATTATGCTAGATTTGTCCCATTCAAAACATATGGTTGTACAAAAATATCTAGGTCAATGGCGCAACAGATCGGTCCTTAGTAACCCGAGCGTAACTGCCACATTCCCTGCGTACACATGCACCTTTCCCAACAACCACTCGCTCATGTCTAAAACATATTTTCTACTTTCATTTATACTCAAAATATTAGAGGCACCTCCTTTGAACCATATCATAAGTACTTCTCATTTTGAATATTTTGATCATCATCCAAGCTAATGGTCTAATATTAGTATAAGTATTGCTAAGCATCTATCAATTATTTCTATTCTACAATTCCGCTTTTAATATTTATGAATAGTGGACAATGTTACTTTAGTGACAACAATGAAGGTATCAATTTATCAAGGTAAGGTGAATGCAATAATTGATACATCTATCATCCTTACCAGCATAACAATTTTTTTTATCAAAATTACACGCATGCATAATGGTTTAAACACAACGTATATAAGTGTAATATGGGTTTGAATGATCGAAGGGGGTGCTTGCCTTACTCGTTGAACACTTTGTCTTCTAGTTCAATGAGAGAAGTATTCGGAATGTCGGTGTCTACACACATCAAATCAAAAAGCACAAATAAAAACTAAATGTATACAAGCACAACTCAAATTCAAATATATTCAAGAACAATGGTGCACACATCAAAATGAATATATTAAGTTGGAAATTGAAGCTAAATTGCAAGCAATAAATTCCAAAAAGGAAAAGGCAGAAATTGTGTTTTTGAGTTAAATTGAGAAATACAATCAATTTGTAATATATCTAGTAATTGGAGGCCCCTTCATAAGTCCCCACATTATATTAATCCTAGGAGTTTGAAATTGCCACATGAATTGGAGAAAAGAAAAAGGGTTAGAAATTTCTATATCAATAGTAGAAAGGGTGAAAATATTGATCATCCAATTTCCGCTATGGATTGAAGCTACGTCCGATTTCCGCTGCTGATTGGAGCTATGGCTTGGATTTATCTACTCTCTTTGCATTTAAAGAAAGAGTCCCATTAAAATTTCAAAACGCGGTAATAATACCCTATATATGGCTGCCCAAGTCTAGACTAGAATCAAACTAAAAACATGGCATGTACGGTCAAGGACTCAACGAACTAAAAAGCAGGTACACCAAGCCCCTAGAGGGCATGTACAGTGGTATAGACGGCAGCTGTCTGTAATATATCTTCATATCATTTATAGACAGTATTAAAAATAACTTATACAATGAATCATCTATATAGTTGTCTGTAATGGTCTCTCATCTAATTAATAGTCTGTCTATACAATGGTATATAAAATAGAACACTATCTATAAAACCGTTTGTTAAATAATAGAAAGCAGCTTTCTCTCTCCTTCTTCTCTCTCATTTACATCACCTAAAATCCGACGTGGCATAATTTTACAGACAGCTGACATATACCATTGTATATGCCCTAAGTAGACTGCATGCATGGATAATTGCATGGTGCGCTAGTCAAGACGCATGTAATATTCTAATGCATTTTTCAGAATGAAAGAAAAACATAGAATGAGAAATATCAAGTTGGAAATTGAAACCAAATTGCAAACAATAAATTCAAAAGAAGAAAACTAGAAATTCTGTTTTTCAAGTTTAATTGAGAAATACAATCAATTATCATTATTATCTATACCCCTTTATAATTCACCAGTTGAATCTTTTTTATATCCACACAGTCTTTTGCCTCCACAGAGAGTACTTTTCCTCTATCCACCCTAATATGTGCACCCAAAAATCTCCCTTCCTTAAAATGAAGCGCTAAGATGTTTTATCACACCACTTCATCAAATCTAATGGTCCAAATCATTAGATTCATCCATCCTCTAATCTAATCACGCACAAATCGTGCCAACTGTTCCCCTCCCCACGCCGCACAAATCAATGTAATACCCTAGCTGTTCGCCTCCCCGTCCCGCACAAATCGCGCCACACCGTCCTCTCGCTCGCCGCCCGTCGCCTGCCGCCCGGCCCACGGCCACGCCCAGCCTCGCCAAGCCGAAGCCCGCCGCCAAGCCCCAACGCGCCGCTCTCGCGCCAGGCCGGCTCCGCCGCCACTGCGAAGCCCGTTGCCGCCGCAAGCCCCTGGCAGCCACGCTTCGCCGCCCGCACCAAGGTGAGCATCCCCGCAACATGTACTTTGCATTGGTTCATCTCCGATCTGAGGTTATGCAACTGATATGTCAGCAAAAGACAAATATGTTTCTGAATCGATCATATTCCACTGAAATGTCAGCAAAAGACAAATAGGTTAATATGGCCGTCACATTTTTTTTAGGGGAAACAGTAGGGAATGCTCCTTTACGATAACTTTGACATGTTTGCATCAACCAATCTCGTGTGCAATGTGAAATAGCCCTGAAGTGGTGATTGCATCAATCTTCTGCTGGTTTTATTAATTGGCAACACACACCCTGAGGTAGCATGGATAGATAGGAAAGCTTCCTTTACCCCAGCTATCTCTTCCTCAGTCAGCACAAATACCCTATGTTGTTAAACAACATCACATAAGCAATTTTCCCTCTATGATATGCCATTAATTTTAAGTGAGACATTTGCCAAGTACTGCTTGGTGATCTTAAAAACATGCTTCGTTAAGCAGCACTGTGGTTTATTCAATGCTGTGATTTGATAGGTAATGCAAAGTGATTTGATAGGTAATGCAAAGATTGACATTTTTATGGTTTATTCAATGCATGATGATTCACTGTATACTATTTTTCGATTTTACACATACACCATATGTGCTGACATGTCTGATTTAAAATCGGCGGCCATTTTTAGATGATTGGGATGTCTTAGTTACAATTCTTCATTTGTCTTATTTTTTACTTTCGTTTTAAACCTGCTCAATCCACTCAAACAAGCTGGCTTTTGGGTTGCTTTAGGTTAACAATTTGTCATTAATATGGTCACACCGAGCGGAGGGCGAGCTGCCTTCAGCGATATAAATTAGTTATGTTTGTTTTGTATAGCGGTATAGATAACTCTCTGCTACAGCTCCGCAATGCATTTGGTATTTAGTTTGCCTGTTCATTTCGGATCAGTGCATTGTACATTAATCATCAGCTTTTACATGGCACTGTCAAATATTTCTTCCTCGGAAGAATGGTGTTATTCAAACAGAAAATTCTGAAGAAACCCGCCAAGATGTAAAACATGGCACAGTTGGCAGGCTGGAATTTTCAAGTTTAGTAGAACCAAATATAAGTCACCACAGTGAGAATTGTATGACCTGTACCCTTAACTTATCTGCTTTTATGTGTCTTTGCTACATTTTGATTTAAATGTTTGTTTCACAACTATTACTCGTGATTGATTTCCTTCGTCATGTTTCTAAAAGACATGTACTCACAAGCCACAACTCTTAGAATCATGGATTTCAAAACTCACATAAAAGCAAAGGATTCTTATATTTATTTTTAATGAAATTTCCATTCTCCTACACCTGAATAAAAAATTTTATGGGCAAGGTGTTCAATTATTTCGACGACTAGATATTATGCATGAGCTGTAGTTGCTAGCTGAATTTGATTAATTAATGCCATCCTTGTTCAGTATTGACTGGACTAAGCATGGTTTGCCAGAGTTACATTCTGAATCTTTTGAGAACATGTTCTACGTTCTCTGTTGAGTTATTAACTATCACAGTGTTTTGGCAAGAAAATTTTCTTTTGGGTAATCATGAGCCACCATTTTAAAATTTCTGGCAACTTTCATTTATTGTAACCGCGTTGTATCTGTTTTGAGAATTTGTTACTCCTTCACAGATGTTTCTAAAATACGTAAGCCAAGAGATAACTGCTATATTGAAGTTTCAAGAGCAGGTATATATTTTGATATCCTTTGGTACTTGCTGTAATATGTTGTGTGGGTCTGAATCTTTAAGTATCGTGTAGGAAGAGCAAGATCAGCTATTTCTAATTGGGAAGGCAGGATCAGTCCCTAGCTATGAAGAACCAAAGAACAAGCGCTTCTACTTCTGTGGCTCCTAGAGGCCATTTGTATTCATCTCAGATGTCTAAGACAACCCATTAGCTTTTATAGCGCTCTGTTCCTTTCTGTTCTTTCTATTAAATTTATTATTCACATCACTTCTGTTTAGTAGTTGTTAGTTGATGGTATTGTTATATCATCTTAACTAATATGAAATTTGCATATGTTATGTAAATAAAATAAGGAAAATGATGCAGTAAGGTACAACTTGTAACATGTAGTTAATTTAAGAGATGCCCTGTTACTCGAGTGGCTTTGTCAACATTCATTATGAGGATAGATGGTTCTTTTTTTCCCCTGGTTCCAAATGTTTGAATTAGCACATCCTGTGCTTGTTTTGTAGTAATATGCTATCATTTCTCCTGGTGGCTTCTATTGTCCAATCATCCGCATTGATGTCATGGACCAGAGATAAGAGCCTAACTAAATCCTTATCCCTTTAAAATTAAATCAAAGATAAACTCAATGGATCATCATTCATCAATGTTACTCCTATTTGGGCGAATATATCTTTGAAATGAAGAGCTGAGGACCTTAACTTGTTTTGGCATGCAGCTTATTCCTAGAAAGTTGTAGTAGAATTCACTCAATTCTATGTAAGTGAAACAAGCTCTTTTTTATACAAAATAATCTTTTAGTGTTCAGCTTATTCAGACATCGGCACTACCGCTGATAAATAGTTTGCCTGCTCATTTTACTTTGCTATGTTCTACATTACCCATCTGTTTATTAGTTTTCCTGACTGATGAATCGGCTTAAGACTATTCTAGCGCTTTGTGACTGATTCAGCCTACAAGAAACCTTTGATTCTGTGCTGTAAGTACATCTTAACAATTACATATGGCACTACTGCTATTACTAAAGCTTTGTCTTCATATATACTTTTCTAATTCTTGCATTAGTTTATGAATATTGCCGGTATAAAGCACAGTGCAAAAAAATAGAGCATGTCAAGAACTATTTGCTATTTACCTGTGTTATCAGACAATGAATGGTTTAGTAATCAAATGTTGTGTGCGCTGGTGATAGTCTGAAATCGATCTCCTTGTGATCTTTACCTCTATGAAGGAATAATACATAACAAAAAAAAACATAGCCTCAGCAGATAATGACGCTAAGCCTCGTGCCACACTCACAGCTTTATCAAAAACACAAACCGCTATTACTTAGAAACAACTATATCGATCCTGATAAATAGTTAGTCCCTACGTATATATATAATAATACCAGTGGACAATACTTACTAACAAATTAGATATTTTTGTAACTTATTTCCCAAATGTCAGAGGCACACCCTGACGTAATACAAGGCGAGGAAGGGCTACGCTCAAGCATACAAAGAACGATCTTGCATATTTGAAGAGAAAGGTCCCGTTCGCTTACTTGATATTGGTTTTTCGTTTAAAATGAAGGCATCTTGTGTTTTTGTTGATCAATGACCCGGACATGGTCTTTCATACAATCTTCTTTCCTAATGTCGTTAATCCGCTACACACTAAATGTTTTTGTTGAGCATAACAAGGTGTTGTGTCGACTTCTCTCTCAATGTACATTTTCTCAGAGGTTGATGTTTGGTGCCGACGTTATCATAACACGCTTTTCTATGACACCGATATCTTTCTCAAGTTTGTGAATGACCGCCGTCGATTGGTATTACTTGCCCCATTGTTCTGGCATAATGCCAATAAATAATTACAAAGGTTTCTTGCGAATGACCGGATTCGGAAAACTAAGGTTTGATCCTTTGTCAGTAGCTCCATCCCGCATCATTAGTAATTGCATGTAGATAATTCCAACGGATATGGAATTATGCATAAACTCAAATATGTGCTTTGTAGAATTCGTTCTTTTTCATTTATGAATTTCAATGTGGTTTCTCCTTGAATGTTCCTTTGAATGTAATAACAGATACCACCGAGATCACCACAGACCGGATCCTATTAAAGACAATGAGGAGGTCACAAAGGCATATGGAGTCCACCTTGGGCCGAGATGTGCAAGACTATTTTAGCTAGCGGGATCAAGACTTTGTACCTTTACACACTAAACATGGAGAAGTTCACTTTAGCAATTTTGATGGTAATTTCCATGTCTTGATTTAATATTTTTTTGTTCTGACGTGTTGCTAACAGCTAAATTTTTTCCAGAATCTTGGATTAATTGAGGAGTCCAAGATTTCAAGGTCACTACCTTGGAGGCCTCCAACAAATGTTTTCCGAGTCAAAGAGGATGTTCGCCCTATATTCTGGTAGTCATTTTAAATGTTATGTTCGTCAAGCTAATTGAATCTTAGTGTTAGCCGTACTCATCTAGTCTGGTGAAAGATGATAACTGAGCAGGGCTAACAGACCAAAGAGCTATATTGCGAGGACACTAGGTTGGGATCAATACCCACATGGGCGGTGGGGTGATTCCCAAACCCATCATATGGGGCACTTATCGACTACCGTAATTTTATTACCATTTTGTTCCAATCTACAATTATGGTTTTCACAACCCTTTTTATGTATACTTGTGCTCAACATTTTTATAATACTCTAAAGGGTAGTACAAATCTGTGTACATTTGTTGTACAAATCTGTGTATATACCGTAAAGGGTCTATATATTAGGATTTTGGTGTACATTTGTTGCTCGCTTCTTCTATCTATATTGCATTATGAGATTTGATTGGTGCAAATCTGGTCACATTGTGCATACAAAATTTTGTCGCATGATGTCAATCTACTACACCGAGCCAATCTGCTACAAGTCCGCCATCCGCTATCTAGAACTTTGGTCACATGAATATTTTGTCATGCAATCGTAAATTTGCTTTCTTGTTTTTCATGATTGCATTTTTTCGATTCAAGAGCTTGTCTTCGGATCGTGGGCTCTGTTTTACGTGAAATGGATGCGCTTCCCATTTATGTTGTGATCCAAGATTGATTTGCTTAGTTAAATTTGTAATAGTAAACCAACAATGACAAATATAACAACTAAATCTTCCTCTTGAACTACAAGAACCATATTATGTTCCCAATTGCTCAAAATACTATATTCAAGTTATCAAGTATTTCATTTCATTCAATATGGGCATGTCATGTGAATAATTTGAATCTACTTGCACGTTTGATTTTTACCCTCTTATCAAGTCTAATCCTTTAAACTACTTTCCTTTTACAATAGGATTTCGTAGTAATAATTCAGACGATATGGCGACACCCTACACACCTAAGAACATCCTCATTACAGAGTGCTTTGGGATTGGCGAGATGGTCGTGTATTGTACTCCTCCATTCCTAATATAGGCCGTCTTTTCTTTTTAAGCTTGTTTCGATTTGTAGGGCACATTATCTTTTGTATGAAGTTTTTCTCTCTTATGCCCCTGATAAATGCGCTTGGTAATCAGCTCTTTGGCTATTGTGCTAAGACGCTTCATATTCCATGCAATACGCAAGGCATGCATGCATGCGCCGTATCACCTCTCACCAAGGCATGCATGCAGCCGTGCATGGCGCTAAGGTCATGCAATCATTAACGAAGCGCATGCTTGCCTCCGGTTAATGATGCAATAACTTAATTAGGGGTAAGTTTGGAAAGATAACAGAGGGAGTAGGTTTGTAGGGAACGCTCTGATGTGTCGATTGGAGTCCTGATATGCCGATTGGAGTCCATTACAAATTCTACTTCCTATCGGATTCTGACATGCCAATTGGAGTCCAGGAAGGCACTTATTTACGGAAGCTTTGAAGGCATCACGGCGTGGCCAAGAAGCGAACCAAAACATTAATTCCTGACATCAGTAGCTACAAGAATTACACGGCCATCACGGCGGAGGCCAAGAGGCGAACCAAAACAGGAGAACATCAAGATTTAAGGAGGCGGCGGCAGCGGGAGAACCCGGGAGAACATCACGGCAACTTATTTAAGGAAGCTTTGATTTGAAGGCATCAATCCAGCGGCCAAGAAGCGAACGGGAAACCTTAATTCCTTGGTTTACTGTAGCTACAGTATTACGGGAGAACATTATTCCTCGTGTTACTGTAAGTTATGCTGGTAATCTCGTTTCTTTTTTTTGTTCTTCATTTGCATGCCTGATTTGGATTTTTGTTCTTTTTTTCCCTCGGATTACTCTTGTTTATGGCCTGAGGCATGCATTGTGAATATTATGTATGTCTTTAGTATGTTCTGATAAATCAAACTAGATAATTGATGGCAACCTCTCGTGAATACAGATACTTCAATTTCATTAACAGAGTATTGGTGGCAACTCCATGGACATAGAGGGGGAGGAAGGAAACACTGGCGTTGGCAATGCTGCCGAGCGTTCGCTCAATGCTGTGGCAGACGGTTGTCTCGGTTCCAATTCGAAGCAAAAAGAGATACAAATAAAAATTAGAATGCCACAACATAACAAACCAAAGAAGGCGCACATAGCTCAAGTTGTGCCGCGAGGTACTCATTTCTGCTTGTTAATTTTCCCTTTTCTTTTACTACATATGCTATTTAATTATTAAATTATTATTCATTGCAGATTATATTTGCACCAAAGAAGATATTGAGATTATTGAATACATGAAATCAGCACCAGAAAAACAAATTCTGGTTGACATCGACAGTGCATTTGTAGACAGATGTCATATGGAATGCCTTTTCCATGGTGACATGCAATTGAATGGCGATGTAAGTATATCTATATAGAGTAATAGATATTTAAACATGGCTCTACATAATATAATTGTATTTATTCTTACACAGGTTATAAGTGCGTATATTAATTGTATCATGGGTGAAAAACATCTACTTCATAGAGTTGGTGGAAAGGTCTTCTTGGAGGATACATTTATTTCTAGTATTCTTAAGCATGATGGTGGCCTTAAGTTGGACCAAATAAATTATAAGGAAGATACCTTTGAGACAAGAGTTGATAATTATTTAAACCATGACATGGTGAACTTAAATCCCTACGTGTATATATATAATAATACCAGTGGACAATACTTACTAACAAATGTTTGATGCAGGTCTTTATTCCAATGAACATAGAAAACTTTCATTGGTACCTGGCAGTACTCAATGCCCCTAAGTGTGAGGTACATGTACTCGATTCAATGGGCAAAATAGACCGCACAGACCTCACTATTACCGTGAGTAGCTATTACTTTTACATTATTATTATTGCTACTACTACTATTAGCATTATTATTATTGTTGTTGTTGTTGTTAAATCTTCGATGATATATATTTATCTCAACAGTTAAGAGGCCTAGATAAACATATAAAAGTCACGGCAAAACATAAAGAGTTTAAACAATACAAGTGGTGGAACGTTGACGTTACAACATGGCCTGTTATAGAGAAGATTCTAAAGCCAATGAAAAAAGATGGGTATGTTTCAACATGTGACTTGTGTAAAAATGATTGCCTTCCTTTCATTACATAAAAATAGTTCAATGGATTACATATAAATAGTTCAATGAAGTTTTTAATCACGAGGACATTCTCATGCATGAATGATAAACTACATGGAGTAATCGACAGATCGCACTTTCCGATAGTTTCACTCGGTATTCAATATGAGTTTATTGCATGTTTAAGTATATAACATATGAACATATATGTTTTACTACTTTGCGTGGATGATATAACAAATTTCAGGTTTAAGCTTCCTGCAATCTTGTGGGCCTCAAAGCTAAATACGAAGAAAGAATGTCAAGAACCCGAAAAACAAATGAAGAAGAAAGTCAACATGATGTTGAATTTATTGATGCTCCAAAGAGGAACCTAAACCATCAAACACATCACATCAAACTAAATCGATACATCTCTATGTGTCCTTTCCATCGAATAACACCAAATGAAAGCGCCGAGATGAATTAATGGATGCACTTTGCAAATATATCATCTCAATTGACCATGCGTAATCTTTAGAGTAAGTCATTTTTTGTGCAATAAATTATGCATAGTATAAATATATCAACTTTGATCTTGCAACAGCTAACCGAATATACATTTTCATAGGAAAAAGTGGGTTCGAAGCACCAAGCCTTACCCAATTTCTATAACTCTCAGAAAACTTCAAGAAACACTGCATGTCAACAAGCCAATGGACAATGCTTCTTTCAACATGGTCAAGGGATGCTCGCATGCAACGATGTCTTGTTGTTCCAAGATGAAAAATTGCACTACATGGACCTGCAGTTTTGTGTAAGTTATTTCATTTATATGTGGTAACCCTATTTTATGTGTTTATTATAACATTATATGTATGTATATCTGACAAAACAGTCGTTGTCTGACTTTGATCGAGAACCATGTCGGCGTTCCAAGCTTGATGTCCAACAATTGGCAAAAAATTTTAAATGTTAGCCTAACATGGAGTATGATATTTCACATTGCAACAAGGTAAGCTATGTTTCTTTGTCAATCGTTTGCAAAAATTGTTTGAATCATTTATTATGTTTTTCTTACATAAATTATTTACAGATTCTATTGCCTTATTCTTTCCTCGGTCACTTCACATTGTTCATACTACACATGAAAGATAGAAGTGTATCTATATTGGACCCACAGCCTATACCGACCTGGTTTAAGGCTCAGCATCCTACCATGTACTACATTCACAAAATACATAAGATTGCCAATAACGTGAAGCTAGCCATGGAAGTAGCCAACCCTATGTGGAATGAAGATATTTATGTATGGCGTCGCATATTACTGACATTTGTTCCAAAAACAAAAGACTGATAATTTGCTTATAAATTGCACTTAACAAGTTTGTTTGTCTACATACATGTAACTATGTGTTTTTTTGTAGGGACATCACTAGATATTTTGTAATCAACTTCATGCGCTCTTGGGATGGTATAAAATTACCATCAATTTGCACTGTGAGTACTATTATTTATTTATTTATTTATTATACTTTGTCTTACCGTAGCACAATTAATGTTTTCTGATGATGGTCCATAATAATGCATGTATAGGATGGGAAGTCGTTGAGGGCGAAGTTTCTCGTGGACCTCTTGAACTACAATGAGAATGAATCGAAGACAACATTCCCGGTTATACGGAAATCCTTAATCGTCTCGTAGATTAGATTATTTTTAATGATAAACAATTGCGATGTTACTTTATGCACTTGTTTATGTAATCAACGATATAATAACTCTCTGTATCTTTCTTTTGTGCTTCTATCATAATCACATCTTACTACACTTAATTACCAAAACATATAACACCTTTTGCTT
This sequence comes from Guadua angustifolia, assembly GCA_036346375.1. Classification (NCBI taxonomy): domain Eukaryota; kingdom Viridiplantae; phylum Streptophyta; class Magnoliopsida; order Poales; family Poaceae; genus Guadua; species Guadua angustifolia. The sequence continues at coordinate 13,514,050 of CM070516.1, read as the reverse complement.
ATTTGAATTGTATTACTAAATATCGCCGTAGCGTTAGCACGGGCATTATGCTAGTATCTACTAATTGGAGGCTCCTTTGGAAGGCCCCACATGGTTGCACCCTTTATAGCCGAAGGATTTCAGCCTCAACCGGCCATCCCACGTGTCACCTTGCGACATTTGCGAAAAAGCCCCTCCATTTCTTCAAATTACGGATAGGTCCCTGCAGATTACGGATAGGTCCTTCGCGATTTTTTGTGAGGGGAATATTTTTTCCCGTTCATCGCGTTTAGGTCCCTGGCGCACCGTTTTACGGAAAAACCCTCTCGTTAAACTCAAATCGCGAGCAAGCTCTTTTCTAATTTTTCAGGATAGCGGACAGGTCCAAAAACATAACAAACAGGCCCTTGCTCATTACGTCTAGGTCCTTTCTCCGTTTTCCCCGGAAAAAAAAGTTTTGCTTCTCTCAACGGATTTTTAAGAGACGGAATCAAAAACAAAAAAATGTACCGACCAAAAAAACAGATTCGTCGAAGGTTTATAGCGATTCATGGATTCGCCCGCGGGTCTGAGCAGCCTTTTAAAAAAGGAAATACATAAAAAAACACAGATTCAACCGCAATTTCCTAAAAAAAATACGCATCGACAAAAAAAACACAGATTCGTCGAAGGTTTATAGCAACTTATGGATTTGCCAACGGGTCATAACCGCGGGTTTTTTTTTTTAAAAACGTAGATTTGTCCAGAGATTTATAGCGACCCATAGATTCACCGGCGGGTCCTAACGACCCATTTTTTTACCAAAAAACCAGATTCGTCGAAGGTTTATACCGATTCGTAGATTTGCCCACGGGTCCGAGCAGCTTTTTAAAAAAGGAAATACATAAAAAAACGGGCTGCACTTTTCTTTTAAAAAAAACAAAAAAACACAGATACGACCGTAATTTCCTAAAAAAACGCATCGACAAAAAAATATAGATTCGTCAAAGATTTATAGCAGCTTATGGATTTGCCAACGGTTATAACTGCGGGTTTTTTTAAAAAAAACATAGATTCGTCAAGAGATTTATAGCGACCCATAGATTCGTCGGCGGGTCCTAACGACCCTTTTTTTTAGCAAACACAAAAAACAAAAAATGATCAAATATCCCGAAATGCGTAAAAAAAACCACGGTTTTCTAAAAAAACACGGATTCGTCTACAGAACGGCACAACGTAGCGCACTATTATTGCTAGTTAATCCTAGAGTTAAAAATTTAGAAATTATCACATTAAATGGAGAGAAGAAAAAGGCTAAATTCTCACATTAATCTAGAAAAATAGAAAATGATAGTAGTCCAATTTCTGTTGCTGAATGAAGCTAGGGCTTGAATTTATCTACTCACCTAGCATTTAAAGAAAGAATCCTATGGAAAGTATAAAACATGGTAATCATATTGAAATTACAAAACATGATAATAATACCCTATACATGGCTGCCCAAATCCGGATGGCAACGGGAAAATCCCCACAGGGAGCACCCTATCTTCCCCGATCCCCGATAACTAAACTTCCCCCATCCCCGACCCCATATGCGGGGCTCAATTTTCCCCATCCCTGCCCCCCGACGGGTTCACGGGGCCCGACGGGAACTAATCCCCGAAAATTGGAGCAAGCCAAAGAGCCAAACATGAACAAATTATTGTAGTTCTGTGGTATGCATCCACATCTTAGGCTGGTGTACCACCATCTGAGAAATAAATGCAATGTTCTAAACATACTATGTTTTGATCTATACTTCTAATTTAGATTATCTGAGAAATTAATGCAATGTTCTAAACATACTATGTTTTGATCTTATGTTTCTGTGCAGTGTGGCAATTACTTTGAGATTGACATTGATATGCATAGATTTAGCTACATTTCAAGGAAAGGTTTTGAAATATTTTTGGATAGGCTAAAAATATGCATGCTAGATGTTGGGCTAACCATTCAGGTATGTCATATATACCAATGACCACTTCCTTTTTTTTTCCTTTGCTATTCAAGACAGATTAATTAGTGCTTGCCTCTTACTATTTAGGGGCCGGGGATAAAGCTGAAGAATTGCCTGAGCAGGTCTTATGTTGTGTCAGGTTGAATGGGATAGATTACACACAATATCAGCCATTGATGACACATGGTGCCCGAACTTGGAGCTTACAAGAATCTGCTAACAATTGTTTGTATTCTGAGAGGTAGCTAGATTAGCCGGTTCTTCCACTCTCCCTGAAAATAACCCCCCAAATATACTTTCTAGATCTAATTGAAGAGAAATGGAGGTAGGTGTAGATACAGACCTTAGGGTTTTGTAGATCGTGGAGGAGGAGGGTCTCTCGGTGCTGGTGTCTGGGCGGCGGGCGAGTCCCAGATCTTCTAGCGCGACTCTGGCGAAGATGGCGATGCCGGCACCGGTGCCGCAGATGATGATGCCGCAAGCCTCGAGTTGGGGCTCGAAGGAGGAGGAGGATGCGACGTGGCGAGCGATGGTGGCAGCGACAGAGTAGTACTTGTCAACGCCAAGGTCAAAGACGTCTGCCACGGTGGGGTGTGCACAGAAATGTGAGACGATGGCGTCCTTGAGTGGCTGGCCGAAGCCGTTGGTGGCCACGAAGATCTTGAAGCGGTGGTCGGCGGCGGCCATGGGTGGGTGGTGTATCTTGTGGGGCTCAATCTAAACTGGGAATCTAGGACGCGAGTAGAGCGGAGGCGAGAGGAGCAACTACTCCTAGTGGCGATAGGATGGATGGATTGGACCAACACGCTGGGAGCGGCCGGATTGCCAGAGTGGCTGCACAGCCGGATCTATGGGAGCAGTGTTCGCAGGTCGCAACTGCTAGTCAGGAGGGAGGAGTGGGACTGGGGATTGGGAACTCTCGGACTCGGGTAGTCGTCGGGTTGAAAGTTGGAACATTTGGATCTTGGGTTTTCTAAATATGGACCCACCTGTTAGAGATAAATCGAGGATGGGGACAGGAAACAGGGACAGGGAACAATGGAACGTCCCGGCCCTGCCATCCCCGACGGGGCAACAATTTCCCTAATAAGCCCCAGCGGGGAGGAGATTTCCCCCATCTTCGTCCCCTAATAGAGGAATTCCCCACGAGGAAACAGGGATCCGGACCCCATTGCCATCTCTAGACTAGAATCAAACTAAAAACATGGCATGTACAATCATGGACTCAACCAACTAAAACACGCGCTATGCCCCTGTGCACTCTGAGTTGACTGCGTGTGCAGATAATTGCATGGTGCACACGTCAGGACACATGTAGTTGCAGTCAAGATTTCAATAAACCTTGGACGAATAACTAAGTAGCTATTACTAATATCAAAGACTATAGACATCGAGGTTTAAGAAAAGTACAACACAAATGTATGATTAAAAATAAATTTGATCTCCATATTTAATATTTGAACAAAATAGATAAAATACGTTAAAACAATATAGCGTAGTGGAGCAGTACAAAAGTTAATAACTAATTAACGAATGTTTGATGTATCTAAACCTATAATATCTTCATCAATAATAGTAAAAGAACCTGAACCTACAAATATGAAATTACTACTAGTATCGATTTAATCTTTTATGACATGTATATAGTATACAAAGTGTGCATCATCTAACATTGCCATCACCAATCGTGGCTAAATTAACCTAGCATGTATGCTTCTTTTTCAGAGAACTAACACAAGGGATCTTCTAGGGAGGAATTAAGGAGGAGACTGACATCAATGGCAATGGGGGTGAAGACTAGCATGTTGGAGAGGTTGAAGTCAAGTGTGCGAGGAGTAACCCTAGCTAGTAGCACTCGACAGCGGATACCTTATTCCACAGGTGGAGGTAGGCGAAGGCGGCGATGGAGATGGGGTCGTAGATGGAGATGAGCATGAAGTAAGCCGGGAACATCTTCCCCTGCATGTTCCAAAACTGGTGCCTCGAAAGATTCCTCCAAAGATCCAACAAAATTGATCAGTTCAAGATATTTCTAGGATTCTTGGTTCTTAAATTAGGGATATCAAGAAGATGGCCAGGAGGAGAAAGTTTTTGTTTGGGGGGGAGTGGTTGATTACTTGAACATGATAATGCCATCGATGAAGGTGGCCCAAAGGATGGCGCCTCAAGAGGTGGCGAAGTAGGGAAGGTGAGCCACCTAGGCGGCCGTGACGGCGATGGGTGCACGACGGGCAACTCCGCGACGATGTAGGGCTGCAAGGCACAGAGCGTCCCGGGCGCCTGAATTCTAGGCGTAGGGCATTGAGTTGGTGATGGCGTGCCCCGCAGGGTGTAGGGGGCAGTGACGGTGGCGACGTGAGGAGTGGTTAGGGTCACCGTGTGACCGCGTGCAACGAGCAGACTAGGAATGAGCGGCTAGGGCGTGAGGAGGCAGACAAGTGACTAGGGCGTGCACCGAGCAGGCCAGTTGGGCCACCAAGCCTCAAGCCATTGCTCCACCGGTCCGAGGCCTAGCTCCGCTCCTGATTATTCCAATGCATTTTTCAGAAAGAAACCAAAACATAGAATGGAATATAATGATTCCAATGTATTTTTTAGAATGAAACCAAAACATAGAATGGAATATAATAACCTAGAAATTGAAACCAAATTGCAAACAATAAATTCAAAAAATGAAAAGTATCTATTTTTGAGTTAAATTTAGAAATACAATCAATTTCAGAATTGATTTTACACAAAAAAATAAATTGAGAAGCAAAATATAAATCAGAATACTAAAAATAAAGTAGAATTATAAAATAATTTAATATTGTGGTAAAAATGGAACTACCTATGAATGGAATTAAAAATAAAATTGAAATTTAACAAAGAAAGTTTTGGCATAAATATTCAAACCAAATTAATTTATATACAAATATAATATTCAATAATAATTTAATTGCATCAAAATTAAAATGAAGTTTTAGCTATATAAATTTAAATGAAAATAGTTTCATTTTGTAAATAAAAATTAATTAATTTTGAAATCCATAAATTTGAAAATTGGATTTAAAACTTAGAAAACCAAATATATGTGAAATTAGATTATAAATGTATGTAAATCTAATTTATAATTTTGGAACGTAGAATTAAAATTGCAAAAGAAATTTCAACACTGATGGTTGCTATCCAAATCATATTAGTACGGAGAGATAAATTTACAAAACAAAAGGATGTTAGAAGTCATTTGTATAAATTGGAGCTCATGTCTATTATATAAATACTATGGCAGGTTTGAAATCAATAATTAAAAATTGTACACTAAAACATCGCTACCCAAAAAATTTCGAATTTAAAAATAATGTTACTAAAGGTTGATTTAAAATTTCAAAATTTAGTATCAAAAAGCTTATAATTTGAAGTTTGTAGAATTATTATAGCGTTGAATTGAAAGCCCATGCTCATTCATTATCCAAATGCGTCATGTAGACATCATGTATCTAATAATTATGACTAGATCATGCAGGCGATGATGACTAGACTACTTGCCTAGTATAGAAAACAAAATTCCATAGAGATTAGGAGAGAGAAGAATATTTCATTTTTTGTTTCCCTTCCTCGCCGCCCAAATAGTGATGGCAATTAGATCTACGCGTTCCAGTACTTGTAAGTTTTGCACCCAATTAGATCAAGTTTGGGTTCTAATTTTTACCTGTGGGTACCTATCGGGTATCCGAAATACCGTACATGTCTACGGGTACCCATCGGATTCGGGATACCCATCAAGTTTGGGGTCGGGTTTCGGGTACCCGCCGAGTTCGGGTCGGATTTTTTGGTTCGGGTTTTTTGTCGGGTCAGGTTTTGCAAAACCCACATCCGACCCAACCTATTGTCACCTGTACTACATAAATCTGTCGGATACCCGTCAGATTTTGGGTACTCGTCGGGTTCAAGTTCGAGTATAATTTTTTACCCAATAAAATATACGGATTCAGACCGGATTTTTCAATTTAAATTTTGGTTAGGATCGGTTTTATAAAACCCGCACCCTCCCATTGCCATCTCTACTCCCAAACCCAGCAAAAAGGCAGCGGCGCCTTTGTTGCGCTCGCGCTTGTGTGCGTGCGTCCGACGCGGAGCCCACCCGCCGCCACCGATCGCCGCTGATTGGTTAATCGATCGATCGTGTGCTGGGTGGTGGTGGGGTTCTTGGAGGAGAAACCAAGGGAGCAGTCGGCGACCGGCGCGGTGAGCTCTTCTCCTCCCCCTTCCGTCGTTTCCGCCGACCGGTCGGTAGATGTGCCCCCCTTCCCCCTCCGGCGGCCGGCGTTGTGAGCTCTAGCCGGAGATCCCCCGTCCACTTCCTCTTGGGGGGTCTTTTCTTTGCTGTGAGTAATCTCATACAAGCCTATCTTTCTGGGATGAATATTCCAACCCATGCGGTTTGTTGCGTGGTGGAGTACCTATGCAGTTTATTTTCCAAAATTTTTGGGGGTTCATCTGAACCCCCATGCCCCACGCTAGCTAAGTCCGCCCTGCTGTAGTTAGGAGTTAAACTATCTTGATAGGATTTTTTTTTTTGAAAAGTACCCTTGTTAGGGTTAGTGTCTGTTGTTAGTTTTGTTTGTATTTTTATCTTGTTTGGTATAAGAGCAAGGAGGATGCAGCTGGAAACAAATAGAGAACAAAATATGTTCATGCTTGAACAATTAGTACTTGCAGCCTTGCACTCTAAATTTCAACAATCTTTTTTCATGCAATGTGGAATTAGGGATTTAGGGATAACCAACTTATTGATTTCATACTAGAGACAAAAACAGCCATGGATAGTTATAAGGATGGTATCCTTCCAAATGGGATAAGTTTTACATATTCAATTAAATTGCCAATAGGTAATTGAATTACTTTTAATAAGCTGGCTATATTGGATAAGAGAAATTGATTCTGAATGCATGACGGCTAAATGCATTCAGTGTTGAATGGGTGGACAACAAAATAATTGTTCTTGAGGAAGGCAATAATTAAGCAGAAACTGAGGTTGTAAGTTCACCAGCACAATAACTAACTGAACTGCTTGTTTTCTGCTTTACAATTTCTACCTGTCTGAATGTAAAATCACCCTTTAGTTTGAACTCATGCTTTTCTTCTGTTTGTCAGTTTTGTTTAAGTTCTCACAAAAAGGCCTGCTTTCTTTAGTTCTTTATTCTTAGCTTTTTTTCCTCTTGTTTTACAGAAAGATGATAAATCTTTTTAAGATAAAAGGACAGAAGAAGGAAGAAGCAGCAAATGCCAAGGGGGCCCCTCCTGCTAAGAAGCAAAGTCCAGGGGAATTACGTCTCCATAAAGGTTTGTTTTAGCAGAAGTGATTTGGTTTTTATGTTACTTGAGTTATTTGGTTTCTTGCTTTTTGATGTTGACATATGTTAAAATGTTATACAATGTGTATTGATAATTGAGCTTCTCTTTTTCGCAAATTTATGTATTTGCATCAATACATCCTTACAACAATGACATTATTTTTTTTGTTTCTTTGTCACAATATGTAGTAGGCAGTAGGGTATGGGAGGGTGGTGGGCACTGGTAACAGGCATTAGAGAAGAGAGATGGACTGTTGGGCTTGAGTGGGGTAGTGGGTCCATTGTTTTGTCTTTTATACAGTGGATATAGTCATTTCCTGCTGCCAAATCTGTTCGATTAGAGCCATACTTGTCACCTAGGCATCCTGGTGCCGTAACTGGCCGGAGAACCATGATAACAGCACTAAATGGTTTTTATATAGTAAGGAACAAGATCCAGATATCTTATATCCAAATCTGAATCTGACCAAATTCCACTGTTTCACCTCAAATTTGAACACAAGAAATACTTAGGATTAGATCACACTGACCAAAAACGCGGTTCGTCTAAGTCACGGTACGGGATCCGGGTTCGCAGTTCACCATTTGTTCTTCCAATTTCCACTGCGAACATGAATCCTATACCCTAAACTGGTTTGGGTTCACGATGAACCCGGTTTGCGATTGGCGAGGGGTTTACAGCAAATACGGTAACTATGGATTAGATACTGTTGTTACAAACCTGCCTGTTCATCTAGATATCTATTGTAAATATTAGCATCGTAGACATTCCTATCCGTTCCTGCCTTCTTGATTTATGCACGTGATGAATATTAGTTCCTTTTCCATTTGGATAGGTTTCAAAACATGGGTCTTGTTGGCCACTCACATTTTATCTTGCAGATATTGCTGAGCTTAACCTTCCAAAGACAACTAAAATATGCTTTCCTAATGGAAAGGATGATCTGATGAATTTTGAGGCTATTCTACGACCTGACGAAGGATACTATGTGTAAGTTGTTAAGGATAGTAGTGTTATGTGTCAAGGATAGAAGTGCAATAATCATGTGGGTGCTAGGGTTAGTTAAGGAATTATAGTCTAGTCTAGGGTTTCACTCATGTACTCTATATATTGCCCTTTGGGCTATAGCAAATTAGCAATACAACTAACTATTCAGCCCCATTTCCTCTCTTCTCTATTAAATCTAACATGAGTATCTATAGATTCTTCTTTTAAGTCCATCCTTCCTCTTGAAATGTTTTATCCTAATATACCCTTGAATCATGTTATGTTTATTTAGATTTCACACAGTTCAATATTGACTGAACATTTGAACTTCCTCAAAGTTTTGCATTGTTGCCTTTTGCGGTTTTGCCACATAAACGGAAGAATAGGAAGCATTGGATCTTGCATGCTCGTAAACAGCTTTTAATCTTGCATTTTGGTGTACTTGAAGAGATATTTGTTCATGAGTAGGGATTAAGAGGATTCAGGTTTAGCTTTTAGTTTACATTTACATCACACGTCTGCCAATCTCTCTGGACATAGGAGGAAAAAGAATTAATCCATTATATTTAAATAGAAACAAGTGGAACTGGTAACAACTATAGTTAAATTGCTTTCTTAATTTTCCAGTCGTTTCCTGCTCTTGCTCCTTGGTTACTGAATTTAATCTTTTCTCTACTAATTTGCTTTTTTAATGGAGAGAACAGGCTATAGATTTTTCTTTACTCCCTTTATAATTTTGAACAATATTGTGGAAACATTTACCTCAAAAAATAGAAGTCGCGGCCTGATGGAAATGTGAAAATGGATCACCTGTTTGTTTTCATTGTAGATAAGGATGTGCCTTTTCAGTTCATTTCTAATTGAAAAATTATTCTTTTAAAATCCTATGTATTTTTTCGTTTGTAGAGGTGGGACCTTTTTGTTCACTTTCCAAGTACCTCCTTCTTACCCCCACGAACCACCCAAGGTGAAGTGCAAAACTAAGGTATCACATCTTCTATTAACCCTTGTCTACTCTTTTGATCATTGAAAATTGTCATTGTTGCTGCTAATGTAGCTACCTTTCAGGTTTATCATCCTAATATTGACATGGAAGGAAATGTCTGCCTGAACATTCTGCGTGAAGACTGGAAGCCTGTCTTGAATATCAACACCATTATATATGGTTTAAATCTTCTTTTCACAGTAAGTATTGTATTAGATTGACTGCTTAGTAGCTGATTTTTCATCTGCAAAGTAAGTGACACAGGATTATGCATATAGCAGATTGGCGCCATAGCTTTTCGCGTATATTTGTTGCAAGTCCTTTACCTGTTAGTTTTACATTACAAGTTAAAGTTGCTGTCTTCAAGGAATAGAAAACACCATTTGTATTTGATTTCTTACGTACATAGTAACTGAAACTAAGGTACATACTTCTAACGATCTTCAATGTTATCTGCAGCAACCTAATGATGAGGATCCCTTGAATCATGATGCTGCTGCTGTCCTCCGAGACAATCCTCAAAAGTTCCAGAGAAATGTTCAAATGGCGATGTCAGGAGGTTATGTTGACAGCATCCGTTTCCCAAGGTGTATGTAGGGTCTGTTTGGTGGTGCTCTGTGGCCGGCTGCTGCCCACCCTACCCTGAATGCCTGTTTTATAATGTGAACAATGTGGCATGCCCAAAAAAAGTGTCACATTTGTATTACTTATGAGTATCATGATGCTTTGTTGTAATGTATTGCATTCATGTATCTTGAAGAAACCTGGCAACAGTTAGCAGCAAAAACTCGCCTGTGTTTAGGCTGAAAAGTTAAATCATGTTTGGAATGTGGCAACCATTAGTCTGAATTGAACTGTCTTGCCAAAAAGTTAGTCTTGTTGCCGTTATGTAATTCTTATTTGCCTCAGTAGGTATTGTTCATTTTGCATGAGCTATGGAGAAAATCCTTGTGAATTCTGCAATTTGTGTATTCGACCTTATCAGATTGGGTTTATCTGAACGAATGTAAGTTTGTGCAGTCCACTGGTTTAGATGTATCAGTGTAAGTTACAACCTTGAACCGAGTGGATTGATGTGGTGATCGAGGAGTTTACCCTTTTTTTCCTCTTCCAAATCTGCCTTTGCAGGTCTAAAATCTGTCAAAAAATGTAAGTATCTACAACTGCAGTGATTTTATAGTCACTAGATCAGATTTGGACAGGTGATAAGCGCAATACGCTCTGAACTTCTGATTATGTTTCTCTAACATTCTAGAGAAGTCCCTTCCTCACGTTCTCACACGCACACACGAACCGTTCTAAGAACACGTGCATTCCTTTTTTGTTTTGTAACCTTTTGCTGGTGTGTATTAGACAGGTCATATCTTCCTAACGTTTCAATTAGCTCTATGCAATATTCTGTATCATTTGGCTTGCCAAAATTTTCTACCTCTGGGAATGTACTACATGGAATTGTGGAAAAAATGTCTTGGTGAACATCATGGAGATATTTACATTACTGTCTGAAATATGTTAAAGAAATTTCTTGCACGCAGAAAATTTTGAAATTAGAATGAAGAGTAGTCTGAAGCATGTATCATTGTATGATAATCTCGTCACCATCACTTTACACGTTCTTTTCCTATATTTGCTTTAGATTTTCCAAACCAGGGAATATTTGGTCTATTGAGGCTTATAAATTGTAATAAGAGACGACATATTGTAATACAAGCTTTCCACGGTTCAACAGATTTTTATTCAAACAATTACTCACATCATTGATCATTGTAATGGTGGTGTGGTTTCCTGATTCTCAATGCAGCTACCGATGAAAGCTAGATTATCATAACTGAAAACAGGTATGGTTAGGCGACTGCATATGGTGACTTTTAGTTTGATGCTTGACCTGAAGATATATATGGATTTACATTTACATTATTCCCAGTCAAAAGCTGCAGGAGTACACAGTTACTCAGTTAGTGCACTCAGTTTGCATCCAAGGTATAAATCCAGCCTCTGATTTGAATGCCGCAGTTTTCCCTTATTCTTGCTGATGGACCAAGCTTCTTATTCTTTTCACTGAAAACTGCTATAATTAGGTGACAACATATGATCAGTCGTTTGAGGCTTTGAGCTATAGATCTTCATACATGTACAGCTTTAGATTATGTATGAGTATAAATAAAGCTTCAGGAGTTCTCATTAACTGCACCCATTTACCGTCTCTGATTCAAATGCCGTGGTTTTCGAACAAGCCACTTGATTAGATTTTGGTCGATTCTTGGCTAGAAGAATCAATTCATTTTCAGACCCTCAACGTGGCCATCCTTACCAAACAAGTATTTCAATAGCTACACACACAGAGGTACAGATTCACCAACCGTTATATAAGAGCAGGTAACAGTAGTGACAGGCAGAGACGGGAACTGGCAAGCAGTAGTAACTAGTGAGATTAACCACGGCATTTGGCAAGCAGTAGTAACTAGTGAGATTAACCAAGCAGGAACCGAAAAGAGCCACGTTCAATCACTCCGTTCTCAAAACCTTTGCTCCCAAGAGATTCAACCAGTTTGCGTTCTGCCCCTCTATTGGGGCTTCCGGTGGAACTCTCATTGCCTGGGTTGAGTCTATTCTTGAGGGCCAGGTCACTTTTAACTCCTTCGCCCTTTCTGTTAAGTTCAGAGCCAAGCACAATGGGAAAATTTGGTCTCTCATTTCGATTTATGGTCCTTGTGCTGGGGCTGGCAAAGCTGAGTTTTTGAACTGGCTGTCCAATCTCTCTATTCAAGATGATGAGGACCTTATGCTTATGGGGGATTTTAATCTTTATAGAAGCTCTCTGGACAGAAGAAACAAACCGGGGGGCAGGCTTCTCGACGCCCGAACCTTTGATGGTATCATCTCGGAGCTCGGCCTTATTGAGATTCCCCTCAAAGGTATGAAATTCACCTGGAGTAACATGCAAGAGGACCCCCTTTTGGAGCGGTTGGACTGGTGTTTCACCTCCACTCACTGGACGACCTCTTTCCCTACCACCCTTTGGTTGCCTCTGTCTAGAACCATGTCCGACCATATCCCTTGTGTTGCCCAGATTCAGACTCATATCCCTAAGAGCTCGGTCTTCATATTTGAAAACAACCTGGTTTCATCGGGTGGATCTTTTGCAGGTTATTCAGCATAGTTGGCTTCAGCATCATCCTGCCGACCTTTCGGCCGTTTCAAATATTCAGGCCCAGTTTGCTCGTCTTCAGCTTACCCTTTCCAAATGGAAAAAGAGCATCTCTATCATCGCAGATCAGATTTCTCATTGTTCTCGTTGCACTGCAGTTCTAGACAGTATTGAACAACACATACCCTTATTCATTCATGAGAGGCATTTCAGGTTGATTCTTAAAGTTCATTTGGTTAACCTGCTGAGTTCCCAGAACTCCTTCTGGAGGAGCTGTTGTACGATTCGTTGGATTCAACTTGGAGATGAGAATACAAAGTTCTTCCATAGCAAGGCTACTGAGAGATACCGGCATAATCTGATCACTTCCCTCATCTCTGAAGACGGGGATATTCTTTATGATCATAATGCCAAGGCTAATCTGCTCTTCTCTGTTTTCTCAGCCAGAATGGAGAGCTTTGACAATCCTCCAATGTCCTTCGATCTTCAAAGTCTCATCTATCCGTGGAGTGACCTCCAGGGCTTGGATTCCATCTTCTCTACTGATGAGATTGATAATGTGGTTGCCCAATTCCATTCTGACAGTGCGCCTGGTCCCAATGGTTTCAATGGAAAGTTCTTCAAAAATTGTTGGCACATTATTAAACATGATTTCTATAAGCTCTGCTTTGCCTTCCATGAGGGGTCCATTTCCCTGGCTCCCATTAATCAATCCTTCATTGTTCTTGTTCCCAAAACTGACAATCCCGAAAAACCGAATGACTTCAAGCCTATATCCTTGCTTAATCTAAGTGTCAAGCTGGTTACTAAGCTACTGGCTTCTAGGCTAAATTCTATCATTACCTCTATTGTGCATAAGAATCAGTATGGCTTCATAAAGGGTAGATCTATCCAAGACTGCCTGGCTTGGACCTTCGAATATGTCCACCTTTGTCAGAATTCCAAAAGGAAAATTGTGCTCATCAAGCTTGATTTTGCTAAGGCTTTTGACTTCGTCGAGCACAGTGCCATCTTTGCCATGCTTTCGGCTTTGGGTTTCCCCAGTAAATGGCTTTGTTGGATGGCTGACATTCTTAGCTCGGCTTCTACTTCGGTTTTACTCAACGGGATTCCTGGGCCCTCCTTTGTAACGTCCTAAAATTTGGCTATTTTTGAATTTTGTAAATTATTTTGAATTTTTGAGAATTTTCAGAATTTATTTGGAATTAATTGGATTTTTGGAAATAGACCTTTCTTGGAAATTAATTTAATAATGAAAATTTTTAACAAAATATAAATGGAAATATTTTATTTGAGTTCGAAATGTCCTAAAATATTTTCTGGATTTTTTCTAGAATTTTTCTGATATTTTTGTCGACGATTCTAGATGGGTCCTCATGAGCTTACTTGTTGAATGAGGGATCAACTCGGGCCCCTTTTTCCGCAACGGTCATACGTCTGAGAGTATGCCGGGCAATGGAACGAAGGTATATCGAGCAATCGGGAGACACAGGGGGTCGATTTTTGTCTGGTTCGGGCCTCTCATGGGGGAGATAATAACCCTACGTCCAGTGGTTACACTAATATGCGAAAGTGGGTTACAACGTGCTTGCTCGGGAGGCCCTGAACGATCCTAAAGACTCCCGTGAGCAAGCGATGTGTGCAAGTGTGTGTAGTGCCGAAGGTCCAACCCCCAACCCGTCGTAGGAGGGGGTATTTATAAGGAATTTACAGGGGACAGATCATTTATTACAGGGGCGCGCTACTGTTGAAGACGTACGCAGTGCAGTGGCAGCGTCGCCCGCCGAGAACCATGCGACGTGGGTACAGGGAGCGTAGACCAGGGTGGCGCGGACCGTGGCGGCGCAGATCCCGGGCGTGCGATCTCTCGAGCCCGCTGCGCATTTAATGCCACATCGCCCTGTCGCGGGCCCCCGAGCTTGGCTTGTTCGGGGACGTACTCGATGGGTAGCCCTGTGAGCCGGGCTGTCCGAAGGTCGGTCTATCCGGGCAAGAGTATGGTCGGGTCGCCGGCCGATGGTCGTCTGGTGCAAGATATCCAATCCCGGCAGCCTAGCCCCGAGGCTAAAGGGGGAAAATGCCTTGATGAAGCCTCCGCCTTAAGCCTCTAGACTTTCATAAGCGGGATTGGGGTTGCGCGGCGAAGAGCTATCGTGGCGCCCGAGCTGCCCTTGCCCTGGGGTGAAGATCTTTGTAGCGAAAAAAAAATCGCCATGGCGCCCGAGCGACCATGCTCGAGGGCGGAAACCCTTCGGCGAACAACCGTTGTGGCATCCGAGCGGTTGTGCTCGGGAAAAAGATCTCGCAGCGAAAAAAGGCCTGCTGCGGCATCCGAGCAACCGGGCTCGGGAATAGGCGCGCTCCAGCGGGACCGGGCATACCTGATCAAGGCCCGAGCCGAATAGTGCTCGCGAACAGGGCGCGGGAAAAAAATCGCAGCGGTTCCTTTCTCAGGAAGCGTCGTGGCGCGGCTCTGATAGCTTTTTGGGAACCGCGCCTCGTCAGGCCTGCCTCGGAGACTGTCCCACCACGCGTTGGCAATCAACCGCCCTTACCAGTCCGTTCGGCTCCCCCGCCTAGAAATAACCGGCGGGAACACTTCGATTGCTTTTCTTCCTTTGCCCTTGCCATTTTGTGAAAAACACTCCGCAAAAAGGCTTGCCATCTCCCGAACCTCCCTTTTCTACTGCGGCGCTTCTCTTTCCGAGCCTTCCCATGGCGCGGTTCGGTGCAAGCAAGATAACGGCGGAGAGGCTCCGGGTGCTGCAGGACCTCGGGTACCTGGACGCCTTCTCCTGGAGGATCCCGGAGGGCGAAGGAGCCCCGGCGCCACGCGACGACGAGATAGTCTCGTGCGATCTCTACACCGTCAATGGGCTCCGGTTGCCTGAGAGCGAGTTCTTGAAGGGCGTGCTCGAGCGGTGCCAGTGCGAGGTCACCCATCTGAACCCCAACTCCATTCTGGTTTTGAACATCTTTGCCCACCTCTGCGAGGGTTTTGTGGGCACTCTTCCTACGCCAAATCTCTTTCTCCATTTTTACAATCTTTTCCGCACCGGCGGTTCTTCTTCCACGGTGCTCAGATTTCACCGAGACCCGTTCGCCGTCACGAAGTTTCCCTCTTCACCCTCAAGGACTCAGTGGCGGTCAATGACCATTGGTTCTATCTCGCGACGCCACGGAGAGTTTCTTCTGCGCTTCGGCGGCGCCAGCCGCCAAACGCCAGCGCCCGCCATCGACCACGATGAAGAGCGGGTCCTGATGACGATCCATGAGCTTACGAACATGGGGCTCACTGGGCGGGACATCGCCCGCGACTTCCTCCGGAATAGGATTTCCCCGCTGAGGAGGAGAGAGCACCCCTTTTTCAAAATCGGCGGATGGGACGACATCACCCGCGAAGCCGCATCTGGTACGCCCTCATGACTTGTGACGGTACTGTTTCGTATACGCCGCTTGAAACCGTGCCGACCGCCTATGCGACATGATGACAGCCCCGGGCTTCGACTGGGTGGAGAAGAGGGTCGGCGAAATGTTCGGGACCCCCAAGGGCAAGGAGCTTGAACGAGGGAGCCAAGTCCCGACGAACGTGCACGAGCGGGGTGATACGGTAAGCTCCCCCGGCCATTCATGCTCGGGAAGGACATCCGAGGCTTACTAAGTATTTGTGTACGGGAACGATATCCGAACTTTTCTGATGACATCCTATTTTCCTTGACAGGAAAAACTCGCCCTGGAGCTGTTCGTGGAAGAACTCAAGTCCCAGGTGGGTAGTGGCAGGGTGCTCGCCCCCGCGGCCAAGGCCAAGAAGGGGAGGGGCAAGAGGCCGGCCCCACCACCGGCGAGCATCCGGGCGTCGAAGAGGCATGCGGCCGCCCCACAAGATCCACCGAAACGGCATATGGAGTATGCCGACCGCAAGGAGGCGGAGGTAAGCCGCTTGAGGCTCTGGCTGAAGAATTATAGCCTGGGAGTTCAAATCGAACAAATCGCGGCGAGGGGAGATTGATCGAGGGAATGGTGCAGATCGAGCGGAAGGCGCTGGAGAGGGAGCTCGCCGACGTGAAGGATCAACTCGCGCGAGCCACCAAGGCTCGGGAGTTCGGGATCATTGGTCGGGCGACGCCCCTTGCCACGGAACCCGGGCATCCGGGGAAGACGCTGGTGGGGGTTGACCTGGAGGAGGTCAGCCCGAAACTGGCGAGGATCACCCAGGCCGCCGAGAAGAAGGCCGAGCAAGTGATCTTAGCAGCGGCGAACCCACCCGCGGGTGACAATGAAGACCCGGCCAAAGGCGAGTGTTGATCCTTGCTTTGTCTTTGTTTTGTTCCCTCGGTCTTTGCTTTGCGCGCCCGGGCTAACCCCACTCTCCTGACGTGGGAGAAAATAGCTCGTAGGGCCCTCCCGGACTGCCGCAAAATAGCTTACGAGCTTGTTGATTATGCCTTAGCGGGCGTGCTCTCTGATGCCGCCGACGTGGTGATGGCCGAGGGCGTGGAGGCGGTGGAAAAGCTTGCTGCCGGTGACCAAAGCGGGGCAGAGCCCCCGGCCCTCCCGAGCACGGCGGGTGTGCAAGGGGGAGAGGTGATCGAGCTTCAAGACTCAGGCGAAGAGGCTGCCCAGGGAGACTCGGTGCCTTCGGGCGAAATACCTGCCCAAGACGAGGGCGTGAAACCCCCGGGCAAGCTGCCTGCCCAGGGCGGGACGGCACCCGCCCCGAGCGAACCGCATGCTCGAGTGGATGTCGGGGCCCTGAGCGAACAACGTACTCGGGATGACAGCGAGCAGACTTTGAGCGGGAGCGCCGCCCAGGAGTGGAGTTTGGTTCGTCGGAGCGAATCTCATGCCCAGGGGGATGATTCGTCATCCTCGACCGATCCGGCCTTTTTCAAGGATTCCGGGCTTGTACGTACCCCCCTGCCGAAGCCCGAAGATATCCAGGCGGGGGAGATCTTCGAGCAATTCCGGAAAAACCTTCGCACCGACGTCGCTCAGGTGAGGATGCTCCGTCACCGTAGTCGTTTTTCTTCATTGGCTCTTGCGGCGAGGGGGATCTTGCTTAGAGTTTTTCTGCTCGTAGCTCCTTAACAAGACTTTAGAGAACTTCGAGGAGGTGTTGATCGTCCCTGACACCGTGGCCCAATTGTATGAAGAAAGCGAAGCCCGGGTCGGGAGGCTGGAAGAAAAAGTGAACGACCTTAAGCAGGCGGACATTCTGGTCGTGAAAAGATGCCGAGAGGCGGAGCAAAGCGCCGCCGAGTCCAAGGGACGGATCCTCGAGCTCGAGCGAGAGCTTGGGCAGGAGAGATCCGGCTCTCGTCAGTCCAAGGAAGATGTTGCTGCCGCCGAGAAGAAGGCACTTGAGCTCGAGCAAGAGCTGGAGCGGTGGAAGCGAACTGCTGACCTGGCGGGGAAGGATCTCGCTCTTAGCCAGGGCAAGGTCCAAGAGCTCGAGCAAGAGCTTCGGCAGGGGCAACATCATGCCCAGACCCTCGAGGCCAAGGTGGCTGAGCTCGAGGGATCCCACCGGGCCAAGGAAGAGTTGGAGCAATGGAAGCAGAATGCTGGCCAGCTAGAGAAGAAACTGGCCCTTAGCCAGGGCAAGGCCCTTGGGTACGAGCAAGATCTTGAGCGAGAAAAACAGCGCGCCCGGACCCTTGAAACCAAGGTGACCGACCTAGAGCGGGCAGCGCAAGCGTTGCCGCCCTTGCCGTCCAAGACAAAGAAGAGGTCGAGCAGCTCCGCGAAGAAGCCCACGAAGGCCGCGAAGCCCGGCGGAAGGTGATCGATCTTCAGGTCAAGATTGCCGATTATAGGCAAAAGCTTTCCGCGGCGCTTAGGGGGGCGACGCCCGGTGTGTAGGGTTGGAAAACTTTTGACGGATGACGACTTGTAATGTGAATTCATCTTTGCTTGAGTGCTGCGTTTGTGGTGACGCCTTTTTCGGGCTTTCTCTTTCTCTACCCTGCAAAAGATAGCTGCGAGACAGACGCATTGCGGGATAGATCGACGCATGGGCAACATAAGCCCGGAGTAAGTCGAAAAAATGAAATGGCTTCGCGAACGTAGTTAATGTCTAAAAGCGACCAATGTTTTGTAGCGAATTGTGACTTAGTGACGAAAATATTTTAGCGCGATAGCCCGCTCCCGCCCCAGCCCCCGCTGCGAATAAAGCTCGAGCAGCTGAGTTGGGAGCGCGAGTTTGTTCGCAGGAGAGATAAAAGAAAGCGCGCGCCGCCCCTCCGACCAAAACAACGGCCTACCCGAGCAACGAGCGTAGGTTAGGTCGGTAGGGGAAAACGAGCGTGTCTCGAGAGCTCTCACCACTTAGAACGCACGGCGGTTGATGGCATGGTACGCGGCGACCAACACGCGCTGGCTGGGCTAAATCTCGGACCAACCAAAAGGGCGTCTGGTTTGCGACTTGTATCGCGCAGCGGATAGCTACTGCGGACCAAGATCGGCCTAACAAGACTGGAGCCTTTGGTGGTGAACTTTTAGCGGCCGGGTGTTAGTCGCGGTAAGGAATGAAAAGAGTTTACACGATCGAAAGTTGTGTTGCTCGAAAGAAAGGTCGTGAATTTACAATCATAATGTGAAATGGAACATGATTTTAGGTATAGAACTTGCGCAACTGGTCGATGTTCCATGAGTTGGTGAGCACGCGACCATCCTCCATCGCAAGGCGTACAGCTCCTAGGCGTGACACCGAAACGACCGTGAATGGTCCCTCCCATTTGGGGGAAAGTTTGTTGGCCTTCGACGTGTCCTGAATTCGACGTAGGACGAGGTCGCCCACCTGCAGAGCTCGGGGCCGGATTGACTTGGCCGCGTGCTTGCGGAGGGCTTGCTGGTAGACGGCTGATCGGAGTTGTGCCTTTAGGCGGGTCTCTTCGGCGAGGTCGATGTCGAGGCGACGCTCACGACCTTGATGGATGTCGTCGGCTAGGTTTACTCTTGGGGACCCGAGCACGATTTCGGCGGGAAGGATGGCCTCTGCACCATAGACGAGCTGGAAAGGCGTTTCGCCCGTAGCTCGGCTTGCGGTGGTGCGCACGGACCAAAGGACGGAAGGGAGCTCGTCCACCCACGACCCGCCTTGTCGGGAGAGGTCTTTGAAGACCCTTTTCTTTATCCCTTGGAGTATTTGGCCGTTCACTCTTTCGGCTGCTCCGTTGCTCTGCGGATGGGCTATGGAGGCGAAGCAGATTTTCGTTCCGATGTCTTCGCAGTAGGCCTGAAACAGCTCGCTGGTGAACTGAGTGCCGTTGTCCGTGATGAGGCGATTGGGTACCCCAAAGCGTGTCACCACGTTGCCGCGGAAAAATCGTTTGGCTGCTTGTGCCGAGATGGTTGAAACGGGCTCGGCCTCGATCCACTTTGAGAAAGTGTCGATGGCGACGAGCAAGAATTTGCAGCCCTTTCGACCGTGGGGGAAAGGCCCGAGAATGTCAGCCCCCCAGGTCGAGAACGGCCATGAGAGTGGGATGGTTTGCAGTGCGTATGCTGGCTGGTGGGACTTACGGGCGTGGAATTGGCATGCCTGACAAGTCGCCACGATCGCCCGAGCGTCGTCTAGCGCTGTTGGCCAATAGTACCCCAGGCGGAATGCCTTGCTCACGAGCGTCCGGAAGGACGAGTGGGCTCCGCACATTCCCTCATGGATGTCCCTAAGAAGGAATTCGCCCTCTTCTCGAGATATGCACTTGGAGAGGACCCCAAGTGCGCCTTTGCGGTACAAGGCGCCGTCTACTAGCTTGTAGACAGAGGACCGCCTTTGCAGTCGGGAACGCTCGGCTTCTTCCTCGGGCAATGTCCCGTGGGCAAGGTACTGGATGAATGGCGCCATCCAATCTGCGCCTTGCTCGAGGAAGGAGATGTTACCGCAAGCCTCTTGTGCCTCCTCTTCAGAGGGATTGGAGGGCTTTCGCAGATGCTTGGTTAGCGCCCCGGGCTGGGCGGGCATCTGGGTTGGTGCCTCCTCTACAGAAGGAATGGAGGGCTTGTGCAGATACTCAACGAGTGCCCCGGGTGGGGCGGGCAACTGCGAGGAACCGACCTTGGAAAGTTGGTCGGCCAGGGAATTGTCCTTCCTGGGGATGTAGAGTACTTCGAAATTTCTAAAGTACCGCTCCATCTTCCTCACTTCAACCAAATAAAGCACCATTGAGCTATCGGAACACTGATACTCCTTGTTTACTTGGTTGACGACCAGCTGTGAATCGCCCTTCACAGGTCATTTGGACTCGGCGCCTTTGCATGCTCGTGAGTCTGCCAAGAGGCCTTCATGCTCCGCCGCGTTGTTGGTTGTGGCGAAGTGTAATTGGATGACATACTGCAGCCGGTCCCCTTGAGGGGACACCGGACAACGCCATTTCCCCGGCGTCAGAAGCTCGGGATCCATCGGCACATGGTCGGTGGCCGTCCCGAGGCTCTTGAGACTCCGTGGTGGGCTGGGAGGGGTTCGTCCATTCCACTACGAAGTCTGCCAAGATCTGGGACTTAATTGCCGTGCGAGCAGAGAAGTGTATGTCGAACTCTGCGAGTTCCATGGCCCACTTCGCTGTCCGACCGCTGGCATCTGGATTTCTTAGGATCTCCTTAAGCGGAAAGCTGGTCGGGACGACGACCTTGTGGGCTTGGAAGTAGTGGCGTAACTTCCTAGAAGCCATGAGCAGCGAGTACAGAAGTTTCTGGACCTCGGGGTAACGCTCCTTTGGTCCGTGCAACACTTCGCTGACGTAGTATACCGGACGCTGTGTCCCTTCCCGCTCTACCACCAACACCGCGCTTACGGCGTGGGGTGTCGCCGCGAGGCAAAGCAGGAGAGGCTCCCCCGACCCTGGCGTGGCCAAGATCGGGGGGCTGGACAGGTAACGCTTCAGCTCCTCGAAGGAGCGGTTGGCTTCCTCTGTCCAGACGAAGCCCTCGTGCTGCGGGCGCTTAAAAAGAAAGGCGCGCTGTCACCGACCGGAAATGAAGCGGCTCAGAGCTGCCATACGTCCGGTCAGGGTTTGGACTTCTTTCACGGAGCCCGGAGGGCGCATCCTTTCGATGGCCTCGATCTTTTCCGGGTTGGCACCGACGCCCTGCGGCCCGATGAGGTACCCGAGCACTTTGCCAGCTTTTACCCCAAAAACACATTTCTCAGGATTAAGCTTTATTCTATGCCTACGGAGATTACAAAAGGTTTCCTCGAGGTCGAATATATGACCCGAGGGGAGCTTACTTTTAACTACGATATCATCTACATATACCTCCAGGTTTCGGCCTATCTGGCCCTGAAAAGTCTTCTGCATCAAGCTACCGGAAGGTCGCCTGCTGCCCGCAGACCGGGCGACATGGTCGTAGCGTAATGTGCCGAACGGGGTGATGAAGGAAGTCTTTTCCTCGTCTCCGGGGAACAAGCTAATCTGGTGGTAACCTGAATAGGCATCCAAAAAACTCATTACCTGGGATTCCGCCATTGCATCGACCAATTGATCAATGCGCGGCAGCGGGAAGTTGTCCTTCGGGCAGGCGGCGTTTAGGCCAGTGTGGTCGACACACATGCGCCACTTGCCCCCCTTCTTCTTTACAATGACTGGATTTGCCAGCCACTCCGAGTGCTCGACTTCCCTAACGAAGCCGGCCTTGAGGAGTTTGTCAAGTTCGCCCCGGATGATCGCCTGCTTCTCCGGGGAAAAGCACCGGAGCTTTTGGCGCACGGGTTTTTTGTCGTCGAATAGTTAGCTCAGGCTCAATTACTTCCCTTGGGACCCGGGCATGTCGGACGGTTCCTGCATTTAACACGTCCGTGCTCCTCTGGAGGAAAGTAATGAGCTCGAGTTCCTATTTGGGGTCTAGGGAAGACCCCAGATGGAAGACCTTGGACGGGTCAGCCTCGTCGAGAGGGACCGCCTTGGTTTCTCCTCCGGGCTGGAGGGTAACTTTCGGTCGGGAATGAGCCGGCGCCTAGTCGGGGCCGCGCTGGGGCAGCTGACCGACCATGTCGAGCGCCTTTTCGTCGCAGTTCAAGGCCGCCCGGTGGTCGCCCTTGATGGTGATGACGCCATTTGGCCCGGGGGCCTTCAGGCACTAGTAGGCGTGGTGTGTGGCGGCCATGAACACGACAGGCTGGCTCGCCAGGATGGCGTTATGGTGACTTGAAGTCGGCGACTTGAAATTGATCACTTCGGTCCGAAATTGGCGGACCCCGAGTGTCACGAAACGTGATCTAGCCGAGGCTTGACCGGCGTGCGGGGCGATCCGTAGAACGGGGCAAAGAATGCTCGATCTGGACCGAGGAACCTGCATCTCGTCCAGGACCAAAGCAGATATGAGGTCTAGAGAGCTTCCGCCGTCAACGAGGACCCGGCCGACCTTAGCGTTGCTGATGGTCGGGCTTACGACCAGCGGGAGCCTCTAGGGCCTGGTCATTCCAAGGGGGCAGTCCTCCTTGGAGAAAGTGAGGGCGCGGACCACCGAGCTGTTGAATGGCGGTTTGCCGTGAGTGATGTGGCAGACCTCCTGTGCCGCCTCCTTGAGGTCCCTACGGGACTTGTACGCTGAGGAGCCCCCGAATATAACGGCGATGTGGTTTCGGGGCTTCTGGAATCCGATGTCGTCGTCGCCGTCCTCCGCTGGGCCCTTGCCTTTGCCGTTATCCGCCTGTCGCGGGAGTGCGGGCATGGGACCCTCATCGTCAGAGAACCTTTCGAGCGATATGCCCAGATCGGCGATTCTGAGGTCGTGACCCGCCGCTGATGGTACGCAGGCGAACCGACACTCGGGGGGCCCGCCGCTCGTTTCGCCGCTTTGACCTTGGTCGTCACGGCCTTAACCGCCGCGCCCGTCACCGGGTCTTAGTCGGCGTGCTGCTTGATCGCATGGCGGGCTTGATCGCCGTCGGGCCTCCGTCCCCGCGGAGCACGAGGCGGGCGGCGATCGATGGCGGCGACCGTGCCCGGCGCACCCGGCTTCTTCTTCTTCTTGGCCTTTTTCTCAACCGAGCCCGCGCGCTTCTTGCCCGAAGGGCCCTCCAGGCCTGGCTGAGGCGGCAGCTTGCCTTCGTCGATCATCCTCTTCCATTGTACGGCCTCGTCGGCGTTTGCGTACCGGTCAGCCATACGGAAAAGCTCGTTAGCCGTTAGGTCGGGGTGGATCTCCAAATCCTGTGTGAAGCGAACGTCACGGACCCCAAATTTGAAGGCCCGGACGACCGCCTCGTCCGAGATGCTCGGGATGGAGTTCCTTACTTTGATGAACCTCTGGACAAAGTGGCGCAGGGTCTCTTTGTCCGTCTGGATCAGCCGCTCCAGATCCAGCGTTGCGGGCGAGTGTAGCGACTTTGGAAATTGCGCGAGGGCATCGCAGAGCCCCCACGAGCGGATCGAGCCCTCCTTCGGTTGAAGTGCCACGCCCCAGCCGAGCCATCGAGAACCGTGGGGAGATAATTAGCCATGACTCTCTCGTCTCCCCCGGCCGCCACGATGGCGGTGGAGTAGATTGAGAGGAACTCGTCCGGGTTCTGGGTCCCGTTGAACCGCTCTATGTGGCCGGGCTTGAACTTGCTCGGCCACACCACCTCGCGAAGGGACGCCGAAAAGGCCCGGCAACCGAAAGCCGGCTGTCATGGCGGCCTCCGCGGGAGTGGGGATCACGATGGTCGGGGCCCAGTCGGTCCTTTGCGCATGGCTTGATGCGGGAGAAAACGCCCCGGCGCGGGCGCCTCGAGGAAGAGCATTCGGAAGGCTTATGCGGTCAGACACGCCGAGCCCGCGAGTCTGCCCGGGAACTGCTCCGGGCATCCTCACGGAACCGCTCTTGCTTCCCACGGCCCGCCCGAGCAGGACTTCGCGGGGCATTGTGACGGGAGCGAACAGGGGAAGGGTGTCGGTGGTCCCGGGAAACATTCCGGGGCCCTTGGGCGCCAGACGGCCCTGGAAGCCCTATATCGGCGGCAAGATTTTCCAGGTTCTCAGCCACAAGTGCCCCCATGGCTGCCAGGTCCGCCTGACTGGAGAAGTTTTGGAGGCCGCGCACGACCGTCGCAATGGCGCGAAGACGCTCGGCGCTCTGGGGAGCGACGGGAGGCGATCTTGGGCAGCGGCCGCGCACGTGCTCCGGGGAGCGGTACTTGCTGGGATCTTTGCTAGGCTAATCCCCAGCCCCGGCGCCCGCCCCCCCGCTAGGTTGGCGGTGGGTGATTACCGGGTTCCCGCCCGGGGACAACTCCGGGCGGTCCTCGCCAGCATCGTGCTGGTGGTAGGGGGAAACTTTGAGGGACTGATGCTCGCCCTAGTCGTCCTCCCTCCCCGCCATGTTGACGCTGCGGGAATACCAAGACTGCGCGGACGACACCGGGGTGGTGTCATACGCCGTGTTCCCCTGGCTGAGCTCGAGACGATCGGGAGTGGCTTGATCGCCACGGAGGTCGCCGTGTTCTTCCTCGCGAGCGAGGGTATTCGATTGCGGGCGGAGGAAACGCTCTCGCGCCGCAGCTACTGGGGAAAGACTCCCGGTCTCGGTGTGGCCTTCCGGGTCAGCCGCACCGCCTACGCCATCGCTGGCGTAGTATTCATCGCCATCCTCCACGTCGTCGAAGACGCAGAGGTCCTGATTGTCCTGCGAGTTCGGCATCCTCAGGGATTTCTTGCGGAAGGACTTCAGTCGGTCCCCACGGACGGCGCTAGCTGTCGACGATTCAGGACAGGGTCCCCCGCCGAGCTTACTTGTTGAATGAGGGATCAACCTGGGGCCCCTTTTCCGCAAGGGTCATACGTCTGAGAGTATGCCGGGCAATGGAACGAAGGTATATCGAGCAATCGGGAGACACAGGGGGTCGATTTTTATCTGGTTCGGGCCTCTCACGGGGGAGATAATAACCCTACGTCCATTGGTTACACTAATATGCGAAAGTGGGTTACAACGTGCTTGCTCGGGAGGCCCTGAACGATCCTAAAGACTCCCGTGAGCAAGCGATGTGTGCAAGTGTGTGTAGTGTCGAAGGTCCAACCCCCAACCCGTCGTAGGAGGGGGTATTTATAAGGAATTTACAGGGGACAGATCATTTATTACAGGGTGCGCCATCGTTGAAGACGACGTGAGCAGATGCAGCGTCGCCGCTCACGAACCATGCGACGTGGGTACAGGGAGCGCAGACCAGGGTGGCGCGGACCGTGGTGGCGTAGATCCCGGGCGTGCGATCTCTCGAGCCTGCTGCGCATTTAATGCCACGTCGCCCTGTCGCGGGCCCCCGAGCTTGGCTTGTTCGGGGACGTACTCGATGGGTAGCCCAGTGAGCCGGGCTGTCCGAAGGTCGGTCTATCCGGGCAAGAGTATGGTCGGGAGTCGCCGGGCTTTGATGGTCGTCTGGGTACAGTATATCCAATCCCCGACAATTTTAAATGCCTCAAATGATTTATTTTAATTTTGGGAATTATTTTTATTCGCAAAAAGGATTAAATTCCTCTAAACAGTGTTGGGCCGAAACCCAACGGTCCGGCCCATCAGCCAATCGGCCCGTTCCACCGAAGAAACCCTAACGCCGCCGTTCCTTAGCCGTTCGATCCACATCGTGCGGCTGAGAATTAACCGTGCCGCTTCACCGCACTGGACCGCACGATCAGCGCCGCGTGTACGCACGAGATGTGTCCACGTCTCCTGAACGTTACCGCCGTCGCTGTCGTCCCCGTCGAGAAACCGCCGCATTAATGCGTCGTTTGAGCTCGCCTTCTGAGGTTATAAAGCCGACCGATGATCTCGCGGGAAAGCTCTTCGCCATGCGCACCTGTTGCCCTAATCTGCACCGTCCATCTCGCTGCCGTTTAGCCGTAGTTGCTCGCCGTAGTCCCGAGTCACTCCGCCGTTGTTTGCGTCGCCGTCGGTCACTCTCCGCCGTCGTTGTGACCACCGGAGTAAACCCCGCGTCGAGCCGCACCCGTGGAGCCAAGCCGTGTCGCCGGAGCAGCACCGGAGCGCCCACACCACCGTCGTCTTCTTCCTCTCCGGCCACCTCTACTCGCCGCGCTATCATCGAGCTCGGGAGCTACATCAACCATTTGATCTTCGTTCAAATGCCCAGATTCATCCACGTCTTCCTTTGAACAGTGAGTCTCATCTTCATTCCTTAGCCGTAGATCTGTAGATGTATGGCTAGGTAGCGCCACGTGCCCGTAGCGGGATCGCCCACGTGTGCTCATAACCGAGTAAATGTTAGCCGTAGGATCTTAGATGTGCGGCCTAGATCTAGCCACGTAGCCATGGTACAGTAAACTTCATCTTCAATTAACCACCGTTAGATCTTGATCACATGACTCTTGTGTAACCACGTAGTCTAGATAATCATAGCTGTTAGATCTATGATTATTAGCGTAAGATTGATTAAATCTGGACCGTTGGATTTTGAATGTGTGGTCCAGATGCGGCCACGCGTCGCGCACCGGAGTAGCCGCGTCGCCTGTCACGCCGCGGGATTTTGATTTAATCTAGGCCGTTGATTTTGTAATGAACGTTCGGGATTGCGCCGCGCGCCGGGCCAGTCCCGAGACGACGCGTGTCGCACGGGAACCGAGGCGACAGAGCCGCCGCTGCTGTCGACATCACTCGGTCAATGCCCGCCGTTTGATTTTGATCCGATGGTCACGGTTAAGCCACGTGTCAGCACCGCAGTAGCGATCCAAAGTGTCGGTGCAATCTTGGTCGTTGATTTCATCGCACGGCTCAGATTGAGACGTGTGGCAAGCGCACGAATCTTGGCGTTTGACCGGGTCAGTTGAGTCGTCATTCGATTTGTTCTCCACCGTTAGATCTTGATCCAGTGATTGAGATTGTGCCACGTGTCAACACCGAAATAACCCGAGCCGAACCGACGTTTGATTGTGGCCGTTCGTTAAATCAACCTCTCGGTTGATAGTTTGTTGCCACGTGTCACGACCAGATCATGACACGTGTCATGCTGACGTCAGCGGATGACGTCATCAGTGGGTCCCACCTATCAGACCTGGCACGGTGAATGCTGACGTCATAAATAATTTTTAAATAATAATAAATAAATAAATAAATTCGGTTGAAAATGGTTTTGGTGCTGACGTCATTATTAGTTATGCTGACGTCATAATTCCGGAATTTTCCGTATAAAAATAAATAAAGAAATTCAGTTTATTCTTTTTGATTTATTTTAAAACTTCAAATGGCTATAACTTTTGCGTTTTAACTCCGATTTGAGTGATTCTAATTTTTAAAAATTTGTAAAATCAAGATCTATTTATTGGTGAATTTTATTGAATTTTTAGAGATGAATTTTCTCTCTGTAAAATATATTTATTGTGTGTATGTTGATTTTGAGTAGACGTTGATTTGTCGGAGGGTTTCGTGGGAGGATATCCAGCACAAGAACCAACTTCGGATCAGGACCAGTAGCTGTTTGAAGGCAAGTTGTGCTTTGACCATTTTGATCCTAAGTTTTGAAATGTATTTTGTTTCAAACTATGCATGCTAATTCAACTAAAAATGGACTTAAATATTTTGGGTGAATTAGCTAGTTAACCTAATTGTTATTGCCACCTTGTTAATAATATTTGTATTCCATGATTCCTTTGATAACCTAAGTTTGGTAATATTAGTTGGTTGATAATATTGTGCCAACACGGAGGCTAGACCGTGAATAGTTGCTTAGCCATGCCTATAACGTGAACAATTCTGTTTGGATTACAAAAGCAATATTGACTAAAGAAATAGTGAATGCTTTTCGATAAAAGGTGGAATATTGTTAGTAATGATGTTGGAATGTAGAGACCTGTGTGGTTCTGCATGAAGGATGATTACGGCATGTGTTGCACCGTTAAACCACTTGGGGTGGAAATGAATTTAGACCGAGGCAAGTGGACCGAGGCTTCGTGCCAGGTGGGCCTGTGTGGCATATGGTGGGTTTTGAGTGATGTGAGGGCTGTGTGCCAATTTGAGAGAAGGAAGTCTCGCCTTGGTCAGTTAAGGACCTTACCTTGCAAGCCTTTGACCTGAGTCTCTCGTACAACCACATGTCTGAATGGGAAGACCTAGTTTAGTAGGATTCTGATGTCTTACCTTTGATACCTTAGGGTGACAAGCTACACGGGTAATCAGATGGGGAGCGTGCTCGTGCTACGGCTTGGTACCGATCCAACGGTGTTCGTCGGTCCTATACTTGACTCTGAGTGAGGGAAGTGATAGTGAAGGCAACACGGAGAGGTTCTTAGGCTGAGATAGAAGTCTCTGAAAAGGTTTGTTACGGTCAATCGCCTTTGTGGTGTGCGACTGTATCTTGTGGGTAAAGTGTACAACCTCTGCAGAGTGTTAAAACTGTTCGAATAGCCGAGTCCACGATACTGGACAATGCTCGGGGATTACAGTCAAGGGGTAGTATTTTGAAAATAAAAAGGGGTGGATGGTTGTGTGCCAGAATTGATGAATAAAATTGATTAAGGACTGTGTATCCAAAATATTGTGGAAAACAACTTGAGATATATTAGTTATATGGTTTGATGCTTTCAATCTAAATAAATATCACTTTAAAATATTGGTGCAAAGCAAAATAACCAGTAGAGCCATTCCTTCGTAACAAGCCATACATGTAGTAATAGATCTGCATTCTGTGCATGACTTGTTGAGTACGGTGTGTACTCACCCTTGCGGACAAAATTTACCAGAGGAGGAGACTACGCTAGCTTATGAAGAGGAGTACGTCGAGGAGCCGAAACTAGGAGCAAGCCTCATCAAGCGCTGTGGCATTGGAAGATCACTACGTCGTTTAATTTCCGATGCTGTTTACTGTTTACTTTGAATAATGTAAGCCCTGCGTGGCAAACTATTGTAAGGGACCATAAGGTCTACAACTCATTTATATATGTGCTTAAAGTAATTATTTGTTATTCCGCTGTGTATGATGTGATGCTTTAACCCTGTTTAGCCTGTGTGCACTAGCGCGATCCTGGACTAGTGCTGAATACACAGAGTGTCCGGATTTGCAAATTCGGGGCACGACATCCTTCCTCTGCAAGAGGGGGGGGTCAAACAGGGGGATCCTATTTCTCCGCTTCTGTTTGCTATTGCCGCTGATTTGCTTCAGTACATCCTAAACAGTGCAAAGCAGGCAGGTATTCTTTCCTTACCGCTCGACTTAGGCCCTCAGGCGGATTTTCCGGTGATTCAATACGCTGATGACACCATCATTTTTGCCAAGGCTTGTCAGAAAGAACTTTTCGCGCTAAAAGGTTTGCTCCAATCCTTCTTGGCTGCCACTAGGCAAAGAATCAATTTCTCTAAGTATGGTATGCTCCCATTAACTTGACCGACAATGAAATGGAGCCCCTGGCGGGCCTTTTTGGTTGTAAGGTTCAGAGTTTCCCTTTTACTTACCTGGGTCTTCCTATGGGCTCCACTAGACCTTAGATCAAAGATTTCGAATCCATGGTTAACAGGATTTGTAGAAGGGTGTCTTCGTTTTCTTCCCTGCTCTCCTTCGGAGGTAGGCTTCAGCCGGTGAACTCTGTAGTCTCCTCGATGTCTACATTTGCTATGTGGTCTCTCAGGCTGCCTATTGCAGTCATTAATAGCATCGATACAGCTAGGAGGATCTGTCTATGGGGGAAGAATGATATCAATGGGAAAAGCAAATCTCTGGTGAAATGGGATAAGGTCTGCAAGCCTAAGCTCAGAGGAGGGCTGGGGGTAATCAATCTGAAAACTCATAATAGTGCTTTGTTGCTTAAATTTTTGCACAAGTTTTTCAATAAAAAAGACATTCCCTGGGTTCATCTGGTGTGGTCTTCCTACTATCATTCAGTTCTTCCGCAAGCCTCGGTTAAGAAAGGATCCTTTTGGTGGAAAGATGTCCTCTCTCTTCTAGATCAATTCAGAGGAATTGCCCGTTGTCATGTCGGTCGGGGGGATACAACCCTTTTCTAGGATGATGTGTGGAACAACATGCATCTGAGATATAAATTTTCTCACCTCTATTCCTTCGTCAGGAATGGCTTTTCTAATGTGGCATCCTTTATCCTCAATCCGGCGATCTCGGTGAACTTTCACTTACCTCTTTCAGATCAGGCCTTCTAGGAACTTTAGCATCTTTACTGCTTAATCCAGTCAGTTGGTTCCATAAATGAAAATCTGGATGAATGGTCCTATATTTGGAATTCTTAGGATTTCAAGCCCAGTAGGTTCTACAAGATGGTCTTCAACCAAGTTTCTACTCCGAGGCCGATTATCTGAATTTGGAAAGGCAAATGCTCATCCAAGCTCAAAGTCTTTGCTTGGTTGCTTTGTTGGGATCGGCTCAATACAAGGCAGCTGCTTCGAAGGAAGAATTGCCCAATTCCCGGATCAGATTATAACTGTGTTCTTTGCAATCTTGCTATTGAAGAATCCAGAAACCATCTTTTCTTTGATTGTCAGTTTAGTAAAAATTGCTGGAATGCTTTGCATATATCTTGGGATCTCGACACTGACATCTTCCAGAGACTTTCGACTGCGTCTTCTAATGAGCAAGCGCCCTTCTTCATGGATGCCTTCATGATTGTCTCATGGGGCATTTGGAAGCAGCGTAATGATAAAATTTTTAGATCCATGCCAGTTAGTTTCCTGGCCTGGAAGGACTGGTGCCTTTCTGAATTTCGTTTGCAATCCTTCAGGTTACCTGTAAATCTCCGCGATGATTTTCTTGCTTGGAGTTCTAGGCTTGTCTAATTTCCTTTGGCTGGTTTCTCACCGGCCTTGCTCTTTTGTTTGCTTTGTTCCTGTTTAATATATTTCCCAGCGGGGGTTTCCCCTGTTATTTCCTCTCAAAAACTAGTGAGATTAACAGTGACAAAAAATGAAGTGTTTGCAAGGCGAGATCCTGCTCAACATCCCTGCAAGCAAGGAGTGGAAGATGCTCAACAACAATGAGATCCTGGGGAAGATCTACCCGAGATGCTGTTGAGCGCCGAGTATTTGCAGGGTGACGTTAGCCCTGGAAGCCTCAGGATCTTCAGGCTTGGACCTGGCAAGTGAACTTTAGCTTTTTTATCAACTCCGTCAAAAGCTTCAGTTTGCAATTCAGATGTTTCCATATGTACTACCAGTATGTATGACAATCTGATCATACTGTAAGAAACTCATATTCCTCTGAATTGCAGCACTGAACCAATTGGCTATAGAATCGGTCCAGAAGGTCGAGAACGTTGAGCCAGGCCGGTGCATCAGTTACAAAGTTATCCGCCGTGAGCGGAGGGAGATGTATGACCCCTACGATGTCATCTCCTTTGTCAGCCGGACCGTCACACCTAGCGCGTCTGGATCCCAGGTCGTTGGACTACAGTACACTCGTAGATTCAACCAGAGCAGTGGGTCAAGGTCTTTTGGTCCATCTCCCCCCAAAAAGTTAGCTCAATGAGGGGGTGCTCCCTCACCCTTATAAACCATGCTCAAACCCTCTCCACAACCGATGTGGGACTATTCCCAACAATCCTCCCTCACACATCGGGCCGAGATTATCTAGGAACCACCTAGGCTGCTTGGGCTCTGTACCAATTGTCAACCAGACCGCCACACCTTAGTGCGTTTGGATCCCAGTTCGTTGGACTGCAGTACACTCGCAGGTCTAACCCCCGCGGGCTAAGGTCTCTTGGGCCATCTCCCCCTATAAAACTAACTCAATGAGGGGGTGCTCCCTCACCCTTGTAAACCATGCTCAAGCCCTCTCCACAATCGATGTGAGACTATTCCCAACAATCCCCCCCTCACACATCGGGCCGAGATTATCTAGGAACCACCTAGGCTGCTTGGGCTCTGATACCAATTGTCAACCGGACCGCCACACCTTAGTGGGTCTGGATCCCAGTTCGTTGGACTGCAGTACATTCGCAGGTCCAACCCAAGCAGCGGGCTAAGGTCTCTTGGACCATCTCCCCCCATAAAGCTAACTCAATGAGAGGGTGCTTCCTCACCTTTGTAAACCATGTTCAACCCCTCTTCACAATCGATGTGGGACTATTTCCAACATCCTTCTGCCCCGTCCCGGGGGAAAGAAGGTGAGCAATGCGTCGCAGAATGGAAGGCCGAGTTTGAGCCACTTTCCCTGATCGTCCCGCCACCTCAGACAGCCAGGGATGCTGCCCTTGAATTCCTCAAGTCGCTTGAATCATGTGGTGCCTGCAACTAGTGCATGCTAGAAATGCCAAGGATGGAAAATGCAGAACAATATCGTTATATTGAGTTAGCCAATATATATTGCACAGCAGTACTATATCAGAGAAAACAAAACCTACATGTAATATACTATACTACATGTCCTCAAAAAGCGAAGAATCTTGGGATGCTGTAGTGAGTTCACAATGTGTAATATGTTCCCCTGTAGCCTGGAATCATGTATGGTTGTCAATTTGTCACTCTTCAGGACAATTACAAACAGGTAAAATTATCATTGTTCTTGTCAGTTACTTCAGTCTAGTGTTAGAATCTTTATTAAGTCCTTAGGAAATCTAAAATGAGAAGTTAAAGTCAACAATGCTACGGAAGTCTTCATGTCTATCTCATGAGCAGTGTCTGATGTTTCCAGCCTGTAGACAGAAGACTTGGCAATTCTAGCAGGATTCTGTTGGATATTACAGAATTGTAGGACAAGTAACGACATGACCTGTATATAGATAAGTAGCACTGACTAAACTATGTGATCATGACTACGAGTGATATATAGGGGTGTTTAGGACAGCTCTAGCTCCACCAAAATCTGTGGAGTTGGTAAAGTAGGGTATTTCTAGCTCTAGAAATTTATGGAGCTGAAACTGTGGGTATATTAAGAGTGTTTAGGTAGATAATCTTGTTTACATTTTAGATTAAAAATATAAACTTAGTTCATTTTATTTTAGCCTATAAGTTTCAGATCTAAGCTGGAGTTGGGATCTGGAGCTCTCCCAAACAGAGTCATAAAAGGGAGATGTGACTCCGAAAGGTCAAATTTGACAGCTACAGAAATGGCCACTTGAATATTTTGCCAATGAGAGGGATTGATGAAACAACTTTATATTACAGGGTTACAAACAGAATGCAATAAATAGCTCAGTGGCTCAGCTGAAGCAAGGCATGATGTGAATTTCAGTAAGCATAAAAGGTCTGTCTTGATGCGGACTTAAGAATTACGGAATTGCTATAGTTCAGATGTTTAAACGTATTACAATATTTTTTTTCTACGTGTGTAATATTTTTTGCTAACGCGTGCAACATTTTTTTTCGACAAACAGTAAAATACGGCATAGTAAACGGATGTTGCAAGCATTAAAAAAATGTTGCACGCGTCGGAAAAAAATGTTTCAAACGTTGAAAAAAATTATTGCAAGAGACGTCCGATGAAATACACAGTATCAGACGTCCGAGCCTTAGTTCTTATCGGCAATGATACTATACATACGTCCGATGCTTTGGACGCTTGGATCACGTTTTATTCAGCACACTATGCATGGCCTAGCCTGGCCTGCGAATCTGCGATACCGATATGATAGTACCGTGTCTCTCCGGAATCAGCTTTCCCCTCTCATCTACTGCGACCCACGCGAGCTATGCAGATGCTGGGGGAGGCCTCCCCATGGACGGGGACCCTAGCCGGTGTGGTGGCGGCCATGGTGCTGCTGTGGCTGGCCGCCTAGACAGTGGAGTTGACCTGGTGGATGCCGCAGCGGCTGGGTCGGTCCCTGCGGGCCCAGAGCCTCAAGGGCATGTGGTACCGCTTCTTCACCGGTGATGTGGCAGAGAACGCCCTGCTCAACCGGGAGGCCTGGTCGAAGGCCCTGCCGCCCCGGCTGCCACGACATCATACCATGCATGCTACCCATGTTCTGCAACGCCATTAAGGAGCACGGCAATATATCGTCTACTCGAGTCTAGAAATTCTCTCTCTCGTTTTCCAATATGTCCAAAACGGATACTTTTGTGTTGTAAAAGTGTATTTATTTTGTTGCCCTTTGTTTGTTGCAATGGATTGCGAAACAGGTTATTTTGAGATGTTGCACCGGGTATTTTTTATTGTTGCATGTGTATCGCTAAAATGTTATAGGGCTGCAACATCGTTTTTCATATATATATTTGTTGTTTTTGAATACCTTTACACTATTTTTTCAAATAGGTTGGGCATGGGATTGCCAATTGTTGCACATTTCTTTTTTCAAATTTAATATTTTATTTTGTTGCAAATATTTTCTCTGATTATTGCATGAGCAACTGTAAAATGTTGCAACTATTCTTTTCAAATATTTTTTTTGAAATAAAAGGTAGGAGCTCTGCCATGCATTAAAGGAGGAATAGTCTGGAACAATAGCAGTGTGAGCTCACGACAGAGGCGCACCCTGAAATCAAAGCATTACAATATAAACCCGAAACAAAAAACTCTCCCCTGGTATCAGAACGACCCAACAAGGGTATTGATAACAGACATCCATCTTGTTGGAATAGAGGTTCATCCAGTGATTGTCTAACTGATATGTTGGGAGTTGATTTCGCAGTCTGACAGCCCCCTTGTGCTCGGCCCCTGTTGCCGCAACGTCCCTACGTTTAGCTATGTACCTGTAAGATCATTGCTCTATTGCGGCTCTAGAAGAAGCACCATCCTTCTGCTATTTATGTCCTGGGTGATTTGATGGAAGATCGACTGTGAAGTCTTGTAAGCATTTGTAAAAATTCTTGCATTTGTTTCTTTCCATAAATTCCAGAATGAATATATTAGAACCCCATCTACACGCTTATGAGATTCTCGTGGCACTACTTAACAGACCATGCTCCACCATTGCGAGGCATTTATCCCTGATCGTGGGATTAGAAGGTTGAGCCACAACCATGAGAAAAGCTTCCTCCAAATCTGCCTAGCAAAAGGACAGGCTAGCAGAAGATGCGTTGACGATTCTGTTTCTGAGCTGCAGAGTGGACACCAGGTGCACTGAGGCCAACCTCTAGCTGCTAGTCTGTCTGTTGTGAACAACCTATCCTGGATAAAGAGCCATGTGAAGAATTTATACTTGTTTCCTGCACTGGCCTTCCAGATTATCCTATAGTTGTGATCTGGCACCGTCCCATGGAACTGGGCCCTGTACGCCAACTTCGCTGAGTACTCCCCATTTGTCGTCCACTTCCAGACTATATATGTTATCTGTGGAGTCTCGGCATAGGTGTACCTATCGGGTTACCTGCCACAGTCGGACGTAGTCATGGAGCTGTGTGGCGTTCGTGATCCTCCGAATGCCTGTGAGCCACGAATTATTGTGGAGCTCATCATGAACGAAATTCGTCTTTGTCCTAGCTAATTGGTAACAAAGAGGTGCAACGTCCTTTGGTGTAGCTTTGTTAAGCTAGGGTGAGGTCTAGAATCTGGCCGTCCTGCCATCACCAAGAATGATTCTAGTGCTCACTTGGAAGAGGGAACTATCTATGGCATCACACGGAGCGCCCATTCCCACCCAAGGCCTCTGTCGATTTTTCCATTCATGCCACAACCAGCGAAGTCGGAGGGCTCTACCGAAACACTCAAGATCCTTTAAGTTGAGCCCCCTAAATATTTTGTCCTGCATACAATTTTCCAATTCACCAAGTAATGACCCTGTGCACATGAATCGTCCCCCTTCCAGATGAAATTCCTCCTGATCCTGTCAAGTTTTTTGGTTGCCCACTTGGAGAGTGGTAGAACCGAGATGTGATAGGCGGCTAAGGCTATGAGGACCAAATCTGCCAGAATGAGATGCACTGCCCTAGATAGAAGCTTCCCTTTCTAGCCTACAAGTCTTGCGCCTGCCTTGTCTTAGATTGGCTGGATATCTATTTTCTTGAGCCTTATCGAACGCAGTGGCAACCCTAAGTACTTGCAAGAGAAATCCCTCCTTTGCGCCGGGATAATGCGGAGCACGTTTGCTAAATTTATACCTTTGCATCTAATGGGGTAGATTTCGAATTTGCGGAAGTTTGTCTGCAAACCTGATGCCACCCCAAAGACAAACAATAGCGACATAATGGTCTATAGGTCCTAAGGGAATGGTTTGGCGAAGATGGTGACATCATCCACGTAAAGGGATGTACGAAGAGTTGCCCACCTAGTCGGCAAAGGTTCTAAGAAACCTTCCCGAAGACCTTTTCTATGAAGAAACATTCGACCTGGAGCTCCATTGAGGAGGACTTTTGAAGATGACGATGCTAGGATTATCGAGATCCACTCTTGCCATTGCGGACCAAAGCCCATCTGTTGCATGAGCTCGATGAGATAGTCCCAACTGACGGAATCAAACGCTTTGGATATGTCGAGCTTAAGAAAGATGGATGGGATCCTTTTCCTGTGCAACTCCTTGATTAGGTTATGCACATAGAGGAAATTGTCTTGTATGGACCTGGTTTTGATGAAAGTTGACTGGCTAGGCAAAACCATCTGATAAAGAACTTTGGCCAATCTGTTGGCCAAAATCTTGGAGAAAATTTTACCAACGCTGTGGATGGGATCGATAGGTCTGTAATATGAAATCGTGTCTGTGTCCTATTTTTTGGCAAGCAACATAATGTATGTAGAGTTGAGGAGGTGAAAATAAATGCCTCGCAGGTTGTAGAATTGATGGATAGCTGCCATTAGATCTTCTTGTATGCATGACCAACAAGTTCTGTAGAAAGCCCCAATAAACCCATCAGGGCCTGGTGCTTTTTCTGGAGGAAGCAAAAAAATGACGTCCTTCACCTCTTCCAACTGAAAAGGTTCTTCAAGCATCTGTAGGTCTCTAGATTCTATGTGTAGGGCTGACCAAT
Source organism: Guadua angustifolia (assembly GCA_036346375.1). NCBI lineage: Eukaryota > Viridiplantae > Streptophyta > Magnoliopsida > Poales > Poaceae > Guadua > Guadua angustifolia. The sequence goes on along the minus strand of CM070516.1, from coordinate 13,476,874 downwards.
TCAGAGTGTTTTCTCTGGGGACCTTGGCTCCCAAATGTTCGGAGAAGAACTGAAAAACGGCCTGATGCTTTTCCTGCTGGTCTTTGAGAATGCTCGTATCTGTGTGAAGGGATTGGATGTAGTTCTTGCGTCTGCGCGCATTGACTCTGATATGGAAGAACTTAGTGTTTGCATCCCCTTCCCTGATGTGAGTCATCCTCGAGCATTGACGAAATCGCATTCTTTGAACAACTGCTAGACCAAGGAGCCTGTTGCACAAGTCACCTCTAAGCTTCCTTTCTAGAATGGAAATATGTCATCGCTCCTCTGCACTGTCGAGTTGGAAAATTAGCTCACTAGCATCGCAAATTGTAGTTTCATGTTCCCCATCTTCTACTTGCTCGATTCCCTGAGAGCTTTAGCAGTCCTAGCTTGCTTTATGTGTAGTCTAAGCATGGCATCCTACGTTTGAACCAGCCTGGCCCAAGAGGATTGAACTACCTGGGTGAAATCAGGCATTCTCGTCTAGAAGGATTTGAACCTGAATCCTTTATATGATGGTGTTAAACTACACCAAGCAAGAGCAGGGGACAGTGATCTGACACAAGCAATGATAGGGCCTACAGATGGCTATCAGGGAAGATGAGGTCCCAGTCTTTTCAAGCAAATATCCCATCAATTCTTGTTAAATTGGAATTATCCCTGTCATTTGACCAAGTAAATATCCTACTATTCAGCCTAATTTCTTTGAGCTCCGCATTGTCTATGGTCCTCCTGAAGGCTCCCATAATCCTCCTATTGATGTTAGCATTGTTTTTGTCAGCTGCCTGATAAATCATGTTGAAAACTCCTATAATTAGCCACTCGTTGCACACCTGTCCTTGTAAGTTTTCAATTTCCTGTAAGAACAATAGCTTTTCAGAGTCGAGTTGGGGACCGTATACCACTGAGCAAGACCTTATGGTTCCGTCGAGTTTCACCTATATGGATGCTGATAAAATGTTATTCTTTGTTATAATGTCATTTATGTGGTAATGGTCGTCTGATACTGCCAACAAGATTCCTCCCCTTATGCCGTTAGCTAGAAGGTAGTAGTAAGAGTGAGAGAAACTGTTACCAAGTAACTAAGCTATTAGGGTGTGGTCTATGACCTACAATTTTGTCTCTTGCAAGCACACAATGGTTGCTCTGGATTCACAGACCAGCTTCCTTATAACTGCCCTCTTTGCCATGGAATTACATCCTCTGATGTTCCAGCTTAGCAGCCTGCAGTTTACCTATGACATGAATTTCTGACACATACTCCTCCCAAATATGCTGATTTGGGAGTCACCCATGACACAGCGCTGACGATCCCCTAGATCCCTTAGGAAGCAGGGATCTCCCATGAGGCCACTCCGGTAGCCTGCATGATATCTTTGGAGTGTGCAAGCCCAGCTGTCGATGATTGGGATCGCCAACCGCAGAAATGAAACAGGGGTTAGTGAGACTTGGGACCCAAGCGGGGCTTGGCTCAACGAGGAAAAGGGCTCGACGTGCTGGAGGTCGGAGCTAGGCGACAGCGAGCGTGAGACGAGGATTTATACTGGTTCGAGCCCCTGCGAAGGTAATAGCTCTACTCCAGTCGCCCTGCGGTAGTGATCTTTGTTACTATCGAGTACAGATGTGTATTACAGCTCAAGCTTGACAATGGCGATGTCTAGTGCTCGAGTTCTTGTGTCCTGTCCTTCAGGCTGTGCATCCTTAGCCTTATAACCTCCCTGCTCGCAACCGACGGGAGATATTCCCGGGTAGTGGCCTTCATACGCATTGTGGGCCGGCAGTAACCGCCCCGGACTTGTCGTGAGTGCCTGCTTCACTCCCCACGATCCCACGTCTTGGCAACCGCCGAGTAAACGCTCGTCCCAGAAATCCGGGGGACTCCGGCACGAACGAGGGCCGACCCGAGCTCAAGGTCGTGTGAGGCCGTGCTCGCGGTGGTACGCGCCCTAGGTCGAGTGCCTCGGCATTTGTCCAGGTCGTGGTCGGGGCCTTTGTCTTCTTGCTTTGAGGCCCCCTTCTTCCTCCGACCAAAGCTCCCTCTCGATCGTCATGGCCAAACTCGGGAAAAGCTCTCTGACGGTGTCGAGGATGAAAGAGCTCGAGAGCCTGGGGCTGCTGGATCAATATTCATGGCGACTGCCGGACGGGGAGACCGAGCCGCAGCCACGGGACGACGAGCTCGTTAGCACGAAGCAGTACATGCTCTTCGGCCTTCGGACGCCGGAGAGTGAGTTCCTCGCAGACGTCCTCACCGTCTGCGAGATTGAGTTGATCAATCTGGTACCCAACTCCGTCCTTCTGCTTTCCATCTTCTCTCACCTACGCGAGGGGTTCCTTGGAATCCTTCCCACCCTCTCGCTGTTTTTTCGCTTCTTCTCCCTTTTCCGCACCGGGAAGGACCCCGTGGTCGGGTGCCTCTACTTCCGGCAGCGGACGGGAATTTCATGGTCCTTCCCGCAAACGCTATCATGACTCCTCGCCCGTGGTCCGAGCGATGGTTCTATCTCGAACGGGCGAGGCGGCGGCTACCGGAGTTCAAGGGTACGCCGACGGAAGAAGGAGACCCGAGTCAGGCGACACGACGACGACCAAGAGGCCATCGCGACCATCCACATCTGCGCCACGCGAGGTCTCACCGGGCAGGCCATCGCCAACGACTTCCTAAGAGGTCGGGTGTTCCCCCTGCGGCGGAGGGAGCACCCCTTTTACGAGATCCAAGGTCACGATGACGTGACTCACGAAGGGACGGTCGGTAAGTTGTGTTGCCTCAATATTTGTTGCGGATTTGCTCCCTGGTTCCTCTTGATGACTTGGTCTCTTTAGCAGCACCGAGGGAGTCCTGGATCGCCGCCCGAATGAACGAAATGTTCGGGAAGGCCACGAACGACTATACCCTCGACGAGCCCGTGCCGAGGAATGTACTGCGCCACAAAGACGAGGTAGGCCTCCCCGACCAAGAACTCAACTCGAGTGTCCAAGAGGCTTTTCTTGAACCCCGCATGCTCGCAGGATCACCTAGAGCTGACCGAGACAGCCAGGAGGATGCTTCCACTGCCCGGCGGTGACAAGGGCAAGAAGGGGAAGAAGAGGCCTGTCGTGCCCGGGGCAGACCGCCAGGTGGTGAAGAAACCTCACGTCGTTGGGGTGACCGAGCCACGGTAAGGATTCCCACGGCCAAGCCCCCAGGTTCCTTGCTCGTGCTCATTCGCCTTCTGATTTGGGCCCCCTTTCGCAGCAACAGAGCGCGGCCGCTGCCGCCAGGACCTCGAGCCCCTAGCCAGCCCAGGGCGCCCAAGGTCGGGCTTCTGTGTCCGCCATGGATGACGAGACCCTGCATGAGCTCCGAGGTCCCAGTGCCTGGGCGCGAAGCTAAGTGCCCTGCAAAGATCGGGCAAAGAAGACTCTGTGCCGCCCTCGACAAGGCGGAGGCTGATGACTCAGGTGAGTTTTTTGGCTTTTCAGTTCGCTCTGCCCCCTCCGTGTTTTTCCTACTTAGTGTCTGTTCTTGATCGCAGACCTCGAGCATCCGCGCTCGAAACTTGCCCGTTTTGACGATGGCTATTATCCAGGGCGAGTCCGAGTCCGAGGAGGAGGCGGCAGACTCCGCAGCTTGGCCCAAGGCTGCCCTCGTGCCGCCGCACTTCTTCTGGGCCCCCGAGCTGGGCCCCGGTCGACGACTACGACCAAGGGATCGATGAATCAACCGAAGAGATCCAGCCCGCGACAAGTGAGGATTACGGCACCGGCGAGGCCTATGACTCAGCCGCTGTTGCCGATCCTCCCGAGGTCGGCGCGGGAGGCACCCAGAGCACCGTGGTCGCAACCGTGGCGGCGCCCCAGGCTCTCCCGACCTCGGCCGCTCCGGGTGCCAAGGTCGTGATGCCGCCGACCGCCGAAGACGGCCACTCCGAAGAGGCACCGCAGACTTGCCCAGCTACAGCGGTGCCGGGCGCTACGGTCGTAGCACCCCAAGCCACGGAGGTCGAGTGCGCCGCGGAAGATAGCGTAGCGGATCCGGCCACCGCTCCCCCGGCGCCAGAGGCAAGCGAAGCCCTGACCACGGAGGTCGGGGCCAACGCTGCTGTCGCCCCCGTCCCTGCCGGCGAGTTGAGCCCGCCAAGGGAGGCGACAGAACACCAGGCCGCCACCGGCGTGGAGACTGAGGGTCTTGGCCCAAGCGCGTCGGGGGTGGTCGCCGACGAGGAGGAGATTTCCCGTGACCGTATTGACGAGCGCGAGGAATTCACCCGCGCAAGCCTTGAGACCCGTCTTCACGAGGTAAATACCCCATCGCACACCTTGCTGCATGTTAGCTCTAGTCCTCTTGTTTCTATTCTCATTTTTACCTTTCCTGTCGCGAAGACGATTGGCAACGTCTCCCAAGGTCTGAAAGGCCTTCAAGAGCACGCCGCCGTGCTGAAGAGCCTCATGGACGTGGTGGAGGCGCGGGAAGCCGAGCGCTCCAAGATTATCTTGACCATCGAGGTCGAGCAGGAGGAGCTCGAGCAGAAGACCAAGGAGCTCGACGACCTGCGCGCGACGATGAGGGGGCAGGAGGTAGCTCACGCCGCCAAGCTCGAAAGGGCGAACCTCCGAAGCGAAAGGCGCTATAAGGCCGTGGAGCAAGAGCGCGCACGGTCGGCTAAGGCGCTCGAGGCCGAGCGGGCCAAGCTCGAAGCGCTGGAGAAGGCTTCCGCGGAGAAGGCATCTCCCGAGCTTGAGGCCAAGACCCTGCAGCTCGAGGAGGAGCTTGAGCGCTGCCAAGAAGGCGCCGAGACCGAAAGCGGGCGTGGTCGAGGCTCGAGAAGGCCGCCACGCGAGCAAAGGCCCATGGCGGGCGCCCGAGCTCGAGGCCAAAATCCTCGAGTTTGAAGGAAAACTCGAGCGCGCCAGCAAGGCGCTCGAGGCCGAGCGGGCCAAGGTCGAGGTGTTGGAGAAGGTTTCTGCGGAGAAGGCGTCCTCCTCGGCGAAGGCATCCCCTGAGCTCGAGGCTAAGATCCTGGGGCTCGAGGAGAAGCTTGGGCGCGCCAGCAAAGCAGCGAGGAGCGCCCTTGCTCAGCTTGAAGACGAACGGCACCGAGCGTCGGACGCCACCAAGGAAGCCCTCCAGTACCAGAGCGAGATAGCGACCCTGAGGGCCAAGGTAGCCACGCTCGAGCAGGAGAAGCTTGCCCGCGAAATGGCTGACCTGTAAAACACGATTAAGAACAAAATGTTCTAATAGAGCTAAATTTCTTTTGGAGAACAAAGAAATCCTTGTCTTGATTTAAATTCATAGCCGAGGAAACTTGGAGTTCACCCTTTCCGCTCTTAGTCCGAGACTTCTTAGGTCGTGTGCCGATAGGATAGCCTTATCCAGCCCCCGTTGGGTCCAAGGTCGAGCAACGCCGGCATGGGACACAAGACTTAGACTCGGGCAATCGACCACGACCTGCAGAGTTGAGGAAAGGTTCGCAGGGAAAGAACGTGACAAAAGCGAGTTCAATAAAGAGATGATCGCACTCAGACTAACGTTCGAATCACGACCACGACCACGCACACTGCTCAACGGTCAAAACCGCGAGGCTTTTGGCTCGAGCCCGGGCACAGGGGAGAGCCAGATTGCGAATAGATTCGGCTTACGTTTAGCTCGACCACTGGGGGTGAACGTTAAGGTCGCGAGGCTTTAGACCAAGAGCGAGTGCACGGTGCACGAAGTATCGGGAAACAATGACAGTGTAGTTACAAACAAAAAAGTTATACAGGACGAAAATAGAAGAACAGCTTTACTGAAAATTTAAGGTATAGAGGTTACACATAAAACTTCCGGTCGATCTATGTTCCACGAGCTAGAGAGCTCTCGCCATCGGGCATCGCTAGCCTAGAAGCCCCGTGCGATCTGCTGAAACGACTCTATAGGGGCCCTCCCATTGCGGGGATAGCTTGTTGGTGTTGGACGAGCCCCGAATCCATCTCAAGGCTAGGTCCCCAACAAGGAGCTTCCTAGGTCGTACCGACCGAGACGCATGTCTGCGAAGAGCTTACAGGTAGTGCGTTGATCGTAGCAGTGCACGACATCTTACTTCTTCTGCGAGGGTAAGGTCGAGAGACCGTTCGTGCTCGAGTCGACTCAGTCGATTGTCGACTCGGCAGAGCCCAACAGAACCTTAGGAGGCGGACGGCTTCAAGATCAACATGAGCCGAAGGGAGTGGACCTCGGGCTCGGTGGACCGTGGTACGAATAGACCATAAGACGGGGAAGTTCGCCCACCTGTGTCTTGCCGTAGCGCTCGAGCTCATCTCGCAACTCGCTTCTTGACGCTCGAGGATTTGGCCGCTGGCGTGTTCCACCGCCTCCGCTGTTCGGGGTGAGCCACAGAAGCAAAGCACACTTTGATGCCGAGGCCCTCGCAAAACTCCTGGAACAACTCACTGGTAAACTGAGTACCGTTATCAGTGATAATCTTTGCATGGGACCCCGTACCTGGTGACCACAAATAAGCGGAAGAAACGGACGGCCGCCCGAGCAGTGATGGTCGAGACCGGCTCAGCTTCAATCCACTTGGTAAAAGTGTCCACAGCAACGAATAGGAACTTCTTACCGCCGACCGCCTGAGGAAAAGGGCCGAGGATGTCCAAATTTCGTGTCGAGAAGGGCGAACAAGCGGGATAGTCTGCAGCTAGCGTATGCGGTTGATGCGACTTCGGGCGTGAAATCGGCATGCTCGACAAAGCGGACAATGTCACGAGCATCCCGGTTACCAAGGCCGCAATACCCCATACGGAATGCCTTGCCGACCATCGTCCTGTACGAAGAGTGCACTCCGCAGAGGCCTGAATGAATGTCATTTAACAGGTACTTACCCTCCTCCGTAGAGATGCACCGTGTTAGAATGCTGGAAATGTTCCGCCTGTAGAGCGTCCCCCCGAGGAGCGTGTACAAACTCGTCCGGCGCTTGGTCCTGCTCCTCTCGGCAGGGTCGGGCGGTAGGTCGCCCCTTGCAAGGAAGTTAAGGATTGGTTCAGCCCAGGAGGGAGTACCTTCGACCACGGTGAGCAAGACCTCCTGGGAAGAGATCGAGGGAGCCACCATCGTCTCTAGGATGACATCGGGCGGGACCTCGTCGTCGGAGGAGGCGAGCTTGGAGAGGAAGTCGGCACCCATGTTGTGTCTCCTTGGTATGTGCTGGAGCTCCAGGTTCTGAAACCATTTCTCCATCTTGCGCACCTCGGCTAGGTACTTCGCCATTGAGTCATCCGAGCACTGGTACTCCTTGTTGTACTGATTGACGACGAGCTGGGAGTCGCCTTTAACGACCAACCGACGCACGCCCAACGCTTTGCAAGCTCGTAGGCCCGCCAAGAGAGCTTCATACTCGGCCACATTGTTGGTCGCTGGAAACTCAAAGCGAACTACGTACCTCAAGTGGTCGCCGCGTGGGGTGAGAATAAGAATTCCAGCCCCCGAGCGCTTGAAGGACCTCGAGCCGTCGAAGAACATGGTCCAGGGCTTTTCTTCCTCGACCTCTGGATCTAGCGCAGGTTGCGACGTCTGCTCGACCACGAAGTCGGCAAGCGCCTGCGACTTGATGGCCGTTCTTCGACGGGAGTAGAAGAACATCGCCATTGTCACGACGACTTGATGGCGTCCTTAGGAGTCTGCGGGTCACGGCCGTCCGCAGCTTCTCCCGCGCCATGACTGTCTGCCATCGAGACGTGTCGTTCACGTGGTGGTGGCGAGGGTGAAAACAGGGACGCGGAGTCAGAGTCCGCGCCCACGCTCGAGGAATGTCCGTTGACGAAGCGCGCCATGCTCCCAAGATCTTGGAGTTTTCCTAAAAATGAGCAAAGCCAATCGGACCCCACGGTGGGCACCAGCTGTCGACGATCGGGATCGCCAACCGCAGAAATGAAACAGGGGTTAGTGAGACTTGGGACCCAAGCGGGGCTTGGCTCAACGAGGAAAAGGGCTCGACGTGCTGGAGGTCGGAGCTAGGCGACAACGAGCGTGAGACGAGGATTTATACTGGTTCGAGCCCCTGCGAAGGTAATAGCTTCATCGATCGCCTGCGGCAAAGGATCTTTGTTACTATCGAGTACAGATGTGTATTACAGCTCAAGCTCGACAATGGCGATGTCTAGTGCTTGAGTTCTTGTGTCCTGTCCTTCAGGCTGCGCATCCTTAGCCTTATAACCTCCCTGCTCGCAACCGATGAGAAATATTCCCGGGTAGTGGCCTTCATACGCATTGTGGGCCGGCAATAACCGCCCCGGACTTGTCGCGAGCGCTTGCTTCACTCCCCACGATCCCACGTCTTGGAAACCGCTGAGTAAACGCTCGTCCCGGAAATCCGGGGGACTCCGGCACGAACGAGGGCCGACCCGAGCTCAAGGTCGTGCGAGGCCGTGCTCGCGGTCGTACGCGCCCTAGGTCGAGTGCCTCGGCATTCGTTCTGGTCGTGGTCGGGGCCTCCTGAGCTTGGGAGCCCACTGACCGTACGCTGACCGGTCAAGGGACGCCCAGCCCTCGTCACCAGCTAAGTCAGCGAAAGCCTGTAGGACTTCATCTGGGAGCGGTGTGTCAAAAAGCTACATGTAGCGCTAGAGTGACTTGTCATCCATCTTAGCATTTGCTGGTAGTAGTCCTAACTTCTTGGCAAGATAATATTGTGCTTTTTCCGTGGAGGACATCTTTGCAGTCATCTTGTTGGCGAGCCACACACTGCATCTTTCAGTCTGCCTTGCTACAGGCTTTTTTGTCAAAGAGCATACAGCTTGGCCCGGAAAAACTGGGGCTGGAATGTTTGCTTTGATGTACCTACAAAATTCTGTGAGGTTGCCTTCATACACTCCCACCTTACTGTTCTGATGAATTACCCTATTGCCTATAACATGATTTCCAAAAGTCTCGATCATAGTGCCTGTAAAATGATTTTCCAAAGTCGCCATGTTAATCTCATCAATCATCGGGTCTTTCCTGTGATCATCTAGGTTGGCGGTCGTGCAGTTGAAGTACATGGTGTCCTCATTTTGACTAACCCAGTGTGGAGTCAGCCTGCATTTGGGAGTCAGTGCACACAGAGGGAACTGACTCACTGATATTGCCGAGTGTCAGGGACTTAGGCATAGAAATGTCCCTAGGCAGTGCAATGTTTATTCTTTCAGCGATCATTCTGGCTGAATGTTCAGAGCTAGGCGAGTCAGGTACCATGCAGACTCTTCCATGTGGTTGCGTTGCCTGCGAATCTAAGGCCTTCGCGGGATGCTGTGTTGGTAGTAGTTTCTTTGCCAAGGTAGAACGTGTGTGAGTTCCTGCACCTTGGTATGACCCGTGTGTCCTGGAGTGTCCCCCTTGACAGCGTAGGAATGGAGGCGCTGATAGTTTTGTCTGCTTGGAGGGACATCCCAGCCTGAGGGTCGACGACACCACCCATTTCCTCCTGGGGGAGATCTGTCCCTGTACCTATCCTGGTGGCGAAGGTAGGGTGGTCCCCGAGTCCGGGGCATCCCATCGACGACTCACAACATCCAGTTGAAAACATATTGCTTTGGCCACTCTTGACCAGCGGATATGTCGGACATCTCCCCGATATCACTATGATCTAAGCTAAGTCCATTTCGTCAAGGAGGCGTCACTCCCTTCGGAGGTTCGAAGTCAAGAACCTGATCCATATGTAACAGGACTTTGTAAGCCAGCAATCTTGGAGGTGGCCTTTGCAGCGAAGGCCCCTCAATACAGAGCTCTGGAAAGTCTTCAAATGGAGGGTTTGTCCTGAAAGGCTCTTCAATGTAGAGCATGGTTACTTTAGGGATAACCGAAGCATCCCTTGCCCACATCCACACACAGATGTAGGCTGTCTCAATGTCGTTGAGCACAGCTGGTCAAGTTTTACGTCAACTAATCCTGTGCCCTGCAATAGAGGGGTGATGGCCTGAATGGACCATGCATGCTGTGGGACACCTTCAATGCATAAGCGAATCTTGAACCTCACTTTAGCCACAACTGCTAGAGCTTGGCGCGTTCAAGGCATGATCTTAAGCTCAATTCCTTCCTCCAGGAACCTAGGCTCTGCTAGCATGTCAGCTCGAAGTTGCATAGAGCCACAATGTACAAAGTAGCTCCTGGAAGCGTAGACTGAGACATTGAGCTCGTCCCTGTTAACCTAGAATCTGTCATCTAGAATCCCTTGGACCTGTCAAACCAAGCTCTCCCGGTCCCCTAGTGAGTGCACCAAAACTGCGAACCTCGCGAACCCCCTCTCTTTGGAAGCGATGATAGGCACCTAAGGGATGTGGCAGGAGACAAATTCTGGCCTGTCATTGGGGTCCCATGGCCTGGACTTGGTGTCCCCCTATGAGTGAAGACTGTGTTGCTTTGGAGGCCCTTGGGAAGAAGCTGACGAACTTTACTTTAAGTGGCACCAGCGCTCCTTATGGCCGAATATACCGCAGAGAAGGCATTTTGTAGGGGCTGAACAGGAAACAATGTAGTCGCTGGCTGCTAGACAATTGAAACAGCGACCTCTGGCTTGGACTTTCAATAGAGCTAGGAGCTCTGATGATCCTGAACTGGTGGTTGGAGCCGCTTTATGATGGTTAAAACTCCCCTTTCTCCAGAAGTATCTAGGCTTGACCTGCACCCATCCATCCGATTGAGTATGAGCAGCTGCATTTGCTATGGCACCAATCGGTGTAGCTGCTGACCTTGACTCCATATGAGCTGTCTTGTCTGAATTTTTATTGTTCCTGGGGGAATTGATGATGTCCTGCAGGAGCAAAGGAAACACAGCTTGGCCTAACTGGGAATCCTTTGGCGAGATATCTTCAAGCCTATCAATCTCTGCTATCCCAGATCTACAAAGCAGGCACACAGACTGAACCCTGGTAGGCGCCTTAGGATTTGAAGAGTTGGGAGGCAGCGCACCCGGGATGTGAGGACAACCATCAACGCCGCCGCGATGAGATGACCGAGCTACATGAAGGCCCCTATGCTGGGACTGAGGTGCCGCTTGCGGCATGCTGCCCTCTGCTGTCGAGACAATACGCCCAGGCGAGGCCACCATCTAAGCGCCCTCAAAGAACCCATGTACCTGCGCTTGAGCCATAACCGGCAGATCTGCCATTTCTGGAACCACTTCATCATCATCTGAGCACCAAACCTCCCTTTCTGGAGAACCAAAGGAGAGGGAGGAAGCAACACAAATTAACTGCAAAGAGGACCTAGGAGACGAGGTGTTGACTGACTTGGGTGAGTTTGCACCCGGCTAGGGAAGAAAGGAAGGAGGATTTGAAGCCTGCAAGGGTTAGGAGGGTGGGACATCGGCGGCGACTATGGCAGCTGGGGAGGAATGCAGTCTAGGCGAAGGTGAAGGAGATGGCATGTTCTTTTCAAATATTAAAGTATTGTGTTTTTGTAACTTTCTTTTATTTGTAATGTCTGAACCATTTTAAAATCTAACTACGTTCTATACTCATGGTTTCATATAATTTATATTTTTTCTTGATATTCCTACTATTATTGTTCATTTTGTTGTAAGCAGTGATTACAAATATTGCATTTATTATTAAAAAATATTGCGACGACGCGTTCGATGGGAAGCGTCCAATTCATAGTCCCTTCCTAGAAGTATACATTTGTCAAATCATCACAGGTATTGTGAACTAAGTTATTGGTTCTCATTGTTAGCATCTTCCTCAACTCGACTGATCTGTAAAATGAGAACTGGAAGTGACTGGTGGTATGGAAAACCTTTATGTATACGTCAATTGCATCAAAAGATTGACACTGACGCTGATTACTGATTGCTTGGGGATTGTGATGTTTCCGAATTCTTTCAGGACAAGCAATGAGTACGGCCGGGACCTCAAGAGAGAAGCAACACTGACTAATAATCTACGTGATGACTGAGGAGTGAGACGTACATATTTGACTAGGAACGGTCAAAGCCTGACCTCTCCAAGATCATCGCACGGGCATTTGACTAATGAGATGACCGAGCTACATGAAGGCCCCTATGCTAGGACTGAGGTGCCGCTTGCAGCACGCTGCCCTCTGTGGTCGAGACGATACGCCTGGGCAAGGCCACCATCTGAGCACCCTCAAGGAACCCTTGTACCTGTGCTTGAGCCATAACCGGCAGATTTGCCATTTTTGGAACCACTTCTTCATCATCTGAGGACCAGGCCTCCCTTTCCGGAGAACCAAAGGAGAGGGAGGAAGCAACACGAATTAACCATGAAGAGGACCTAGGAGACGAGGTGTTGACTAACTTGGGCGAGTCTGCACTTGGTTGGGGAAGAAAGGAAGGGGGATTTGAAGCCTGCAAGGGTTGGGAGGGTGGGACATCGGCGGCGACTACGGCAGCTGGGGAGGAATGCGGTCTGGGTAAAGGCGGAGGAGACGACATGTTTTTTTTCAAATATTGAAGTGTTTTGTTCTTGTAACTTTCTTTTATTTGCAATGTCTGAACCATTTTAAAATCCAACTACGTTCTATACTTATGGTTTCATTCAATTTAGATTTTTTTCTTGATATTCCTACTGTTATTGTGCATTTTGTTGCAAGTGGTGATTACTGTCGGCGTATTTCGTCGGCAGGATTTCTCCCAGGACGGAGAATAAGGGTCGGTAGAGGGCGTCTTCGCGGTCGGACACCCTAATGGCTCTCTCTCGAGGGATTCGGGGGTCAACATATCAAAGAACACACCAATGTACCCAGGTTTGGGCCCCCAATGCGGTAACAACCCTACGTCCTGCTAGATCTTTGTTAATGTAAATTGAACCGGTTACAATGCTTTTCCCTCAGGTTTTCTGTTCATTTTTTGCTCTCTCTTTTTCCCTTTCTTTCTCTCTCAGTTTATTCCTAGTTCGTTCCACGCTCCTTCCTCATGCCTCTCCCGACCCTCTCTTCTATGCACCAGAGCTCCCTTATATAGACTGGGCTGGCTCGGGCAGGTGAGAAGGTGATATCATACTGATCTACGATTCATTTATTACACCCATCACTATAGTCCTGTCCCTCAAGCCTCATTCTCCGCGTCGCTATATGGCTTCGCCCGGTCCGCCCGGGATGTGACTTTCCTGCGACGGGTTAGGTGTGAGGCGTCAGAGGGATGGGCCGTCATCGTGTCAACAGCAGAACTCTTCGCAATCAATGGCTGACACAACGTGTCAGGGGAAGGAGACTTCGAGGCGAAGCCTCCTTCTCATCCTTTTGATCGCCCGCATGGCCTAGCTAGTGGGGCATGATCGCCTTTTCGCCGCCAAAGCCGCCACGTGGGCGGCCGCCCGGCGAGAGGGCTGATCTCCCGCGCGCCAAAGCCGCCAAGTGGGCGATCGCCCGGCGAGAGGGCTGATCGCCCACTTTGCTTTCGTCGAGCCGCCACGTGGTTTTACTTATCTGCGGCGGAGAGGGTACCCTGGCGTAAAATACACCGATAATTACAAATATTGCATGTATTATTAAAAAATGTTGTGACGATGTGTTCAATGGGAAGCTCCAATTCCTAGTCCCCTCCTAGAAGTATACATTTGTCAAATCATCACAGGTATTGTGAACTAAGTTACTGGTTCTCATTGTTAGCATCTTCCTCAGCTCGACTGATCTGTAAAATGAGAACTGGAAGTGACTGGTGGTATGGAAACCTTTATGTATACGTCAATTGCATCACAAGATTGACACTGACGCTGATTACTGATTGCTTGGGGATTGTGATGTTTCCGAATTCTTTCAGGACAAGCAATGAGTACGACCGGGGCCACAAGAGAGAAGCAACACTGACTAATAATCTGCGTGATGACTGAGAAGTGAGACGTACATGCGATCATTTGACTAGGAACGGTCAAAGCCTGACCTCTCCAAGATCATCGCACGGGCATTTGACTAATGAAAGTGACTTCCAAGCTACTATATTGTAATGGTGTCCAGACAACATGCAGCTCAGCAACCGTAGCTGACTAGCTTCAGCATTGCGTCAGACCGAGATCACGGAGAGTTCATTGGAGGCGAATTACAAAGTAACCTGGATGTATGCAACTGCTGATTTCATGGCCTGAAATTTAGGCAACAAGATATCGTTAAAACACAATAGTAACAAGTGTTTTTACCTATGTGCTGTCAAAACTTGAAAACAGTTTCCCACTTATTTCTTTACTGCTCCAAAGTCCATCGCATGTGGGCCTCCATCGCACGCTGGATTCGCGTACCATCCCTCGAACTGGCCTGTTGGGATTCCTCCGTACACCTTGACCAGTGGAACCTATAGCGCATAAAATCCTCCGTCCGATGTAAGAAAGGTCTCAAAACCATCATCATTCTAGCATACTGGCAGTGGTGGAAAAAGCGAAACAATAGAACCTTCCGTCAGTCCTGGGCGACGCACGAACAGATCCTGTAGTCCATTAAGGATGAGGCTGCATCCTGGGCTTCGGCAGGGACATCGCATCTCCGCATCCTCATTCCGGGTCTGTTGTAAAGGCCTGCTCGATGTGTCTCCCTTTCTTCTCTCATTTTTTTTCTTTCTTTCCCCTATCCTGTTTTTTCTATTTCTTTCCTCCTGCTTTCATCCTAAGGGTGCGGCCTTCGCATCTTGTATCTGCACTTTCTATCTCCTAATATAATTCATGGCTTTCGCCGTTTTCAAAAAAAAAAAAGACATGTGTTTCAGAGGCAAATAATGCCAGTCAAATTGTAAGTCCTGGCTAAAGAGTTGAAATTCAGAGCAATCTGGAAAATTCAGAACAATGAGCAACATCACACACAACCTTCCATATCTTTGCATCATGATCCATTAGCCCGCGACCAATCACACCTTCCGAGAAGCTTTGTCCGACAAGCCTAGTTAAACTTCCATAAACACGAAACTATGGACAAAAGCACACAATCTAAATCAGCAACATTAACCCCACTTCTTCTTTGCATGAAGATCAAAGCTGCTGCATCATCCATTTAAATCTTATTTGAACATGCATCATCTTCACCATCATCAATGTTCTCTAGAAAGAACGCTAAACATCCGACGAGCCGGACTTGACACCAGCAGCAGCAGCAGCCATCTCCTGCTGCTGGTGGTGCAGCTGGTACTTGGGGTCCTTCCTGACGATGCGCTTCCAGTACCAGTGCTTGTCGAAGAGCAGCCAGATCTCCTCGATGGGAACCTGCTTCGTCTCCGGCAGGAGGAGGATGACGAAGATGGACATGACGACGATGAGCGCGGCGAAGAGGATGAACACGCCCCACCGGAGGTGGCACATGGCCGCGAGGAAGCACTGCGCGACGGCGGCCGTCCAGAAGAGGTTGACGCACACCACGACGCTCTGCCCCGCCGACCGCATCTCCAGCGGGAAGAGCTCGCCGGGTACAAGCCACCCCAGCGGGCCCCACGACCAGCCGTAGGCGACGACGAAGAGGCAGATGGCGATCACCAGCACCGTGCCCACGCCCTTGGACAGCTCCTCGCCGTGCCCGAACTTGAGCGCTAGGATCACGGCCACCACCACCTGCAAGAACGCCGGCCGATGCCTGTCAGAGCGTGCATTCATGATCGTCACTGCCAAGAAGAATCAAGAACACGTATGTACCATGGAGGCGATCATTTGGATGCCAGCCTCGATGAAGAGGAAGCGGCGGCCGAGTCTGTCAACGACGACCATGGAGACGAGGGCGCCGGCGACGAGCATGGAGCCGGTGATGATGGAGGAGTAGAGTGCGGCGGAGGAGCCGAAGCCGAGGCTCTGGAAGATGACGGGAGAATAGAAGAGGATGGAGTTCATACCGGACAGCTGCTGGAACGCCGGGATGCCGAGCGCGCCGATGATGAGCTGGGGCCGGTTGCGCACGGCGAGCAGGTTTCGGAACGTGCCGCGCACCGCCCTCGCCGCGTCGCTCGCCTCCTTGAGGTCCTCGAACTCGGCGTCCACCTTGCGCGTGCCGCGCACCTTCTCCAGCACCGCGCGGGCCTCGTCGAGCAGTCCCCGCTCGACGAGGCTGTTTGGCGTCTCAGGGAGGAAGAGCGCACCGACGAAGATGGCGGTGGCGGGGCCCATGGCGAGGCCGAGCGAGAGACGCCACCCCCACGGGTGGATGCGGTCGGTGAAGTAGTTGATGACGTCGGCGACGAGGATGCCGAGGCAGGTGGTGAGCTGGAAGAGCTGGTTGACGGCGCCGCGGATCTTGTAGGGAGCCATCTCGGAGAGGTAGAGCGGGACGGCCTGGTTGCCGAAGCCGATGCCGACGCCAAGGAGGACGCGGCCGATGATGAGCATGGCGATGTTGGCGGCGGCGGCGTTGACGGCGCCGCCGAGGAAGAAGCTGACGGCGCCGACCATGATGCTGGCGCGGCGGCCGCGGCGCTTGGTGACGTACGAGGCGCCGAAGGTGGAGACGAGGCCGGCGAAGTAGAGCGACGACGTGAAGAGCGTCAGCACCTGGTTGTCGTACTTGCAGTAGTCCGTCTCGTGCAGGCGCGCGTGCTTCCGCGCGTACACGTCCGGGAAGAACTTGACCAGGAAGTCGTCCATGGAGGTCACACCACCTGGTGATCAGCATCAACACAGATTAAGATTACTACTACTTCTTTGTCATCATCTCCAATGCAAAGCTCCAAGATTGTGCAATGTTAGTGATGAATTTTGCGTTCTTGTATTACAATGCTAGTCACAAGCTTCCAGCTTGTCTACTGAAAATGAGAGCACACATGGTGCCATGCTTAGCGAAGCTTCAACGAAAGTGATTAGACGAAACAGGTGTTTATTGTTACATCTGGATTCGGATGTTAAGAGGCTAAACATAGTTTCCTAATTCCACGGGACAGCGCTGCAACCGACACAAATAATTTCCTTCCAGAAACAGAGTAAAAAACATATCTGCTTTCCTCCACAGAGAATCAAGATAGAGACACCATGATGACCATTGGGTATTCCTTTTCTCTTTTAGCCTGGACAGATCTATTCTTTATTTCAAAGAAAAGCAATAACCATGATTGAGACCTAAAATAAAATTCGGATCGGAATATTCCCAGGAAATTTGTACAATTTATACAGATGATTTAAAACCCCATGTAAGAAAGTTGTTAAATCCCCAACCAATGGACGAACCACTCCCAAAAAAATACAGTAAAAAGACAACATTTTTCAGATAAAGAGATCTCGTACTAACGCAACATATAAGATCAGATCATTCACGCACACGACAAAATCAAGAACAGATGAACAACATGAACAGAGCAGCCGCGAACAAGTACGACAGCAAGAAGAGGGAGCAATCACAAATTCATGGTACTCACTGGAGACTCCGAGATCGTAGCCGAAGAGCGATCCGCCGAACGACCCCACGACGCAGGCGAGGATGAAGTACCAGGTGATCCTCCCCTCGTAGAACTCCGCCCTCCCGGCGCCGGCCTCGCCACCGGCAAAACCCCCTGCCATCTCTCTCTCTCTCTCTCTCTCTCACACACACACACACACTTGTCCTCCTCCTCCTCCTCTCCCTTCCAATCTCCCCCTGCACCAAACCAAGAACACAAACCAAGAACTCACTTCTCTGCCTCTTAAATCTTCATACACTTCTCTTTTCTGAAATAAACAGGGCAATAATGAGAGACAGACAACGACGGTATAAAAGTCAACACAGCGGAGTCAAGAAACGGCCGACCTCTAGCAAGGAGAGTAATGTAATCTGGAGAATGTGTTGATCTGATTGGCGATGAACAGCGGAGGAGAGCAGAGGAATCGGATCGGAGTCGGGGGCCGTGAGGGGAGGCTGTTGGATTGAGAGGCGTTTTATGCACTCCCGAGGGCCCGGGGCGTGAGGGGAAGCTGGCGGGAGACGGTTGGATTGGTGCTGTTTTACTGGCACCCGGTTGGTTAGTCGGTACGGTTAATTGTTATTTGGATATGGATGTGGTAGTGTATATATAGAGTGCTTATCCGTTGATTCAGATTACAGTGTCAGGATTTTGCGAGTCAGAAGTGATATGGTTTTAACGTCGGAAAACGAGGATAAGGTGTTAGGATGTTCGAGATTTCCACATGAAAAATATATATGTATTTTGCTAACTAAAGCTGGGCTTTACGGGCTCTGGCCTCACAGGAGCTATGTTTTAGGTACGTGGGTTTTACGTCGCGTATGATTTCGGTCAGTGTAATCAGAGATGTGGATGCCAGTAAATTAAGTATCTTCCAGTTGAGAACCGAGCGTTGCTCGGTTGGGGCGCTCGCACGGTGCGCGTTCATCCCAGCATGCCTGTACTAGACATCGACAACTAGCTGGTGTTCTATTCTCCCAATAAATTGTAATTCTTTAAACCACGGTGATTAATGGAGGCTCTTGGCTTCTCCTAAAAAAATTTGATTTACAACTCTTTGTGGAAAAGCCTGTGAAAGTTCGAATAAATTGTAATTCTTTAAACCACGGTGATTAATGGAGGCTCTTGGCTTCTCCTAAAAAAATTTGATTTACAACTCTTTGTGGAAAAGCCTGTGAAAGTTAAAGAAAATGCACAAGACAATAACAGAAGTTAAAGAAATTGACATGTAATAACATACTAGATGCGTGGCGCGGCGCACATCGCGCCAGCCGCAACGTGCCCACACAGGGTAGTGCCGACGCACACCAAAATTCAAATTCTAACAAAAATAGACCTGGATGTAATTTTCAAAATTTCTGCGGAACTTTTACAAAAAAAAGGCAAAATCCAGATTTTTTTTAGGCCTATTCGGTTTTGGGGCTCTTTTCAAGAAAAAGGATTTGGATGTAATTTTTGAAATTTATGGGGCCTTTACAAAAAACTAACAAAATCCTTTTTTTGGGGTCTTTTCATTAAAAAAGGGATTGTATGCCTAATTTTTAGAATTTCTGGGGGGGGGGGGGACTTTTATAACAAAATGGCAAAATCTGGATTTTTTAGGCCTATTCAGTTTTTTGGGGCTCTTTTCGAGAAAAAGGATTTGGATGTAATTTTTGGAATTTATGGGGCATTTTACAAAAACCGACGAAATCCTTATTTTGGGCCTTTTCATTAAAAAAAGGATTGAATGTCATTTTTTTAATTTTTTGTGGGCCTTTTTGCAAAAAAAAACATAATGCACGCCCGCGCTATGCTGTCGGGCTTGGGCACAATCTATTTTGTGGATTTCCTAAAAAACGAACCTTGGTGCAATTTTCAAAAGTTTGGGGGCTTTCTTGTTAAAAAAGGATGTATTTTTGGGATTTTGAGAAGGACGCCGCACACAAAAAATCAATCCCAGAATTTTTTGGAGACCTTCCCTCATAAAAAGGACCTATTGTAATTTCAATTTTTTGGGGTTTTCTTCACAAAAGAACGGACCTGGATGCAATTTTGTGATTTTTTGGGGGCCTTCTCGCAATAAAACCGACACCCCACATGTCATAGGCCATGTTTGGCGGTCTTTGTGGTGATTGAAAACTAACTTTTGATTTGCTTAGAAAGCAATTGTGAATTTGTGCGGTAATGCGCTTTTTTTTTCTTTATTCTGACTACAACTTTTTGAGGGCGTCTTCTGTATGGTTTAGTTTCTCAGCTACTTTGAAGCCATGCTGTTTACAGGCCCTACACGTGCATCAATGCCACACGTCACGCAGGAAAAAACGGCGCAACCAACGCGGGCGAGTGTGTGGCTAGAATCGAAGACGTGACCTTACGTAAAGCAACGTCATGCGCTACCGCTGTGCCAGTGAGCCATAGTAGCCGAGTAACAGAGACAAATTACTTGAGACACATTGCCAGAGACGCAAACTGGCGATGCAGCGCAACGTGGAGCACGTCGGCAAGAAATGGCGAGGACGCCTCGAGGAGGCCGAAACTCTATTGGATATAATATACGGAGTATTTGCTCCTAGATGGTTGAAGTTCTAGCATTGCCACTACTTAGTGCATTGTGAGGACCCTTTTTTTTAACTTAGAATACCAAGAAGGGTTCCATGTGCATATAGTACTAGTCACATGATTAGTAGCTAGTATGTATATTTACAACATTGATAGCATATCCACATGATTAGTAGCTAGTACGTATATTTACAATATTGATAGCACATCCATATACAATATTATATATATAATTACATTAGTTAATTATACAATAAAGTCTTGCAAACCAAAATAAACTATAGTGGAAATACATAAGTCTTGTAGTATACCCATTCTACCCTCAGGTAACTGACAAGATTAGTGTCGACGTTTGAGAAACAGGTCCCCGCCGAGTTTACTTGTTGAATGAGGGATCAACTAAAGCTCCTTTCCCGTGAAGGGTTTGCGTCCGAAGAATACTCTTAGGATCTGATGCTCAGAAGACAATGGGCAAATGATTTATATTGGTTCGGGCCTCTCAAGATGGAGACAACAACCCTACGTCTAGTGATCTCACTATTACCTATGGAACTCTTATAGAATGGCTCAAGTGTGATAGTGTGTTCTCCTTTCTTTCTCCTTTCTTCTTATAGATGATCAAAGTAACTGCAGCCAATTAATGCGTCATTATTGCATTAACCGTGGCTATAACCGTATCCTTGATTCTCGTCACGTCCCATCGTGGGCATAATGGTCTTAGGCTGTGGCATAATGGTCTTAGACCGCGGCGTAATTATCGTCACGTCGTCGTTATGGGCCGAGCACGATATTTTGATCATGCTCGGGAATTCTCCTCAGCTCTAACCGACCGCTGCGCACTCCCGAGCAAGCATGCTTAGGGATTTATGACACATGCTTGGAGACGAGCTTAGGCATGGTCGGAGCGGACCCACAAACCAGACTATCCGAGGGTACTCCTTAGAGACACCATCCAAGGGTATGTATGGTTGGCCAAAGCTAGCTACCAGGGTATTTTGGTCCTTATGAAAATTATCCAATCCCTGACAGCTAGGCCCTAGAAAAACTCGTAATTATATTCTCATATCCTGCATTAAAGTGTGTGTCGTCTAATACTTCGCTTTCTTTATTCACTGAACCAACAGTTTAAGAAAGTTTGAGTATTTTTTATTCAATAAGATTTGTAGTATATCACAAATATATAATAAATATAGGCTATGTCAATGGAAAGACTACTAAGGTTATTTTACATAAAACATAAATATCAAGTATGAAATTGTAAGCGGTATTTAAAGATTAAATTTGATAGATATGTAAATAAGTAAGAGTAATCATATCACAGCTTACAATCCTTCATAATTGTGAGTAACATACCATCCTTTGCCAATCCTTGATATAAAATATGAAATAAAGAATTTCTATGCAATAATTCCAATTCACCTTTTTTTTAAAAAATACAAAAACTTCTAACTAGTGTCAACGCATCAAGTTTCCCACAACTGCAAGAACTGTTTTTTGAAAAGTTTTATACTCTGTAGAGGTGTATAACTTTACCCATAAGATATGATCAATTCTTTTTGCTAAGCTATTAACACACTTTCTTTGTTGTGCCGCACAGAGATTACAATGTAGCTGTTATATTACATAGGCCTAACTTTGCACTAATCCGGTAATGACAAATCCTTCCTATGGCAGCAGAAGAATTTGTACAATCTCTGTATTCTCAATGGTCCATCTTTGTTGAGGCCCCACTTCTCCCTATATTAAGACGTACACCGTTGTATTGGTATGTGTTTCACCCACACCTCTGTGTGATCACCCCTATGAGTAATCTGTCTCAGAAAGCCCGTACTACTCCAGTCTTTCAATATGCAAAACTAAATCTAAATAACTTAATAAGTTAAGACTATCCCATAATAGTACTTGTGGTTGTACTGATAATTCTTGGATTATACAACACATAGTTCAATCATTAATCCGACCTGGTCGAGAACACTCCCCCTATCTACGTTGAAGTCCCATACACATTCGACTATTGCCATAACTCGTCCACATCAAATCATAAATTTATTTTTATTTTTACCAAAATCTCAGCAACCTTTAATCATATTTGATACTTTCAGTTATAAGATCAATGTGGCCGACTTTTCTGTTATCCCCTGTCTAAGCATGGTAAAACATGATCATTAAGTAATCATGTATACCCAGGTTGATATTATGTATTATCTAACCTTATCCTATAGGGTTATCAAGGTTGACATATCAATATTTATTAAGAAAGTTTCATCAATTAACGGTTGTATCTACCAGTACCACAATATAACGAATTTACAGAACACACATGTATGCATAATAGTTTTGATAAATAGTATAAATTAATTTAAATAGTAGGATTAACATGGTCAAAAGGGATGCTTGTCTTACTTAGTGAACTCAGGAGCTGGCTCGGGGTCGAGGTCGACATTAGTAGCATTGGAAACGTCGGTATTTACACGTGATTCGTTGCAAAGCAATAACAATAAGAGCTAAAAAGAATTTAAATAATACCAAATTCAAATATGAATTAAAATATAAGGTTTTGGTGATAAAATATTTTAAGTATCAATTTCCCAATATTAAACTTTTTTATTTATGTTATGAATCCTAAGTTTGTATTATAAGAAGTTATGTGCAAAACAAGTCTAAATATAATTATTTCTACAGTATTGGAGGATCTTGATATCTGAAATCTTTTAAAATTAGTTTCACAAGTTTTAATTTTTATTTATAGAAATAGTTCATATTTGAATCTTTTATGTACTAAAGGTGAAATCATTTATGAACTTTAATTCAAACTAAATCATACATTAAATTAAATATTTTTACAAATCTGAGGTGCTTGTAGTTGTATAATTTTTAATAAATTTATTACATAATTTTTGGAGATTATATGTTATAGTTACTATTGTTTGAGTTTCTAATGAATTAGAAAGCAACTTAAATAGGATTAATTAAAATTAGGTTAAAATATAAATATTTTTGTAGATTTAGAATTCTTAAGGTCTCAGTAATTTTTATAAATTTATTTCACAATGTTTATGTTGAGTGTTTATCAATTTCAATTAGTGATTACATTAGGTTTATTCAAATTTTAAATTTAAAATTTCAAAAAATACAAAATTAAATATTTTTGTATATTTTTAAATCTCATGATTTTATATGAATATATAAATTTATTTGGCTCAATTTGGACTTAAGATGTAAAAGTTATTAGCATTTAAAGTTTGAAGTTTTGGAAAATCCTAGAAAATAGAAAAGTATGCTTTCTAATGACAAGACGCCTTTCTCATTTTCCAAATTTTCTCTAGTTTTTCTTAGTTTCTGACAATTGGGACACATGTGTCAAAGACTCGTATCTTATTAACCGTTTCGGTTAAGTTTTAATTTGCCCCGGACCCATATGTCATAGGCTCATTAGTCAAAGCATGTTTTAATTAGTTTTCTTAATAATGAAACCGATCGGTGGGGCCCGACGTATAGTGGCTTAGTGAGGGAATAGGCAATAACTATTGAGGCCCACTTGTCGGCAAGAGGAAACAAGGGCGGCAGCTACGGTGCTTATGGGCGGCGAGGGAGGGGCGGAGTGGTGTGGGTGTGGGTCCGAGAAGCTCGAGGGGCCATGGGGAGGTCGGAGCATAGGCCAATAGTGGATGGCGATCACCGGAGATGACTGACGGCAACACGGTGAAGCGGAGCAAGGCAAGAGGTAGCTGTGGGCAAGATTCAGAGGTGCTTAAGCTCGTTGGAGAGGGGAATGAGCATTAGTGAGTCAAGGGAGTTTCATTTTGCCACCTTGAACGTTCGGAGGATGATCGGAGTGGCTTGACAGTGTACGTCAGAGCGGAGGAAGAAGGGTGCGGCCATGGCAGAGCTACGACCACTTCAAGCTGTAAACAAGATAAGGGTGAGTTTAGGGGATCAGGGTGAAGCTCTACACCAATTTGATCAAAAAATGAATCACTAAGAGAGTGCAATTGAATATCTTCCTTTTGTGAGCTTACTTGGGGTATATGGGCTCTCGGTGGCACAAACGATACAAGCTTGGCAGGGGAGGAAGCTATGAGGTGTGACGAGGCTAGGCGGGGCTTGGTCGGTACTTATAGGCAGAGAAGGGGCATTGTGGCTTGGCACCGAAATTTGAGCAGAAAGCGAAGGCGATCGACGGCGCGGGTTTCCCAGGCATAGGGCATGGGTGAGCTTTGCCATTTCAGGTATGGTTGACGGTCATCGTATACAGTGCTTAAGTCAGTCGTCGCGATGAGAGTGACTGGGAAGGCTTAGTCTTGATTGAGTAAGCAGAGAAGAAAAGTGGCGCTTAACTGATGAAGAAGGAACCAAGGGATTCTGGGCCTAGCGGCAGAGAGCCAGAGCAGTGAGGCATGGGCGAGTTCAGCACCGCAATCTTGCGCATAGACGAGACACGGTGATCAATTCCTTGCTGTTGCAGTGAATCTAGTGGTGTTTGCTTGCCGTGGCAAGGATTGGGCAGGGAAAAATCTTACAATGTCTCGTTTCATTTTATCAGATATTGTTTTTGATATTATATCAGCATTAAATGTTTTCAAACTTCTTTGAGACTTTTTGGTAATGTCCTGGATTTGCCTTTAGATTTAAATAGATTTTCTCTAGATTTTATTCATATATGGTTTGAACTTCAAAGATTGGAAAAACAAGGACTCAATAATATAAAATTTTTCTTTAAGACCAAAATCCAAGAAAAACAGGGAAAAGAATGGAAATTAAGAATAAAACCATAATCCCAACTAATATTTATATTTCATTTACTTTTGCATTTTTCAGACTATTACATGCGCAGACATCGGCATATACACCGATATATGGCGCCTGGAAATGGCGTGAGGAGAGGGTGGCCACGTGTCACCCTCAGCAATTTTGCGAAAAAGTCCCTTTATTTCTTGAAATTGCGGATAGGTCCTGGAGATTACGAATAGGTCCTCCGCGATTTTTTGTGAGGGAGAGATTTTTATTTTTTTTCGCGTTTGGGTCCCTGATGCGGTATTTTACGGAAAAAACTCCCATTAAATTCAAATCGCGAATAAGCCCTTTTCTAATTTTTTAGGATAGCGGATATGTCCAAAAGCGTAACAAACAGGTCCTCGCTATTTACGTCTAGGTCCTTTCTCCGTTTTTCGAGGAAGAACGGTTTTCGGCACCAGAAATATATGTGCATCTCTAAGAAGGTTGTCATCACGTCTAGGTCCTTTCTCCGTTTTTCCCGGAAAAAATATTTTCGTCACCAGAAATATGTGTGCAACTCTAAAAAGGTTGTCATCACTAATAATTTTTCGCCCTTTTCCCTCTAGACTCTTTTCCCATCTCGGTTTTTCACCTCGGTCTCCGATATTTCCCAAATAATTTGTCGAAAGAGATATTTCTACAACTCTAACTCTCTATTTTTTCCCCCGTAACTCGGTTTCTGCTGTTTTCCAGAGTGAGAAATATGTTGAAGATCGCGTTTACGTCCTTTCGTCAGTTTTTTTCCCACGCCCACACAGCACGGCGTGCAATAGCACGCTACTATTTCTAGTATATAACATTCTTGGACTATGAAAAGAATTAGCATAACTATGGATTCACATTATTCACTTCTGTTTCAATTTTTTTTGTCGCCTACAAAGTACGTGATATAAACTTTTAATCTCTGATAGCTAATATCTTCCCCGATATTTAGGTGTTTCTGTACTTTTCTTTTTTAAGGTTGCATAAATATTAATGTATGAATGAAGGGTAAATGATAATTATTTATCCCTTCGCTTGTCTTAAGATTTGTGTAACTTGTATTAGTAGGAAAGCATAGAAGCACCGCTCGATTTGTTATGGTGAGAGTATATTTGTGATTCTATTTTCTAACTAGTCTGGATATCGAGCAGTGCTTCTATACTTTCCTTCTCAATATAAGTTGTACAAATCTTAAAATAAATGAAAGGGCGAATAATCATCATCTACCCTTTATTTATACTTTAATATTTGTATAACCTTACAAAAGAAGAGCGCAGAAGCACATCCCACAAAGATTGTGCTCTAACCTTTTTAAGACTGTACACATACGTTATGAGAAAGAACTAAAGAATAACACTACATCGGAGCAGGGCCGGCCCAAAGGGGAGGGCAGCTGGTGCGACCGCCAGGGGCCCCCAATTTAGGAGGGCCCCCAAATTGCATCTAACATGAATGTAGAAGCATCATTCCCGATAAAACGCCGAACTACACGGGAAAAGCATTTTGATGAAAGTGATTATAATGAAGGGGTTTTATCAGCTGAGAAGTCTTTTGAGGTAAATTACTTTCTTGTTATGGTGGATGTAGCAATTTCTTCATTGAAGAACAGGTTCGAGGATTTTACTACATTTAAGAATATATTTGGTTTTTTACTTGGCTCAAAAAATTTAAAGTCATTGGATAATATTGAACTAAGAAACTGTTGCACTAAATTTGCAAAAATATTTTCCCATAATAGTTCATGTGATATTGAGTTAGATAATTTTTTTTGAACTAAAAGTGCAACAAATGACTTTATCTGCTCACTCACAGTCCGCCCTGGAGATTTTTTAGTTTGTTAAGGATCTAGATTGCTATTCAAATGTTTCAATTGCTTATCGAATCTTATTCACTATATCTATGACTGTAGCCTTCACTGAAAGAAGTTTTTTAACACTAAAATTATTAAAAAATTACTTGAGATCATCAATGTCACAAGAAAAGTTAAATGGTTTGGCAATTTTATGCATTGAGAAGGATAAATTGGATGAAATTGACATTGATACTATTATTGATGACTTTGCATCTAAGAGTTAGAAGGAACTTTAACTTGCCCATTTAAATTTGTAGGAGTTGGTGAGATTGGCTTTTGTCGCAGCATTATAGTAGTAATGGCAATGTGGCGTGGGTGGACTTGAAGGTGCATCTTGCAGGCTAGAGTTCAATTTAGTTGAATAGTACATGAGTTTGATTATGTTTAAACTATCTTTTGGTTGTGACTTGTTCTTTATCAAGTTTATTATATATGAAAGCATTCGATATTTTATCTACAATAATTATGGTAGTCAATAAAAGGACCATTTGATTTAACTCGTTCCGGCCCCAAAATCTTTGAAACGGTCCTGCATCGGAGAGAGACCGTGAAAAGCTAAATACGCCGTATATTTCCCCAAGAGTTCTAGCCTCGCTAGCTGTGCTATCCAAGTCGATTTTGGGACGACGTGGTCACTCCATGCTGCGCCGTGCTGTCGCTTTGTTCACCCGTGAATACGGGTTAAGTATTTTATTACTGCCAGCATGAAACTAGCGTGCTTCGCTACCTACCGCGCCGAAGTCACGGCTTCGAATCCCGCCGGCGCACGCTTCTCATGCTCGATTTTTTGCCACGTGACGCGTGGCGTGGGTGGCAGTTGCACCGGTTTTTTTTGCAAAAAGGCCCCAAAAAAATCTGAGAATTACGTTCTGGTCCTTTCTTTTGTATGAAAAGGCCTAAAAACCAAATTTCTTAGGTTTTTTGGAAAGACGCCTGAAAATTTCGAAAGTTACAACTAGAACCTTTTTCAAAAAGACCCCCAAAACTCCAAAAAAACCTAAAAACATCTTTCCCCTTTTTTGCTAAAAGACCCCTGAAAAATGGAAATTACATCCAAATCCCTTTTGGGCGAAAAGACACCAAAAAAACGAATTTCTGTGTGCATTGGTACTGCCACGCATGGGCTCGATGCGGTTGGTACTGCCACTGCCAAAATTTTTAAAATTATGTAAAAGACCCTCAAAAATCCAAAATTTTCCTTTTTCAGGAAAAGGCCCTTCAAAATTTTGAAAATTACTTATAGCTCCCTTTTCCCAAGAAGACCAAAAAAGGAAAAAATACCAGAAAATTTGTGAAATTACGTACCCATTTTTCTCGAAAAGACACCCAAAAAATCGGGCTTCACAAGTTTTTTTTGTAAAAAACCCTCAAAATTTTTTAAAATCACGGGAAGACGCTTAGGAATTATTCTAGTGATGCATGGACGCGTTGTGATTGGCACGGCGTGCTCTGCGCCAATGCATTAGTTTAGTACAATCTGGGACATGTTGCCAAAAGGGAGCTTGTA
The DNA here is from genome assembly GCA_036346375.1 of Guadua angustifolia. Lineage (NCBI taxonomy): Eukaryota > Viridiplantae > Streptophyta > Magnoliopsida > Poales > Poaceae > Guadua > Guadua angustifolia. The sequence goes on along the minus strand of CM070516.1, from coordinate 13,448,913 downwards.
CTTTGAGGTACATATAGCATTTTCTAAGCATTGAACCAAGGATAGCAAGTTGGATAAAAGTAGTGGCAGAACGGCTGCTCCGTTTCTTTGTTAATTGGCTGTGTGATGGAGTTCACACGATGGGTGTGCCTCCCGTGAGTAGGCGTAGGCAGCCGGTTTATGGCACAGTAGACACAGTGCGACTCTAAATATGGTATGGCACGTATATGCATGGGTTAGATTGGCATGCTACGATTGTTAGAGTTATGTGGGTCTGATGGTCGGGTACGATGGGTGACACGATGTAGCACGTCTCGAAAGGTCATGTTTGGGCTGGCACGGCATACCACAGGGTCGATGGGCACGATGCAGGTATGCCACGACTTTGGCACAAGTTTTTTTATAGTTTTTGATAAATATTATAAAAATTTTGGTAGCAGAAATGAAGCAAAAGGAATTATCTCAACAATGCAATAAGCACACAAGACAGTTCAAGAGCTTCAAGCGTGTGGATGAAGCTAAAAGGTAAGCCATCTAGTTCGTCTTTTAAAACGTTGAGCAGGTCGCAATGGAATCCACGAGCAGAAATTGATCACTGTCTCGACAGCACCTTTACGCAGAATGAATAAAATTTAGCTCTTTTTCTCTCATTATTTGTGTCCACTATTTTGGCTTCATGTCTCTCTATCTCATTTCTTCTCATCGTAATAATGTAAATTGATCGGGGTTAGATTGACGTGTCATGAAAATAATAATAATACGGCACACCAATGGACTGCGTCTGGATTCATTAGAGACAAGTCGGGCCGATACGAGGATGTTTCTTTTCTGTTGGGTTAAAAATTGCTATGTACCTCTTTGTGAACAAGCTAGCGTTCCATGGGACAACTAGGATACTTTTTACGGTGTAATATGCCGTGTGCGTAGTTTTTTCTACGGAAACAATTTCGTTTTTTTGCTGTCGGAGTTTTTTTAAAACAATCATCGAGGAAACGCGCGAAACGGTTGAAAGGATACAAACGCATCCGTGATTGCGCTAAATCGAAAGGTCCTTTTCGTAAAAAATAGCCGGAATGATTCAAACGGCACTACACTTTTTCGGTATTTATTTAGGATTCTTTCACGAAAGATCCACGATTTTTCTGAACCAGAAGGTCGTCTTCGTAAAAACCACGTGAAGGACTTACACGTAATTACGCATTTTTTGAAAGACCTACATGTAAAAAGGAAAAAAAACGTGCCGAGCCGGCCGGCCGCGTGTTTTTTTTTCGTGGAAACAATTTCGGTTTTTCCGTCTGTTTTTTTTAAATTGTGGAGGAAATGCGAGAAACGGTTGAAAGAACACAAGTGCATTTGCGATTGCGTTACATCGAAAGGTCTTTTTCGTGGAAAATAGCCGGAATGATCTAAACGTCACTACGTTTTTTTCGGTATCTATTTAGGGTCCTCTCACGAAAGATCCGTGATTTTTCTGAACTAGAAGGTTCTCTTCGTAAAAAACCACGGGAAGGACCTATACGTAATTAGGGTTGTAAACGAGCCGAGCTCGAGCGAGCCTGGCCCTCCAGGCTCGAGCTCGGTAAGGCTCGGCTCGAGCTCGAGTTTGGGTTCTGTAGGATCGGATGGCGACAATCAGAGGGGGGGTGAATGATTGAGCGGAAGATAAAATCAAAATTTACTTGATTCACAAAACCCCCTAAATTAATTATGAAATATTGCTCTCGGTTTCAACACAAACAGATTAACAGACGTTCACTAAAACTGTAATTACCGAAGATCCAACCGTCGGATTGATGTGAAATTTTAACTGTATAAACTAGATTCAAATCCGAAACTAACACAACAAGAATCACCTCAATCGGATATACGGATCTAGAGTTATAACCTTCGCAAGTTGATTGTATCAAATAATAACGAGAATAGATCAAACCCTAATTATGAGATTAAACAAAATCTACAAGGAATTAACCAATCAAACTTTTAAAATAAATTACTAGATGCCCTAGCAATATTTTGGATGAATCAAATCAAAATTATCATGGCAAAAACATGAATCAATGTGAAATCAAAACAGGCATGCAAAGCGAAGGACGGAAAAATAAATGAAAATACTGTAGCAATTGAGATTACTGTAGCGCCGAATACTGTAGCACGCGGGTACTGTAGCGCCGAAGTTGCGTGCTACGCTCGGACTCTCCTTTTCGCCGCCAGGAAGAACAACTGCGCTTTTTTTTTTTTCTTCACGCCATGCATGCGATCGCGAAGAATTAACTAGCGCAGCTTCTAGTCACGGCACAAGACAATACCGAAGCTCAAAACTTCTAGTCGTAGGATGATTCACATGCAAGGACTTCAAGCTGGCGCTCTGTCTTCAGTCGCAAGGGAATAGCCTCCAGTAGATTGCCGGCGACTTTGTCCTCCGAGTCGTCGGACGATGCACGAACTTCACGCCGCACGGCCGCCAAGGAAAAAGAAACGACACGCAGCCAGAGCTCTCGCATGAAAAACGGCGATATCCAGCCGCCGCAAAAGCAATTCCTTTATTGACTAGGTTTTCCAGGGTTTTTATACCACTCCAAACCCTAACTTCTTATCTCTAATACATATATGCATATCCACTTGGCCCACAACACATGGCCCAATATATGCATACAACCCAAAATTCACACATGCACGCGTACGGCCCGCCTGCCGCACTCACGTGACTAACCAGCCTTCGTGTGCACCTTCTCTAGCCCGAACGTCCCGCATGACATCCTCGACCACCAGGACCTCGATTCCTCCCTGAACCTAGTCCCGAACCTCAGTTCCTCCATGAACCTAGTTCCGGTCCCGTCATCGACTACGTTCGCCCTCGAGCAACACCTGCACACGAATAAACAAACAACGCATCCGAGCACAAGTCCACGACTTGACTCAAAGTCAATCCATGCAACCACTCACATGAGTGCATTGCATCAAACAAAATCATTAATCAATCATAATTATGCTAAATGGTCCGGTGCTACTACCCCTAGGCCGGTAGCACTAGGAAAAGCAACCAACACTCAAATTGCTTCAATTTGAAGATCCAATTCAAGTCAAACTCAATTTCAAATCAATCCAATCTCAAATCTTGTCAATTACTCATCACACACAAGGATAGACCTCCACATGGTCTTTCAATCTCCCCCTTGATGAGTATATTGACAAACACATGAAAAGGCATAAGTATTGAGTTTGAATAAAGAGAAGAAAGCAATTTGAATGCAAAGCCAAACTTGATCAAAGAAATAGAAATGAAGAACATGACCAAATTGGCAGCTTATGATCTATGAACGATAGCAAAGATTAACAAAGATCATAAGAAAGAAGAATCAAGTGCAAAATGATGCCTTTTCTCGATTTCTCCCTTTTTGGCAATATAGGCATCAAGGTGATATTTTCTTTTCTCCCCCTTTTTTTTGTTGTTTTTATGCAAGTAATGCAGCCTAAGGGAGCTTTGAAGATTATCCATGTGATCAACAAGACAAGTTATGACACCAAGCTAAGTTATGGCAAAAATAGACTAAGCAAAGGCATGTCCAAGTGCAAATAATCATTTTGCTAGCAAGATTTAATTAAAACCATGTCATTTTTAGCATGATTGAACACGAGCAACACTTGTCATTAGTTTCAAAACTAGAAGCAAAGCCATTCAAAGGATCAAATGGAAAACCTAGAGTTCAACCTACTCAACACTTTGGGGAATCTAGAAGTGCATACAAGGTCCTTCGAGCCCCTTTTTTTTTATTGTATGCAAATTTGTCTTTGAATCTTTGAAAGACATAGCGGGGTGCAAATGTTTGACATTATTTGCATTCTTTACCCACATATGTTTTTTTTTGCATTTTTAAAGCAATTGACTCAAGCCATAATCGATCATCTCAAGAGGGACTCTTAAGAGAATGATCTTGGTCATACACAACACATTCCAAGTTCATCTCAAGTGCAATGAGAAGCCGTCTTGAAAATATGAAGTGTTGAGTCTAATGCGCACAAAAAGAGTCAATTTTGCTTCACTTTCATTTTAGCATTTTCATGTTAAGCTAGTGAAGGACTCAAGTATGGATCAAACAAGATTCACCCAAGTTGCTATAGGGACTCTAAAGAATTCCACAATTTCACAAATCATGGCAAATACACCTAGAGAAGAAACTTAGCAAGTAAACGCAACATGTTTTATCAAGTTTTTCTTTTAACGCTCATTTTTCAATTTTGTGTAAGCTTAGCAAGATAAATGAACTTGGACATATCTAAGCAAGTAATTTTCTTCATAATATAGCATGGTGTATAAAATGAAACATGGATCATGTGCATAATAGACAAAGCTCATAAAATGAAAAATCAAGTCTATATGCAATGCATGAGACAGATTTCTAAACTCCCCCTCAACATGTGATTTCATTTTAAGCACAAATCTGGTTCAAATTGAGTTATTAGCAAGATTAAGCTCAAGAAAGATCGAAAAGAACTTAATTAAAGCCGAAACACGAATAGAGGAAGAAGTCAAGAAACTATGAACCGGTGGCTATAGAGTATAGAAAAGATGGTAGAAAACACTATGGCTCAGACTCGCTCTCATCTTCCCCAATGACTAACATAGGAAAGCTGCCTCTAGATCCCAAACTAAGGAGTGCACAGACCTGTCTACCAGGGGGCCCAACACTGCTAGACTTATAAGACTGTGAGGAACTCAACCTAGAGAGAAGAGAGAACGACTAATTAAGCATAATAGCAACCTAAAGCACAAGATGAGAGGTCCATGCAAAACATGCCAAGTCTAAGTGAAGTGAACTCATAACTCTAAGGAATAAAACCCATAAGCACCCGAGCAATACAAAAGGAAAAACTGAAATAAAATATAATACATAATATCTGATCGGCTCCCCTCACGAGAAGGCCGTAAGGGCACACAACTCAAGCTCACTCCTCAAGGCAACAAACCTAGAGCTATCCAAAGGCTTGGTAAAGATATCGGCCAACCGGTGGTCACTCTCCTGGCCCAAGCACTATGTCTCCTTTCTCCACATGGTCTCTAAGGAAGTGATATCTAATATCAATGTGCTTGGTCCGGAGTCTTTGACTTGGGTTCTTGGCAATGCAAATAGCGAAGTGTTATCACGAAAAAGTGGAACACTCTCTATCTCCAATCCAAAGTCCCGCAAGGTCGATCTCATCCAGAGCACTGCTCAACAATCGGTCAAGAAGAACATACTCGGCCTCGGCGAAGGGATCAGGCGACTCGGACCGCTTCTTAGATGACCAAGAAACAAGAGAAGTGCCAATGAATTGGCAAGTGCGAAAGTGCTCTTCCTATCTATCCTCTGACCAAAGAAGTCAAGATCGGAAAAGGCTCTAAGGGATAGACAAGAGGAAGAAGAGTACCAAATACCATAATCAATGGTAGCTCGAAGGTACCTGAAGATGCGCTTCACCGCCTGGCGATGAGAGACGCGAGGAGAAGCCTGAAAGCGAGCACACATACACACAAAGAAAGTGTATGTCCGTGCATGAGGCAAGAAGATACAAGAGAGAGCCAATCATGCTCAGAAACTCCTTTTGATCAGCAGGCTCACCATCCTCATCGGGCTCAAGGACAGCAGTGGTGGCCATAGGAGTCATCAAAGGCTTTGGAAAGCTTGTAGACATGGTTCGGGTATTTGGGATTCTCAAAACCACGAATAAGATCGCGACTGCTAACTCTGGTCAAATGATCAAAACCAATGTGACCAAGTCTCCTATGCCAGAAGGAGAGATCACGGGACTCAGAAGCAATCAAACACCAAGAGAGTCTCCGGAAGAAAAAGAAAAATCAAGACGAAAGACCCTCCCAAATCTAGAAATCCAAACTAACTCTCCCGATGAATCGAGGATTCTACAAGCATTGCACTTAAAGCTTACCTCGAAAGAGTCATCGATAAGTGAGAAGCGGAAAGCAAATTATATTGCGACTTACTCACTAAGGCAACGTCCTTAAGAATAAAATTTTCATTAATGCAGATGGTACCTTTAGCAATGACTCTACCTGAGGAAGCATCCCCAAAAGTGATCAACTCATCACCGGGGGCTCGGACTAGGGAAGAGAACCAACGAGAGTCTCCGGTCAAATGGCGAGAACAACCGAGTCAACAATCCAAACATCTCCTTCCCCATCCGATTTAACCCTGATCAAGTCAAAGAGAGAGACTTCGAGACTAGGATAAAGTGAGGACCTGGGAACCCAATACTGAATCACACGACGTCTCAAAGTACCAGCCACAGAGGAAGAAGACTGGACTCTAGTGTCTCTTTGACACTCGACTCTCACAAGATCAGAAGAATCAACTCTAGTAGAAGATGTAGGAGCTGTCACTGGTTTGGCCCGCCAGGTGCAAAGGCGGACCATCCCAACGAGGTCAGTCCAAATCTCCTACCGAAAACACCTCACACGTGATATCTACCTCGATGGGAAAAAGCGAGGAATATCAAGAGGACGATGGAAAGATCGACCACGAGCAACTCCGGGACTAAAACTCGATCAAGCAACATGAAAACCGAGTCCGGGCGCTGCCCAAAAACAGTGACTCTCGACTGTCTAGCGGCGCAGGCGCTTTAGAGCACTCGAGTCAGGGATGACCACGAGTACCTCTAAGAGCAGCAACACGCTCACGCCTGGTGATCTTGGCGCGTCTAAAACAGAAATCTACTAGGTGACCATCCTTCTTACAGAAGGTGCATGAATACTTCGCCTTGCTAGAGGCAGGAATGACAGGAGAAGCACCCTTCTGCTCAGAAGTCCCATGGACAACCCCAGCAGACCTAAACACAGTGGTACTCACCCTGGGAGCTACCACTATCTCTCCACTTTTGGAGACACGTACAACTGAAGGCGGATGCGCCCGTGCGTGCTCCAAGTAATCAAATCCTAGACCTTGATTGAATCTGCTAATTTTGGACTGGTCTAGAATGAGATTGAGTTTCTTCTTGCCTCCAACAAATTTCTCAAGAGTGCTCATAAGATCTTGACACTCTCGGAAAAGTGAGGCGATGAAGAAACGGGTGAGAGGAAGAAGAAGAACCAGAAAGAGAAGAAGAGATACCAAAGACGTCTATTTTTCTCCCTTAGCATGGTCAGCCTCAAGCTTGAGGGACTCACAAGAAACGCACGATGCTTCTCTAATCCTATGGACTTGTTCTTCTAATTTCTTCCTAAACTCTGCGTGGACCTTATCCACGTCATCATTAACCCCAAAGACACAAAGAAAGCAACCGGTTTGTGATTTAACTAGTAAATCCTTAGCAAGTTGATCACACTTGACATTCAAAGCATCATTGTCAAGTTTTAGTTGCATACAACCCTCACATGAGCCGATGGGTCCTTAGAAGCATGCATCTCAAGTTCTTCATTTCTAGAGGAAAGCTTTCTAAGGTGTGAGCTCATGGCATCAATCTCGACAAGCAATTTAGGGCAATTATTACAGAAGCATTTGTGTGGGCATGAGAAAAACTAGCATCGGCGGGAATATCAATAACAACAGACTAGCATTCTTCAACTTCGGTTTCTCAAGATCAACAAGCACACTATCATGCAAAGTCCTTAGGTTCTCCACTCCACAAGCAAAGCATCACAGAGTGTACAATTGCCGAGTCTCGGGAGGAACATGATTTAAGTGAAGCTAACTCCGAGACAAACGGTCTACCTCCTTCTCTAACTCGAACACCTCGACCTAGCCTTAGCATGAAACTTGCCTAATTTACTGAAGGCATCATTTAACTCGTCGTGAGTGGGTACCTCATCCGTGTCATTTGTCAAATGGAGTCGCTCACTTCAATGGCGCCTACCATGAAGCACATCTTGGGAGAAGTCGTCGCCGCCTTTCTTCTCTTCGGATCATCCTCGCTTGCGTCGCTCCATGTCTCCGTGTCGGAGAGGTTGATGTCGTCGAGGCGGCGAGGACGCAGTGGAAGAGCTTCTTGTTCTTGGAGAAGTTGCGGTACTTCTTCTCGTCTTGCCGGTTCACTGAACCGGAGGCTTCTTGTTGCGGTTCTTGTCGATGTAGTCGTTCTTGCCCAAACCGCCGACATCGTTCTTGCCCTTCTCGGCTTAGGGCGGTTAAGCTCGAATGTGGTTGGGGCCACCACACTCGGCGGTGATCATGCCACCTCTCTTCCTCTCTCTCACTCTCTTGTAAATATTGGAAAATTTTGAGCGACAAGAGCAAGCTCATTTTCGAAATTGTTCGAAATTTCATCGCTACGTTGCAAAGAGCGGAGAGAAAAACCGAAGCAAAGTCAAGAGAAAATCCGAAGAGGACCCAATGGGATCGGTGACCAAAGCCATCGACCGAGATTTCGTCTTCCGAGAGACGACATCAATCTCATGAGTCTTGAGGCGGAATAAAGCCCGTCAAGAGTCGAGTCGACAAATCGATGGTGTCCTTGATGGTGGTCACCTTCATCTCCCAAACCCGAAGGTCGAGTCACGGTCAAGAAATGCCGAGCATTGTCCGAGTCAAGGTATATACAACCGATCGCTCGGAGGTCGCTCAAAATCTTGGTAAACCGACCAAAGCACTCATCGAGACTCTCACCGGTAGCGTTGTTCAAATTTGTTGTACTCGCTTGAATCTGCCTCACGGTCTTGATTTGAGTAGTGCCCTCATGGTAAGCATCGAGGGTTACCCAAATCTCGTGGGCGGAGCGAAGGTGAAAACCGATCATACTCACTTCTTGGTGAGTCCTCAGATGAGAATGTTCTCGCCTTAGCATTTGCCTCAACGTCGACCATATTGCCGGTAGTGGCGTTCTCATCGGCGAGAACCTCATATGGGAGCTTCACCTTCGCCATATCGAAAGCCCGGCGTGATGTATGACTCCATCCGGATTTCCAAAAGGAAAATCAACACCGAGAAAAAATTGGAGGCTTGGTGGAATACTTGTTCATCGCCATGGCTCTCGAGACCGGTCAAGATCTATGGAAGAGCAAAACCGGCTCTGATACCACTTGTAGGATCGGATGGCGACAATCAGAGGGGGGGTGAATGATTGAGCGGAAGATAAAATCAAAATTTACTTGATTCACAAAACCCCCTAAATTAATTATGAAATATTGCTCTCGGTTTCAACACAAACAGATTAACAGACGTTCACTAAAACTGTAATTACCGAAGATCCAACCGTCGGATTGATGTGAAATTTTAACTGTATAAACTAGATTCAAATCCGAAACTAACACAACAAGAATCACCTCAATCGGATATACGGATCTAGAGTTATAACCTTCGCAAGTTGATTGTATCAAATAATAACGAGAATAGATCAAACCCTAATTATGAGATTAAACAAAATCTACAAGGAATTAACCAATCAAACTTTTAAAATAAATTACTAGATGCCCTAGCAATATTTTGGATGAATCAAATCAAAATTATCATGGCAAAAACATGAATCAATGTGAAATCAAAACAGGCATGCAAAGCGAAGGGCGGAAAAATAAATGAAAATACTGTAGCAATTGAGATTACTGTAGCGCCGAATACTGTAGCACGCGGGTACTGTAGCGCCGAAGTTGCGTGCTACGCTCGGACTCTCCTTTTCGCCGCCGGGAAGAACAAGCTGCGCTCGGATTTTTTTCTTCACGCCATGCATGCGATCGCAGAGAATTAACTAGCGCGACTTCTAGTCACGCACACAAGACAGTATTGGAAGCTCAAAACTTCTAGTCGTGGATGATTCACATGCAAGGACTTCAAGTGGCGCTCTGTCTTCATCGCAAGGAATAGCCTCCAATGAGATTGCGGCGACTTTGTCCTCCGAGTCGTCGGACGATGCACGAACTTCACGCCGCACTACCGCCAAGGAAAAAAAAGCGACACGCACCGAGCTCTCGCATGAAAAACGGCGATATCCAAATAGCGCAAAAAGCAATTCCTTTATTGACTAGGTTTTCGGGGTTTTATACCACTCAAACCCTAACTTCTTATCTCTAATACATATATGCATATCCACTTGGCCCACAACACATGGCCCAATATATGCATACAACCCAAAATTCACACATGCACGCAGCAGACGGCCGCTGCCGCACTCACGTGACTAACCACCTTCGTGTGCACCTTCTCTAGCCCGAACGTCCCGCATGACATCCTCGACCACGGGACCTCGATTCCTCCTCAACCTAGTCCCGAACCTCGGTTCCTCCATGAACCTAGTTCCGGTCCGTCATCGACTACGTTAAGCCCTCGAGCAACACTCGCACACGAATAAACAAACAACGATCCGAGCACAAGTCCACGACTTGACTCAAAGTCAATCCATGCAACCACTCACATGAGTGCATTGCATCAAACAAAATCATTAATCAATCATAATTATGCTAAATGGTCCGGTGCTACTACCCCTAGGCCGGTAGCACTAGGAAAAGCAACCAACACTCAAATTGCTTCAATTTGAAGATCCAATTCAAGTCAAACTCAATTTCAAATCAATCCAATCTCAAATCTTGTCAATTACTCATCACACACAAGGATAGACCTCCACATGGTCTTTCAGGTTCGAGCCTGGACTCAGGCTCGAGCTCAACTCGGTCCAGGCTCGAGCTAGGCTCGACTAAGCTCGATAAGCTCGGGAAGCTCAGTAAGCTCGAGTAAGCTCGGTAGGCTCGGTAACAAGCTCGAGTAAGTTTGGCTCGAGAAAGCTCGGTAACAAGCTCGAGAAAGCTCGATTTAAGCAAGCTCGATCCAAGCTCGAGTAGGCTCGCGAACTATTCGAGCTCGGCTCGGTTAGGCTCGCGAGCTCGAGTTCGAGTCGAGTCTCGAGCTTTTTTTACAGCCCTATACGTAATTACAGATTTTTGGAGGGACCTAAACGCGAATTTTTTTTGAGCCGAGCCTGCGGCTAGCCGAGCCAAACCACGCGACCGGTTCGGCTTAAATCAACGAGAGCACGCGAATTCTCTCAAAAATAGGAGAGGTATTATTCGTTTTGTAAACAAGCTAGAATCACACCAGTTTAGAACGTGAGAAAATTTTCGTTCTTGTATTTTGAACGGGATGTATCTAATGGGGTCTTAATTTCGTTCGGACTTGTAGCTGTGAGTTGGCATTTGGTCTGGAATCGCCGACGAATACGGACGTAAGAGCGCCCAGGCCATGGGGGGCTGTGAGGGTTTTGGCGGCCTAGTGTGTCTGTAGGGCTGAGTTGGGCCAGATCATCTGTGCTCAGGCCCAGGCTAACATTGATGTCAACGACTGCGGTGTAATCAGAACTCTCGTGTAATTATCGTGCAATTCAACTAAGAAAAGTTTTAAAAAATTCTGAAAAAAATCATGGATGTACATATCATCTTACCCCATCTACATATAAAATTTCATGATCAAATTCGTCCTATGCTAGAAGTTACAAAAAAGACAAATTTCTGACAAACTTAAAAAGTTCAAATGCACCTCAAATTTGTCTTTTTTGTAACTTCTAGCATAGGACGAATTTGATCATGAAATTTTATATGTAGATGGGGTAAGATGAGATGTACATCCATGATTTTTTTCAGAATTTTTTGAAACTTTTCTTAGTTGGATTGCACGGTGATTGCACAGGAGCCCTGATTGCACCGCAGTTGTTGCCAACATTGATGCATATCTTTTAAATTACAGTGAGTTATTTCGAGACGAATTTGGTTAATTACCCAATCACCGAATTAAGCTGTGTCGTTTTCGCGCGTATTCAGATTAATTTTAACACTATCTAAGGAGGATTATTGATCGGGTTAATATTTTTTATGAAAAGCAGGTCCACTTTATTACATAACGGTTATATCTACTACCTCGGTCGGAGGCTAATAACAGCTAGTCATAACAAAGAGATGATTAGTCATAAACAATGACGATCAGTCATGTAGTTCTATTAGCCCTGACCGGGTTAATTGGTTAGGGGACATGGCAGTTTTATATGTGATTAATGTGAGACAAGTTATTGGCGTATCTAGCAACGTAACTTATGACAGTTAGCTAAGGAACGCAACGGTTCAAAACTCAACAAAGACACATGAGTGAAAACAAAAAAGCCTTTAGGGGCGTTAACTACCACCCCTTAGAGTAACTCCAACCTAAACTCCTATATTTTCCCCCTAAATCATTCATTTAGGGGTGGTGTAAAAATTAGGGACACCCTATATTAAATTTGTCTCCAACCCACACTCCCTATTACTCATCCCTATTATTTATCTAAACATTATTATTACTTTGCACCTATGAATTATTTACTAAAAATAGAAATAATGAATAAAAAAATGTTGAAGAAAATAATAGGGGGAAGGAGAAAGCCCCTAGATGTAGGGGTGAGAAGGGGTCTCCCTAGAATAGGTGTTCCTTATAAAGGTTGGGTTGGAGCTCACATTTTTCTAATTCTCCTTATAATTTAGGATAGGGAGAGGTTTAGGGGGTGACTTGGACTTGCTCTTATACAGGTATAAGTAGGGTGGCCTACATGCTCCAAAAGGGATTGAATTCATTCTTGTAACTTTCTATCTGTCTACGGTAATAAAGTCTCAAACATGTGCTCTCTTGTTTCATTTTCCCATAAGTTCGATAGGGGATCTTGGGGTCTCGATCATCGATAGTTGGCGTCAGAAAGAGGGTGCCATCAAGTCGGAGATCACAGTCATTATGTTTTCAAGTCCTTGCATATTGATGAGAACACATCCAACCTTGTCGACTATGCTGGCCTTATGGATGAGGACTACGTCCCAAGAAGGCACGCTAATGCAATTTTTATATCGAGTATGTTCCTGAGGAAGAACCTGCACCGCCCACAACCCAATCCTTTAGGGGCGAGGCTGTAGGTGCGACACTGCCAACCCCAAGCAACTTCTACTGATTACTTTCAAGTACACAGCTCTGATGATTCTGGTACTAATGAGATTATACCTATCAGAAAATATACACAGCTGAGTGAGGGTCTGAAGATCACATTGAGGCAATGCCTGTGTGGTGGTTGCTGCCATACAAAAGGAATTTGTGTACTCGCACGGTTTAGACGAATTCAAAGATAGACACTAAGGACTTAGATGGATGCAACAAACTTGAGAAAGAAAATACTTAAAAGATAACTAGGAATACTAGCAGCAGCAACAGCCAGACATGAATTTGAATTCTAGATCTACTACGACAGAACAGGTCATCACAGGCGGTTCGTAAATCACATCATAGACGATTTTGTGAACCGTCTGTAAGCAAATGTTAGTGATGACAAAGAGTCATTGCAGACGGTTTTCCAATCGTCTGTGAAAAAACTCATCACAGACGGTTCTAAATTGTGAAAATTAACATCATAGACGGTTCTAACCTAGAACCATCTATGATGTGGACTCATCACACACTGTTCTAGCTGGTAGTTTAAAAACACTAAATTAGGAAGGGCTTTTCAGGAGGTCACCCATCCTAATACTACTCTCGTCTTGTTCTAGCTGGTAGTTTAAAAACACTAAATTAGAGAGGGCTTTTCAGTAGGTCACCAATCCTAATACTACTCTCGCCTAAGAACGCTTAATTTCAGAATTCTGATTGGATCCGGACATTTTTAATGCTACACAAGAACTTCCTAAGAGGTTATCCATCCTATTACTACTCTCGTCCAAGCACGCTTAACTTCAAAGTTCTTATAAGATCCAGTACTTTAGTGGTAGTATGATCACATCTGACATATAATGCATTCCTCCTCTCTTTAACCCTGTGAAGCACCCAAACACCGATTTCCAATTATTTCAAATTAGTAAACTATATAGGTAATTAACAAAATTTAAAACTTTTAAATTTATCTTTCATACTTTTGACTATTAATGATGCTTGCAATATATGTGCCATTACTATTAATGAAACTTGTAAAAACACCATAACTTTTGACTCGTACCTTTGATTTTAGTGTTTTTGTGCTTTCCGAAATCATCACATGATGAGCTCTCCGATTATATTCTTTTGGGCACCGATTCTAGTTTGCAAATACGAAATCCGAGCATGTTTGTTAAAATAGCCATAAGTTTTGACTCGTAACTCCGATCGGGGCGTTCTTTGGCTCGTTGGAAAGATAACGAAAAAAAGCACCCGAATTTCATAAGTGTGTGAAAATCAGATGGTCAGATACTGATGGTTTATGCGAGTGCGTGCGCGGTGACAAAATTTCAAAAAAATGTTGTTTAGGGCCTTAAAACGGCCTCCAAAGTTTTGAATCTGTTTCGGTCATTCTTTTCAATTATTGCAAATGGAATATTAGTTCCAATTATTTCAAATGTAATATTATTTAATTTCAATTCTTTCAAATTAGAAGGCAGGAGAGGTAATTAGTAATATTTATTATTTGTGACGGTTTCAAATTAAAACCGTCTGTGATGAGGTGAACATCACAGACGGTTCTAGCCAAAAACTGTCTGTGATAAGTCTGAGACTTATCACAGACGGTTTGTGGATACAACTGTCTGTGATATTTCCTCATCACAGACGGTTTTATCCACAAACCGTCTGTGAAATTCTCGCTTTCATTACAGACGGTTTGTGGATAAAACTGTCTACGATATTTCCTTATTATAGACGGTTTTATCCACAAACCGTCTGTGAAGTTCTCGATTTCATCACAGACGGTTTGTGGATAAAACCGTTTGTGATGATCCGACATCACAAACAGTTTCAGTCATAAACCATCTGCAATGTGTCTGAAACACATCACAGACGGTTTTCATAAAAAACAGTCTGTGATGATGTGTCTAATATAACCCTTTTTGTAATAGTGATCAAAACTCAGTGGTGATGCCTGACGTGAAGAAAGTCATGTCGGTGTTGAACCAAAGCTCATCGGTAGAGGCCAAGGCAAGGAGAAGCTCGACGGTAGCGGCTGAGGGAGTGAGATGAACTCCAAACTGTTAGCGATAACCATCAGCAAAAGCTCGAAAATATTGACAACCAAAAAGCTAAAGAAGTCAAAGCCATAGAAAATGGAGGAGCCAAAGAGCCTAGAGCCAAAAGCTGAAGTCAAGCCAAGAGCCAAAAACTGAAGAGTGAAGCTGGGCCAATAATTGAGCTGATCTGAAACAGAGCCATGTGTTGCGATATGTTCGTGGAACTATCTCTCGCCATCTTTTCTTTTCACGTTCCTGCTCCTTATAGCTTTAGGCATGCTCTAATACCGTGTTAGGAATAATACTTGTATTCATCATGAGGCCATAGGCTAGAATATGTACATGTACAAACGGGTACAAAAGAAAAACCTATATAAGACAAAATTCATACAAGAAAATATCTATATAAGGCAATATATGCCTTAACAAAACTCATCTGAAGAGCAATTCCAAGAAGGTGAGGAAATCTAAGGGGCCTGCAATAACTATGAGGAAGAGTGACAGAATTGGGAACCACGGCTATATTGTACTAGTCAGCAATAGCTATCATCAAGAATGTTGAAACAACATGTAATTCTACTGTTATTAATCCTTTCCGTCGAGACCGAATATGTAGATCTGGACACTCTGTATATACTATACTAATCCAGAATCATGCTAGATGAAATATCATTCCATATACACAATAACTAAGAAAAAAGGAATTAACATTAAAATCAGAGTAGCGATTTTATGATCAAAGTTTACAATTAAAGGCTTGAAAGTCAAACAACTCAAGTAAACTACATCGGAAGGAAACATAATATCTTTGGTGTAACCCATCCATAAGCTCGCCCACTGGCTATCGACTGGGACATCATGACCTAATTCTACAGTCTTCAAAGTAGTCTTCCTTGACTAATGATGTCTTCAGCAACTAAGCAGCATTGTTTATAGCAAGGGTGAGTATATGGAGTACCCAACAAGTAGTGTCCATAGAATGTAAGTCTATTTAACTCTATACAAAGCTTATTCCAAAGAATGACTAATATGATTTGTTATGTATAAAGCAATATTTGCAGTTTAAATACAATAACACTACAAGAGAAACATCTTGTAGAAGCATTTTTATGTACAGTAGAGGTATACTTTTATGTCTCTATATGATTTTAAAGGCACCTTTTAAAATGCCACAACGATGCCTCTACATGTAATGTCTCTACGTGCGAAGAGACACTTACTGAAATGCCTTTATATTCTATACAAAGCATTTTGTAAAGCCACTATATTGTGTCTCTATACTCTTTAGTACCTTCTAGAGAATGAAAAATATATTCTTGGAACCAATCATTGAACTCGAACCTTATGGATAAACAATTAGCTATATTAACCATCTCAGCCTCACATCACAACTTACTTATACTCATATTATAATTCCTATGACTAGTACACAACATATCTTAAACATCTCATCACAACTTCCTTATACTCATATTGTAATCCTTATGACTAGTACACAACATATCTAACACATCTAAAATAATGTCTCTAGACAAAATTGCCTCAAATAATGTCATTACAACATAAAATTGATTTAATAAATGTCTTAAAAAAAGTCTCGATATGTTTTTTGTTTTGATAATTTAAAAATACCTCAAAAATGCCTCTACAGTCCACGTTCCATGTTCTTTATCTAAAATATCTCAAAATAGTGTCACTACATTTAAGTCACATTCTAAAATATCGTAAAAGTGTCTTTTCAATATGTTATGAAAATTTATAGCAAAAAATAAAAAATATCTATAGAAAAGTGCTTCTACGTGAGATTTTCATTGTAGTGTAAGTAGATAAAAATCATATGTAAAATGAACAATAGTAATAAGTTAACAAGTGTTTTCACAAAGTTGCACATAGCCTAAACTAATTCATTCATATAACCACATTCCCAATTTTATTTTATAAAATCTTCCCCTCGTGTGAAATCCTTGAGCATGTTTATAACCGCTGACACAACTATTCGAATAGTTCTATACTCTGTAGAGATTGTACACTTTACCCATAAGATACAATCATCTCACTATGTTTGCCATAATTAGCCATACCGAAGTGTGCGATTGATTGATTGTTACAAAGCCTTTTCAAAACATCATCACACCGATTTTCCCACCCGATGAGCTTTGAACCAATGGCCTAACCCACACAAATAGTAGGCCCAGAGCGCACTATTAGATTTGAGAACAGGATCCATCCAGGATGCATCCCATTGAGTGAGATTGCACCCTCCACCCTATCACAGTAAGATCACACCCTCCACCCTATCACATAACCTAACCTACCTCCTAAGGCTGCCAACGATGAGACTTTGTAACTTACTAAACTAGGCTAACCCATTCAAGCATGTGGTTGCACGTTGTGGCTCAGTTCAATGGCGTACAAAGTTAAGTCCTTAATTGATCTAGACAAAACTACTAAATGCACTATAACTACTCACACATAATTATACAAATCCTTACACAATCCACCGCACATAGATCATCTTTACTATTGTCACTTGCCCCAGTCTATATCATTTCCCACCTATATTTGTTAAAGTGAAATACATGCCATCAGTGGGTGACAACACATGGCACACCCCTCTTTACAAAAATATTCCTTAATCATTTTCATGTCAAAATGATATAAATAACCCATTGCATGGCTAAGCTCACTAATAACGTCTAAATCAACCTACATTGGTTCTACATTATTGACCAACTAATATTTAACAAACACATGGTTACAAATGATCAGGTAATACAAATAACAAAGTAGGTATAATTTAAATAGGTTGTATAGCTAAACCCAAAATAGTAAAACATCTCATGATTTGAATTAGCATGCAATAGCTTGAAACAGATTAACTTTTGTAAAAATTGGGTGCATTAGTTCCTTGTGATGACTTTCAGATGTCTACATTTAACAAGAGAGAAAATGCAATTACAAACAAAATTAAAAAAGATAATTTATATAAACTGCAATTTAAGAATATATGGTACTATAAGATAGGCCTTGATTTTAGATGAGTTTAGGAATTTGAACGGGTTCAATTGGAACTTGTATGAAAGAGAACGATCTTTTAAAAATTTGGTAGAGAAGGAAAACACTAATAAATGAGAGAGAAAAGAGAATATTCAATAGAATATTCCCTTAGGTTTAAATTAATTCCAAAAGACATGCTTACGTGTGGGCCTTCGGTCTATGGACCGAGTCCACAGAGAAGGATAGTAGTTCACGACGAACTGGGCTCACGACACAGTAGACCTCACAAGTAGGACCCACTTGTTGGTGACTTCCTTCATGCTGAACTTGGTTCACCAAACAAATCTACTAATTCGGTTAGGGTATACCACGCTTGCGCTGACAGGGATGACACTAAGGCAGCTCAGCTCAGGTTGTCATGGCACGCCACCAGCTGAAAGAAGTGAGAAAATTCAGCACGGTTATATTATCTTTTGAAAAGAAAGTCAGTTGTATAGTTGCTATTAACAAATAGAACAGATGAAAGCATGAAAATATAATAAGAGTACTATGGGCCTGTTTGGTTGTCTTCTCAGCTCAGCTAGGCTGTATGAGCTCAACCAGGCTGGTAGGAGCCAGGCTGAGTGAATGAAAAGGGATGTTGTTTGGTTAGTTGTATGAGAGTAAGCAGGCTACGTAGAGATGTTGTTTGGTTGGTTGCACTAGAAGAGAAGTGAGGAGACAATTTCAAGAGAGGGATAAAACAAGTTAAAAACAAATACTAGAAAATCAATAAATTTTAAAACGAAAATAAAAATTTTAAAAACAAACAATAGGAAATCAAAAATCCAAAAATGAAAATTTTAATCTTTTGAAATTTATATGGCAACTTGGCAAGTGTGGTCTAGTTTTGTTTGAAAAAATGTCAGAAACACATAGGTGAAATCGGTTCAGTGATCGAAAATACTAATAAAAAGATATAGCAAAAATTTAGATGAAAATCAAATTGAAAACACTGATATCATCTTGATGTCGTGCAGTGCATTTCACCGAGCCCGGCTCGCTCATACAACCGATTTCCACGCTTCCGTGATGCAAAGCTAGAGGAGGAATCTTGTATCACTCATGCAGCACCGAGCAACATACAGGTAACCAAACACACACAAAAAAGCTAAAAGCTGCATCTATAGATGCAAATTTCTATACATGCAGGCAACCAAACAGGCCCTATAAGTTTATTGTTCCTGTCTGAAAAATTTAATGCAAGACAAAATTAGAAGGTGCACATGGTGAATCGAAAGTTCTTAGATAGAATACTTACAGGGTAAGCGGCAGGTACCGGCACATTTCAATGAAGGCAACAAGATTATACTTTTCATGCTAGGTGAATTCCTAATACCTCCCAAGCGTATACCGTCAGATGGAATCATGGAAGATCCATTCTCTATCGCCGTGATTTCTATATCTTCCATACTCATAAGTTTCGTTTCATGGACTTCGTGCTATTGGAAGAGCATGGCGTTCATTTGTTCTTTGCAAGCACAGCACTTGACAGCAGTCTCTGCCCGATATTGCTTGCTATTTTTAAAGACCACAACTGTCTTGTTCCGTGCAATAGTTCACCTCATGCATGTAAACTCCTCTCTTCAGTATCTTTTTGCTCACATTAAATGTTATGTCCTTCAGAAATTCACCAAAATGCCATGTAAATGGATCAATTCTTTAGTGTTAAGTTCTGAACATGGTAAGTATGCCTCCAATTATTGGGAACTTTCTTATTCGTTAAGGTTGGCATGGGAGAGAAGTCAAAATCATGCCACAAGATGTGTCCCAAGGACCCAAGCGAATATTGGATTCTTACATCCTACCACACCAGTACCACTGACTTCTAAGTTGAATAACATGAAATCCTGTAGTGTAAGTGCAGACAGAGGATCAAATGCTTATCCAAGAAATGCAGTGGCAGGCTTATTGTCATGCGCCGGGAATTATTGACGCACACTTCAGTGTATTTCAAGTTACGTTTCGTGTTTGTAGTTTTGAAATTTATTACTTACTCCGGTCATAAATAGTTGTCATTTTAGACATCGACACGGTCTCAAAAACTCAACTTTGACTACTAATTTCGATTGTAATATATTTAAAAAAATCCAAAAAAAATATAATATTATGAAAGTACATTTGAGACAAATCTACAAATATGATTTTTACGCATCCAATCTAAATATTTAAAAAGATATCGATAACTAAAGTTTAAAAAATTTGACCGCACGTATCCCAAACCGATAAGTTTTTGTGAATCGACGGGCGTACAAACATATCCTAACACTGTGGTGTTTAGTTCTGCAGCAAAGCAAAATCCATTAACTTTGGAGTGTAATCACCGCCATGAACAGCCCTGCTGTTGTTTGGCATGGCACAAAGCATTCTCCACCATGAACAGCTAGTTCAATAATTCTTGAGGCAAGCAGTCGGTGTGTGGTAAATAACTATGCAAAAAAGAAACAAAAATTGTATTTCTTCCTGAAGTGACCACAGGAAGGTTGGATACAGAAATATGTCTTGAGGTGCTAAAGAGGGTAACTGTCTTCAACAGAACTGCACACTGAATTCGCATGGCTAAACCGTATCCCGCTACATTAATTTGTAGTAATGGATCGCTGGCCCTTCCAGAGGCGGAAGGAAGTGTCCAGACAGGTAGGGGTTTTAATAGAAAGAATTTTTTTTAAAACCCCTAGAAAAAGAAACAAAATATACTGATTTTCTTTAAAAACTTATTTTTTAAAAAAAATCACTATAGCTTGCACTGTAGAAACTACAGTGTTCGCTCACCAGTAGCGCCAGCTGAGCTTTGCCCTCATACCTCTTCAAGAATACTAGGTAGAAAAGCGCGCTACGCTGCGCCGGTTGAATTTCGATAGCATGCGCTAGGAAAAATAAACTTTTTTTATTTTCGCAAAACCACCAACCGGTCAAAAATAGTCCAGGGGAAAAAGGGGAAAAAATTATCAGAGATGACAACATTCTTTTGTCGAGCCTAATACTCTACGTGTTCACTGTAAGTTGATACAAACCTTCGATGAATCCGTGTTTTTTTGGTGACGAAAACATTGTTTTCGTTTTTTTTGGGTGCTGAAAATATTTTTTTCGGTTTTTTTTTGTTGCGTTTGTTAAAAAAAATGGGTCGTTAGGACCCACTGGCGAATCCATGGACGAAAACATTGTTTCCGTTTTTTGGGTGTCGAAAATATTTTTTCGGTTTTTGTTGTGTTTGCTAAAAAAATGGGTCGTTAGGACCCACCGTCAATCCACGGATCGCTATAAATCTGCGACGAATCTACATTTTTAATAAAAACCCATGATTCGATCCGTTGGCAAATACATAAGTTGCTATAAAACTTTGATGAATCTGCGTTTTTTTGGTGACGAAAACATTTTTTCGGGTTTTTGGGTGGCGAAAAATTGTTTCGGGTTTTCTGGTGGCGAAAACATTTTTCCGGAAAAAGCGGAGAAAGGACTGAACGTAAGAAGCGAGGACCGGATGTTATTTTTTGGACCTGTTCGCTATCCCGAAAAATTAGAAAAGGGCTTGTTCGCGATTTGAAACTAACGGGAGGCTTTTCCGTAAAAATACTGGGCCAGGGACCTAAACGCGAAGTGAAAAAAATATCTTTGTCTCTTAGGAAATTGCACAAGGACCTATCCGTAATTTCGGAGAAATAGAAGGGTTTTTTTGCAAAAGTGCAAGGTGACAGGTGGCCATGCCGGTTGCTCTCCAATTCTTGCACATATAGGTATGTTAATGATTAGTATGTACGGACAGATGAGAGTGTGCTGTGCAACTGCTGATGCTAGTCAACTACTAAGCAAAGTTTGTCGTAATCTTCTGACATTATGGAATACAAAAAACATTACACATTTACACTGGTTATTGTTTTTGAGTTTCCTAGGTTCTGGAATACACCGATCAAGCAGAGGAGGCCTGTTTGCCCTATATACTTATAGATACTACCTCTTAAAGCCGAAGAAATCGCAAGGAAGTGTGCATGTCATATTTTTTGCAAAAAGGCTCCCCACATTTAGAAATTGCATCGAGACCACCGCCGTTTCTTTTGAAAAAAAAACTTGCCTGGTTTTGGAAAATTGCATCGAGACCCGGACCGACATTCCGTCCGACGTCGCTTTTGTAGATAAACTCTTGTTGCTCCAAAAATTCCTCTCAAGTCCTGAATCTCCGTTTTTTTTAAAAAAATGCCTAGAAATTTTATATAAGTTAATTTTTACCATTCGAGCACTCTATCAAAATTTATCCGGCTTAGCAAAACATGCAGCTCTAGAATTTACAGGAGAACATCCCGATTAGATGCATCGTGAGAGTCAACTCTGCGGCGCGCACGTATGAAATTCCACTAGTATCTGACACTACCCTAGTACGCTGGCCATGCAATGCAGCTACATAATCTCAATTCAGCTTCGAGTGCGTCGTCCTTGGAACAGGTTTCTTGCATGGAGGATCATTCTATTGCAAACATCATAATTAAGCATCAAAACCATCCCCTGCTTTCACTTGTTTTTAAAATTTTGTTTCTATCTTTATTCCCCTCTCTCTATTATTGCTAACAAATGAACAACACTTCCTTCCAGCTTAGCCGGCGAGATTGTTTATTGGGAAGTGCTTCCTATGCATCACTTTTGAAAGTTGCGCATCTATTAAAACATAACATAAATAAAAGGTGGATAGTGATTACACGTCTTTCCTGTTGCTTCAAGATTTATGCAGCTTGTATGAAGAGGTGACATAGGTGGAGGCACTGTCTTGGGTTTGGTCGTGCGAGTTCCTCCAAGACAGATGAGCGGAATTTTATCAGTCTACTCTACTAGACAAGATGATCAACATGCAGCTGGCGATGTAATCCATAATTCAGCCACCAAGAATGTCTCCGGGGAACGTGCCATGGCCCGCGAGAGGCGCGAAACTGAGATGCGCTCTTGTGGATGAAATACCCCGATTTCTGAGAAATGAATTCAAATTCCAAATACCATAACTCTTGCATTACGTCTTCCATCCTCAGGATGCTTGATGTATATACGTACGCTAGGATTATAATACTGTGTGTGTTAAGTAAGTTGCTGACATCTCTGAATCCTGCTATAAGTGATTGATTAAATGTCGTTGTTTACGACATGGGCTGCTCTAGGTGGCAACCCAAGAAATCTGAAAAGCGACAGGAGATTAATTCTTGAATATGTTAACTTTATTGATTGAATTGAATACAATTTGGTGTCTTGTGATTTTTAAGACGTAAGAACTATTTGTGTTGTACTCTTACCAAATTTCCCAATTGGCCACAACAAGATTGGTGAAATTGCTCTTGAAAGATCTATTTTTTTCAGTTGTCAGATCTAATTTGAGGACGTGGGCAAGATCAAGAGGGGGTGTAGCGCGCTAAAGCAGTTGTAGGAACCTTCCAAGGAATTTTAACCGTGATCACTGCAGGGATCAGTTGAATGAGCAAAAGATCGGCCTTTATATATAACCCAAGGAGTAGTGGAGACGTACCAAGGTTGCTTTCCTAGAAGTGGAGGGCGTCAACACGGGGGAGACCACGAGAGATGAAAAACAAAATGCAACAGAACCAATTTTACATTCTAATTCGAAATTCCTAGAACTTAACTATAGGTGTACCAATAGTCCCACTACTGATCCATTTGTGATAGGTTGAACCAATATCCTAAGCTCTAGCAAAGGACACATATTAATCTATAGGTATTATCTCTTATACGAAATAAAATATGATCAATATAGGAAAATGTATAGTTTTATTTAATATATTATATATTTTTAATATGATATAAGGTATTCTTTCAGATATGTTTGACTAAATATTGTACCTATACATTATAAATTATTTACAATTTAAGTTTAGAAACTATATTGTGAAAAAAATATATTAATAGGTAAAGTCATGTTGAAAATTAAATTTATAATTAAAAAATAATATTAATCCTGATGAGGATCACCATACTCGTGTGCAAGCGGCGGTATGAGCGATGGGGACGCTCTATCGGTGGTAGGGGATAGGCCTGGGCGTTTGGTTTAACCGAAAAATTCAGTTTCGGTTTTCGGTTTATTTGGAAATTCGGTTATTTCAAAATTGAAACCGAACTATGTTTGAAAATTTCGGTAACCAACAATTCGGTTAACCGATAATTCGGTTTCGGTTTTAATCGAATTAACCGAACTTGGCAATGATGATAGCCGTGTCATTAGCAACTTTATTGCTTAGGTAGCCACCGTTTGTAGCCTCCTCTTTTGACATCTGAATTTAAGGACAGTCTAGTTGTTTGTTTCATACTAAAATGCTCCTTGTGCAATCATGGTTTCAAGCATTGAGGAAGGAACCTCTGACTGTCTATGGCGATGACAAACAGACGAGGAGCTTTCAATATGTCTCTGATTTGGTGGGTCTCTTTATCAAAGTTCGGTTAGTTCGGTTAACCGAGGGTTAAAACCGAATTAACCGGAAAAAGTTCGGTTATTTCATACAGCTAACCGAATTAACAACCGAATAATTCGGTTTCAGTTCCGGTTTTAACGGTTTCGGTTTTCGGTTTCTGGTTTATTTGCCCAGCCCTAATAGGGGAGACAGTGCTGAAGGGATGCCCTGTTGCCATCCATAGTTAGTTGATACTAGTGCTTTATGTAAGAAGGTAACGTATCCTGTACACACAGGCTTCCCGTGTACACACCGTACACACTAACTAATGAAAGTCATGAAAAATTCTGAAAAAAAATTGTAGATGTACTTCATAAATTCCTCTACCTATGTATAAAATTGTAGGTTCAAATTCATTATATATCAAGAGATAGAAAAAAGAGAAAATTCTAACAAGAATTTTCTCTTTTTTCTAACTCTTAATATATAATGAATTTGATCTTGAAACTTCGATCATACATAGGTAGAGTAATCTATGAAGTACATCTACAATTTTTTTCAGAATTTTTCATGACTTTTGTTAGTTGGTGTGCATGATGTGTGTACGGGAAGCCCTGCGTGCACAGGATACGTTGCCATGTAAGAATTACTAAGAGTTTAAACCAAACTGTCCTACTTGTTTTTTGGGTTAAACTGAATATATTTCATGTTTAAAGTGGGGGGACTAGGGAATTTTTTAAAGTAATACAATTTTTAATGAATATTAAAAAATAAATGGTAAAAAAACTTACCTCTGTCGCTACTTTAAATGATGTCAAAGCCTCTGTTGTCGCTCGAAATGACAATAGTCCTATATGGCATCCCGTCTATGTCTCTATCGTCAATGACGAAAAGACGATGGTGACTCTGTCACTAAATATAATAGCGACAAAACCTATATCACAAATGGAATTGATGATATAGGATATGTCGCTATTTCTTTGGCTACAGAGCCTCTTTTAATGCCGACAAAGCGTCAGTTTTGTTTTTATTGAAATAACAATATTACAAAAATAAAGAGTACAAAAGTACGAGTTTAATTTTTACATGTAGAGAAGTTCAGTAATAATTTTGTTTAATTAAATCATTTTAAGCTAGATATAACACTTCATAATAGACATTCGAATTACATGGCTGGTAGAGTTTGGGTAAGTGCATATGATTGCCTTAGTGCTCCTACGATATAAATGACAATATATATGGACCATCAATCCATACTATAGCTGAGATACATATACGCCTTTTAGAATAAAAAACAAAAAAAACAAGAAGTCAGGCCAGTCAGGGGCGGATCCACTATGTAATTAGTGGGGTCAAATGACCCCAATAATTTTACCAAAATCACATATAAATCTAATTGTATTCTATTAATATATAAGCATATATAAGCTACAAGTTACTGTAATGACCCCAACGACCCCAATGATCTATTTTTCTAGATCCGCCTCTGAGGCCAGTGGTGATTGTGTATGCATGCGAAGCGAGGTATGCATGTGATGCACGCCTTTCATGTACTCTCTCTTAGAAGAAAGCTTTTAAAGGGGCGAGGCATTTAATTGATTAACAACAACACAATGTGAACAGTCAAGCTTAAAATTAAATTTCCAGAGTTTCAACTTGCATAAAAAAATTCACGTTGTCCCTCTATGTTCCATTGCCTCTATTAATATTACTGATATATACTACATACTATCCAATATATTACTAAGCGTTGTCACTATGAGAAACCAAACCCAGTACTTCATGATAAGTGAAAATTTCGCTGATAGGTACATACGCTCTAGCCTGAGGATCATTGCCTGACGACCACCTGTCAGGAAAATTATTTCTAATTATGCTTTGTCCTGTTTTCCTAATGGTTTTTTTGCATACCGTGTGAATATATATTACGTGAATACAATTAAGATATTGCAGTGTGTGAATATATCATAGATTAACAGAATTAAGATATTGTAACCTTTTAATATATTGAGCTCTTTCCATACTATATAAACAGTAGATGAGAAGACTCCTATCAAGCCTTTCTCTTTTTTTTTTCTCTCCTGTCACGTACATTGGTTTTTGCTTCTTTTTCCTTTGGTACGATGTACGTACACGTACATAAGTTGGTATTTGGCTTTTTCTTTTTTTGCTTTTAGACGGCAGACAAATAATTAAGGATAAATTGTCTTCTCTCTCCTTTTAACTTACCAAGCAATGTATATCTTTAAGTAATAACATCAGCGGCAACCATAGTTTCACATTAGTTCGGACCCACCGAATTGAGAGCGAGATGTTTAGTTTCTTTGAAAATTTTTAGTATATTTCTCTCTGTTCTAATAAAATTCGATGGCTCATATAGTTCATCATTAATTAGGGTCTACAAGATTAAGGGATAAATATTCTTCTCTTTTTGAAAATTTCAAACTATTCGTTTTTTTTTTACTTAACAACTCTAAGACTTTTGGTATCAAATAGAAGATTACACTGTCACACCATCATGACGCTGATTCTCTGCAGGAGGATAGATGTGTAGATGAACACCACGAGGGCCTTAATAGGAACATTCATGAATCATGAGGACACAACATCATGCCCTGCATGCATGACGCACAGCACTGAGAGGAAATTTCAGTTGACATACATGTGATTAGATTGATATGTAGTCAAGTTTGGAACTGAAAACCAAATAACTGATAAGAATTACGTGATTATTCTCGATATTCCATACCATTGCATAGACCGTGCTGGCAGGAGATCTGATTTCGTGGCCAATGAATTTCCGGTACCTCCCAATCCTATTTCTTCCATGGATCGATGAAATGTTGCCGTGACGATGGTCATCAGTGTATATCACTGACCATAGTCTCTATTCCGTTCTGAGGAGTTGTTCTATCTCTCATCTCTTGCTAGCTATTTAAGGGCCATTGGTTGCGCTCCAATCTCCATGCCTCCATACAATAATTCCACCACATGCCTATTAATCCAGTCCAACTAGAAAACACATGATTCTACTGCATATGTGTACTTTCCAAACTTGGCAGAAAGCTTAAATTACATCACTAATAAATATATCATGGGGTATGCTGCCGTACATCTCTTTTAAATAAATTTACAAACCTTCGAGCAAAGTAATTAAAAAAATAAATCAAATAAAAGATCTGCCCCTACCAATATTCCAGTCTATATTTATAACTAATGATCAATTTGATTTGCTTTTACAGAAATACTACAGCACTATGTACCGTGCATTCCTAAACCGACGGCGTAGTGAGTAACTGTCTGATCAAGTCCCTCCTGTGCACTCTTAAGGAGGTAAAGATGATGCCTAACTCAGTCTGCTTATTTCTCTTAAGGGGATCATCAATGCTCCGATGTACTATAACAAGAAGTTTTATAACTCTTGAGTCACAACTCACATCCATGAAGGCAACATGTACGTAATAGCATTTGTGAATTGTAGCTCAAAAGCATTGATGCCAGTGCTCCTGAGTTAGAACTAGGTTGTTGGTATTTTTTTCTGCTCTAAAGCCTTGACCTCGACCATCGATTCTCTAATGTGATTACTCTTCTGGGGCATTCGTTGCCCTGAGTTACTATTTCAGGCAGCACAAGTAATATCGATAATGTATAATTAAATTAATGGATCACATAACTAATTAACATTACTAAGATTTTACTGTTACTAGTACTCATAATAATTGCATCTACTGAGCACTTAAGTCCTGCAACCTTTCTTTAAGAATTGAGCCCGGTAACCATTAAAAAAAGACATTCTGATTTCTGAAGTTAATGTTAATATTAACTAGTAGACTTACTCGCGCAACTGTGTATCTAGATATTATGATATAATTGTCTTTTATATATTCAATGATTGAAATACAATTATATTTGTTATATAACTCTATTTATATACGATTAATCTACACAGTTATAATCTAGCCCCATCAAAATAACTGGTGGAGAGATCCTTTCTTTAACATACAACTCTACTTCCAATTATTGAAATACAATGGTATTTGTTATATATAATTAATCTGTATCGTTATAATCTGACTCCACCAAAATAAGTGGTGGAGATTCTTCTCTTTTTCTTCTGATTAATGTGAGAATTTCTAGAATTTAAGATTATTGTGGGATTTTCTTGCCCTTAAAACGAAGAAGGTGCCTTAAATATCACCAGTTATATATATATATATATATATATATATATATAGTTACAAAATTGTTGAAACAATTCTTGTGATATACATAATTAATCATCGCTTCTAGAGGCCATGCATTTTGACTCTGCAGTATGCATGCCATGTCAATGACATTTGATCGAGTTGTGCTAACTCTTGAACATGCAGCGTATACAAGACTGATTAACAGTCTGATCATTAAAATCTTGCATAATGTGTTCTCTTGGGGGATAGTACTAGCTTCCTCTTAATCACGGGGGTAACGACCAGGGGGAGAAGGCCACAACGAAGAACTTGGAGATGGTGTTCTTTTTTCAGCGGAGATCAATTTATGAGTAGCCTGGTCTAATATGGAAGCACGCTCACCCTTGCTTCGATTTACTCCTCATTGGTAGGTTGTCTACAAATCGGCAGTAACAAAATTAGGAAAGCTATCAACAAGAAACTTTAATTAATTGAAGCACAAACATCAAGATAGATAGAACTTCCCTGTCAAAAAAAAAGGTAGATCCAGAACTTCAAACAAGAAAAATCTGTTGGGAGCTATATGTATACATATGTCAAAGCAGTAATGCTTGTTGGAATAGTTGTGACTACAAGTATTGTTACATAGAACTCACCATTTTTCTAAGTTCCCGACGCTTCCCAAGCCTATAATTCTCAAACTACACTTGGGGAGGAAAATAAAGTTGTTTTGCATTGGACACTTTATCTCTTTTTCTTTCGGAGTTCTTACTGCTTTATGATCTCTTCTACCCTAATTCCAAGGCCAGGGTTCCTATGGTTCGTCCAACTATATATTCATCACAAATTGGTAGCTAGGCGAACTGTTATATAGAGTGTCCGTGTCTTTCGGTTAATAGCTACGGTTTGAGTCTCCCAAAATACTACCTATATATAAGTCTTGAGGTTTCCGGCTCCTCCGCATGCCACGTCAGCGTTTGGACGACGTGTCTGCACGCTAGTATATGTTATAGCAGGTTTTATTTACGGATTTTTGGGATTTGATCCTGTGACTCTTGGTTGCTGAGCATTTAGGATGACTATGATAAAAAAAACAATTGGGCCTCCTCGTGAAAAATATACCCCCTATGGTCACAAAAGAGTAGCTCTGAGCATTGATGCGATTTCCAAAACACAAATTCGACCACTAATTTCTATTGTAATATATTTACAAAACCAAGTAAAATTATAATATTATGGAAGTACTTTTAGTGACAAATATACGCATATCATTTTCATATGTACAATCTTAACTTTCATAAAGATATAGTTATGCAAGTTTAAAAAATGACTACATGTATCCCTAACCGCCCCGACAGTAGCAATTACTGTTTGTTAGTTAAACCATAAGTTAGTGCTAGCAGTTCACGCGTGCGATCTGTCTTTGCATGAAGAGAACATTGCTAAGGCCGAGAGGGAGGCCAGACAAGGAAGTTGAGTTGGTGCACATGATGACATGAACACAAGAATTAAAACTGTTCAATCTGCACGTGTGCAAGCTGGTGCAATTCCTGTGCTTGGGCTTGACGTGTTGTGCGACTCCGGACATTGTGGCATGCATGGTACCCTGATGCTCGAGGAGAAGAAAACAAGTCTTCCTTGAAGACTGGAATTAACATAAAAAATAGCAGTGCGTCCCTGCAAATTGATGCAGTGACATAAGTTATGAGACAGAAACACAACTGAAAAGATAATTAATTAATTATGGTAGAGCACTATGGCACCGTGGAATCGAAGCTGCAATAAGCATTGTCATCCAACACACCTTTTTGCCAAACTCCCAATGTCTCCCATGCCTACAATGGGTATTCTTGAGTTTGAGGGCAAAATTGGTGCCCCCTCTTGCACTTCTCACACCTTTAATTTATGGGCTCTTGCTGCCTTATGATAGCAATCATTCTGAGCTAGCACTTGAAGTCGTCATTCTGAGCTAGCTCTTCAAGTGATCTACACCGGACAATTAAGTACAATGGATAACAAGCATGCGAATGGAGAGTTGCATTGGGCCATGCATGCTAAGCTAATTTTCAGCCTGCACGCCTGGCTCTACCCTCGCCAGTTCGGACGGTGGATGTGCAATGCCACCATGCACTTCCTTTTACAACGGTCCAGAGTGTAATGACGAGGCCGAATCAACCAGCAAACTGCAGACACGCATTGAGCCATGTGTAAACGGACACAAACAACACACGCAAAGACGGCTATCAAAATTACATATGGAACAGTGGAATAAAGCTCGAGGTAGCATGAAAGAAGAAAGTAATCATGAGGCTGTTTAAGCATGGATCAGAAACGGCTGCAAATAGTATGATTCATTGTTTAAGCATGGAGAAACGGCTGCAAATAGTATGAGGCTGTTTAAGCATGGAGAAACGGCTGTCTAGAGTTGGTTGTGTTGTATGATTCATTGTTTTGATAAACCTGAGTCAAGTGCATGAAATTTGTGCTCAAAATGATTGTTTGGTCTTTGGATATGTAGCTAGCGCTTGAAGTCGTCATTCTGAGCTAGCTCTTCAAGTGATCTACACCGGACAAGTAGGATAACAAGTATGCGAATGGAGAGTTGCATCTGGGCCATGCATGCTAAGCTAATTTTCAGCCTGCACGCCTAGCTCTACCCTCGCCAGTTCGGACGGTGGATGTTCAATGCCACCATTCACTTCCTTTTACAACGGTCCAGAGCGTAATGACGAGGCCGAATCAACCAGCAAACTGCAGACACGCAATAAGCCATGTGTTAACGTACACAAACAACACACGCAAAGACGGCTATCAAAATTACGTATGGAACAGTGGAATAAATTAAGCTCGGGTAGCATGAAAGAAAAAAGTAATCATGAGGCTGTTTAAGCATGGAGAAACGGCTGCAAATAGTACCAACACAAGGCTTACCCCTCTGATAAGTTCCCAATGCTTCCCACGCCTAAAAATGCATGTGCAAAAATGGGATGGTGAATATTTGCCAGGGAGCCCTAGCCTCTCCATCTGCTCTTGATTTTGTGGGGAAAATGAGAGCTGTTATAGCGCTCATGCAGTTGCCACTGTCAATGTGCTTGTGCTTCTCACTTATCATGAGCTTTCACTGATACCATATAATGCTTCTTCAATGATAGGGAAGTCTGTAACATCCTCAAAATTTCACTCAATGTCCTAACCCAATGTGGGGTATACTCGCGTGCATGCATAGCAGTCGTCTTCATTTCGTGTAAAAGGGTTAATCTGGAGATGCTATGTTTAGATCGAACATGTATTATATACTGCTACAACTCACTTTATGCAAGCAATGTGGGACTGATTCTACTATTGCTCTATATGGGCCACATGGACCTTTACATTAACATGCTGGAGTATTATACTCACCTATCTATAACATCTTGGCCTAAATTTCGCTTCATATCCTAGCCCACTGTGGGGTGGATCTATGCATACATAACACCCCGCTTACACTTTTACTATAGGGTGGATTCCATGCCAGTGTGCATTCTCACCTCTCATTAGGTCTAGTAACTGATACAATATAGATGTTTTTTAGTGGAGTAATAATCCTAAGTTATTAAATGAAGAAACTAACATTAATGATGTCCACATATCGTACCAACTGTGAACTAGCTCAAACAATTTATGCCAGTGCCTTCTTTCTTTCTTTCTTTCTTTCTTAAGAAAAGATGCCGATGCCTTTGGTCGAAACAGTATTTATAGCCTTTGTCTTTAACTCTGTCCGGTCATGCTGTCACTGATGCTGCTCTATCCGGACTCGGGGGCAAAGCCCATCAAAGATTGAGAGACTGCTCATCCGGACCTGCTCTATCCTCCAATCCGCTCGATGGCTAGAAGCACCGATGGCTTCAACAGATTGTATGGTCTGTCGGACTCTGTCTCATACCTGTAAGATCATGTGGAGGTCACCCTATAGTATGTCATGACTATTTGAGATCGTTGTGCAAGTGTTGACAAAGTTTGAGTTTGATCTTCAGTGTTTTGCAATTTTCAGTGTTGTTGTTAGGTTGAGGGCTTTCTGTCCTGCCGGTAGGATGCAGTCAGACCAGTGTCCTGTTACCGAGGATTTTTTAGGTTGCATCGGCCGGTCTAACTGGCTTATTGGACCAGTCTGATTGGTTTGTGGGTACGGTCAGACCAGCCCAAGGGTGGGGGTTATTGGCCCTAGGAACTTTTGAAAGCTAGCAAAATTTAGAGCCTGTTTGGGGGCTGTGTTTTAGCTTTGGGCCAAAAGCTCTCTCAAACAGTATGGCTGCAAAGTAGCTGAGAAGCTAAGCCACAGCAGAAGCACCCTCAAAAGCTGCAGCTGATGGGGAGGAGCTTTTCAACTGAGGCTTCACTTGACCACCTCCTACCTCGGTCGCTCTGCCTTCTCGACCTCCGCCACCCTGCCTCGGTTGTTCTCTCGTGCATTTGGAGTTGCTTGCATATGTCCTGTGACAGATTGTGATTTGTGCATGGAGCTGAAACTAAATAGAGGTTGAAGTGAAATTTCAGAACGGGTGCATTTGGGGGATCATTGGATAGGTTTGACCGGTTGCACAATGGCGGTTAGACCGCTGGCGGTCTGATCAGCATGGTGGCAGCGGTTAGATTGGCCTAGGCATCTTTGGTGCTGAGTGTGAATGTTTTGATTTGGGAACTGGTTCTAAGGGTACGGAAGTCTAGAATTGGTTGTGTTGTATGAATCATTGTTTTGATAAACCTGAGTCAAGTGCATGGAAATTGTGCTCAAGATGATTGTTTGGTCTTTGGATATGTAGGTGGCTTAGAGAACATTAGTGGACAATGGCAAGTGATCGACCAGGGCTAGGCGGGACAGTTTAGGTCTGTGGTTGGGGTAAGTTTGGATGAGACTATTTGGCTCAAGCAGGAAGCACAGAAAAGACAAGGATCGTGAAGAGGCGAGTTGGTGCATGTGATGTGCCAAGTGTCATGGGTTAGTGCAAGTAGAGATGATCCGGGGCAGACCAGATGCGTGAAGATTTGACGGTAAGTCATTGGACGCCACATGCTACGTGTTAAAGCATGCCAAGATGCTTTGATGTGAAGAACTTATTTCGGAGTTGAGTTGCTTAGAGGTGAAGGAGTGGGAAAAGGCCGATAGAGGTGCATATTGGTAAATTGCTTGATACCAAAAAAGAGGCGGTGTGGAAAATCGTGG
Source organism: Guadua angustifolia (assembly GCA_036346375.1). Classification (NCBI taxonomy): domain Eukaryota; kingdom Viridiplantae; phylum Streptophyta; class Magnoliopsida; order Poales; family Poaceae; genus Guadua; species Guadua angustifolia. The sequence goes on along the minus strand of CM070516.1, from coordinate 13,415,271 downwards.
TTTATGTCAAGCATATAGAGGCTCTTATGAGAGAGTTCATACCACCCCAGAGAAGTCAGACTGTCCAGACATGTCCAAACCATTTGACTTGGTTTTTCTTCGGGCTTTCTTTGTGAGTGGTTAGGCTCTGATCTTAATAGCTCCTTATAGCTATTAGAGTGAAAGAACCATAGTCTTCTAAAAGGAAAATATTTTGAAAAGGTGTTTGATTGTGTTGTCTCCTATTCACCCCCTATTCTCTGGTTTAGATCCTACACATATCCATCGGCTGCAAGCTATCACATGCAAAATTAGGAAAGGCAGGCCTCATAATTGTTGGAATGTGGGATATGATCTGCACTGTACAAAGGGAACTTCAACATAAAAATAAATTTCCACAGAAATAACGCATCATGGAATTAGCGGCAGCAAATATTGTTGAACAGAACGCACCTGTTTAGTTAGTTTCTGATGCCTCCCAATCTTACACCTTAGTGCATTTGAAGAAATTGGGAGCTATCACTTTTTAGTTTCTATTAAGACCCTTACTTGTCCAGGTCACTCCTTTTGATTCTAGGGTTATATATGACTCTTCAGATTCATGTCAACTTGTACTTGCATGTCCCAACAACAGATGCACTCACTCAGTTACTCAATGTGTCGGCATTCTCAATGAATCGAGTGACTAACAAAAGTTAACCAGTGAGCATTGCTCTCGTGGGCATTAATTTTTCAAGATTTTGTTGTGTACACACACAATCAATGGCTCAATTGCGGCAGTACAGATAATGTCAACTGCAGGAAAAGAAATAATACAATTAGACAGAGCGTAACATTGGTACAGTTTACTGGGACCATCGGCACGTACGGCATCATGCTTGGGATCATTGTTCTTGGCGTCGTTCACCTTGGCTAACACCGCCCTTGCGAAAATGCCACTATCTTGATGTCAAAACAACCACTGCAACCAAAGTCCCCAGCTGGGCCAAGAAAGCACCCAGCATAGGTAGAAGAAAGTTCACCATACCAGTGAAATTTCTGCTGGGGGCTACCAGTGAACCGGCTGGAAGTAGGGTTCGTGCCTTGGTTACCAAAAATACAGTACATTTGAGTCACGGTACGTGATTCGGATTTGTAGTTTGTCATGTTTTCTTTTAATTTTCACTGTAGACTAGAACCCTATATCCTAAATCAGTTCAAGTTTGACGACACAAGCCCGCGATTTGTGGGCAGCAAATCCAGTAACTATGGTTCATGTTAGCTACCGGTCTTCCGTGTCTCCTTCCAGGATGTGTTGATCTCACTGCAAATGGGCAACAAAATCAGCAAGCACAACTGCAAAAGCTGTGTAGAGGACTTCGAGGTCACAAGAACTTCAAATCTCAAAAGAAAAGTTTAGTTAAGGTCTATTTGAATATGCATGGCAACGTAGTAAGGCACTATGGACTTCCGGCTACAAATACTATCAAACAGAACACACATCTTTGCTAATTCTCGGCACCTCCCAAGCCTACAATTTATATATTGTGCTTAACAAAAATGAGAGCAGTTGTGTACTTGTTTTATGCTCAGCTTTCATTTCTCATTCTTTGTGAGCTCCTCCTAACTCACGAAAACGAGGGCTGTGGTTAATATCATCCATCCAATTGTTCGCACCTCACTTGTGACGTGCGTGACTCGTATTACAACTGTCAAAATAATGTCTTACCCTGACACGAATGATACGTCAAGATTTTTTTTTGAAAAAGGAAGAATTTTATTAATTTCAAGCACATTACATCGAGATGATACGTCAAGATAGTGCAGCAAGAAGTTTGATATCTAATCAAGCAACCAAAAGCACCAATATACCTTACCTTATAGCATCTAGAATTGCCGAGCACTCAGGCCGTCCACGTCATCGAATTTTTGGAAAAAGGCCCTCAATATCGAAAATTGCAGTGACATCCCGAGTAGATTTGTGGCGGCCGCTCCATTCTTCATTGCGTCCTTCCCAGCCGTCGGATTGCGTCCATCCCGGTGCGATGGATCTTTGCACGTCCTCTTGGTGCTTCGAGAGGTCTCCACGCAACGCAACATCTGCGCCCGGGGACCCCGAGGAGACACTCTCCTCCGTTGCTCCCGCTTCCTTCAGCCGGCCTCATCGCCGTCATCTCCACCACTTATCTCGTTCCACACCTAGACCCCGCCACCTCACACCTCTCCCCGCACCCTCGCCCTCGCCCTCTCGCCCCCGTCCCCGCACGCACGCCACCCTCGCCTTTGCACCTATCCCCGTCTCTCTCCTTTTGACCTCGACCGCTGTTTGTGAAGCGGGCCTCTGTGGTTGGAGACCTAAGGTTGTATTAATTTATTATACATAGCTGTACTCCCTCCGTCCAAGTTTATAAAGTTTATTTTTTAAATAGTTTTGTTTATAAATATAAGAGGTATTTCATGTTCCAATACAAAGTTAGTGTGATGTTCCCTATATACCCCTAATAGGTATATCTATCTTTACTTTATATTCTCTACATACATGCAATGAATATAGTACTTAATGATAATAATTAAAGGTAATATAGTCATTTTTAATACCTTATTAGTCTATGTATCAAGGAGAAATAGACCTTATAAACATGCCTGAGCGGAGGGAGTACCAATTTAAGGGTGATATCATGGGTGCATGAACCCAGTCGTGCATGCACACAATGACTGAGCTATGGAGGAAACGGTAGTGATCAATTAGCTAATGCACACGCGGCGGCGAATCAACTCTACCCAACAAAAATCTGCTGTCTAAACGAACAACCTTTCCTTGTTAAATTTGTACACTACTACAAAAAGCCTCTTTTTTACCGGTCTATCGATTTGGCTAGAACCGGCAGTGATAATATTTTTACTACCGGTTCATAAGTTAAATCGGCAATAATACTATTACTGCCGGTTCTTAAGAAGAACTGGCAGTGATATTTTATTATCACTGCCGGTTCTCGATTTTGAACCGGCAGTGATAATGGAGGAAGTATCACTGCCGGCTCGGAATCGAACTGACAGTGATAATATTTTTTGAAAAAATCATAACTTTTGCATACGGCGTCGGATGGAGACAAAAGTTATATGAAAATTGTAGCTCTCGATGAGATCTACAACTTTGTAGTTGACAACTTTTTTATTTGAAGTCATTTAGATGTCCAAATAATCGTTTTTTTTTGTAATAAATACTAGCCGGTCCAGGTGCAAATAAATTTGTTTTTTGATTTTACCGAGTGATTTTTGGATTTACACTATCACTGCCGGTTGGTAAGTATAAACTGGCAATGATAGTGATTATCACTGCCGGTTTATATCCGGCAGTGATAGTTCTTGACTATCACTGCCACTTAGGTTGTGCCGGGTCCACATCCGATAGTGATGTCGATGTGGACCCGGCAGTAATCACATGTTCGGTAGTAGTGGTAATACCAAGTTAAAGTTCATTACTGGAGAAGTTGGACTTTGTACTTGATCAGTGGTTTGTAAATAATTGTCTCCATGTGTTGCGTGAAATTGTATCACAAACGTTTGCCATTCTATTGACTGTTCGGTATTGCTCTCTCACTAACTTTATCACATGACAACTAGAGGCTTTTCTGATTTAGCAGTACCGCTTCAATATTTCTTTTGGAGAGGTTAATCGGTGATCAACAGGGTTTCAATCTTCAACATTGAGTGATCCATGGCTGCTTAATTAGGGACTGAAATTTCATAAGAGTTCCTTATTTGTTTTCATTTGCCGGTACAAACATACACAAAAAAAATTAACAAGTACAAATGCAGGAGCATGGGGCTTGTCTCCCTCCTTCAGTCATGTACACAAAGCATGCAAAGATAGCGGCCACCACAGGTCATACGGAAAATCTGGTAATGTACATCTTAGTATCTACATCATGTCCACTGATTTTCATAAACTTTTTCACAAAAATAAAAATGTTCAACAAATTTCAAACATGGACTGGTTATCCGGTGAGATTTATGTTACCATGCTAGCTAATAGAAAATGCTTTGTTTGAAGTCCAGTTTTTCCCCTTTACGGGATAATAAGGAGATTGAGATAAAGAAATGAGAATATGTAGCTGGGTTGTATCTGAGCCAAACGACTAAGCAGGCTACCCTCGCCAATTCAAACGGGAGGTGCAAAGCTCCACTCTTCTGCTTTGACCAAAAAATTGCCGACCTCTTATCACATTTATTCAGAGAGCAAGACTAGAATTAGCAACCGGGATATGGCATTGAGCTGTCAGCTGTGAAATTAACTCAAACAACACCAACAAAAACACAGCTGTCAAAATGATCGAACTGTCATAACCTGGACTCAAACTTCCAGCGGCGTCTACACTGTCTCTCGGCATACCTTATGCAATTCACAGGAAGTACCTTCAAATCTTTCCATACCGAAATCTGGCTAGCGTGGGCTCCATCGCGTTGCAAAGTTTTCCTATGTCTTGCGCATCACAATCGGCTATGGACAGCTCAGCGACTACAATGCAGGGGATGGCCAAACCAGTATTTCTGTCCAATGTGCTGCGAAATTTGGAAACTGTGCATCACCTTTTCATATATTACCCCCAAGTTCAATGTTTGTGGAAACGCATCGCCAAGTGGGTACGATTGCCGCCTCTTTCGCCGGACCGGTGGGACCTGGCCGCCGTGCTAAGCCTAGCAGACTGGAATCTTCATCTCGTAAACTGTAAGCCAAGATTTCGTAAAGGGCTAAAGACTCTGATCATCCTAACGTGTTGGCAATGGTGGAAAGAGCGAAATAACAGAATTTTTCGAAACAAGGGGGAAGCTGTCGATGCGATACTACAATCCATCAAAGACGAGGCCACAACCTGGATTATTACGCGTGCAGTTCATCTTAAAAATCTGTTGGACCGACATGCTTGATTTCTCTTTTTTTGTCTCCTTTTCTCTTCCCCAGGCGGTCTTTGTACGCTTATTGACTGCACTTTTGAGAAAAATCCCAATGCCTGCCATGCCTACAATGTATTGACTGCACTTTTGAGAAAAATGGGAGTAGGGAGAGATGTTTTTTTTGCCCATGGCATGCTGTGGAATTTGCCAGGGAGCTGTTATAGCATCATGCCCTTGCCAGTTGCCACTGCCAATGTTTATTCCCACTTATATGAGCTCTGACCGATACCATATTATCCTTCAAGTCCCGGGCCAGTCCCTTCAAATTATTCACTTCTGTGAATGTGGCAATGCACGGTACAGACTATGTACCTTGAATCTTCAAAAAGATATGCCCAAGATATTACAACAAGAAATTAATATTAGTGAAGACCACATGTCAAAGCATTGATGCCAGTGCCTGATCAGAACCGCATTGTTAGGACATGCATGTCCCGTTGCCCCGTTCCCTTTCATGTTCTATTTTACTTCGCCCTAAGCACATCAACACGACAATACAAACAAAATATTGACGAGGAGCTGAATTTCATGGATTACAAAAAACCCATGTAACTGTCAATTGATTGTAGGTTACCTAGTGACTTCTTTGAATTGAGTAGCCGACTCCTGCAGCCATGAAAAAAGGACATGTTTGTTTTCTGAAGTTAGATGTCAATTTTTATGGTCACTTAATTTCCACAGTAGTTGAAACACTTCATTCCACACACACATCCCATTTACTCTTGGAAAATGATTCCTGAGTTGTGCCTACTGTTGAGCAGCGCACGCAGGACACTGATGTACTGCTGATCGATGGGCTACCTTCCCGCTTGCCCTGCTGCGTGATTTATTGGCTGATCACTGACGAGCTTTGCTAATATGCATGCTATGATCTCTTGGCTTGGTCCTAGCTTCTAGCCTTCTACTACTTACATGGAACTACAATATCCTGCTCTACCTTTGGACTCGATGCTTCTCTTTTGCTTCATGCAGCCACGTGCAGCTTTTCTTTGACTTTTCCCTTTTCGATTCGATGACTAAAAATTGACACAAGCGAAATTAGCAAATCAGTTGTTGAACAGTGGGATAAACTCCTGGGTAGAAATTAATAACTTCAAACATTCAAAAATTAATAGAAGTTACTAAACACGGCAAAGCAGTGATGCTTGTTGGAAGGCTGCAAATACTGTTAAATAGAACTCACCATCAGTGGCGTAAGTACGCATGACAAAAATAAAAGGGATGCCATATTAAAATACATGCAATCCAAAATAGTTAGTGCAATATCAATTCATATGTAAAGTACAAATGTAAAATACACCTAAGCTACCTTGCTGATGAATATAACACCATAAATGCCTATAAATGCCTGCGAGTAGTAATCTGTAGAACAAAAATAGCAAAATTAGTGAGACAATAAGAAAATTGTGCGTAATTTCAAACATTCAAATGAAATACAACATACCGCACTTGGATCGTTCGAGAAATAGCTATGCAAAGTTATATTTTATATAACTTATAAGAAGTTGAGAATATACTAGAAAACATAATTAATTTTTGCTTCTACATATTAACATTTTTATAATTTACAAATCATTTGAACGAATAATTAACGTAAAAAATTACCTTATTACTCAATCACTCCTGCCCCCTCAGGCCCTCCTTATCCTATCGGCTCTCGGCACTTAGGCCGAGAGGCATTCCATAGGCGTCGACGCGACGGGTGCCCGGTCGACTCCTCGCCTCCTTCTCCATAGGCCTAGTTCGGATGGCCACGTGGCACACCACCCCTTTGTCGTTGCTTGAGCTCAGGACTTGAGGGGCTCTTTCACCACTACCCACACCTTGCCCCCCTACGTCATTGGCTTGCTGCCCGAGGGGTTCATCCGTTGCTACCCAACGCCTGCCCCATCGCCCCCTGCCCCCTCTGTCGCCAGTATCATTGGCCATTTGCCTCCTCCGTCACTATCCGAGAGGTTCCTCACCCCCTCCGTCGACGGTGCACCGCCCTCCCTTGATGGTCGCTCCCTCCGTCGCATACGGGCCACTATCCGCGGTTAGTCACTCTCTTAATTCTTGAATCAGGGATTTGAGGAGTGGGTGGGGATTGAGATGGATTCAAGTTGCCCAACTCTCCTCCCTCTTATTCAACCTCTGACCTCACTCCTCGTTCACTGCTTCTTGTGCCATTGATAGCACCTCTAGGAATTGGATCCGACCTCTACGTCGAATCACAAACTGAAAGTGCATTTAGGCACTTATGTTATTTTGGTGATTAATGACAAACGCATATAATGACAATCTATGTAATTGTGCAAATGCTTAACTTAGTGCTTAACAAATGACAAACCTCTAATATGATTATATTGCTAATGAGACTAACATGTTTATTGCCAAGTTGAGTATTAGTGTATTAGTCTCATCTATTTAGAGGAAAATCAAGTGGATGGTTAAGCAAAGATAAGGTATGCAATCTCGGTATCCCTTCTATATTTGTTATTGCATTCCTTTTGTGCAAATGCATAGTGAACTCCAAGTAACATGTTGATTATATATATGCACATTGGTTCATATCATATTTATTTGTGCATATATATATTCACTTGAGTTCATTATGTGGTTTGCTTTTAGTATGCATGTATTAACTAGAGTTAAACTTCACATTGCTATAGATTGAATTGGTGCATGCATGTTTTAGTTGTGTATCCTCTCATGCACTTCTCTTAGTGAAGTTTAATCTAGTGTTGGATCACATATTTACTCTTATTCCAAATATTAGTTGCACGTGTACAATTCGTGTATATTATATCATGTGCTTCATTTAAGTAAAGACTATGATCCTTGCCATGATTTAATTAATTCATCATATCGGCAATTATCTCTCTAGTGCATATAGATCAATTACATATTAATCATCATGATGCACTTAGTAGAGAACATTTCTTATGTCAAGTGTTTCCATTTATATTGTGCTTCTTAATATGAAACACTTGTGGTAATCAATTGCTCTCAAATATCAATTCATTCATATCTATTGAGCTTTTGTGACTAATATATTTCATGAGTGGTTTGGAAAGAATTAGGTCCGTGTGTGTATGTGATGATGACCAATATATCTTGGAGGATGATCGTTAATGTTAAAGCCCTCTCCTCTCCATTTCAAGTGGTTGTTATCCTGCTGCTTTTGAGGTGTTCTCCTCTTGTTCTTGAGCCCCTAAACACCTCTTTACCCTTAGATCTAAGTGATCCCCTTTGTGAGAAGGGTAGGGAAGAGTTTGAGAAGTGAGGTGTTAGATTGAGTGGATTTGAGTTGTTGAGCACTTGATTTCATCTCCAAGCTTGTTCTTCGTGAGCATTTGTTACTCTTGGAGGTTGAGGACTCCTAGACGGCTAGGAGGTCACCTACGAGACACCGGTGCTTTGTGTGGTTGGCCGTGGGAAGTTTGTGAAGGCCGATTCCGCCTCCGCAAGGGAAGGAATCAAAGAAGTGAAGACCGTCGAGTGCATTTGTGCAACACCGGGAGGAAGAGGGTTGAAAGAGACCCCAGCTCAAGCGTCAAAGGAGTTGAAACCGGCGAGTGCATTTGTACAACACCGGGAGTAAGAGGGTTGAAAGAGACCCCGACTCAAGTGTGACCGAGCCGCCTCAACAGAGACATAGGATCTCCTCAAGGATTTGAACTTTGGGAAAAACCAATCGTGCATCAAATCTTTGGTTTGGTCTTTTCTTGTTGCTTTGATTAAATTTGCCTTGAAGTAATTGTTATAGCTAGCCTTCTACTCATTTGTTGCTTACCCTAGTCTAGCTCTAACTTTGTGATAAACCTGATTGCTCTCGCTCTTATCGGATAATCCGATTGTGTATATCGGATAGTCCGATAATACGGATAATCCGATATTCAAAGTCGGATAGTCGATTCTTTTCAAATTTGCGAATTAAGATTTAATTTTATAAATGCCTATTCACCCCCTCTAGGCGACATCCCTGTCCTTTCAATTGGAATCAGAGCAAGGTCTCTCATTTTATTAGACTTAACCGTCTAGAGAGTAAAGGATGTCGACTAGAGAATTAGGGCACTCACACAATCCACATGTGCTAGATGGTTCAAATTATACTTCATGGAAATCAATGATGACTTCTCATTTTAAATCCATGAGCCCCCAAATATGGTGGATCGTAGATGTCGGTTTTTCCTCTCCATTGAATGAAATTAATCCAACTGAAGGAGAGATGAAATGCATACATCTCGACGCTCAAGCTGCTTATGCTTTATCTTGTGTTGTTAGCGATGAATTTTTTGATAGGATATGCAATCTCGAGAGCGCTCATGAAATGTGGATAAAGCTTCAAGAACTATTTGAATCATCCACTTCCATTGAGGATTGCATTGAGGAAGAGGTGTCGGGAAATGAAACCTCAAGCTCCACATCAAGTGATGAAGAATCGACATCTTCATCGACCTCAACCTCCGCCTCAAGTGACGATGAAGATTCACTTCCATCACGAATTCATTGCTTCATGGCAAAAGGTAAAATTGAGGTAAGTGATGATGATGACGATGAGCTCTCATGTGATGAATTTATGAATATGTTAAAGGAGCTCAATGAATCTCTTGGGAAGGAGAAAAAGAAGTATAAAATTTTGAAGTTGAAGCATGACTCACTTCAAAATGATTATAATATTCTAAAAGAAAATCATGAAAAAATCCTTCTCAAGGAATTCACTAAGTCTAGAGTGGATATTGCTACTCAATGTAATTTATTTGATGAATTGCCTTACTCAGTTTCTATTACAAACAATTCATCAAATAAATGCATATCCACCTCTAACAATAATTTACCTTGTTGCTCAACTTCTATTGCTACTACTTCCTCTATGCTTGTTGAGACTAACCTTGTAGAGGAAAATAAAGAGCTCAAGGCTCAAGTCATTAGATTAGAAAATGACTTGAAGAAGTGCATAAAAGGAAAAGCCATTCTCGGCGAGATCTTGAGCAAGCCAAGGCGCCTCAAGATAAGCGAGACTTCGGCTACATCTCCAAGAGGAGACGAGCAAGTTGAAGCACAATACAAGATACACGAAGACTATAAAATGCTTCAATTGCAACAAACAGGGCCACCTTACCTCCGTGTGCCCTAACAAAGTGGAATCCAAGCCACAACTATCAACAATGAGGCAAACCGGCAAAGAGCAAGTTAAGAAGAAAAGACGTTCAAAGCCCACTTACTACAATTGCCGGGTAAAGGGACACATCGGTAAGGATTGTCCCAAAGGTATGAACCCTAAGCCTACTCATCATTTCAATGATTATTTGCTTAGGAATGATAAGAATGGCAATGTGTTTGCCAAACTTGTCAAGTCCCCTATGCCCGTTAAAATTGATAATATTCATTTGCATAGGAAGAATAAGTCTAGAAATGTGTTTGCTCATAATGCTAGATTTCCTAAGACTATGAAAAATCATGTTGATCATGTGCTTAGGAAAAATAACAATAGCAAAACATTTGCTAGAAATACTAGATCCTCCAAGCCAATGCATAATTTCAATTAACATATGCTTAGAAGAGATCAAACTAGAAATAGTTTTGCAAAATATCATTGCCCTCCTAAATCTTTTCATAAAAATACCAATCATTTACCTAGGAGGAATAATTATCACAAACCTATTCCTAGTCATGTTAGTCTTGTCAAAAATGTTAACATTAGGACCATTTGGGTTCCAAAATCTATTGTGACTAACATTATTGGACCCAACAAGGATTGGGTACCAAATATCGCCTAAAAGATTGTTAGGCAATATGAGATGGATTGGACATTTGGCTTCTTCAAAAAGGGAAGAGAACTTAATCATTTGCAAAATGGAGTCAAACATGAGGATGATCACTTCAATCTTGAGCCAATGTCATCTCGGGTAACAAGTATTTAATTTGATTACTATTTAGCTTATAGCCTTGTGTAGGTTATATTGCATTATTCATGAAAATCAATTTAGATTGCTTGTTATATGCTTGCTTATGCTTATTAGTTGTTTTGATTGCAATCTTGAGCAAGTTTGGGATAGTGGCACATTTAGGGGGAGTGCTAAATCATAATCATGTATATTATATCCCTACGTGTGCCTATATTTATATAAGTGCATATATATTTTCAAAATCAAGCCATTTAGCCAAAAGTCAAAATTCGTTTTAAAAAGGAGCCAAATTTGTGAAAAGCTTTGTAAAAGTATTCCACTAAGTATTTCAAAAAGTTTTGCAAGCTTCCAAAAAGAGAAATCCTATTTTGGAAATTAATTTAGCCAAAATATTTGTGTTTAACTCAAATATACCTACATGCAATCCAAAATAGTTAGTGCAATATCAATTCATATGTAAAGTACAAATGTAAAATACACCTAAGCTACCTTGCTGATGAATATAACACCATAAATGCCTATAAATGCCTGCGAGTAGTAATCTGTAGAACAAAAATAGCAAAATTAGTGAGACAATAAGAAAATTGTGCGTAATTTCAAACATTCAAATGAAATACAACATACCGCACTTGGATCGTTCGAGAAATAGCTATGCAAAGTTATATTTTATATAACTTATAAGAAGTTGAGAATATACTAGAAAACATAATTAATTTTTGCTTCTACATATTAACATTTTTATAATTTACAAATCATTTGAACGAATAATTAACGTAAAAAATTACCTTATTACTCAATCACTCCTGCCCCCTCAGGCCCTCCTTATCCTATCGGCTCTCGGCACTTAGGCCGAGAGGCATTCCATAAGCGTCGGCGCGACGGGTGCCGTCGACTCCTCGCCTCCTTCTCCATAGGCCTAGTTCGGATGGCCACGTGGCACACCACCCCTTTGTCGTTGCTTGAGCTCGGGACTTGAGGGCTCTTTCACCACTACCCACACCTTGCCCCCCTCGTCATTGGCTTCTTTGCCGAGGGTTCATCCGTTGCTACCCAACGCCCGCCCATCGCCCCCTCCCCTCTGTCGCCAGATCATTGGCCATTTGCCTCCTCCGTCACTATCAGAGAGGTTCCTCACCCCCCGTCGACGGTGCACCGCCCTCCTTGATGGTCGCTCCCTCCGTCAGATCTGGGCCACTATCATGATTAGTCACTCTCTTAATTCTTGAATCGAGGATTTGAGGAGTGGGTGGGGATTGAGATGGATTCAAGTTGCCCAACTCTCCTCCCTCTTATTCAACCTCTGACCTCACTCCTCATTCACTGCTTCTTGTGCCATTGATAGCACCTCTAGGAATTGGATCCGACCTCTACGTCGAATCACAAACTGAAAGTGCATTTAGGCACTTATGTTATTTTGGTGATTAATGACAAACGCATATAATGACAATCTATGTAATTGTGCAAATGCTTAACTTAGTGCTTAACAAATGACAAACCTCTAATATGATTATATTGCTAATGAGACTAACATGTTTATTGCCAAGTTGAGTATTAGTGTATTAGTCTCATCTATTTAGAGGAAAATCAAGTGGATGGTTAAGCAAAGATAAGGTATGCAATCTCGGTATCCCTTCTATATTTGTTATTGCATTCCTTTTGTGCAAATGCATAGTGAACTCCAAGTAACATGTTGATTATATATATGCACATTGGTTCATATCATATTTATTTGTGCATATATATATTCACTTGAGTTCATTATGTGGTTTGCTTTTAGTATGCATGTATTAACTAGAGTTAAACTTCACATTGCTATAGATTGAATTGGTGCATGCATGTTTTAGTTGTGTATCCTCTCATGCACTTCTCTTAGTGAAGTTTAATCTAGTGTTGGATCACATATTTACTCTTATTCCAAATATTAGTTGCACGTGTACAATTCGTGTATATTATATCATGTGCTTCATTTAAGTAAAGACTATGATCCTTGCCATGATTTAATTAATTCATCATATCGGCAATTATCTCTCTAGTGCATATAGATCAATTACATATTAATCATCATGATGCACTTAGTAGAGAACATTTCTTATGTCAAGTGTTTCCATTTATATTGTGCTTCTTAATATGAAACACTTGTGGTAATCAATTGCTCTCAAATATCAATTCATTCATATCTATTGAGCTTTTGGGACTAATATATTTCATGAGTGGTTTGGAAAGAATTAGGTCCCGTGTGTGTATGATGACCAATATATCTTGGAGGATGATCGTTAATGTAATATTGCAAAAAAAAATGTGTGGCTGAAATCTCTTTCTCTCTCTTCCTCCTAATGTGTGGCTGAAATTCTCTTTGGAAGAGCTGCCTTTTTTCCCATTCCTACCGATTTCTCCTCCTCTCCTTTTCTTTGGTCGTGGGCTCCTGAGGCTGGCGCTTCCTCCCCTGCTGGCTGTCCTGCCAAGCGCCTCCCCCCTTTCCTTTCCCTTCACCGAGGCGGCAGCAAGAATAGAAGAGGGCCTTGGCAGCAGCAGCAGAAGGGCATTTGGCAGCAGCAGCTTCAACCGGCGCAGCCTCTTCTCCGGCCAACTCCAACGGTGGTGGCGGCTCCTCTAGTCGGCCAGCAACGCCTGCTGCTCCCGACCGGCCGTCCCCAGGCGCTGCTCCCTGCACCTCCCTCCTTCCTCCATGTTCCTTTGAGGTAAAACCCTAGATAGTGGGGATCCTTTTTGGTTTGCATGTAAGGTGTTTGATTAAATGCCCAGCTAGGATCCTTGTTTTTGAGATGCTTTTAGTTGGGGGATTTAAAGTCTAGAGTGTTTTTGGAGGATTGTTGCTTGAACCGAATTCTGTCCAGTTGTTAGGACCGCTGTTTGAAAATTTTGCAAGCGTTTCCTGGGGGTTTGGCTATAACGAATGTTGTAGATAATTGAATTACCTTTCAATAGAGACTGAAATCAACAAGTTTCGTTCAGCCGTTTGAAAGTTATGGTTATTTTACCGCGTGCTGTCCAGAGCGAAGTATTTTTGCGGCTGTCTGCTGTTCGTCGCAGATCTGGGAATAATCGGTGCTTTTCCCGGTCGGTCGGCTATAGAAAAAGTTGTAGATAATCGAATTACCTTTCAATGAAGTCCAGAATCGCTAAGTTTCGTTTAGCCGTTTGAAAGTTATGCCCGTTTTACCAAGTGCTGCCCCGGGTTGGCAGATTTCTGTTTTCGGGTTTAGGAGTAGGTTGCGAAGCCAACTTATTTATGAGTCTTGCGTTGTATTGTGGGTGTGTTTTTTTTAGTGGATTATATCCATGTGCAGGTGGTGTGACCCCGGGGGTGGCAATCTCGTCTCGCCACACCGTCTCGAGAAGTTGAAGGCAAGTGTATTGTCTTCGGTTGTGGCTTAGGTGGCTAATTGGTTTTGCAAGCATATAATTATTCTTGTGTTATTTTAATATTTTCATGTTTGATTTTGCTTGCGATGTGATGAATGGGAATGGTTAATTGGTTATGCTATCGTTCAAACCTAGATTATATGAAGTGCATCAATGTATGTTTGTTTGTTATGTGTGTTGATTGACGAATCATATGCCTTGTCAATATGCCATGTGTTTCATTTTATATATGCCTTGATGATGCTCCCTAGTATGATTAGGCTAATGGAAACATAGAAGATATAAGATTTGCGTTATGAAAATATCTCGAATTGTGGTCATGATATGCGATTGTGGCGGTTATGTGAATGTTGCTGATATATATGACCTTATGGATATGAAAGTTGAGAATGGCCTTTTTCATATATGTGTTTATGAAAAGTGCATCTTTGGAGTGAATGCTTTGTGGGTTGTTTGTTGGACCCCGTACAATCACCAAATAGATATATTGCTATATCACACGTTCATAAGATTGCTTACTACTATGAGAGGTGAACGTGAATAATAAAGTTGTGAGGTTGGCTTAATAGGAAAAAGTTGATTTGCTATCTTGAAAATTAATTATGTCTTTGGTGCGAGTGTTAATGATAGATTGACCATGTTGATGAGATTAGTTGAGAATATGAATTTGAATGTTGGGAATGCGGATATGAGTATTGAGAATATGGATATGAATGTGAGGAATGGCATTTGCATATGTGCATTCATGAATTGCATTGAGCCAGATTTGTGAAAAGTTATACTGAAGTATAACTAATCCGGAGTGCTCGGAGTTCCTACCCGTAGTCCCATCCTTTGGCGTGGATGGGAGCGATGATAGCGTGGGACCGCTCTTCGGGTAGCGGGCAAGCCCTGTTTTGGCAGGCCCCTTCCACGGGATGGTTGGGTTTTGAGGGCACGCATCGACGGGTGGTGCTCGGCAATACCGGTATTTGCTAAAAAGAGGAGATGAGTCATGCATGATGCATAATATGCATGAGAAGGCATCATACGCATGAGAATGGTGAAATATGCATGAGAATTGTGAAATGAAATGAGCATATGAGCATGTAAGCATATTTGCATCAGCATTGCATTGACACGGAGGAATCATGTTTAATGAGTTGGTTGCGATGTGTGGATATGATATGCTGCATTTGTACGACATATTGCATTTGTATTGCATTTACGATCATGAATCATGTTTAATGATTTGGTTGCGATGTGTGGATATGATATTCTGCTTTTGTACGGCATATTGCATTTGTATTGCATTTACAATCATGAATCATGTTTAATGAGTTGGTTGCGATGTGTGGATATGATATGCTGCATTTGTACGGCATATTGCATTTGTATTGCATTTACGATCATGAATCATGTTTAATGAGTTGGTTGCGATGTGTGGATATGATATGTTGCATTTGTATGGCATATTGCATCTGAATTGCATTTACGATCATGAATCATGTTTAATGAGTTGATTGTGATGTATGGATATGAGACTCTTCCTTTGTATGTTTTGTGTACTTGAGTATGAAAGCATAAATGCATTCCCTTGCATTGTGCGTTGCAACTGATAAATGGGATTGATGAGAATGGGAAGAACAGGTTGAGGATTGAGGCGTGGACTCATCCAGGAATGTTTATTGAGGCGGGGTAAGATTTAGTTATGTTTTCGAGTTGGTTGTGGTAAGTGGAGTTAGTTATCACCTCTTTTACTAGTTGAATTTCTATATATTAATGGCTATACCAAATTCTAGAGTAAAATTAATTCAATTAAATTCAATACTTCTTACTAATGTTGCACTTTGCTGAGTCTTGGACTCACGCTTGTTTACTTCTGTGTTAGGTGCCTTGAAGTTGCCTCGCAGGGATGGGAGTAGAGCACGTGCGATCTGCGGTCACCCACAACCCAATTAATTGTTTCATTAATAATGATTGTAATAAATCGATTGTATTGTGTTGATCGGCGTTATGTAGTTGGTTAATTGCCAATTGGAAATGTGATTGATTATCTAAGGACTGTTAGAATGATATTATATAATTGCTATTATTCCTTTGTCTGCTGAGTGGATGTCCTTTGTTCTAGAGAGGTCATGCGAAATTTTGTAAATTCGGTGACTTAGTTTTAAGCCGGTTCAAGAGTTTAGAGATTAAATTCAGTTTCAATCTTTTCGTAGAGGTGTCGTTTGTTATTTAGGGTTTTTGGTAGCATTCGCGGTGCGTTTGGCGCCGGGGTGTTACAGTTGGTATCAGAGCGGGCTTCAGGTCCGTGGTGTTTGAATGTAGTGATTAATTCTAGAATGAATTAAAATTTTGCTGTGTGAAGGTAGAAACATGGTTCGAGTTGAATCTTTAAACTGTGGCCCTAGGGCAATACAGTAAAACTTGATGTAGAATGATGAATTAATCTAAAATTTGACACACTCTGATGCACAGTAGGAAAAGGATGGGATATCGTTGCATTGTGTTACAATGCTTATTTTGTTATTAATGCTATGTTGATATTTGTGATTATGTTATTTGTTTGTCTTGATAAGGCTATGGTATTATTGATGGCTATGCTTCTGAAGTTTGGTTTGACTTGTGGAATCTTTTGGGATTCTTTTTTGTGCGAAGGATTTCGCCCTATCGTAGTAGTCATATTGGTCGGTGTGGCGCTTGAGAGCCAAAGACCGGAGGATTCATAACCCCGGTGAGGATAGTCCTAATTCCTTTCTGTGTAAATCAAGGTATATTGTTTTGCACCTCTTTTGATTGTTTTGTGGAGAAAGTTATGGATTCTTTCTTGTGTTGATCATTCTCCCGGTTTACAAGGAGTTGTTGTACTTCTGCAGAGGAGGAGAATTGATGGAGTAAGTTTTGGACTTTGACTCATTTGGTCTTTTTGGGTTTAAGTCAAAGAAAATGGGGTTTTGGTGTTGCGCCTTGTTGGTTGATGGCGGGTAAAAACATGGATTTCTTCGTGTTATCGCTCTCCAAGTTGAAGTTTTGGATTTGGGGCATTAAAGGAAAAGGTGTTATTCGATTGATTCGCTTTTCCTTTCCGTGAATTGATTTGTGTAACTCCTTTCCTTCGTGGAATTTTGGAGTTTGATAATTGGTTTGGAGTTTTGTTAAATGGCATGGCTTGAGCCCTGCCATTTTCTAAGTCTTTTGAGAGTCGAGCTTCCTTGGAAGTTTTGTTGGCTTTTCGAAAAAAAAAATTCGGTAGTCAGAATAAGTTGTGGGTGATTGAAGATCTTCCCGTAGAGGATTAGTAGAATGTTTGTGTTGATGGGTTAAGGTGGTCGACCCTAATTGGATAAGATGGCAAGAAGTAGTTTGTGGGTCATGGTGATCCACGGTTATAAGTGGAGATCTGGAAATGGTGTTTGCGTAAGGTTATAAATGATTGTGTCAAGGAAGTAGTAACAAGTCTGGTTGATGAACTTGTTAATTTAGTGATGTCGGCTAGTGAAGTGGTCTCTGTCGGGAATGAGTTTCCCCTCTTCTTTTTAAGAGATTGTGTGTCGATTGTGGGTTCGGATGTCGGGTTTGAGAATCGATTTTCTCTTCCCAAGTGTTGATTTTGGTGTTATAAGCAGTTTTGCTATGATGACAACAAAGTTAAGTTGTTTTGGTTATTGAGAGATTCTGTCAAAGTGTTGCGCGGAGTCTCTCTTTTAGTTTGAGTACTCCTCGATGTAAATTTGATCGCATTGATTTGAAAATGATAAAAGTGGTTCTTGAGATGTTCGAAATTTGAAATTGCCTTTGCGATTTGGCTTAGGAAAGGAAATAGAGTGATCATGGGTTTTTGTTGAATTTTCACCAAGGTGATGTATGTGGTTTCTTGGTTTAAAGAGAATTGTATCTCTTTTGCTTTCTAGCTGGAGTTAAAGATTATGACTGTTTGTGGTGTCGTGTTGAGTATAGTAAGGATTTATACTCTTGGGTTTGATTATGTGAGTGAAAGAATGTGAGGGCGAGACCCTCTTAAGAAAAGAACCAAGTGTAGTTTGGTATTGATTTGCGGTCCTAGCATGAGCTAGGCGTTGACCTCAAGTAGTTTAAAGGTGGCTTATGATGGAGCCTTGTGGTGTCGATTCAAATTCTTTTGGGTGGAATCAGTCGCTAAATGCTTTATTTTCGTAAGTTTGTCGGAACCCTCGATTTTAGGGGTTAGACTCAATGTGGGTCAGTCGGAAATAGATGGTTTGGTTGCAAACCTTTTCGTTGAGTGATTGTCTCGTTGTATGAGACAAGTTTGAAAGAAGGTCAAGTTCGATTTTGTGTTATGAGGGGATTTGATTGTTACCCTGTGGGGCTAATCAAGTCAATAATAAAAAGGTGATTTTTGATCCTGTTGAAAAGATAAAGGTCGTGTTGTGATTGCTAGAGGATCCCGGCGTTAATTGGTTAGAAATAGTGGTATATTCGGATTCGGTTAGAAGTTGTTAATGGTTATGTGGCTATAAAGGTTAACTATTGAGGAGAAATGTGAATCAAGGTTCCCTTTATTCTTAGGGAGTTTAGGTTTAGAACCCCAACTGTTCAATGGAATAGAAATTCAGTGATGTGCTTAATAGAGTGTTGTGACTTGGGTTAATCGTATTATCATGAGTTGTTGGTTGGTGGTATGATTTGGAAATTTTGGCTGTCGGCTCGGGTCTAATAGCGTCTGCGTGTGGGTGATGTGACTTCCCAAGTGGAAAGGAGGTGACTCGAGTTTTGGAGTCCCGTGCGTGGGAAGTTCGCAACCTTGTTCTTTTTGGATGTTTTCGCTTTATCAGTTGATTCCTGTTGTTCTTGTTGGAGTTCTTGTGGTGTTCAGAATTCGAGAACGAATTCTGTTAAAGGGGGGAAGAGTGTAATACTGCAAAAAAAATGTGTGGCTGAAATCTCTTTCTCTCCCTTCCTCCTAATGTGTGGCTGAAATTCTCTTTGGAAGAGCTGCCTTTTTTCCCATTCCTACCGATTTCTCCTCTCCTTTTCTTTGGTCGTGGGCTCCTGAGGCTGGCGCTTCCTCCCCTGCTGGCTGTCCTGCCGAGCGCCTCCCCCCTTTCCTTTCCCTTCAGCTGGAGCGACGGCAGCAGCAGAAGAGGGGCCTTCGGCAGCAGCAGCAGCAGAAGGGCATTTGGCAACAGCAGCTTCAACCGGCGCAGCCTCTTCTCCGGCCAACTCCAGCGGTGGTGGCGGCTCCTCCAGTCGGCCAGCAACGCCTGCTGCTCCCGACCGGCCGTCCCAGGCCGCTCTCCTGCACCTCCTCCTTCCTCCATGTTCCTTTGAGGTAAAACCCTAGATAGTGGGGATCCTTTTGGTTTGCATGTAAGGTGTTTGATTAAATGCCCAGCTAGGATCCTTGTTTTTGAGATGCTTTTAGTTGGGGGATTTAAAGTCTAGAGTGTTTTTGGAGGATTGTTACTTGAACCGAATTCTGTCTCGTTGTTAGGACCGCTGTTTAAAAATTTTGCAAGCGTTTCCTGGGGATTTGGCTATAACGAATGTTGTAGATAATTGAATTACCTTTCAATAGAGACCGAAATCAACAAGTTTCGTTCAGCCGTTTGAAAGTTATGGTTATTTTACCGCGTGCTGTCCAGAGCGAAGTATTTTTGCGGCTGTCTGCTGTTCGTCGCAAATCTGGGAATAATCGGTGCTTTTCCCGGTCGGTCGGCTATAGAAAAAGTTGTAGATAATCGAATTACCTTTCAATGAAGTCCAGAATCGCTAAGTTTCGTTTAGCCGTTTGAAAGTTATGCCCGTTTTACCAAGTGCTGCCCCGGGTTGGCAGATTTCTGTTTTCGGGTTTAGGAGTAGGTTGCGAAGCCAACTTATTTATGAGTCTTGCGTTGTATTGTGGGTGTGTTTTTTTTTAGTGGATTATATCCATGTGCAGGTGGTGTGACTCCGGGGGTGGCAATCTCGTCTCGCCACACCGTCTCGAGAAGTCCGATATGTGCTTTTTATTCAAAAGAATTTGAATTTCGGGTGGAGCCGATCTGGAGTTTTACACACATCGGATAGTCCGATGTTCAATATCAGATAGTCCGATGTGGGTCTAACCCAGGGCATAACGGCTAGTTTTTTGGAGTCTCTATTTAAAGCCCTCTCCTCTCCATTTCGAAATGGCTGTTATTCTGCAGCTTTGAGGTGTTCTCCTCTTGTTCTTGAGCCCCCTAAACACCTCTTTACTCTTAGATCTAAGTGATCCCCTTTGTGAGAAGGGTAGGGAAGAGTTTGAGGAGTGAGGTGTTAGATTGAGTGGATTTGAGTTGTTGAGCACTTGATTTCATCTCCAAGCTTGTTCTTCGTGAGCATTTGTTACTTTTGGAGGTTGAGGACTCCTAGACGGCTAGAAGGTCACCTACGAGCCACCGGTGCTTTGTGTGGTTGGCCGTGGGAAGTTTGTGAAGGCCGATTCCGCCTCCGCAAGGGAAGGAATCAAAGTGAAGACCGGCGAGTGCATTTGTGCAACACCGGGAGGAAGAGGGTTGAAAGAGAGCCCGGCTCAAGCGTCAAAGGAGTTGAAACCGGCGAGTGCATTTGTGCAACACCGGGAGTAAGAGGGTTGAAAGAGACCCCGACTCAAGTGTGACCGAGCCGCCTCAACGGAGACGTAGGATCTCCTTAAGGATCCGAACTTCGGGAAAAACCAATCGTGCATCAAATCTTTGGTTTGGTCTTTTCTTGTTGCTTTGATTAAATTTGCCTTGAAGTAATTGTTATAGCTAGCCTTCTACTCATTTGTTGCTTACCCTAGTCTAGCTCTAACTTGTGATAAACCTGATTGCTCTCGCTCTTATCGGATAATCCGATTGTGTATATCGGATAGTCCGATAATACGGATAGTCCGATATTCAAAGTCGGATAGTTCGATTCTTTTCCGCTGCGAATTAAGATTTAATTTTATAAACGCCTATTCACCCCCCTCTAGGCGACATCCCTGTCCTTTCACAAACCAAACTCAACTCTATGAGTTTGTTCGACTTTGGCAGGCACTGTAGCAGGTACAGCTACGGCCACATACGGAGGATCACATCGCTTGGAGGTTGACGTCAAAGGGGGAATATTCAGCAAGCTCGGTATACAAGACTCAGTTCATCGGTTCATCCACGGATTACACCTCCAAGATGATTTGGCAAGCGACCGCGAAAGGAAAATGCAGGTTCTTCGCGTGTCTCTTTATCCAAGACATGATTCTTATAGCTGACAGGCTTGCCTCCAAGGGGTGGCCTCACTCGACTACTTGTGTCCTCTGCTGCTCGGAACCCGAAACAACGGCACATCTTTTGCTGATGTGCCCTTTCGCACGGCAACGAAACAGCGGCACATCTTCTGCTGATGTGCCCTTTCACACGGCAAGTCTGGATGAGGGTGCTTCTATTCATGCAAATAGATCACTCTGCTCCGCAACTTTCGATCGTGCAACTAGGTAATTCAGCGTGGTAGAACAACGTCCATCTCTCGGTCCCCACGCATAGGCAAAAGGAAGTCGATGGCGCCATCACATACTCCCTCTGGAACCTATGGAAAGAAAGAAATAATAGGATCTTTGACAACGAATATTGCACGGTGCAGCAGGTGGCAAGCGCGATCGTCCAGGAGGTGTACAACCGAGCGGTTGCTTTCGCTGTGGTCTGAGGCACCGGGTGTTTCCACGGCGCGCAGACTCACCATCACCGGTGTTTTTCTTTTCATGATGCCTTGACAGCCATCTAGTGCTGGCCAGACAGTTCATTCACTGTCTAAGGCGTTAGTTGTTGTTTTCTTCAGGCTTTTCGCCGTTGGTCCTCTTCTGGTGCATTCGTGTAACTAATATCCTGTAGCAAACTTCTGTGAATCCTGTTTTTTTGTTTCCTCTCTTAATGAAACTGGCACTGGTACCAAAAAAAAAAATTAAAGGAGCGACAGGACCGGAGGTCTCTTGGGGCGTGACGGCCGAGCCGGTGCGCTATCCAAGCGTCCGCCACTGCCCACCATTTCGCTAAATTCCCAGTGCCTCCATAGCCTACATTCTGTACACTATATTTGAGGAAATTGCGTCATTCTTGCCGTCTTCATTTCTCTTTTTTCTCAACCTCTCACCACCTTACGATCAGTGCTCCTTTAAACGCTAGCCCTTATCATATCATACAATTATTCTCCACTAGGGTTGCAATCGGATCGGATATTTTCCGACCGACCGACCGACCGAATGTGTTCGGATCGGATTCGGATAATTTTTTCGGATATTTTTCGGATTCGGATTCGATTTCGGATACTTTATTTTGGATTCGGTAGATATTTCGAATATTTTTTCGGATATATCCGGTTTTATTTATTCGGATATCCGAACTGGCTACCAACTTATTATGCATTTTAGCCCTCCAGTCTCGGGCCACCACCGTCTCGGGTGACGTGCTCGCGAGCGGGACGTGCGTCGCGTGCAGCCTACCGCTGCCGTGTGGCCTCCTGCAGCTTCTCCACCGTGGGCCCTACGCCACCTGCGCCAGCTTTTCCTCCAGTGGGGACCCCAGCCTGGCAGTGAGCAGTGGGCTTACTGTCACATTACATTCTTGTCCTGAAGCACATGAAATGACTTCACCACCCTCACATATCTCTGACACAAGCCGCCACGTCTGGAGTTTCCGAGGGCAATTCCTCCATTTCCATACAAAGCTACGAGTGCATAGTTTTGGCCCGGCATGGGGGCAGATTTATCGCTGGGCCCCTCCACTTTCTGTGTAATCGGTCGCTGCTCATACGGTAGTGAAGCTAGAGTACTTATTTGTATTTGTCGGATAAAAATTATTCGATACCGTATTGATTCTGCTACGTATTCGATTCGAATCCGCGACCGATATTATCCGTGCCGTATTCGTATCCGGTACTATCCGAATCCGACAAAAAAATATGGTTTAGAATATGGAAACAACGATATCCGACCGAATCCGAGCCGATTGCACTCCTATTCTCCACTCTGTGATCATGTTGCATAAATATATCGATCTACTGCCCTGTCACCATAATTTTATGTCCTTACAAAAGAAGATGCTCGCAAAGAAATAAGAAAGTTCATTAATGGATGACTTCAGATTAACTCCGTGTGCCATACCAATCGTGAGCTCATAGGATTGATGCCACCGCTTTTCAGTCACGGATAGGATTCAGTCCTCCCATGACTGTAGGTAGACTTTTCAATCACGACAGGTTCCTCATACTATTTTTGGATAAAAAAGTTAAATTTCGGATGAAAGTATAAATCTCTGTTTGAAAATGTCGGCTGGTAAACTATCCGATAAGGACGATTACCGATAGCGTTATGATGCAAAGTTGATGCCAGTTTGCAATTTTCGTGTTCTAGTAGTTGAAACGGCTGTTGTGATGCAAAGTTGCAGACAATTGTGAATGCTAGGAGAGGGAATGACTTTGTTATATGACATGGTTTGCATACAAGGTAAGAAATCTAGTTTGGCTCTCCGGCCTTGATCTACAGACAACATAATACACCAGCCATTGAAAATGCGTCACTGATCAGTTGCATCCCGGCCATACCATTATACCAAGCTGTCCAGGCTGCCCTGCCTCATCAGTTTGAACTAGTCATCATTGCCACCCGAGCAGAGCAACAAGGAGATCAGGCTGAATCGAGCACCAATAAGCTGGGAATTAACACAAATAAAACCAGCGAACACAGCCATCAAACATTATCATATCGAACTATAGCATAAAGTTCAAGGTAACATCGAGCAAGATGCATCGGAATTGAAGGTGCTGCACGCACATGCAAATGATTTTCAGTAGGAATTTTATGAGGTCGTGAATTTATCCTCAGCCTCCGTCTATTTTGACGTATGCTAAAGAGGCGCATTCACTTATGTATGAGTGTAGAGTGCACGCGTGGTGTTTGTGTGCATACATATCTATCTTGTAATCGTAAAATAGAAGCAGCAAGACTTACCATTTTGTTAAATTCCCGGTGACTCCCATGCCTACAATATTTGTACTGCACTTGCGAGAAACATGGAAGGTACTGTATCTGCCTCGTAGGTTTCTCGCTTTTCTTAAGCTCCAAGCACTACTATAGAAATTGTCATCTGCATCAGTTTTTTTTTGTCATCTGGGTCTATTTTGATAACGATACCAAGTCCTTGTGTAATGATGATGAGGGGGTTATATGGGTCGGTTTTCCCCGATAGAGATATATCATCATAGGAACCGACCCAGAAGACCAATTATCTATATTGGTTCTAAACGTGAAACTGATAAAGATAATACATGAATCTCTATCAATTCTACACTCAGAACTGATAGAGATGTCCTCTAATTTCTATCAATTATTAGCAATAAACCAATAGAGATTTATGTATTATATCTATCGGTTCCATGTTCAAAACCGATTATACATCTCTATCGTTTCCGAGTGTGGAATCGATAGAGTTCACAGATTCACAATATATATTCATATTCACAATATACCCACTAATTTATAAGTTCACATTATATTCACATTTACAAAACTGTTGACTGTTAATTTATAGATATATACTCAACGCAAAATTCAGTAGCACAATCCTCCACCATAACTGATCTTCTCAAGATCCATATTCAATATAGAAATTAGTATAGCACAATCCTCTAACATAACTTTTCTTAGGCAGCTCCGATGTTCTAGTAGAATGTTTTATTTTTGTCCCAAACAATTATATCTAAAGTATTGCCAACTGATATAAGGGTATATGCGATCGTCCTTTAAACTTACGGCGGTTGTCGCCATTCATAGCTGTCATTACATTGCACGGGGACCCGCAATGCATTCCAAATTAAATTCCACTTGCCATGATAATATTTTATGCTGACAAACAGGATACGCCAAGATATATACCACCCCAAGTAAGTAGTTACTAATACAAAAATGATACGCAAGATACACCACGCCTCATGCATTATTTGTTTTTTTTCTTTGCACTGTGTATTATTGCTTTCCTGTTATTTTTTTTATTTGCATCTAACGTTAGCATCTATCTACCTACTTCATGTCCAATATTCAATTCTAGTTGTGTTATGAATCATGTTTATTTGTACGCTCTCACGCATGTAGCTTTCCAAACACTGTGCTAAACTATCCCATGTAACCTTCTTTTAAATCTAGCCTTTTCATAAATGTATTTGGAAAAAATAGCCTCTACCTCACTTTGAAAGGTGCGGCAGGTGACTTCTGTCCCCTCCCACGCCCAGGCTGTGACATGGTTGGTGAGCGTGTAGTGCATGCGGATAGGTGGGGGTGCACACGCACGTGGGTGCTGGCAGCAGGAGGGGTGTGTGCATTCAGGGGTGCGTGTGTGCATGGTAATAGGGAAGGAGTCTTACCGCGGTGGGCCATGCCTTACTCCCGTGCTCGCCTGAAGCCACAGCCCCACCCCCTTCCGCGCTCTCCAGACTTGGCAGGGGATATATATATCGCCTGTTGTGCCTTCCGTGATGAGGGAGGGGCTATTTTTAAAAATGCGTTTGTGTAAAGGTTAGATTTACAAAAAAAGAGTGCTAGTTTAGACCCTGTTTGGGAGAGCTCCAGATTCCGGCTCCAGCTCAGAGCTGAAATTTATAGGCTAAAATAAAGTGAATTAAGTTTATATTTTTAGTCTAAAATGTAAACAAGATGATTTACCTAAACACTCTTAATGTACCCACAGCTCCAGCTCCACAAATTTCTGGAGCTAGAAATACCCTGCTCCACCAACTCCACAGATTTTGGTGGAGCTGGAGCTGTCTCAAACACCCCCTTAGCACAGTATTCTAGCTTCCCTAGCTTTTTTTTTAAGGCAAACATGGCCGAACCGCCCCAGTTTGCTGCCCACGCTGCGTCATCGCCTAAGGCAAGCCACATTGGTCTATTGCCCACACTACACCACTTCACCGCCTGCGCAGCACCGCCGGCTCCATCGCCTACGCCGTGCTGTGCCGGAGTTATGCTGGATGTGACAAAGAAGAGAGGAGGATGAGAGTAGAAGGAAGAGAAAGCGAGGGATTTTTTTGCAAGATGGATGGGAATGGAGATGGAAGGGGCATGAATCTTGGAGCACATCAAGGTGTGACGTATTTTTATATGTGTTTTTTATAAAATTTTCATATGTATTCCTTATAAAAAAAGCATTACAATTTATCACAAAAAATTAGTGTGAAATCAGATCCAAAAAAACATGAAAACCAATCAAATTTATGATCAACTCGATCCAAAAAACAGAAATCTCAATGAAATTAATGAAAATCTCACTGAAATTTCCAAAATCATATAGCACATCCAACCGCTCACAAAGTGCGCGGACATCTATACTTGTGGGAATGCCATGTTAGCTCTAAGTGATAAAATACGATGGTTCTTTAAGAGGAGGGCATTCTCCTCAGTGCTGAGAGCTATAGGCTATGGCTAACAATTGGTATTATTAGCACTCCTATAACAATAAAAATAGGACATGCATGTTTTCTGAAACAGTTGATTTCATATACACAACCATTTTTTTTCCTGAAAAAATGACACTTCTTCGGCAGCTCACGCAGGACACTGATAACTGATGAGCTTTGCTCATATGCATGCTGGGATCTCTCGGTTTGGTCCTAGCTTCTGCTACCCGCGTGGGGAATACAGAATCCTGTCCTGTATTTGTGATGGCACCTGGGTAAAGCCCCATCAAGGACAAAGAAGTAATCGAGAAACTCGAAACAATGCTCCTTTTTCCAATCAAGCAGGTGATCCAGTGTCTCCTCGACGTTCTTCTGACTATTTTTAAACTTCTACAAATTTACACAAGAAAAATTAGCAAAGGTAAATATAAAGTAGTTGAACAGTGGATACACTACAAGGTAGGAATAAATCCGAACGTAAAAAAAAATAATAGAAGTTACTGAACACGGCAAAGCAGTATTTTTTTTAAGTGAAACAACAAGAGTGTTCTGTCTTGCATTAAGGAAGGAAAACAAGTAATACAGATAATACAAAGAGATCAACTGGTTGGAAGGTAACCATCGTGAAGGGAAGAAAGGGGAACAACAAAGGTCTATAGACCAGGTAGTATTACAAAGAGGGAAGGGTCCCAAGCACCTCAGGGGAGCGACAAAGCGTAGGCAAAAGCAATTTTACGGTTGCGGGCGTCCGAGGCAACAGAGTTAGAGAGATCCGTTGGTGAACGAGAGATACCAGTGAAAATCCTGTTATTTCTTTCCTTCCAGAAATTCCAAAAGGTGTGTACAGTATAATTCTATCCACTTCCTTCCACTGATACCTGTCAGTAAAAGCCCTTAATTACTGTCTGCCACCCTCCATCAACGCCACGGAGAAGTAAGGAATATTGCTTGCTAGATGGCTGTTGCAAGTACTGTACATAGAACCGACAGCTTTGCTAAATTCCCGTAGCCTCAAAAGCCTACATCTGTTTACAGTATTTGAGGAAACTGAGATCTGTAATGTTCTTGCGGTCTCCATTCATCATTTTTCTATAACTCTTGCTGCCGGGGGATTTGATCAGATGTCTTATTTTATTTGATGCAATTGATAAATAATTTGTTTGTCTCACTAATATGTAGCCCTAAGGGGCCATATGTCAGTGAGACATCATGGGGCATTTGATAAGGGGACATATCCAGTGCAATTATGATTTTGGTGCAATCACCGTGCAATCCAACTAAGAAAAGTTTCAAAAAATTCTGAAAAAAATCATGGATGTACATCTCATCTTACCCCATCTACATATAAAATTTCATGATCAAATTCGTCCTATGCTAGAAGTTACAAAAAAGACAAATTTGGGGTGCATTTGAACTATTCAAGTTTGTCAGAAATTTGTCTTTTTTATTACTCTTAACATAGGACAAATTTGATCATGAAATTTTATATGTAGATGGGGTAAGATGAGATGTACATCCATGATTTTTTTCAGAATTTTTTGAAACTTTTCTTAGTTGGATTGCACGGTGATTGCATCAAAATCATGATTGCACTGGATATGTCCCCTTTTATCAATGACACAAGTAAGTGAGGGCATTTTATCAATTAATGCCTTGCTGCCTGACGACCAGTGTTTATTTAAAAGGCTACAGTTCTTATCATCCTATATTTTTGCTTTAGAATGTGGTACCATATTTTTTTTTGGAATTTCTTGCATATTTCTCTTTTTTTTTCACAGCAACTACAGATCACTTGTCATTAACTTTTACTATATAAAGTATACGTTTCTAATACCCTAATTAAGAATGTACCACACCAAATGGAAAATTTTGTACCAAAACTTTAATTAAGTTCCCTCAAGATTTATTTTAGCTATAAGCTTTTTATAATTTTAAATGTCTTTCTACTTTCTAGTGAACTTAAAATTAGGAAAAAAATAAACAACTGACATGGACAAAAATCAATACTAAATATATGCACAATATATAACAAATCTAGGTGCACAAATGTGCAAGCCACCTTGCTAGTTAAAGAAAAATTATTAAAAAAGAAAAAGAAATAAGACAAAAGATTAAGCTAAGGTTTCAAGCCATTCCTGAATAAAGACAAATAATTTTTCTTTGCCCTATGGATAACCATGGTAAACTCATGCTTGAATTTTCTTTTCCAAATTCCAATCGAAGGCTGTTCATCTTTAAAAACCTTTCCATTCCGAGCAGTCCAAATACACCAACAACAACAAGGCAGGATGATTATTTCCATATAAAAAGATTTATTTAAACATTCTCACATATTGTCAAAAGCCTGGAACATCGAGAGACCAGGTTGCCAAGCCGAGCAGAGATATATAGCTCCAACAATTAGCTGCAAAAGAGCATTGAAGGAAAAAGATGCTCCACCGTTTCTTCAACATTTTGTCCACATAGCATACGAGTATATATAGATCGAAAAATTTCTCTTCTTCCGCCGCAGGAGATTTCTTGTGTTTAAACGATCGTTGAGTAACAACCAAAAAAAAAAACTCAGTGATTTCATAGTCTGCAGAACGGACACGGTCTGAAGTCTGTTCCATAGGTTCAAGCGTTGGGTTAGGGCTTCAATGGAAAGAGCGCCAGAAATCTCTCCATGATACTGTCTATATCGACCAACCAGGGACTTGGTAGCCGGCTTGAATGGAAAGAGTGCCAGAAGTCTCTATGCTACCATCTAAATATTGCTGTTTCACAGTTTCGATGACCTCCGCGGGTTACGCAGCAAACTGGCTAAAATTTAATAACCAGTCAAATTTGAATTGAATATTTTTATTCACGTTTAAAAGAGTACGTAGCAACGTTGCAACAGATTTTGTCTTAATTTCCTGATAGCTTTCATGCAGGTACGTATAATTCATTGTAAGGAGTAGGTGACCGGCTCAACTATGACAAACAAGTGCATAATGGGTGACAATTAATAATTGTTTTTGTGATAATATGAATTTATCCATGATGGTAAATATAATCTTTGTTGGCATTTTGGCTTGATCAACGGAATGTCAGATCTGTTGTAGTGGACCATACAAGTGTGCTTTGCCCTGGGTCAAAATCTTCCATGCCCAAGTTTTCATCTTCCTTTTCTCTCTCTCTCTCTCTCTCTCTCTCTCTCTCTCGTTCCAGTAGGGCCTGCACGTTAGGCATACATACCGCTGCATGCCCGAATCCCTCCATGGCGCTGATGAGCTTCCATCAATTTATTTAAATTTTCTTTTAAATTCAAATTTTGTTTGTTAAATCTCGTCGGAGATTTTCCGAAATTTTCCAGTGATAACCAAAACCCTGCTACCAGCTACCAAGGGATCCACATCTGCTGTATGAATTTGCTAACGGAAGAGCTGCGTACTTACTTTTGAAAGGCTAGCAAAAAATTAACGACATATGAATCTGAATGGTGCCATATAACACAGCTAAATTTTGTGACTTATGAAATATCCAACATTAGGTGTTTCCTACGTTGCAAAAAAGAACATTGAAAATCACCTTTTTTTCGAATTTAGGATATAACAATTAGTTGAAAGCATATTTTCAAGAGCGCACTAACAGACGAATCATAATCGAGTTTACAAGGATTCATATAACTAAGGGCCTTTTAGTTTTTGCTTTGTATTCTCCAAAAGATGATTCCGGATTGTGGCTTTAGAGAAGCTGATTCTGGATTCTGTGATATATGGCATTTGGTGGGAAATTATTTGAAACTTTCAATGGCATTCTTATATTTGTATTCCTCATAATTCACAGAAATACATATGAAATGGATTGTAAATTCAAGTGTATATAGGTGGGTTGGATAATGAGATAATGATTCGTAGAATCAAACTATTTATTTTTTTCAACTTTTAGACCCGTAATCTAAAATCCACAGCAAAACAAGCCCTAAATTAGATATTCCACAACGTAGCACAACACACTGCAACTGTAAACTGACCCTTCGTAGCCTGCTCTGTCCTGTACGTGTTGATAGGGCGCCTCCTGCCTATATGGTTTTCCAAGACATGCAGTGAGACATGTCGCTGACTTCTCTGTGCACCAACTACTCTCGTGAAGCACGACCGGTAGAAGTTGGGGGCTCCCGGCCTCAGATCAGACTGCCCTAGTGCCCAGCCAGGCATTGGAGAAACGAACCTACCTACTATTGGATTTGAACCAATGACTACCGCCGCCCCGAGGTTTTTGGTGCATACAAGTATATTTGTTAGAGCGCCGATGGGTAACTAAAAGAATACCAAATTTTTTTCTATCTATTCCATTGCCACCTTTAGAAATCTAAGGTGCAGGTCCCCGAAGCGCTTCCGCATTCGCTGTAGGATGGGTTTGCGCTATTTCAGGACCCTTTTGAGGAATGGCAGGAGGAAGCCCGTTTGTCCCAGCGTTCTGATTCATCGGTGGAGTTTCGACCCGAGAGTATTCGGGCGGCGGAGGGACAGCGTTATAAGTCGTAGCGCCTCCTTGCGGGGCCGCGACAGCCGATTGATAAAAGGTGAAGTTTGTATCACCCTTGTCTTGTCTGCCCCCTTCCTTGGGGGAAGAGGAATTGGAATTGAATACTTGTTTCATCTTTCTCCGACTAACAGACAACTCACTTGGCTGCAAGGATGAGAAAAGAAGACACTGCAAACATAACACAAAGTCTCGTCAGCGGCAAGCTTGTTGATAATAGCAGTGACTAGCTAGTATAATCTCCTGATCAGCTACTTAATTTATTCCCCCCTGGTAGCTAGCCCTCTACTTGTTTGAACAAATCAATGTGAATGAAACAAGCAAACTCGCCTATCAAAACTGTTGGAGGTGTATGATTAACGTATTAATTTCCAGCTAGAGAGGAATTTCAGACACCAAAACACCAAACACCGTAGGAGGCTAAAAAAAAAGCATGCAGAAAGGCACCATATATATGGAATCACAATTGCAAATCCTGCTGAACTGAGCTCACCTGCATGGTTGGTTGTTTGTACTAAGTGGTATATGTATGAGATGGTTCAAAAAAATTCATCCATGTATTTACTTGCTTGAATGGAATCATCCCATCCTGAATGGTGGGATATAAGGCTCCGTTTGGCAACTTGGAACCGGACTGTTTCTCCTAGAATCTGAAATAAATCCAACCAAACGGAATATGACTCGGAACGTTTCAAAGCGAATCGTTTCTGATTTTTACACACCGTGATCGAATCGGCTAGCAACCCGTTCCTCCGGATTCTGATTCTACGTGAAACGTTTCTACCAAGAATCCGGAACCGTTTCCGTTTCTACTAGAATCTGGAACCGTACCAAACGGGGCCTAAATTTAAGAAATATTCTATATAGATTATAAATCATTCCATTCATCCGAAACAATGGAACCAAATTGTACAGAACCATCTCATTCCATTCTACTTCATCCCACCAACCAACAACACACCCTAAATTCCTGATGCATCTCAATCCTAATCGAGACAATTTATTTGACGAAACTGAGGGATTTGTGTATTGTCTTTTGCTACTTGCATGTCTCCATTTCCCATTTACCTTGAGCCCTTTCTACGTTGGGATACTTCTTATTTATAAGCCCGAAGTATGTATGTCCATGCATATAGGTAGCATTTTATCCTGACAAAACTAATTAAGAAAGATATTGAGCGATACTACACCAATAAAGCTTCACAGTTGTATGAGTTGTACATATCAATGAAGGCCACATCTATTTAACCAATGAGCGCTATTGCCATCGACTTTTTGAGTCGAAATCAGATCTCCTCGTGTCCTCCCTATCCCTAAGGCTGTACACAGAACATGGGTAGGCAGCATATCTTTCGTCTCAACGAGGAAGCCATCTATATATCTTCAAAAAGTAAAAAAAAGAAAGAGAGGTGCTTATATACTTTTTTTTAACAGTTACATAAATATTAAAATATAAATAAAAGGTAGATAGTGATTACTTACCTCTTTATTGTTTTAAGATTCGTACAACTTATATTAAGAGGGAAAATATTAAAGCACTGTTCAAAAAGAAAAAGGCCACAAATTGTATAGATGACATAACTCGGCAACTTAAAATTATCTTTGGAAGGGAAGGACATACGTTTAGGGGTGCAATCGGCTCGGATTCGGTCGGATATCGCTCTTTCCATACCCTAAACCATATTTTTTGTCGGATTCGAAATCGGATTCGGATAGTACCGGATTCGATTACGGCGCGGATAATATCGGTCGCGGATTCGAATCGAATACGGAGCGGAATCGATACGGTATCGAATAATTTTTGTCGGATAAAGCACGAAAATAGATACCTCAAAAAACACACGTACAAAAAAAAATCAATAACACTAGTTGGATTTTTCATAAGTATTTCCTCTTTTCTTTTTTTTTTCTCTCCCTTTCTTTTTCTTTGCCATCTCTATTTTTCTTCCCACACCGGTTGGCCTTGAGCCTTATCCATTCGAGACGCTTCACTGGTTTTTCTCTTCCACATTCTTCTAGCGCTCTCACTCTCTCCTCTCTTTTCCCCAGAATAATACTGGTGCCTCATCTAGTCGCTAGCACTTAAAAGGCGCAGAAGAAGATATGGAGGAGGAGCCAGCGTTGCTGATGGCGCCGATGGCAAAGGCGAGCAAGAAGCCGTCGCGGTTCAAGCCACCGACCTCGCCGCTGATGAGGGGAGCAGGGGCAAGATCTGGCTATACGGAAAGCTGCAGCTGCATAGGGGGATGAAGGCGGTGAACCAGGTGTGGCGAGTCGGTCCTCGGTCTCCAGCGATGCCCCCGACAAGCACGCCTTCGGAGCGGACAACCTCGCCGCCAAGTCCAAGCTCGTGCTCCCCGCGCCCGCGCTTGAGGCCGGTGGCCCGTCGAGTGTGAAGTCCGCGCCGGCGGCGGCAACGGCCGGCGAGTCGGCGCTGGCACTCATTGCGCTGGCATTGGTGGCCGGAGGGGTCACGGAATATTGAATATGGGATAATCGGTTCACCGGATATCCGAATAGGATGGTACCGGATATATCCGAAATAAATTTCGGAATATCCCGATCCGACTGATAGTGATATCCTGAATTCAAATCCGAAAGAAAGTATCCGAATCTAAAACCGAATCCGAAAACTATCCGAAAAAATATCCGAATCCGATCTGAATATATCCGGTCGGTCGGTCGGTCGGAAATTATCCACTCCGATTGCGCCCCTACGTACGTCATTAGCGGATACACTGGGAAGCGCATGGACTGCAGCTTAAACAAATCGAGTTTTCGCATTTCCGATTTATTGGTATATTCCATCGGTGACTTGTTCGATCTGGCCACGTCTCCCGTTAGGTTCGCTTCGTTTCCCAAGGATGAGATGGTTGGGTGGCAATTGCCTACTAATTTATTATTTTGCCAACCCGATGGAGTTGCATATAGTAATAGTATTGAGTTTGATTACCTGTTAGTTTAGCCAAGCTGGAGTAGCGTTGGAGCGAAAGGTTGTTAGTAATTGGTATATTTATCTAAGCTAGTCAACATGTTTGGAGCGAAAGGTTGTTAGAGCATCTCCAAGAGGAGTCCTAAATAGGTTGCTAATTGTAATTATAGGGTTTTGATGGAAAAAAAGTACTCCAACAGAGGTTATATTTTGAGAAAAATTATCAAAATAGGTTTAGGACTCGGAGCCCTTGTTTGGGTGAAGTATATCCTTTCTTCAGCTTCTGCAGCAATCTTGCTTAACGGTGTTCTTGACAATCACATTATTTGCAAGAGAGGTGTTCGGCAAGCTGATCATTTATCTCCACTTCATTTTGTTGTTACTGTAGATATTCTTCAGGACTATGTGAATGATGCTCATAGTAAAGGTCTTCTATATACGCCCATGCCTACACCTCCTGGTTTGCAAATCCCTGTTTTTCAATATGCGGATGACACAATTATTTTGCTTAAAGCTTCACAATTCAGTACTGTTTTTCTCAAGGCATTGCTACACTCTTTTAGAGAATTTACAGGCTTGCGTGTTAATTACAGTAAATCAACTATTGTGCCTATCAGTGTTTCTGCGGATTTGACCTCCCATGTGGCTAGAGTTTTAGGCTGTTTTGTCCGCTCTTTTCCTATTCTTTACTTGGGTTTGCCTTCGTGTGTGAAGCGCCCAACTAAATAGGAATTTGCGCCACTTCTAGCAAAAATTGATTGTCGGCTAGCAGGATGGCAAGTTCGGTATTTGAGTTTGGCTAGCTAGCCGTTTGATTCTGGTTAATGCAGTTTTGTTAGCCATATCGACTTTGTTGCTTTGCTTTCTCAAGTTGCCGGTCAGTATCATTCAAGCTATTAATAAGTTGAGGCGTAACTTTTTGTGGCATGGCAATAATAATTTCAGAGCTAGTGGTAATTTGGTTGCTTGGAAGAATGTTTGTAAACCGAAAAAAGTAGGAGGCCTTAGTGTGATCGATTTATCTATACAAAATGAAGGGCTTCTTAAGTTTTTACACAAATTCTTTCATCGACATTCTACTCCGTGGGTGCAATGGACTTGGCATGTTCTATATCCTCGCTCTTTGCCTCAATATGCTTTCCCAAAAGGTAGCTATTAGTGGAAGGATATTTTGGAGCTCATGCCTAAATACTTAGCCATATGCTCGGCTATTATCGATGATGGGCGTGTGATACGTTTTTGGAGGATAACTTGAATAGAGCCCCTCTCTCTTCTCAATTGCCTAAGCTCCTCTGCGTGTCGCCATCCCCGAGTGTCTGTTCTTGGTATGCAACAGGCTAAAGCGGACACTATTTTTCTGCCCACGGCATCGAGCGAGTTAGGGCTGCAGCAACTGGTGATTCTCAATGACTTATGGCAGAATGTGGTTCTGTCTGCTGACACTTGTTATTCCTGGAAGCATTATTGACAAGCTCCTAAATTTACTTCTCGTAGCTACTATACCTACTGCGTGCAACTTGGTTCTGTGTTTGTTGGGCACAAATTGATCTGGAGAAGTAAGAGTCAACTGAAGTACAAACTATTTTTATGGCTTATTTTTCTGGATCGTCTGACTCACGTAGCTTGTTGTGGCGCAAAGACATATGGAATGGCAGTACAGCTTGTTCTCTTTGTGCTTTGGATATTGAAGAGAGTCTTGTTCATCTTTTTCTACAATGTTCGGCAGCGTGTGAAGTTTGGGATAGGTTTTATCGCTTCTTTCCAGCTATCTCACAAGATTGGCCGACAGTTGTGGCGGAATTTGCTTTGGCAAATCACTTAATTAGGCCATTTCACAAAGAGTTGTTCTCACTTATATGTTGGCATATATTTGACTTCGTCGTAATGGTAAGATCTTCAACTCTGTCAATTTATTGGCTTCTATTGTTGCTTTGAAGGTGCGGGTTGATCTACGTCTTCTTTGAGCTCGAGGGACGGAAGCTTTTGCAGGAGTTATTTCTTTTTGACTCTCTTCTTTAGAACCTGATTGAGTTTTTTCTTCTGTTTTTTTCCTCTTTGTTCTCGTTTCTTTGGTTCTTTTTTTCTCTTGAATGTGGTCTTTGTAATTAAAATTTTAAGAAATATATAACTGTGG
This sequence comes from Guadua angustifolia, assembly GCA_036346375.1. Taxonomy (NCBI): domain Eukaryota; kingdom Viridiplantae; phylum Streptophyta; class Magnoliopsida; order Poales; family Poaceae; genus Guadua; species Guadua angustifolia. The sequence continues at coordinate 13,379,120 of CM070516.1, read as the reverse complement.
GAAAGCCTCTGCAGTTTTTTTGCCAAAAAAAGAATATTTAAATGATATTTTCCAAAATGAAAATATCTGCTGGAAGGAGCGCTCATTAGTAGAATATGATCCCCAAGATAAAGAATCCTTGAAAAACATTATTTGTAGGAAAACGATTGCTAGTTTTACGTACTAGTTCCACGAAGATCGATATGAATTCCATCCTGACAATTCTTGATACAGAGTTGCCATTGCAGTACTAGTCTACATACCTTGCAGACGCTCAACACAAGGATCAGTCTTAGAGGAGCATCTAGTAGGGACAGCATCGACGATTAATTGAACATGAGACACAACACTAAGATGAAGCTTGTGCTGGTACTCGGTTGTAATTAAACTCGTGATGAATTACGTAGGGTGCGTTTGGTTGTCTGTATCATCCTAATATGTCCTGTACGAGCCATCCAGACTAACCTTGGCCTATATGAGTGGTGCAAGTTGAGTTGTTTGATTGCTTGTTTATGTATCTCACGGGTCTGCATTGGAGAGAAGTCCAATTTCTATATTTTCTCCATCCTGCATGAGTGGGTGCAATTGCATCCACCTGACCTGAATGAACGGGAAACTAAACATGTATCTAACAGATACAATTGCATCCACTCATACGATTTAAACACCATACAGACAACAAAACATGTCCGTAGTATACTAATCTATCCTCCAGTCTTGAAGAAGTCATCCAAGACTTCGCTAGCAAGATAATTACACCGGTGGTGAGCAAATTCCTCGTGCCTCCTAATCCTACAATCTTTGATCGACGAAATGTACGTTCTGTTTTGGTTAAGGTATTCATCTCTCTTCCATGCATTCTTCGTCTTCTTTGGTCTTATGTTACCTGCAGACGCTATTTGAAGGCCATGGATGTGTTTTTTTCCGCAATAACTCCACTGGCCGGTTCCCAGTACTCGATCAATGGAACATGTAGTACATGATTCTTAATGTCATATTCAACTTTGTCAGAGTTATCTTTATGGCCATCTACCCAAAGTTCTCCCAACAATCAGACGAATTAATAACCACTTATACATCCTGCATTAGCAAAACCAAGCATATCCCTAGGTATTCGGATGGCACGAACAAATCAAACTGGAAACACATCAACAAAACTCTGAGGCATGCATTAATTCGAACAGATTTTTTTTTGGAACAAATTCGAACCGATTTTCAACTAAGTAGTGTATTATGGTTAATGTCCTAGAGAAGGATACCCTAGTAACATCAAACATAAGCTAAACTTATTATTTTATATTTTATAAATTAACTATTTAATTTTGATGAATTTTAATGACCAAATTGGATTAATTTGGTTTTTCTCAAATAACCCAATATAGTGTCACATCATTGTTGTTCAGATCAATGCTTCCTTTGCTAAGGAGTGCTTTCGAGTCAGATAATTGATTCGACTTATAGTCCAGGTACTCAGATCATCCGAGTCGAGTTTGGATTATATTAGTAATAGATTATATTTTTGGTTTGGCCATACTACTGAAAGGAGTTAAGGATAATTGCTTGAACTTAGCGAGGTTTGGTAGCTAGTTGTAACGCATACTAGGTCTCTCTAGCTCATATTTAGTCAGAGAATGCACAGAATCCAAGTGAGAATGCCAGACTTGGAAAGTGTGTGAAATTTGAGCATTGGCCAGAAAATCCAGAGTTAACTCGGATAATTCGACTAGGTTGGATCGTCAGTCAAATCAATTCAATAAAAAGTATGTCCAATGGTTTTCAATAGGAATTCAAATAATCCAAGTGACTCAAGCATGGGTCGAATCAATTTCATAAAGGGCATGTTTTGTGAGGTTTAATGAGATTCGGATGATTTGAGTACCTAGACTATAAGTACCTGGACTATAAGTCGAATCAATTATGTAGAGAAGTACTCAAAGGGATCTGGATGATTCGAGTGGGTTGGACTATTGATCCGATCAATTTGACAGAGACTTGGTTTGAGGTATTTACATTTGAGTCAGATGATCTGAGTAAATTGGAGCATGACCCATATCAATTTCATATAGGATGTATTCTTGACAAGTTGAACTACCTCGGATAATCCGAGCCAAATGCATGATTCAAGTGGGTTAGATAATCCAGCTTAGGTTAGATGATTTGAGTGTGTGCAACTGCTATATATTTTTACCATTAGAAGCACTTAAGCTGGATAATCTAAATGGGTTGAATGACCCAACTCAATGGGATAATTTGAAATATCTGTATCTATCGGCTAATTTTTGTAGAGATGATCTATAATAATTTTTGTAGAGATGAGCTATAAACGGACCTTATAGGGTTCAGTTAGCTTTCTTGTAACTCCATTTCAGGGTTCATCTTATTGAGGAGCTCAAAGGCATTTTGATGTTTTGATTGAAGATCTTCAGTGTATGAGAGAGTGTATTAGGGCTAGATTGTGCATCACTCCTAGTTGTTTAACCTTACTGGTGAACACTTTGAGCTTATTACTCTTAGAAGTTAGTGACTCCTAGATGGCTTAGAAGCGTTAGCTTGGTGACCTTCCTTGGAGAAGCTCGTGAAAGGCATCGGGTGGCTTGTAAAGTTTTGGAATCTACCTATCCAAAGTGGAAAAGGACTACCATGAGCGAAGGACTTAATTCCTTGCACGATCTCAAGATGGAACTAGACTCCTATGAGAGTGCTCCAACGAGGAGTAGTGATGATCGCCGAATCTTTGAGACTTCAAGTAAAACATCGGTTGTGTGTTTTGTCTATTCTATGTTTCCGCACTTACATTATTGTATTTCATTTCTTAGCTCACTAGAGTTGTGTAGGGTCAGAACCAAGGCTTTAAATCACGATTTTTATGGCTTCACTGCAAGTTCCCAAAAAGCTACAATAGCTATCGTGGAAGCTATCCTTCATCACATTTTTAGTATTAAAAAAATAATTATGTATATAATATAAGTTACCTCCAAACAAACTATTAAACCATGGTACTTTAGAATATATTAATATTTTTATAACAAGAATATGAGTCAAGTCTAGAATCAACAAACGTGCTAATACATATCAAAGACCATGACTGATAATTATATCATAATGTTTTTAACAACAAGTACTTAATCACTAAGAAATATGAATACTAGATTATTGAAAAAGAGCAAGATAGGTATTTTACTAGGTTTTCTCGTAGTTCATGCTAATATGAGATGCATTTGAGCTTTCCTATAATGTTGGATTTCAAAATGAGCTTGAAGTTTTGGTGTATAGGTACCTATGTATGGCTAGCTATAAGCTAGGCATATAGTGGAGCTATTGCTAGCTATAGTGCCTATAGCTAATATAGTGCAACATTAGCCTGTAACTTCGTGTTTGGATTCCAAAAAGCTATAGCACAGGTATAGCTAGCTATTTAGAACACTGGTCAGTTCCACGTTGGAACTAGAGGTGGGTGTCTTACCGGGTCGGATTGTCCCGACACAGGCCCATTGTGCTTCGGGCCTAAACCGTGCCTGGCCGCGACGGCCCATCATGCTCGTCGTGACAGGCCGGGCAAGCCTGGCCAGTTCGCTTTCGGCGAGCCTAGGCATAGCCCATTTACACTTCGTGCCGTGTCGGCTCAGGTCCGGCCCATTTATACTATTGTTACGAGAGCAAATGACCACGGATTGATTTCTTTCTTTATCTGTCTAGGACTTCCTTTTTCTCTGATCGAAACAAAATCCTATTATGTTTATTCTTCTCGATTTCCTTAATTCGGTTGCTCCTTCCAGTCACATGCATGCAACTATGCATTTACTCCTTGATTTGCTCATCTATACATACAACGCAGGCACGCACGGGCTGTTTCGGGCCGTGTTGGCCCAAGCACGACTCGGATTGCTGTGCTGGGCCGGCCCGCCCATTGTGCCTGATTAGCAAGTCCGGCATAGCCCGGACAACCGTACCGTGCCAGCCTGACCCGTTTAGAACAGTTCCGTACTGGCCATAGGTCGGGCTGGGCCGGGCGTGCCTCATACCGGCCCAAAATGGCCTAGCTCTGTGCCCACCTCTAGTTGGAACTAAGTTCTAAAACTTCACTTGAAACCCTAACTATTTAGGTTAGACTAGTAAAGATCATATTTTCATTAGCTTTTGTTGCCAAAATGAATCCTACATCTTGAGCATCTGATCACTTCAGACAAGTAGCTATGTGCACAAGACATGACGTCACATATGTTCACTGCGAGAAAAGAAAGCCACTCAGTTCTATTGCTTCCTCCGCCATTTTTTATCTCAAGAGCCTGCTTCGGGTTTGGGAATTTAGTTGATATTAGTAAATTCGTAAGGTTATTCCAGTGGCAAATTTCATTTTACAGTTTTCAGAAGTGCTATATCATCTAAAGGCATTTGGTTGATAAATGAAATAAGATCTCCTAATGCATAGTTTCATTTCGCAGTTTTATAGGCTAGCTATAGCATTTAATTATTGCATGGTGTTGTGATCAAATGTTCCATTTGGTGCAGTTTCATTCGGTTTCAGTGTGTGGAAATGCGTCGGATGAAACGATGCACTCTCAGTGCAATTTCATTCTGTTTCCAATATGTTGGAAACGGTGTGCACCTGGTTTCAACCAGATGAAACTCATCTCCTCTCTCTTCTCATAATTTTTTTACCATGTCATCATTTTTACTGATGTATCTCCTCATTAAATGATAATGAAACTCCCAATGTGACTGGCCTAAGGAGTAATTATAGAAGTTCATTAAACTTTGAGAAGTCAAAATGATTCTCCTCTTTAATGAGTCAGTGATGACTGATGTCATTAAAAATTTGACTCAACAAAAACCACAAACGAAATGAGAAGAAAAGAAAAAAAAAACTACCTAATAATTTTAGGGTCTGTTTGGTAGAGCTCCAGATTTCAGTTTCACCTTAAATATGAAACTTGTAGGCTAAAATAAAGTGAATTAAGTTTATATTTTTGGTCTAAAATGTAAATAAGATGATCTATCTAAACACTTTTGATGTACTCACAGCTTCAGCTTCACGAATCTGATGAAGCTAAAATTTTCAGCTTCACCAGATTCACAAATCTGAAGAAGCTGAATCGCCAAACACACCCTTAGTTGCGAACAACCAAACTTGTACCAGAAGATACGTGAATTCCTGAAGTTACACCTCAAGATTTTTTTGTAACCGCAGGAAGTGATGTGATGTGTTTCCATCCACGGTGATATGGGTGTGATCCAAAAGCCTGATGACCTGGATAACCACGCGGAACGGCCGTGTCAGGCTGTGAGCAGTATATCTTTTTCTGAAAGATTATGATGCTTGGCTTTTAAAATAAAGAAATTTTACATTAGATAACACAGATAGTAAATAGTAATAGTATAAATTAAATTAAAACATCTATTTTTAAGGATATTTTAGAATTTTTCAATCCATTTATCAGAGGTATTTTAGATTTTTCATAATTCATTTACAATTTTAGATTCATCGAATACCTAGTGATTTTCATAGGTTTCTTATCCATTCATCTGCCATTCATCAGGATCACAGAACGTGTTTTACCGTAGAGGACAAATAGACCTGTTTATTTGGGCTTTTTCACAGGCTTAAAAGCCAAAAACCTAAAGTCTAAACAAACGAGTAGCTTTTTATCTGAACTTTTCAAAAGCCACAAGCATTATAACATAAAAAAATGCTTCTTAATTAATTTATTTAATCTGGAATTGATTTGGAACCATGTTTTTTTTAAGTCTTCTTTTTAGTTAATTACAGTTTCACTAAAAAGAATTTGTGCAAAAAATTTAAAAGTTGAAAAATTCCGAAAATAATTTTATTGAGTTCTAAATATTCTAATGTATTTTTTAGAATTTTTCTAGGATTTTTAGAACCATTTTACTATTTGTACCGTCGCGCTTTTTCTCCTAGCAAAAAAATAAATTTGAAAAAAAGAAACTAACCCACTGTCAGGACCATCTCCTACCTCCAGCCAAATTTCCAGAGCACGTTTCTCTCTCTCTCCTCCATGGAAATGAGTCTTGGAGCTTCAAATACTCGTGATTTCCACATCATTTCTTTCTAAAAACTTGGGAAAATGAATTCCCGTTGTCTCCTCAACCTTCCAAAGCAATTTTCCCCATCAAATGCCCCTCATTTTACCCAAAATTTCGCGAAAAACTTCCTTTTTAGCCACCATCGTTCTTGCCGTAGTTGCTCCCTCCTTGGACCTCCCACCCTATAAAAGGAGCTTCAGGTGCCTCTCGACAGGAGCAACCCATTTTGCAACTTCTCCCGAGCCATTTCATCGTTTTTCGTGAGGTAAAAATCGTCGTCGCGTCGCGCTTTTCTGGTCATCTCGTCGCCTCCCGGCCATGCAGCGCCTCCTCCAGCCACCATCGGCTGTACTGCCGCACCGTCACGCCGCCCTCCCATGGCCGTGGCACTGTGCGCCCCCACCCTCCAGCGGTCGGTGGAGAGAGTTGCTCTCGACCAGAGAGCCTTCTGACAATGATCAGAAAGAAAAAAAAGAAAATAAAGGAAAATAAAGAAAAGAAAAAAATAGAGGGAAAATTTAGAAAAAAAATAACATTTCTGCTGTGTGTACTAGCTTTTCCTGGACTAGTACAGGATACATAGAGGATTTTGGAAATGTTTTTGGGGTCTGACAAGCGTCCATATAACTAAAAGCTAAAAGCCATTAGAGAGAAGCTTTTTTGGCTTATTGATGGTTGGTTTTAGATTAATAATACTAAAGTTAGATAAAATTACTCACCTCTATCACGTACAAAAACTATTAGCTTTTGAGCTGTTTAAGCCAAAAAAACTGACTTTAAGTTGTAAACCAAAAAAACCTAGGTCTAAACAAATAGGGCCATAGTATGATAGAATTTTTACCCTTTTACCTATCTCTGAATTTTACTACCATTAAATTCAAAGGAATGGACGGCTTATATTAATTTTAATCCCTTGTAAAAGACCTCTTAAAATAATAACTACTCTATTAAAGCCGGGAGACTGCCGATTCCCTCAGCCGGGCCACGTCACCCTGATTTGCGCGGCCGTCCGATCGCGCCTCAGGCTCGCATCTGTCCGTCCGCCCGCGCGCTCCAGACCGACGCCCTAGCCCTTCGCATTTCCATCCCGGACCCCGCTGCCTCGCCACGCCATCCATTCCCTTCCTCCCCTCCGTTCCCCTCTCCCCAATCCTCTCTCTCGCCCCCCGCCGCCAGCGCCCTCGCTCCCGTCCTCCGTTCCCCTCTCCCCAATCCTCTCTCTCGCCCCCCGCCGCCAGCGCCTTCGCTCCCGTCCCCACCTCTCTCCTTGTCTCCCCAAGGATGACGCCGACGCACGGCGAGGAGAAATTCGTTGCGCTCGTGCATGTCAGTTCCCAGCCCTGCCCTTCGTCATTAGTCATTTCTTCCTTCGATTTCCCTCTTCTCCCGGTCTGCTCGATCCGAGCAGGACAGGCGAAACAGCCGGGGAGAAAAGAAGGAAAGAAGGAAGGGAAGGGAAGGGAAAAGTTACCGCAACTGCAAGCTGTGGAAGTTCTTGGGGGATCTCGCGCTCTACGAGGCCGCGCAAGGCTCCGCTCCTCCCTCGTTTTCCGACATGAGGTGAGTCCCTGATTGTTTCTTGCAAAGGTCATTTCTTCTAGGACGCGCAAGGCTTCGCTCCTCCCGTAAGCCGCAAGTCTTTGTACTTATTGAGTAACGAGGAGTGCTTCCTTGCTCCACGAAATGAAAACCGCATAGATCTTTTAGCACCTGTGAGGCTGTGAATCTATAATTACCGTATGCTAGAGATCTATGCATCTTTTAGTGGATATCCAGTCATACAGTTACTGTTCAGAGGATATCCAGTTCTTTTGCATGAAAGAGGGGAACAATAATCTTTCTGTTCTTCCATTGTTCCCTATTCTTTTGCACGCTAAAAGTTAGAGAGTTTGATGGGCTCATGGCACCATCAAGACTGACTCTTGGCATCTCGAAAGTAAAAGGAAATCAGAATCTTTTCACAGTGATCACCAGGTTAACCAGCAATCAGCATGCAACTGGCTTATTAACTAGGTCCCCAAGTGTCAGTTTCATGTGAGCCACTCAATTAGAAGCTAATTAACATAACACTTGAAATCATCTGCTCTTTTGCAGTTTCATCTAGATAACTTTGAATTTTCCTTACCACACTCTAGCCATTTACTAGCAATTTACACAAGTGTTCATTTGTGTGTCATATCTATTGTCTTATCTCTTATGCATAAAGTAGGTCCGAAACAGGAAAGAAAAGACAAAGAATGCTTATAGGTGTTATGGCTATCATTCATTCCTGTGTACTATGCGTGTGACTAAATTCTTTTGAAACACAGTTCAATATTCATCAGTAATGCAGCTCTTTTGCATCCATCTCCCACCTCTCACAAGTCATTCTAGATCAATGTAGATCCATACCAAGGAGTGAAAATACGTTATATTAGCTTGAACTGAATAGATTGAAACGTGTTTTATTTCGCACAAATATCCACAGGAGATATGGTTTTCTTGTTGATGGAGGAGGGATTTTATACATTTATTGTTCTATTGTGTGGAATTGTGGTTTGATAGTTGGATAAAAAATAATTCTTTGTGGGATTCCACCTTTGTAAGCTCCGCCTTGGATAAAAACAGTCACTCTGGATTCTAAAAAATCGTTTTTTTTTGTGAAACATAGAATTCCTATTGAGGATAGCAGCTGATTGATTTTTTTATCTGAGATATAACTCCAATCGGAAAGGAATATATTACGTTCTTTGGCTGCTTGCCGTATCTACGCATCCCAGAATGCTGAAAATAGAAGTGCATGTCTTCTCACTTTTGTATAGTTACTGAATTGGCGGTGTTGTATTTTGTGCTAATAGTTGTATGGATGCATCATTGTATATTAGTCATCCCTTTTTGTTTACCGTTTGGCCTATCTAAATAATCGATCTATCTAGGACTGTTTTTTACGGTTCTTCAGTTCTACGTATTTAGTCATCCCTTTTTGTTTACCGTTTGTCCTATCTAAATAATCGATCTATCTAGGACTGTTTTTTACGGTTCTTCAGTTCTACGTATAAAAAAATCTATGAATTCAACTACTATTGATTGTCGGATTGCAAGTTCATGAGGATTACTGCTAGCTAGATAAACCTAGATGAATAATTACAATGGAGATATTTGATGGAAGCTAGCTGTAATCGTCACAAGAAGATACAGAAGAATTTGTTCGTGAGGCCACCCCTAAAGTGATAGAAGGTACTCAGTTGGCCATCAGAAATATGAAAAAATAATCCATATGCTATTTTAACACTTGCAGAGCAAGTATCTTTTATTTCATCTTTGGCATTCATAGATAATATGTGTTTGTTATGTTGATCTACTTTGACAACGTTCAATTATTTATCCTAATTGCAGAAAGATCAAACAATGGTTAAAAAGAGTGGCGTGAACCTGGTATGGAATCAGGTGCTTAGGCTATCAGTTCCTTTAGACTGTGGACCTCTCAGTGCTTAGGTTTACTTCAGATTACTAGGTAGTGTTTTAATTCCTGAATTGTTTTAGAATCAATTCTTTTTTCAGCTGGGTTTTACTGATTTGTGCAGTTACTAAATAGGCTAATTAGCTGTTCTTGGAATGAGATGGAGACACCGCAAATAGAACGTACAGGCTCTACATTTTACACATAATTTATTCTAGGCTGTCCTGCTTGCTCAGTTTTCCCATTGATCTTGTGTTGTGCTGGATTATTACATGTTGATTTATGTATCATGACATTGTAACGTGGTTCTATTCAGTGCAAGGTCCAAATATTTTTATGATATATCTCATTGTTACATGCTGCTCCTGTAGTTTCACATTTGTGAATTTTCAGCTATTGTCTTGCATCAGGTGTAAAGCAGTGATATGTTGAACAAGATCATTCCAGGTGATCATGCTGGAGCTATGTGATCATATCGTTACTTCGTTTCTCCTTTTTCGTAACATACTCACCGACGTTGCTTATTCATTTGCGCTGCACACACAATAGTTTTCTGTTGGATATTCCATCTAGCTTTCCCTTAAGTATAATTACATGATTTAGTTTGGAATTTGGCCGCTCATTGTTACATGCTGCTCCTATGGTTTCGCATTTGCAAATTTTCAGCTACTGTCTTGCATCTGGTGTAAAGTAGTGATATGTTGAACAGGATCGTTCCACGTGATCATGGTGTAGTGCAACTATGTGATGATATCGTTACTTTGTTTCTCCTTTTTGTAACATACTCATCGACAATGTTTATTCATTTGTGCTGCACAAACAATAGTTTACTATTGGATATTCCATGTAGCTTTCCCTTAAGTATAATTACATGATTTAGTTTGGAATTTGGCTGCAGAATGTGGTTGATATGAAAATCAGAATTCTTCTTAGGCTTTACTATAGCGCCCACGAACAACGCGCTCTGTTACCTTCTCTTTTGCTCCATGGCTCTCTTGGTGAGTACAAACCTAATATGTCGCCATGCAAATGTCGAATCCACATATACATATATGGATAGCAAATAAAACTCCTGATGTGCGTTCTAGATTTTTCTATCTATTTTTGTGAAGGTGTCGTTAAAGACGAGTTATGGACATGCTGATAGTTTGTCAATCTTTTTGCAGCTGATTTGGGTATGTGCCTAGCTAACTACATGAAAGAGAAGTCTCTCATGGAATTTGCACCATAAAGATCTTTTCACAAATTAACTACCGCTTTCTTTTATCTTTGTAAATATTGCTGCTTATATTTCTAACTTCATTAAAGATGAATCATGAACAAACTGATAGTTTGTTTATTCTTTTACTGCTGATTTAAGTATGTGCCTATGTAGCTAGATAAAAGAGAAATCTCTCATGGAATTTACACCGGAAAGAATTTGTGCGGATTTACTACCACCTTCTTTTATCTTTGCAGGTGTTTCTACTTATATTTCTAACGCTCTGGATGGAGTTATATGCCGCCTAAGGTCCTATATTGGTCGTCAAGAAATAGTCTTCAGCAGCTATTCCTCATCTATATGTGAGTACTTATTTTTCAACGATGCACAGATTTTCTCTCATGGATTTTTATGTATTATATATACTAACTTTACAATTGTATGTGTCTGTCATGATGTGCTCTATATTCTCAACTCCTTACGAAATTAAAGAGAGTCAAATGTGCCTTTGCTAGAATACTAGATTTTATCTGCTGCATGTTCTTCTTGCTCAGAAAAGTATTGATTTTAGGATTTGTTATTGGCGTACAGAACAAGATAAAACAATCCTGAACTTCTTGCGATGTTTTTTTTTATATTGACCAGTGACAGCCTCTTTGCCAATCCACAGTTTTTCCAGCTTCTGTTCATCCCGCTTCAAAAGCAAATTCTGGAAGACAGTCATCCATGATAGACCAGTCACATTCTTCAGTATTTGGTGCGCCCCTTGGGATTTCAGGCAACCAGGTACTTTCTTTTGCAGAAGAATTTCAAAACATGTACACTTTAGATTATTGCCTTGAAAGATTTTTTCACTTGATAATGATACCTTTTACAGGCCTCAATAAGAATGCCCATCCAAGGATCTTCAGTTCAGCAAACTGCTCTAGCTGCCCCGACGACTGGTCTTCCATGTCGGTTGCTTGCAAATTCACAAGCAACCAGTTGTGTTCAGGCAGCAGCGTCTTCTACTGACAGCAAAGCCAGTGGTCGAAAAAAACTTCAGTATGCGATTAACCACTTTTTTGTGTTTAGTATATACGCGCTTCTTATTTATATAAGTCTACGCTTCACCTAGATTATACTCACCATTTCCAAATTCTTTAAACCTACAATAAAGAGGGTGTATGCATTACTATCAAAATAGGGTATTGTAATTGAAATCGGTTTTAGCTTTATTTATCGAAGGTAGAATCTTCATAGATTTACTTTACTTCTGGATATGGTTCCATTGTTGTGTTGTTTCTCTCCTATTCGCGTTATCTGCTTCTACCATCCTCAACACATTCAAATTACTATTCATCTTAGCCTATCAACTTAAATATTGTTCTGGATCCATTGAAAAGATTGTAGCTTTTGAGTGTTCTAGATCTTGTTCTGTTACTCTTCAAGAGTACACTCTATGAATGTGTGATTTGTCTGAGCAGGGACTCAAGATTATTCAAACCAAGAATGCATGCATTTGATTCTATAGGTTGTTTAGCTGTTTGAGCCTGTACCATGCCATGCAATAAATGGTTCCGCTAGATATTTTCTCAACAGTTATAGATGGCATATGTCAGGATGTGTTAGTGCCAAAGCATTTCTTTTTTTGAAACAAGAGTGTCAAAGTATTTCTTATGGTTTATATTATTGCCATTATCCAGGTAAACATGTGCATTGCTATTCTGCCCATGTTCACGGAATTTAGCTGGAACTCGCAAACTGTTGGCCTCATTCAGTTCTCTTTCTTTTGGTGCTACCTCCTAACTCAGGTCAGTGTGTAAGAATGATTAATGATTGATGCTCGCAGGAAATTTCTATCTAGGATTCAAGAAAGAGCATTTTGTTTCCCATGAGTTTGATCTGATGTCATTGAGTTCAATCTGTTGTCGTTACAGATAGCAGGAGACTGTTCTTGGCTTCGGTGTGGTCTGGTGGTTTGTAGCCACAACCCTTACGGCTGTCGTGCCAAAGCTAGCCTTTCCATTTCTCCTTATTGTGCGTTCTTTCATGGGAATTGGTCAGGTAGGCCTTAGTGCCTCACTAATCCAGGTTATCGATTTACATCTACGTCTATCGACCTAACCAATTTTTTTCGTTTTCCTTAGATGTGAGCTGCTGTATGTTTTGCATGTGAATATATCTATACAGAGTTTATTTCTCTTCACAAAATAAACCTGAAGCTTCAAGGTTTACTATTTAGGAATCTATTCTATGTTCAGGAATCTACAAGAACAATGGCTGGATCTTAAGGTAGATCTGATTTGACATTTTCCCCTCTCCATTACTTGAGGTCATCAGCCTGTTCCTATTGAAATTGAAATTTTGTTCAATATAGCATGTGAAAAGGTATGTTGTACACACCATACATGGGGTTTCCTAGAGCTTTATACTGATTTCCTAGATGACATATATCATATTTGTTCACAATACTACAATTTTTAGTTTTCAATAGGAACAGGCTACCAGCTTGCAAAATCTGCTCTACCTAGCCATTTAGCAACCAAGTTATACAAGTGTAGTTGTCGTGGATTGCTACGAAACTGTATGCCCGTCAATGCTTGATTTCGCATATGAAAGCATAAGCTATGATTTTCTAGGATGATGTGATATAGTTAGTTCAAGCCAGATTCTTAGATTCGGTGCAATTTTTTAAGCATTTGTTTTATTACCCGAACGTTACTCCTGTGTTCAACTCAGATGCATATGTAAATTGTGAGCTGCAATTTTTTAAGCATTTGTTTTATTTCCTTAGATGTGAGCTGCTGTATGTTTTTCATTTTCCTTCAGTTGGATATGTAAATTGTTAGGCCAATTCCTCATTTTCTAGCTTTCTTCTATTTCCTATCATGGTTAGGCGATCCTTGGAGCATTAGATTTTTGCTCTTTAGCTCATTATATTAGGAGCCCTCCATTATAGATAGATCATTAGGTGTTGTTTATTCCTTTCATTAGTTAAAATGTTATGCGTAACAAAAACTTCCATTATAGATGGATTATCATGTCCATATCGTGGATTAGCCCGAGGTTTTCTTGGTTTAATTTCTTGGATGTGATTAGTTTTGGCGTTAGCTACGAAGGAACTAACTATCTGTGTTGCGTAGGAACTATATGATTCATTGACGATTTTATGCCCGGTTTATTCAGAAATTTCTCTACTTTATCACTTTATCTTCGACAGATCACTATTCTCATAACCGGCGCAGCGAAGCGTGCATATCTACCTAGTACATTCTAACACGAATGAATTCCTAGTACATCCCAATCCTACTATATGCAATGAAAGAAACTAGTACGAATGAATTCCTAGTAACTCCCAATCCTACCATATGCAATGAAAGATACTAATTTGGTTAACTTGACTATCATCAATATCTCCAATTAATTTCTTGGTGTGTGGTCTCATTTTTTTTTTGATAAAGGAAGACTTTTATTACTCTCAAGAAACTTACATCGAGACAATACAAGTCCTTGAAATTGCTTCTGGCCTCTGCTTATTAAGCACACAGCCAAACAAGAATAAAAAGAAACACACACACTAGTGACTAGTAATCCGAAGACTAGACCGTCAACCATGTGCCCGGGAATAAATTAAAGTCCTTGGCCACTCGAACCAAACAATGAGTAGTCTCCGCCAAAGTAGTTCGCGCCTACCCCTTCCGCAACACAGCCCATTATCTCCCACGAAGCCGTGATGCTATGCAATGACTCGCTGGAAACCTTAGGTCACAAAAGCGAAACATGCAGATCCTTTATGGGCCATGTCTACTCGACCCTTCCAAACTTATCTTTATGGCTTTGTACATATATACAGGAGTTTTTCACGACTAGAACATCTGGATTTAGTTTGAACACGGCCGCAGTGTGAACAATGGCGAGTGTCGGAACAACAATGCCAATTCAATGCCATACTCGTCTTGAGAATGTACGTACTCTGCTCAGAATGCCTCCTGCTGATAAGTCGGAACTGATAATACGTCCCTCGGGTTAATTTCCTACTCATCCTTTTCGCGTTGGCTGATGCTTAATTATAAGCAGCAACTTGTTTTTTTCTAGTTGATAGGACTCGATCGATCAGCGTTGGATGCGGACTAGCTACTAGCTCGTTTTCCTGAGGATGAGATGTTTTGAGTGACTAGCTACCTAGTGTCTTACTAGCTTTCTTGTGCCAAGGGTTTACACTACATATTATTTGGGCCGAGTGTTACAGTCGGATTGTGGGGGCACTTTTTTAAGCATAGATCGAGCTTAATTTATATATGTGACGAAACCGAAATGAAAAGATCGAGTTTTAAAGACAGTGTGGTTGTGTCCACGCAAATAGTTCAGTGCATGCCCATATATTACTCATCTCCAGCGAACATAGCATTCTATGACTCTTTTTTTCTTTGTCATCAATCGTGCATTAATTAATCACCGTATCCTTTTCACGATTCTACCTTTCCTAACAGTACTTTGCCTAATACAGGCCATATCGTTAGCATTTGCCTTACCTAATTTTTTTTAAAAAAAGGAATAACTGGATATTTGCTACTCCTCAATTTGGAAATTCGATGGCATATACAAAAAATACCACTCACTCCTCAATTTGAAAATTCGATGGCACGTACAAAAAATGCCACTCAGTAGTGGCAAATATCCAAGAGGCCCTTAAAAAATGGGTCATTTGGATATTAGAGTGCACCTCTCAACTAGCTAGTTTTCTGAAAGCAAGTCAACTTGTATTTTCGTGTCCCAACAGTTAGAAAAATCAATCTCTCATTCGATGTTTGCGACAAGCGCCAATGAATCGATTAACTAACAAAAGATAACCTATACACATTTCACACATGGGCATTAATTAATTTTTTGAGATCTCCATGTGTACAGGGACAAGCAAATAGAAATGGCCCAATGTGAGTACAGGTAGTGTCAAGTGCTGGAAAATAATCCTTGCCAAAAAAAAAAAATATTCTAAAGAAAGAACACTTGAATTATCGGTGAACATAATTGTTTTGTTGGGCTCATGAGCTGCATCATGGATGGTATCACGGAGCTATGTTCGATCATAACAGGGCCAAGATAGCATACAACAACGAAGCATGGGTTGTTGTTGCTGCCCATGTGGGGTTGAGAGTGAGAGTTAGCACCTGGACGCTGTCTTGTGCTTCCGGATGAGTAAAGCAAACTGCAAAGCGAGAAAAATTCAGGAAGCACAACTGCAAACATGTGGAGTGTGGACGCAAATGCTTTATGGACCGGTAGAAGTAACTTCAAATCTCAAAGAAAAGCGTAACCAGGAGCTAATAAGAAGTAAGTCGCCATATCATTCTAGATGCAAATATTGTCATATGTACGAAGCAGACCTGTTTGCCAAATTCCCGATGCCTCCCATGCCTACAACTTGTAAGGCACAACGAGAGCTAGCTGTAATGTTCTCATCGCTTGCATTTCTCATTTTTTGATGAGTTGTTTGCCTTACGAAGTGTGCTTCTCTTTTAAACACGGTAATGTCATCCATCCAATTATCGTCATTTCCATTGTCACGTGCGTGCATGATGCGTACTACTACTGACAGGCGCACTTCTTCTACTGACAAGAGTGATATACGAGGATACTGCAGTAAAAGTTATATATACAGACTAAAAATATCCAATTTTAATCTTAGTCTTACAAATCGATCGTATTCTTCTAAATTCTGGTGCAAATGGGCATGAATCCTTGTAATTAACTAATTAATTTTAACACGGGAGAAAATTAACTAATTAATTTTAACATGGGAGGTCTCTTAACCTCGTGATTAGTTATTTTGATTTCTGGCCATCGTAAGGCTCAGTTTGTTGCCTGACGTCGAAGCTGCTCACCGGAAGTTGGCTGATTTGGGCATGACCTTGTTTGGTATGATTGTAGCTTTTCTGAGAAGTAGGTTTCTATCGGGCTACATAGCTAAAGGACTATACGGATGAACGGTTGGGTTGAAGAAATCTGGTATTTACCAGCCTGGTTTTTAGGTGTTAGGGTTGAGGGTTGGGAATGGGGGTGAGAGGTGTGGAGTTTGGGATTTTATATTAGTAGAAGAGAGTAATTTTCTTCAACTCTAATTACAAAATCAAAACCCCAACTCATCGAAGCCATGAGAAACTACCTTAAACCAACTTTTGGTTTTCATCTTCTTCTAGTACAAATAGGCTGCTAACTTTTAGTTTTGGACTACAAAGAAGCCAACTATTTAGGATAACTTCCAATTTTTAGAGAAAAGAAGCTGAAGCTAAAACCGTTCCAAGCAGAACCTAGCATCGATGAGGACAAGGGCGTTGAAAAAAGAAAAGCTCATCAGAAGCAGCCAAAGGTGTTAATGCGGCTATCCACTTGAGGAAACTGTTCCTTCCTAGCTGACTTCACGAGATCCTAAACTTCAAGGCTGATATGCTGCATCATCTGTTCATCATCAGTCTAGAAGGCAGATTGGCTTGGGCACAATGTTTAAATTGGTGTTTCTTCTTTATCACCGGAAAGATGCCCAATTGCGACAAGGGAGTTTGGACTTTGGAGTGAACTGGATGTTATTCTTCAATCAACAATTCAACATTCACGAGTTCGGATGGGATTAGAGAGACGAGTAGGAATGGGGCTAGAGAATTTTTTTTTTAAAAAAAATTTATTTCTACCGTTTGAAGAGATTGGCCTTGCAGCTTCAACACAATGGATGACTTTCCCTGGTTAACCAAAAGGATACGTGTCATTGAACAATTGGCCCTGCATATTGTAATGCACATAGACCCCCTACATCTCAGCGATTCCGTTACGAGCATCAAATCAACCATGTTGTATTCTAGCCGCATTTGCCTGCTGAAATTCGGATCTGTGTTCTGGGCGCATTTCCCTTGCTAGCCTATCTTGTCTGATCATAGTTACGCGTCTGTGCGTTGTCACGAAAATCCATAGTTAGATACAGTGAAATGACTTAAAATAAACTGAAGAGAGAATAAAACCAAAGTTCACAAGTGACGTATCTGTACTGAAATATAAATAAGAGTTGATGGTGGTCGCTCGTCCTCTCTCGCCTTCTCTCTAAGAAAAACAGTGCTGACATTGGGCCGCGGGATAAAGAAGAAAACCAACTGCATCTATCTCTTTCTGTTGATACCCGCTTCCCCTAGTAAGGCTATTATCCATTTCTTTCTCTACGTGGCAACTCAAGAGTGCAATTTTATTTTTATAAATATATGGTATGATTTGATTATTTGATTTAAAAGTATGTTTCCTTTGAAACGCAGGGACACTTGACTATGCTAGTAAATCAATATAGGAGTTGGAATCATACCTATATTAAATGTCGCAACTTTCACGCCTCCACAACGATTTGAGCTCTTTTTTTTGCGTTTAGGTCCCTCAAAAAAGCGTAATTACGTATAGGTCCTTGCCGCGTTTTTTTACGAAACGGACCTTCTGGTTTAGAAAAATCACGAATCTTTCGTGAAAGGACTCTAATTAAATATCAAAAAAAGAGCGTAGTTACGTTTGGATTATTCCAACTATTTTTTGCGAAAAGGACTTTTCAATTTAGAGCCTAATTTTTACCATAGAAGACCCCCTAGGTTTCTTTCGTTTGTTTTTTGACATCCCATTTTTTGCAGAAAGGCACTCAAATGTTTGCGTAAACCCTCCGAAGCTTCCGAAGATTATTTTTAGCATATCGTTTTGTACATGGAGGCACTCCGATTTTTGCATAGACCCTTCAAAGCTTCTGGAATTTATTTTTAGCACGCTGTTACAGAGAGGCGCTACAATTTTTGCATGGGCCCTTCGGAGCTTCCGAATTTATTTTTTATCACATCGTTTTTTCAAACATTACCCTTCGGAGCTTCCGAAATTTGTTTTTTATCACATCATTTTTCTAGACATTTGCTCGAAACTTTTTTAAGTTATATATTTATCCGTTTTTCCCCTAAAACTCATGTGATTTTTTTTCTTAGCTTGCAACGGCGTGCACCGCGCCAACGTGCCTAGTTTAGTTGATGGGAGATGGATTTCCTATTTATCTTTTTTGGAGATTTTTCTTGGGAGGTGAAAGAGTGAGGTGGGAGGGGTCGTAGTAACACCACCGTCACGACCATAAACTTCATTTTTTAGTATATTTAAAGATCCTTGTTGTTTTCAAGTAAAAAATATGTTTGAACAACTATTGACATATATGGATTACTCAATATTAAAAATGAAATTGTGGGATTCAGTCCCGTCCAGGCATGAGAAAGGTGAGCAGCTGCAGAGGCCCCCAACCTTTACCTGTACATTAGGAAGTACTCTCTCTGTTGATTTTTATAAGGCACGGTTTAACTTATGTGATCTCTAAAGTTAAACTTTGACCGTTAATTTATTTTATAATATTTTTTCATAGCTATAAAATCATAACTATAGGAATGTACTTTCAAATTTGAATATAACCACTACTACAGAAAAGTTAATCACAGACGGTTCGGAAACCTCATCACAGACGGTTTTCTGAACCGTCTGTAAGCAAGTGTCAGTGATGACAAACAATCATTGCAGACGGTTTTCCAACCGTCTGGAAAAAATAACATCTCAGACGGTTTCAGTTACAAACCGTCTATGATGATTTACATATCTCAGACGGTTTTAAGTACGAACCGTCTGTAAAGTGTAAAATATCACAGACGGTTTTAAGTACGAACCGTCTATGATGATTGGAATATCGCAGACGGTTTCAAATAATAACCATCTATGAAGTACATTATATCCCAGACGGTTCCAATTTTAAACCGTCTGTGATTTTTCCTCATCACAGACGGTGCCGCAGTTAGAACCGTCTGTGATGCTTTTTTTTCTATTGTATGCTAAATTTAATATATTGGCTAGCCTCAGGAATTGCTAGCCATGCCCTCTGAAATAAAAGACAGTATACAGAGTATGACTAGCATATTATTATGACATTTAAAAATTGTACTCCAACCACATGTTACAGAACATACAGCGCATCCATTTCATGATTCAACTAACATATGCACATTACACATCGCACATTTTATGATTCAACATCACACATTACAACATATGCATAGTGCATCAATCCATTTCAGAAATACAACAAATGTAATTATAACAAATTGGATTCAGAAGTATAAATGACAAATTCACTTCAGAAGGTTTAGATCGAAATTAATATTAATGTATGATAAACTCATTAATTGTTGAGTCCTGAGTAGCATCTGCCTGTTGGATCTAAGACCTCACGCATCAAGAAGGCACAGAGCTGTCCTCGAATACCTCGAAGGTCAGCTTGTTCCAATGCAAGCCAACAAGCATTGCCACGCCTCAAATGAGTAAAGTAAAGTCTCGCGTGTATATAAATTAATAAGTGGAGACATTTGTTGGAAGATTGACAGACCTGCATGACATTGGTTTGCTTGGAACCAATGAGGAGTGACATGTTGTGGCAAACATAGAATCCACATAGGTCAGTGGCCTTTGGCTGCTGGTGACACTGCCAAAACAAAATAGTTTAATTAGTTCTGAAGGTATTATAATGGAGTGTGAAGGATTATTGCATACTATCGGATACCGGAAAGTTTTTAAAGGCAGTGTGGTTGTGTCCACGCAAATAGTTCAGTGCATGCCCATATATTACTCATCTCCAGCGAACATAGCATTCTATGACTCTTTTTTCTTTGTCATCGATCGTGCATTAATCACCATATCCTTTTCACGATTCTACCTTGCCTAACAGTACTTTGCCTAAGACCATATCGTTAAGACCTTAGAATTATTTGTACTGGTACTTTTAGCAAATTTCAAATGCATATGATGTGGATTTATGATGTTACAAAATCATGATATAAAATTATAGAGATGTACACGTGTGAAGTATGCACCTCTATAAAAAAATTCTAGTTTCGTGACTGGCGGATCCAACGTACGTAGAGGTTGTCGCCGCCCAACTACCCTCAAGTGCCGAAGTTGAGGATGAACCGGTGTGAAGCCATATTTTGTGTGAAGTTAATTATATCTCAGTTACTAGTTCTGCATATAGTTCACTTCATGGCGATCGATATGATCTCTTCGCAATAACTCAATTAACTCATGCCCATTATGAAATAACCTCAAAAATCTCAAAATGAATTTAATTTTGGCCTTTGCTATTTGTTTGGAATTTATTTGGATTTTTCCTGATTTTATTTCAAATTTATCCAGTTTAAATTTAAAACTTTCCTTTTCGGGAAAGTCAGCCCGAATCCCGCTTTCCCTTTTCGGCCGGTGCGCCTTCCCTTTCTCCTTCGCGCCTTCGCTCGTTCCCGCCTCCTCGCCGTCCCGGCCCGAGCCTTGTGCGGCCCATCTACTTCATACACCCGCCCTACCGCTTCCTCGAATTATTTTCTCCCAACTTCGCCCGCCGTTTCGCCGTCTCCCCGTTACATCCTGGCCCTCACCGCACCCATGCCCAACCCCTGCTCTGCCGCCTCTAATCAACGCCGCCGACACCTCTTCGCACCAGACCGACAGTTCGACTTGTCCCCGACATCTTCGCCCCGCCCCATCGCCATACCCGCCACCTACCTGGCAAAGACTCTCTCCTCCACAGACGGCCGACACACTCCGCCACCGTTTCACCCAACCGGTGGAGCTCGTGATCTTTTCTACCTCCGCTACAACGCCGACACCACGCCGCCTCCACTCTCCGCTCCGATTTGTCTTTTTCGCCACTCGAAAAGCTACCTTCACCGCAACTCTCTCTCTCACAGACGCCGGATTTGCTGCCGTCCCAAAGACTCCAACCAATGGAGCTCGAGTCTCTCGCAGAGCCGCCGCCAAAGTCAGCACCCCTATCATGTTTACTCCTCACCTGCTCGATCTTTTCGCTACTCGAGCACCCCCCGTCGCCACCTCTCTCCTCCGCCTCACGCTATAAAACCCGGCCCCTGCTTTTTTCCGCCCCAAACCTTCACTGGTAAGGTACATGAATTCCCCTGGCCCTCCTCTTACACCACAGCCAGTTCTTCAACTCCACCGTGCGCCAAATCGCCAGATTCGCCTTCTTCTTCCTCGGCCGATTTCCTTCACCCGCAGACCCCTGCTTTTTTTCTCCCCATGACCAACGACAGCAACCCACTCATTGACTCTCGCCTCAAGTCATCGAGTCGCTGCCACACAATGCATTGCCGCCCATCACGACAAGCTGGCCACTTTGTCACCAGCCTTCAGCCACAGGTAGGGTTGTCAGCCCACTGGGTTGTGGTCTGTCTCGCCACAAGATGCGCCAGGTTGATGGGCCAAAAGTCTGTATAATCGCGGCGCCTTGCCGAAATCCTTTTTTTTCTTTTCAGCTGATTTACATTTTCGGATTTAAAAACGATTTAAAATCCGAAAATTCATTTTAAAACTCCAAAATCCCTAAAAATCCGTAAATGCCAAAATACATATTCTTGATCAAGCTTTGAAATATCGAGTCCAAAAATGAACTCCGTTTCACCAAGCCAAATTCCAGAATTCCACAAATGCCCTTTCCTCTACTTCCACTCTCCGATCCACTTTTCCTTTTTGTTTCTTTTTCTTTTTCCTTATTTATTTCTTTCATTTATTTATCGTGGTTATTTCTTGCGTAGATCCAACGCCGAGCAATACTTAGAGCCGGAGCACTACGCGGAGACGTACGAGGAGCCGGAGCCGTTCGGGACACCGCAAGACATCGGCGACTATTCTTTAGGAGAACCCTCAACTTCGCAAGGCAAGCCACACCCCTTGAACATGTTGAACCTAGTTCCATTAAAATTATATGTATATATATTTCTTGTATCGCATTATTTTTGTTATTTTAGAAAAATAGCAAATTTGGTAGTTTCGAATAACATGATTAGTTATAACCAAATGATAAACCCGATTGTTATGCCCTAATTCCTTTTTAACCTTGGGATATAAAATATTGAACCCTCGTAGATGTAGCAAATCATACAAATATTACTTTTAGACAAATGCTTAATCTCAGAAGCTAGGTTTGGATAATCTTTCAAAAACTGCTACGGTTAGGGGGACAGCATTGGACTACCCACGTGAGGTGGCTATGAGTCCGATCCCCAACCGATGACAAGTCAATGGATGGAATGGTAGTGGTACAATGGTTACCCGGGTATTATGTGAATGTTGGCTTGGTCTTTGGCACCATAAGGATTAAACACTTTGGGCTAAGTAAATAACTTCAGTAATCGCTCAACCGCAGGTTGGGATGGTCAACCCCGTTGACTCTTTCCAACGTGGCTTAGTACATGGTACCTCCCCTTGGAATGCCTACAGGAAAGAGCTCCCATAGAAAATGGATCACTAGGCAATCGAGGGCGGAACGGGAATGGAGGGATCATTCACCGGTTCTCGCAATGAGAGGTGTCCACAACATTCGAAAACGCTCCGTGAAGCGCCAGGGTCCTGAATGTTGCGGATCTCGGATAGCCCACTGGGTAGGAGCTAAAAAGGGGAAGTCCAACAAACGGCTACGATCATCTTGGTCCGGCCGCATGCATTTAAGTTGCATGTTGATCGCGTGGCACTAAAGACTATAGATATCTTGTGGGTAAAGCTGAGCAGCTCTGCAGAGTGAAATAAAATTGTAATCGATTACGCCGTGCTTCCGGCTAATGAAGCTAAGTTAAACTGGGGTGATACCCGAATCTGAGCTCAATCTAGTTTTAAATAAAACTTGGCGAAGTGCTGGATTTTGGACAAATAACCCCCTGATACTTGCTATTTATGGTTTGTGTTTCAAATGTAATTAAATGAAATAATTTAAAACTGCATCCACCACAATTAGTAACCTAAACCAGTCCTTTGGTAAATCCGTGCATATAATATTCAGAATATTCCGTGTGGTTTGTTGAGTACGGTTGTGCAATGTACGCTTGATTTACCGGCAGCTAAAATTCTGGGTAGCTGTATGGTATCTAAAACGCACCACCTGAAAAGGCGGTCCGTCACACATTACTCCATCCACTCCAACAATGGAACATCTGTAGTGTACATGATTCTTAATTACGTATCCGCCTTTCTTTTCAGATTTATCTTTATCTCCATCCACATATGGGCCTTCCAAACAATTTTTGTAGGGTTCCAAACAAATAATAACACTTAGACCAAGCTAATACTGGAATCATTTTAAGAAAACTCCAAGGCATCAAACTCGAACCGATTTTCAACTAAATGGTACACAATGGTAACATTAGAAACCATCTAAAGTTTTGTCATTTTGTATAATATAAAAATATCTATTTTATTTTGATACCTTGCAAAAGATACCCTAGTAACACATGGTTTAATTCATTTTTTTTTCATAAAATCACAAATTATTAAGGTCTGAATCTGCTGTGCTTATGATGTGGTTGTTTTTCAAACAACCACAAATTATACTTTCTACCTGTATGTACCTCGTAATTTTTCTTTCTAAAATAAAAGATGTTTAAAGAATGGTGTGAACGCAGGTTCATTTACAGTACCGAAGTAATAGATCGACAGGGCCATGCTTCACAATACACATGCACACATAGTAGTGCATAAGCACCTTTCTTTGAGATTTAGGCTCTCCCTTTCTAAATATACGTCATTATAATTTTCAAATTTTATTTCTAAATACATATTTATAATTTTAAGACAACTTTTAACTTTTTTTCTTCGTATACCCCTACCATTCATTATTTCCGATGCTATTTATTAATATGCAATATAGTAACACACATCATAAGATGATAGCAATAAGTGAGTTAATAAAGAAGAACGATTTGACCATTTCTACATGTTTCTTGGTTGAAGAGTAAAATTCTAAAACGTCGATCTATCCCAGAACAGAGAGAGTATTAGCAGAGTAAGTAGTTAGTTACCTGTAATAGTTACCTTTTAGTCTTTGAATTAGGGAGCACAACTGGGGAATCGAACGCCTGTGATTGGAGACTCAAAGTCCTACTGCGTGGCTAAGCTGGTCAACACTCAACACAGTGGTATCAGGCATGTCCGCATGTATATTTATTTATGATCGAGAGGAGGTGAATCCATGGCGACGCCACGGAAGCAAACCCCAACAACAACGGGGTATTATCTGGTAGCGGCTCGTGAGGGGTTTGCATGCAGACGAATCACTTTACTTCAGGGCAGGAGGTGTGCCATCACTTTTGCCATTTTTTGTTTCCACGTCAAATGCAGCTACCAAGATTCAAAATTTTGTTTTAAACCCGGCCATTTGGGTCCTTGGAACTAGAATTATTGCTAAGTGGAATCGGATTCCAGTTCCAGTTACAATTAAAATTCTACCGGAAAGGCGCAAAATCTTTTCGTCACCAATTCTCACAAAACCTTCTTGCCCAACTATTTATTTTGCCATTATATGCTTACTAATTTTTCATTAATCCCCATCAATACTCTCCATTTAATTTGTCCCGAAGCTATACTGATTTGTTAGGAAAAAAGAAAGCTATATTGATTTTTTTTCCTGGAGTTGATATCAGTTTGGGCTATATATATATATAGTTGAAGACTTCGAATTGTGCCGAGGTATATGCAGGGAAAGTGCTCTATAGGTTGTTCAGACTCATGGGCATAGTGCTTGGAGGATTCAAAATGCTCCGCGCCGAACTGGGTTGTACGTCACTGCCTCCAAAATGCTGCCAGGCAGTCCGAAGAATTTCAATGTCGCTGCCAATTGACAAACACAAAAGCAGAAAACAGGCATAACCATATGTTAAAACATCTGGAAGGACAAACTTCAACTTGAAAATACTTTAAACACGAGTGGAAAAAAACATAGGATGTGGTAGACCATATAGGAAGGCAGGAACTTGAACTGCAAATTTGATTGGTTGAATAGAGCTGACCTCTTTGCTGCCTTCCCGATGCCTCCCAAGCTCACAATGTACATTATATTGTTATCATGCATTTGCATCTCATCTAGCTATCTGGAGCATTGAGGTCTTCCAGCCTTGCCATATATATGCTCTTTTCAAGGTCAGGGTTATTGTTGTCTCCAATTATTCACACCAAGTTGATGCCTTTCAATGTCAGGGTTATTGTAGTGTCTACAATTATTCACTCAATGCAGGGGTGTAGCCAGAGGGGCTCCACTAGGCTGGAGGCTGGAGCCCCCCTCTAGCTACTGGATCTTAAGTACTCTTTTAGTATCATTACTTAATTTTTGAGTTCTTTTACGGTACACTAAATTCAATATAGACTATTCATTCATTAACTATTATTTATTTGTACTTTCTCCAGTAAAAGAGTAGTAGAATTCCCTTAACAAATCAATAGCTATATCAGATTATACTACCCATTATATACTACAAGTATAATTCACTGTAAAATCTTCTCAAATTTTTGGTATCGCAACAGTGAATGCACACGCTCTTGGATGTGGCTTGAGGGAACTTTGCGAGGTAGATGAGTTGCTTTATGTACCATGTGGCTTAGTGGGCCGTTGCTTATTGGAGGTCTAATTTGGTAATTAATGATTTTGCTTGATGTTTGTATAATTAGACTCGAACAATAGACACATGCAAAGACCATAAGGCGGGAGAGAGGGGTGGCTCAACGTCTCTCCTTCGAGAGGATATAGTAGCCCATCGAGTCAAGGGCACTTGACACACGTCGCGAAGAGTGAATGTCGGGGAGCCAATGAGGGTGCGGGCATGTGGCGACAGGCAACCCACCATGGCAACGGCGAACAGGCAAGGAAGACAGCATAACATAAGTTAGTGAGTGCTTGACCGACTAAGTGGACTAACCAAAATAGAAAATAGGCAATGTGAACCTCCCTTTTGATTTACGATTAGTTTTGTCAATTGTAAATATTAAATGGGTTGAATAGAGAGAATAGATAATTTGTTTGATTGATTGGTGTTAATTTGTTCATAAGTTTACGAAAGTTTGACAAGCGAACGTTGTACAAGTTTTTCTCAAATAATAAAGTATTATTAGTAACCCTTTGTCAGGATCTGAGCATGCAAACCGGACCCTCTTCGTAAATTGTACTAAGTCCAAGATCATGCTAGTGCACACATGCTCAATATAGATAAATATCACAATCATACGCAGCGAAAATATAATAAAATACTTCATATATTAAATATAAACCTGTTGATTAAACTTATGGTTGACCATACATGACTTTGCTACGCAAGGCTAAACTATAGTAGACAAACTAAACTGCAACGGAATAGAGAGCATAAATAAATCTCTCAATATACCATATGCAACTGACAAGACTTGAACCCTACGCTTTGCCTCTTCTTGGTACTCCTCCTCCAAAACTGGTGTAGATTCCTCCTTAACTAATTATTTTATTGTGGCAAGGGTGAGTACTTAAAGCACTTAACAAGTTGTGCACAAAATGCAATTCTAAATAACTATATACAAGGTTTATTCCAAATAAATGGTTGATATGGTTGTTTTGCAGTAAAGCAGCATTTACAAGTAAATACCATAAATAGATTGGAATAACAATAATAAGTAATTTTTAGGTATTTCTCCAAGTAAACTAGCACACACCTTAAACAACTTCCAAATTTCCAATAGCACAAAGCCTCCCTTCCCAAGTTATATTTTACTAAATATAGCCCTTCACTGTAATTCCTGAGCATAGTTTAATACCACGGATACGACTATCCAAATAGATTTACACTCTGCAGAGATTATGCAATTTACCCATGTGGTATGGTAAAACTATTTTGTTACCCATCGATGTGCAACTAGTAGATCATAGCAAAACCTTTTCAAAACTTTGTCTTAACACTGACCCTCCCATTAAGTCTGAACTCGCTATTTCTTCTCTCAGTAAGAGCAGAAGAATAGGATGGACTTACTGTTGGACAAATATGAGGCCACTACACAGCACAAATCTCTCATAAATGCACATTGAGTTTGGTTATTTTCCGAGGCATCGAATGCTAAGACTCAGAAACTTACTTAGTTAGGTCTATTCCATTATAGATATGTGGTTGTATGTTTGGTCTAGTTCAAAGGCTTGCAAGATTAAGTCCTTAATTGATTGAGACAAGACTTCCTACAACACTCACAAGAACTATCTCACATCCACTCATAAAAATATAATGTCATCATATCAATGCAATGCCACGCATGCTCACCACTTGCCACTTGTCCCCATCTAAATTATTTACCACCCCAATTGATTATCATGCAACACTTGCCATCAAGTAAACATCATTGCTTGACAACACAAGTCACCACAACTCAACGTCATTATGTGGCAACACCTAACACACCCTTTCGTAAACACGTTCTATATTCCATAAGTCAAGATTGATTTTGATATTCCAAAAGACACGAGTTATCGTGGCATGGCTATGCACTGCACACAGTCTAACCAACCCACGTTGGTATCCATTAGCAACCAACTAATAATGAACCATCCTAGGACAAATAATCATGGCATACAAATGACAAGGTAGGTATAATCCAATTGGGTAGAATAACTTTTTCCCAAACTATTTGAAAATAGTTCTAAGGATAAAATATCATGCATTTATTTAAATCAACATAGCATTTGTAAAACTGGATTCAATAAGATCAAAACATAACTTGCCTTGGAAAAAGAACTTATTCCTATTTTGAACCTTGCTCTTGGATCAACTCTTTACCCTCAAACTCTTTGGGCACTTCGACGTCTATACGAATCGAGAGAAAATGGTAAACAAATACCAAACTAGATAGCAACCAAACTCCAAAATTAAATAAAATTCACCATTAAATAGATCTCAAATTTATAAATTTTAAAAAATTTGAATCACCTCAATCGGAACTCATATGAAGAAGAACAGGGCTCTCGAAAGATTCAAACATAAAAAAGAATAAAACCATATTTTCCAAATTATTTTTATACTGAAAATGCGAGTTATGATGTCATCGCTGACATCAGCACTATATTAAATAATCTAGAAAATCCTTGGGCTAACACGTGGGCCCTCATCCATGGACTAGGTCCACGGACTTCCTTGGGTCCATGGTAGACTCAGCGCATGGGAATAGAAACCAAACTGACGGCGAGCCCCACATGCTGATGTGGCCTATGACTGAGCGCTAACTCATCTAACACATTGTCACCAACGCTGAGATGGTGCCCACATGGCACCAACGCGACTACCATGTCGGATCGACACAAGGGTTTTCGTTGGCGAGGATCTGGCCATGGCCTAGACAGCAGCTAACTGACCAGAACTGAAGAAGACAAAGTTGCTTCCCACGAAACCACAATGAATCAGTGACCTTGACCACTAGATTCGGAAGATCTCATCATGACGGATTCAACAACGGCATTTGCTTCACTAGAACCCGACGACAGTGTAGATCCAAGGCAATGAAGGTAGCGATTGCCTCAAGTCCCTCTGGTGAGCTCATGCAATCAACTGGCGACAGCACAAGCGACGATCTCTCGGGCAAATAGTTTTGCAGCATTTCGCTTTTATCCGCAATAGTTTATATGCACACAAATAATGAAGTCTTTTATGACCTTAATTCAAATTAGTTCTTTTTATCAATTAACATGATCCTGACCTTGGGAATGTTTTGAAATTAGCTCTACATGATTCCAACATTCAATTTATGGCATTTAACTCATATATTTTAAATCCTCATATTTACATATATCATATGAATGCATATTTTGGCTATTAAATGGTCTGTTTTTACAAGATATTTATGATCTAGTTTTTCGTGTATTAGCATCCACTTAAAATTATTTATTCATACTTGCTTGTTCGTGTTTGATTCTTTAAGTATATGTTACATGGAAGCATAACTTGGTTAAGAGTCTAAGTACAAATTATGACTCATTATAATTATTTTTATTGCATCAGGAAATCTAGTCCTAAAGAGTCTTTCTTTTTCATTTGCGCTTATTTAGGAAATCTAGTCCTAAAGAGTATAGGAAGCCTCTTATCTACTCCTGGGAGTAATTACTCCATATGTTATATCTCACAACGTATGGGGTATCTCGTAATCTGAGGGTATGTACACGTAGTATACGAGTATATAAGATCATCTAAGTGGTATGTACATTTTTTCAGAGGTGGTATGTATATGTTTTGGACATACTCCTTTTTATGTGCGTATATGAAGGTATTTGCAAAATATGCTAAAAATCATGGACTCCCTTGCAATTTTTTCATGTGGCTCACATTGGAGTATCTTATAATTAGTGTATGAGTACACCCAAAGTGATAAAGGAGTATTTCAAGTTTGTTTAGGTAGTATTTCAGAGATGGGAGTAACTACACCCAAGAGTAAAATATATTTTTCCTATATATATATATATATATATATATATATATATATATAGGAACATATCTAGTGCTAAAGGTGATTTATGCTAACATGCTAAAATCTAATCTGGACCCTTGGATCAAGTTTTGAAATGTGAGATTTAACTAAATGTCATAAATGCTTTCACACATAGCAAGTTAGTTAAATCTTAACCTTCAAAACTTGATCCAAGGGTCCAGATTAGATTTTAGCATGTTAGCAATCTAAATCACCTTTTAGCACTAGATATGTTCCTATATATATATATATATATATATATATATATATATATAAAGCAAGGTTAATCACAAACTTAAACAAATATGAAATATTTTTGCATAAACAGGGGTAATATGATATTACTAAGGTCCAAGAATTATTTTTACCTTCATTTGAAATTATAATCCATGTTTTAGCTATTTTCATTTCTTATGCATTGAATACTATCTACTTTCAAATTTAATACAAAATAGATTTAAAGCTAAATAATTTTGCATATTTGGATTACTCATCTCCTTAGGACTATTTTAAAATTTATCTCAAGATTTTAGGGGTTATGGTTTTTATTTTTCATACAGTAGCCATATTAGGGTTTTCTTTAAATTTTAAAACAAATAATTTAAAATGAGCTTGAAAACTAATTATTTTTTTCACAAATGAGTTTATTATGGTCTCAGGGGCTTATGAAAATTATTTTATTATTTTATAATTTATGGTTTTCATAATTTCTATTATGGTCCATACTAGGGTTTTAATTAAATTTGAATTCAAACAACTTGATCCTAGGTTCAAAATTAATTATTTTAGTATATTATAAAACTAAATGATTTATATGAATTTAGAAATTTATTTTACTCAATTTGGTCCTATAATTCAAAAGTTATAAGCAACTGATTCTATAAGGTCAAGGAAATACTAAGAAAATGCGAAATGCGCTTCTTACAGAGTGAAGACGTCATTCATCATTTTTCGGTTTTATCTGGTTTTCTTCCAAATGCTGATGCTGTATTTGACAAATGGGTCCCCTGGTCAGTTGGATCATAAGAAGGATGAGGCGCTGACTACCCGGACCTAGCGGTCAGTGAGACAGAAGCAGAGCCGGCACAGGGCAAGGTCGCCGGCGGCGAGAGAGCACCGGATACGGCCGAGCGGTGGGCAGAGGAGCATGAGGGAGCGGTAGCAAAGCTAGGGTGCCGCTCGGTGGCCAAAGAAATTGGCTGGAAGTAAGCACCAACGATGAGGGGCCGAGGCAATGGTGGTGACCGACCATTGAAGAAGACGACAGGTTCTTGGCTCGAAGGAGTAACGATGTTAGCATCAGGGAGATACGTTCATTCCATTTTGCTGGTTGGTGAGGCCGCAAGTTCACCGGAGAGTTCCACCACCGCGCGCCGGAGTTGGCGAAGAAGGGCGATGGTGGCAGCACGTTTTGGGTAATCCGAGCTAGAATTGTCTGATGAAGTTAAGGATGTATATTGATGCTCTGTGCGCAAGGAATTTTACTAATTTTAACCGGATTGCTTTGAATCAAATTTCTTCCTTTTTCTTCTATCCTTCGGTCAGACGGCAATTGGTGGCGCCGTGGCTTCGTCTTGGCTAGTCGAGGTAGGTAGGTGCTTTTGGGAGTTGTAGTGAGCCTGTGGGTACGAAGGTAACCAGTGAGGCTCGGATGCTTAAATAGGCCGAAGTTGGCGCTGTGCAGGATCTGGGGCTTGTTCTTGCCGTTAGAGCTGAGCGGCGGTGTTGCTGACGTCCGAAATAGTGCGATGATGCGCCTGGCAGCGTGAAACGCAGGGAAGGGCACCGCGTGGCAAGAAGAGGGGATGAACTGGGGCCTCGGGAAGGCACGAGTTGGCAGAGATGACGAGAGAACAACAGCTCAAGCTTCATCATTGCTTCGGGGAGCCGGCGCGTAGAGGAAGGAGGAGAAGATGAGCTGGGGCTCTTATCATGCGGGTCCGGAGCCCCCACCGAGCAACGTCGGTAGGAAGGAAAGCTCGTGTTCCCCTAGCGAACGGGTCCCTACAGAACGCTGGACCCACTTAGGAGACAAAGAGGGGAGAAAGCGGTGAGTAGGGTCGAAACAGCCGAGCCGAGCCAGCTTGGCTCTGGCCTGCGCGGCTCGGTGAGTTGGCAAGCCGAGCCAGGCTCGGCTCGGCCCTAAGGCGAGCCAGAAACCCGGCTCGGCGGCCGAGGTAGGCTCGTGAGCCTGGCTCGTTATTCTCGCCGAGCCAAGATTGATATATGGTCACATACGATTGAAGATCTTTGAGCAAATAGTGCAAGGAAAAAAAGCTTCAACTAATGATCCACTAGAAATTCACAAACTTCATTATATGTAAAAGATGAGCTAATTAAAGTTCTATACAGTAACAACCACATGTCGTTTGAGATCTTATGGCAAAGCACAAAACAAGTACTCTGGTAATATTATGTGTGGATTCACGGGAATGAGGATTGGGGAATCGGCGCGCCACGCGCGAATCGCCACCAAGCCCGAACTGCCGAAGCCCGAAGGTGTCGTTGTCTCGTTGAAGGAAGCGAAGAGCCGAATCCGATTAGCCGAAGAGGTGAAGATGCGGGCGAGGTGAACCGCGAATCCCCCTCGCGGTCGCGGAGACGCGGACGGCGGGCGCCGGGCGACGACGGCCGAGCCAGCCGGCGAAGTAGCGCCACGGGAATGGGGAATCGGCGGTGAATCACGGCGGCGCCACGGAGGAATGGGAATCGCTGAGCCGCCAGCCGCCACCGCCAGTGAGGGCTTGAGGCGTGAGGCATGAGGGTGAGGGACCGAGGGGAGGGGATTAGGGTTAGGGGAAGGAATTTTCGCCTTTTAAGTTTTGCCGCTGCTCTGGGCCTGGGTAGCGCTGGCCGCTGGGGTAGGCTGGGCCTGAGGCCGTGAGGGTGAGGCGCTGGCTGGCAGGCTGGGCCGCCGAGCTGGTTTGGCTCGCGAGCCGGCTCGGTGTTTTCGCGAGCCGCAAAAACAAGCTCGGCTTGGGCTTGGTCCGAGCCACGAGCCTGTGCGAGCCGAGCCAGGCTCGGACGAGCCCGAGCCGAGCCACGAGCTGATTTTCCAGCCCTACGGGTGAGAATTCGTCTCCCCTTGCCTAAAGAGCATCTCCAGCAAGAGCCCTAAAACGGATCCCTATTTTAGATTTAGGGACTCCTATTTTTGGGTTCTGTTTTTAGAGCACAAGTCCAGCAACATCCCCTAAATCTCAGTCTCTATTTTATTTTTTCTCCTATTTTAACATATCCGCTATGCATAATCTTCATTTGACACCACTAAAATTCAATCAAAAATATTTGTAATACATAAAACATAAGCATATTAACATTTACAATTTAAAAACATGATATTTAAAATTTAAATTTATAATTTTCAAAACATGATAAATAGATAAATAGAAACTCCAACAATGAATCAAACTACGGTTACCGTGAATTGCCCACACATGCTCAATAAGATCATCTCAAGCCTCTCATGTATTTCCCTGTCTTCAATCTTCTGGTGTATCTTTAAGAACTCCCTATTTTAAGGTTTAGGGGCTCCCTGGGAATTGGGGCTGAGGAGGCAAATTTAGGGGCCTCCTAATTTTAGGGGCTGGATTAGGGGCTTTGTTGGATCTGTATTTTTTACTAAATTCCCTATTTTAAGGTTTAGGTGCTGGTTTAGGGGCTTGAGCTTATCACATTAATTAGTCTATCAATATTAAGTCAACAATTTCTAAACATTTTCATATGCGATGCTTGAATAAGGTTAATTATCCTTTTAAATTTTCAAGATGAACTGATGCGTGTAGAATTTATGTAAATTCTGACAATGCGTTGTGCTCAAGTTTTTATTTTCTGTTTTTATTTTATCCCGGAGTTGATATTTCCTCAAAAAATTTTGAAATTTTCTGTAGAGATTCATTATGGCTATTTTATCCTTTTGTAAAGATCAACTTCATATTTTGTATATTTAATTTATAAAAAATCTGACATTGATATTTTTAGATTTTTTTTAGTTTTGAATTTTCAAATATAACAAACTTGGTTATTAATTTTAATATTTTTATTTTTGATTGTATTATCCATCCAGAGGATAAGGTAAAATTTTAAGCTCAAGATAATGTAATATTATTTTTATTTAATTCTAATAATATCACTATTAATAGTCAAGGCTCATTAATTTCCATCTCATTTCACATTTAATTACATTGACATAAATTTTAAATTCAGAATTAATTTTTGGAGATTTGATAAGTTTAAATAAAATTTTTATTCATTTCATTGTAATGAACTTTTATTCTTTTCCTTTGCCTATTACTTAAGTTTATTTTAAAAGGATTTCTCCTTTAGAGCAAAAAATAAGAAAGGCCAAGAAAAATCAAGAAAATCCATAAAATTCACAAAATGCACCATTAAATATAATTAAATGTTAAAAGTTAATTAATTATGGCATTTTTGAGTTTTGTATAGAAGAGAAAACGAAATCAATAAAGATAAAAGATTTTCTTAAGAACCAAAATTCAAGAAAATTTTCAAAATAGATGGAAATTTAAAATAAGATTATATTTTGAACTCAATTTCATAATTTACTTATTTTTAGAAGAATGGTTTTGACTTTCAAGAGAGTGAAGAATAAGATAATATTTAAATCAAAACCTTGATTTCAATTTAATTTTTTATTCAATTTAATTTTCAAATTTTAAATTTTTATTAATTTTGAATTTTTTATGATATTACACTCATGGGCCCTCGATCCGCAGACCTAGTCCACAGACTTTCTTGGGTCCACGGTGGACTCGGCGTATGGGAACATAAACCAAATTGACATGCAGGCCCCAGATGTTGACATGGTGCCAACGCAACTGCCATGTTGGATCAGCACTAGGGTTTTCTCTTGCGAGGCTCTAGCCATGGATAGACGGTGGCGAACTCATTGGAACCGAAGAAGATAAAGCGACTTCCGGTGAAACTGCAATGAATTGGCAACCTTGACCACTAGATCCAGAAGATCTTGCTGTGATGGATTCAACGGCGCTCTCGTCTTCACTAGAAACCCGATGACGATGTAGATCCAAGGCAATGAATGCGGTGGCAATCTCAAGTCCCTTCGGCGAGCTCTTGCAATCAACTGGCGACAGCACAAGTGACGATCTCTTAGGCAAAATGAAGTGGTGACTGTTGAATAATTAGACAGTTTCCAGATTAAATTCCGAATATAGATCATGAACAACAACACATAAACTAGCATGCATCTCTAACACACTAGACAGCTTGTCGCCAGATATACGCTAGGGTACCTCTCCACCGCATAAAGTGCGGTCCACGGGGCGCCGGGCCATCGGGCGGCGGTCACGCCGCCGCCAGCGCCAGTCCACGGGCGCCCGGCGCAGGTGTGGGCGCGCCGCCTTTCGCCTTGGCGCCCACCCCACGTGGCGGCCGCCATCGGGCGGCGATCACGCCACGCCGCCGGCCAGCGTCGGTCCACGTGGCGCCCGGCGAGCGGGCGAGCGCCGCCGCCGCCGGCGCCCGACCCACGTGGCGCCGGCGAGCGGCAGGGCGAAGCGCCACTTTCGCCCGGCGCCAATTTACGGGCGCCGGGCCATCGGGCGGCGATCACGCCCGCCGGCGTCGGTCCACGTGGCGCCGGCGAGCGAGTGGGCGAAGCACGCCTGCTGCCGCCCGGCGCCCGGCCACGTGGCGGCTCGGGCGACGGGCGGCGATCACGCCCGCCGGCCAGCGCTGGCTCGTGGCGCCCGGCGAGCAAAGGGCGAAGCACGCCTGCCGCCCGGCGCCCGATCGCGTGGCGGGTGGTGGCGATTGGGCGAGGACGCCTCGCCGCCCCGCCGCAAGCGATGTAGGTGGGCGACGGTGGCTTCACCTCAAGGCTCCTTCCGCCGCCGTCATCGTGTCGAATGGCGAGCTCGCCAGTAGCGCATTTATCAAGAGTAAGGGTTTCGCAACAAGCCCATTCCTCGACGCCTCACCTACTGTCACAAGGGGTCCCATCCGGCGGGACGGGCAAGGGCACGCAGAGGCATTTAATGAGGCCGGAGGAACGGGACAACACGAGAGAAAGCATTAAATGTATTTAGATCAAAGATGATGACCCTCCTTGTACCTACCCCGCTAGCTCGGCCTATATAAGGGCCCTCGGGTGCGTGGGGGGGGATCGGATCCTAGATCGGTCGACCAAGCAATACTAGAAAAAGCTAGCGGATGCGCTTGTAACTCGAGAACTCAGATCGGTTCGACACACCCCATAAGAAATTTAGCAGACGTAAGGTTATTACCCTTCTCACAAGGGGCCCGAACTCAGGTAAAAATCGCTTGTTCTTCCTAGTTCAGAGGCGCCAAACCCTCCGCTAGAGTCCTCTAGGTTTTTCGCCGATTAGCCGACCCACGAAGACGCCCTCCTCACCGAACAAAACCCGGCTCAGAGATCACGGGCTGTCTCGTGGAATACGCCGGCTGGGGCGCCGAGTAGGGGCTAGTGGTTGGCTTTTTCCGCTAACTCCCGGCGGACTTCGTGTTCACGGTTCGTTGCGCGCTCACGCGCCGAAGATGGCGGATCCGCAAAGACCGTGATCTCGCGGGCGAAGCGACGACCAAGGCGCCTCCGCCGCCTCACGGCCGAGGAACCACTGCCCGCGCCTCGGGCGGCGCCGCTGCTCTCCCGGAAGCGGTGGAGCAGCCCGTGCGTCGAAGGCTGGCCATGGAGGCGGCCACCCCCGCCCAGAACTTGCACGCCGCCCGTGCCCTTCTGGACCACCCGCCGGTGGAGTTCGCGGGGGACTCTCCGGCCACTCCGTGGCTGCGAAGCATTGCTGGCCTCGTGGATGCGGCCCAGCTTCGGGTAGGGCTCCCCGGCCAGTCAGGCACCGAGCGTACCTCGGCGCCTAAGGCGCATGCAGGGCGCTCTCAGGCCTCGAGTCGCCCCAACGAGAAGGGCCCTGGCCAGGTGGGCCGGGGTCAAGGAACGGGCGCGCGCCATCCCGGTCCCGGCCTCGGGAACCGTGAGGACCTTCGCTCATCTCGACGAGAGCCGCGCGGCCGGTGATGACCTTTTCATGGCTGCTCCGCGCCATCCGGACCAGAGCGCCACCATGGCAAGGTGGCGGCCGACAATGAGAGTCCCCTCGTGGCTCTCGCCGCAGGACCGGAGGAGGTCCACTCTCCGACTCCTTGAGCCAGGGCTCAAGCTCCCATGCGCGTCCCGGACCGGCTTCGATGAGCGGCTCGGCTCCCTCTACGGCGTCGGGTGCGAGCCTTCTCCCTAGTCAAGGCCCGTGGGTTCGGCCGGGACGTGTTTCGCCCGCCATAGAGAAATATGACGGCACCACCAACCCGAGGAGTTCCTCCAAATCTACACGACGATGGGCGCGGCAACATGGATCTCGAAAAGGTCATGGCCAACTACCTCCCAACGGCCTTGACGAGTTTCTCGCCCGCTCTCGCTGCCGAATCTCCCCAAGGGTCGGTGCACTCGTGGGGATGGTTGCGACATTTTTGTCGCTAATTTTCGTGGCTCCTTCACGCGGCCGGTGTGGAGGATGACCTCCACGCCCGGAACAAGAAAGGGGAGTCGCCGCGACTTCATCCGGCGGTTCACATCGCCGCAACACCATCCCCACATCTCCGAGCAATCGATCGTCATCGCTTTCAGAGGGGTCGCGACGCGATCAAGAAGATGAAGGAGAAGATGGCCACCCGTACCATCGCCTCAACCTCCGAAGCTTTTCTCCCTCGCGGCATAAGTCTTGCGCGGGCTACGGAGGCGAAGGCCGGCCTGGCCCCAAGGGTGGCTAAGGCAAGATGAGGCCGGACATCGAAGGTCCCGGCGTCGGGCAAGAAGGCGCGAAGCGAGGCGGGGAGCCCAGCAGTCTTGGCCGCCGAGCGCGACGACGAGGAAGACCCGCGCCTCGAGCGCAACCGCCGCGACCGGCGTAATGACCGCCATGAAGCGGCGCGACGACCGTCGTGACCGGCGAACGACGCTGTGGATCGGCGCGATGACCGCCGCGATCGTGAGAAACGACCGCTGCGATCAAAAGGAGGGCGAGCCCTCATCGCCTCGATACATAAAACCAATACCCATGACCTAGATAACCGCCGGTCGTGGGCAGGATGGTGGAGAAGCGGCTCAAGAGCGCCACCGATGATGATCAAGATGAAGATCCCGCCCAACCGCTTTTCAAGACGGATCACATCGTGGCGCACATCTATGGTGGTTCATCCACCATTCCCTCAACACCGCTTATAAGCGGCCGAAAAGGAGGTGTGCGCCACGACGCCGAGCTCGGGGCGGGTCGGACATCAAGTGGTCGAGCAAGCGATCACCTTCGGGCCGGGCCGACCACCGAATGCACCTCGGCCTTAGGGCCTCTCCCGATCGTGGTCGCGCCCGGTCCGGAATGTCTTGGTAAGGCGGCCGATGGATTTGAGGTAGCTCCTCAACCTCCCCGTCTGTCGGCATTCATGGCGCCTGCAGATCCGCCCAGACTGCGCTCGACCCGCTGTTTCTGGTGGCCCCGATGCGGGCTTGTTCCCTTGGTCAAGTTTGCCTCCCGTCACTTTGGGAGAAGGATAACTACCGCACCGAGATGGTAGATTTCGAGGTCGCAGATTGACCTCCCATACAACGCCTTGCTTGGTCGGCCGGTACCGGTCAAGTTCATGGCGGCTACCCACTACGCTTACATGGTGGTGAAGATGCCGGGCCCAGCCGCCCCATTGTTATCAACGTGGATAGGTCGAAGTCTCACGCGCCACAAGGAGCTTGGGATCCGCCGGTGCCACTTATGCTTGGCCGGGCTGACGCCACTTCCTGAGCCCTCAGTTCGGACCAGTGCTTCACCGGCCCCGGCGTGAAGTAAAGGTGGTCGCCACAGTGGGGCGAACCCGAAGATCGAAGATTGGCGCCAACCTCAGCCAAATAGAAGACGCTGCGTCACCTTCCTCCACCAAACGCAGACGTGTTCGCCGGCAACCGTCCGACATGACTGGGGTCCCCGTGAGGTGATCGAGCACCGATTGGCAACGCCTCCCAGCGTGGCGCCCGATCCGCGAAGGTCCGGAGGCGCGCGGAGCTAAGCAGGATGCCATTCGAGAGGAGGTAGAGAAGGCTGCGAGCACGGAATAGTCAGGAGGTCTCTCACCTCGAGTGGCTTGCCAACCCTGTGCTCGCCAAGAAATCAACGGAAGTGGCGCATGTGTGTCGATTTCACCGACCTCAACAGAGCTCGCCCGAAAGATCCTTATCCTCGCCACGAGTCGACCTCATCAGAGACTCCACGGCCGGTGTGAATTGTTGTGCTTTTTGGATGCATACTCGGGTACCACCAGATTAGCATGGCGCTTGAAGACGAAGAAAAGATCTTTTGTAACC
The DNA here is from genome assembly GCA_036346375.1 of Guadua angustifolia. Taxonomy (NCBI): domain Eukaryota; kingdom Viridiplantae; phylum Streptophyta; class Magnoliopsida; order Poales; family Poaceae; genus Guadua; species Guadua angustifolia. The sequence goes on along the minus strand of CM070516.1, from coordinate 13,339,781 downwards.
CCAACCGTGTATACTGTTATGTAAGGATGGCTTTTGGTTTAAAGAATGCAGTGTTCTACTTACCAAATGTGCTATGCATATTACCTTCCACCCCAGATAGGGCGGAACCTTGAAGTTTATGTTGATGACTTGGTGGTGAAAATCAAAAGAGTGAAGAAATGATCCAAGACCGAGGAGACCTTTGCTAACCTCCTGATGAATCACCAAGCTCAACCCGTAAAAATGCGTGTTCGTGTGCCCTCCGCAAGTTTGTTGATTTTCCGTATCGGTAGGGGCATTGAGGCCAATCGACAAGATATCGCCATCGAGCACATGAAGCCGCCAATACGACTCAAGCAAGTCCAATGTTTGGCCGGTCGCTGGCCTCCCCTGGGCGGTTCATTGCCCGATTGGGAGAAAAAAGCTTGCCTCTGCTCAAATCATTTGAAAAAGACTAATTACTTGAGTGGACGGACGAGGCGCAGAAGGCATTTGAAGATTTGAAGCGGTACCTCTCCTCCCCGGTCTTGTTTCCCCGTGCACGGTGAGCCTTTGCTTCAGATATTGTCGCCACCCCGAGGTGGTGAGCGCTGTTGATCGCAGAGAGGGAAGGCGTTCAGAGGCGATCTACTACATCAAGAAAGTATTGCATGAAGCGAGACCCGGTATCCGCAGCTCAAAAGATGTTGTATGCGATCCTAGTGGCGCCGTGAAGCTGCATTATTTCCAAGGGCGGAAATTACCGTGGTCACAACTACCCTTTGCGCGAGATTCTCTATAACCGTGAAGCAGAGGGGCGAATTGCTAAATGGTCGGTGGAGCTGGGGGAATTTAACATCAAGTTTGTGCCCCGCACTGCCATCAAGAGTCAAAAGTTAGCGAATTAAATGCCGAGTGGACTCCCGCCACTCCTGAAGCTGAAGAAGCACCCGTGCCTTCCCCCTGGACGTTATTCTTTGATGGGTCTTTCAGGCTGGAAGGCGCGGGGGCTAGAGTTGTCCTGGTCTCCCCGACCGGTGACACTTCTCGATCGTGGTCGCCTCGAATTCAAGGCCACCAACAATATTGCCGAGTATGAAGGTTCATCGACGGCCGCGTATCGCCGGCTACGGGCATTAGGCGCTCAAGTCAAGGGAGATTCCCTACCGGTCATTAATCAAGTTTCGGAAGGAGTTCCAATGTTCCGACCCCACCATGGCGGCGTGCATTCTGGCGAGGTCCCAAGAATGGAACGCTATTTTGAAGGTTTGGGGTATATTCATATCCTCGGCGTGACAATCACCTTTTGCGACGGGCCGCCCGGCTTGCATCCTCAAGGGCTCCCTGCTCCGGCGGGGTCTTGAGGAAAGACTACGCGACCGTCCATCGCAGCCCCACAATCTGTGGGGATGATGGTGTCATTGCATGCTGCCCCGGTCCAGTGGGGACGACGGCAAGGCTGTCGCGGCCTCCGGCTCAGGTGGGGAAGGCGATGCATCACACGCCTCCAATCCAGGGAGGGAAGGCACAGCGCCGCCTCGGCCCGGTCCGGGAGGAAGACGGCGGCAGCCGAGGCAAGACGGAAAAGCTCGGCCCGGTGAGTACCCAGCGAGCACCGAGTGGTCGCCACCCTTGGGCAGGAAGATCGATGGATGGACCCTATCCTGGCCTTCCTGTGTGACCAAGTGATCCCCGACGATGATGCCTCAGCTGAGAAGATTGCACGAAAGGCCAAGTGCTATACTCTGGTAGGTGGGGACCTATATCTCCGTGAGCGTAAATTGAGTTCTCTTGGTGCATCACTCGGGAAGAAGGGAGCACTGCTCTCGATATCCATGGAGGCGTCAAGGGAGCTATATGTCCGGCGGACTCTAGTCGGCAAGGCGTTTCGCCATGATTTTATTGGCCTATCGCTTCCTCCAGACGCTTATGCTACCGGTGAGGACGTCTGGCTTGTCGGTTCTTCGCCAGCAAACCCACCGACCAGCCCAAGCTCGCAAACCATCCCGCTATCTTGGCCGTCGCGATCCGGGGCCGATATCCCGGGTCCGTTCAAGGGCCACAGGGGCTTCACCCACCTCTTCGCCGCCATCGACAAGTTCACCAAGTGGGTCGGCCGAGGCGAGGCGGAACCATCACGGCCACGCCGCCATTTATTAAGTTCATCGCGGGATTTTCACCGCTTTGAGTCGCCAACCGCATCATCACCGGCTAACGGCACCGGTTTACCAGTAGCGGCTTTTCCGAGTTCTCAGAAAGAAATGGGCACCAAGGTATGTTTAAGGCTGTGGCCCATCCCATGAGCAATGGTCAGCGGAACGCGCCAATGCGCTTAGTCTTTGAAGGGCCTCAAGACAAGGGCGTTTGATCGACTCCACAAGCGGGAGCAAGATGGACGGAAGAACTCCCGGCCGTCTTTGTGGTAAACCGTACCACGCCCACCGAGCAACCGCGAGACACCCTTCTTTTGGTGTATGGTGCCGAGGTCGTTTCTCCCTCCGAAGCTGCCGCTCGGCTCGCCGCCGCGTCTCCGCCTTTCAATGAAGAAGACCAAGAAGGTCTCCGCGAGAGAGGTAAACCTCCTAGAGGAGGTGCGGATCGGGCCGCCTCGCATGCCGCCTGCTATCGCAAAGCCTCAGCGGTACCACGCCACCCGGTCTCTGAGAGAACATCGGTGGGTGACCTAGTCTTCTTGCAGATTGAGACGATGCCGGGTTACATAAGTCGCCTCCCGGTGGGAGGGCCCTTCAAGGTGGTCTCAGATATCTCGGCATGGCGATAGCCATCGAGGATCGGCGAGAGTGGCGAACTCCTACAACATCGAGTGCTTCGAAGTTCTACCCTTAGGGAATTAGGTACCAGCAGCTTGTTCGGCCACCGAGGTACGCCCTCTCTGGTGGTCGGTTTGGCCATTGCCGTCGATCAAGAAGGTCAAGTGTTCAAAAAATCTTTGCTTCGCCATTATTATTCCTCTTCGATTGTGCCTTGAGTGGCGAATATGCGCATGAATGTCGCTGGTTCCGTGCGTTTGCTAATTCCTTTGTGGAGTCCATGACGATCCTCGACGCCTGTGTATACTTGGCTCAGGCGACTGGGGGGCGGGCTAGGTACGGTGCTCAGACGCGGCTCGCACGCCTCGGGTTGGCTCCTCAAGCACCATTGGTCGCCACCATGAGCGCGTCGCCTAATGCCACCCCTGAAACTCGCCACTTGAGCACATGGCGCCACGGATCGAATTCTTGGTATTTCACAAAGACTTAGGATCCAAACAGGCGAGCCAGATACTTCATCTTTGGGGCTTAGAATGTTTTTAAAGCTTACCTTATGATACCTCTCCAGATGCCTACTCACCTTCTCAGTGGCCCCAGACGCAGCAGGTAAGCATAACGATGTCGGCTTACTTCCTCGAAGGCTCTGCTTCTTCTGGTCGCCAGATGGCTCGGGGTCGCTTGCCCGGTGCTCCGAGCCGCTGCAGCCTAGCCTGTCGTGGTTTCGCCCGGCGCCGGTTTGCTGGTCGCCTGGCTCGAAGGCTGGTCGCCTGCTCGGGTCGTTCGCCATGCGCCCCGAGTTGCTCGCCAGCCTTCCGTCGTGGTTTCCGCCGGCTACCGGCTTTGTTGGTCGCCTGGCCGAAGGTCGGTCGCCTAATGGCTCGGGTCGCTCGTCAGTGTTTCGAGCTTTCGCCATTCGTCCGTCGTGCTTCGCCGGCGCCGGTTTCTGGTCGCCTGGGCCGTAAGGAAAGGTCGCCTGATGGTTTCGGGGTCGCTTCGCTCATCCCGCTGCGTCGCGAAATAAGATAAGCGCTTTATACCGCGTTTTTGGCCATTTCCTGCGATCATATCCCGAGATAGGTCAAGATGCGCTGTGGTTATCGCAAATGTTGGAAACCAACGGCTCCTCATGATAAGGGAAGATGTGCTATGTTAACGTCCGGCGAGACCAAGTCATCGGAGTGTCGCTTAGGCACAAGACTTTACACTCGTCAGACTCGGGTTGGCTCCTGAAGCACCGGGTCATCTCCGCGGAGTGTTTACGCCTAAGAGCACTTCCGAGAACTTGTTGTTTCGCCGGCGCCAGCCGTAGCATATTTTAGCGATCATCGGGTATAAGTTCCGGAAGGTTGAAACTCGCCATAATCTCGCGAAACTCGACACGAGGCCTTGCTGTGTCTTATGCGTTCCTTGTTCGATTTAGGACATTTTTCACCTACATTTTATGTGGTCCGCATAATCTATGCTCGCGATCACAACGGCACATGAAATCACTTAGCGAGACTTGGAAACGCTACCTAAATTAGGTGTTTCTAAAAAGCGTCTTGGCTAAATCGAATGACGGCCGTCTAACAAGCAAATGTGGTGAATTCAAGCATGCAAAAATGAGCAAACGCATGAATAACGATTAAACATCTAACATTCATCCAAAAGTTGTCCAAGGGTTTTCTGGACGCAGGTTCATCAACAAAAGCAACAAAAAAAAGAAACAGAAGAAAGCCGCCCGCCTTCACTCCTCGTCCTCGCCGAAGTCGAGTTCTTCGTCTTGCCGCCGACACCTGGGGGTGGAGACGTCCATGACCGGTTGCTCCACCCGCAAGATTCTAGCCACGTATTCGGCAACAGCGCGCACCGCGCTCCGCCTCGAGCCTTTGCTCGCGTCTCCCGACATCGGCCGTCACCACCGCCATGGGATCAAAAGCGGCGTCGGGTATGCGCGCGCAGCCAGCAGCGTAGGTTGCGCCATAATCGCGACCAAGGCGTCCTCCGTGGCGGAGCGGCGGCTAGGGCGGCGGGAGTCCTCGAACGCCTCCGCGGCTGGTTGGTCGCATAGGCGAATTGAAGCGCCGAGTCCTCCAGGCGACTCACCACGCCTAAGGGTTCTGAGCACCTCTTGAGTGCGCTCGAACGCCTTCTTCAAAGATGGTCGCGAGATTGCGCCGCGCGGCGGCGATTCAAGTGTCGAGGTCTTCGCCGCCGCCTCGGCCCTCTCCGCGTGTCTCGGCGTTCCGCCACTTCTGCATTGCGGTCGTGTTAGCCCTCTCTGCGCGATTCATTGCCGCCTTCTCCGCTTCCGCTCCAGCTGGCCACCGAGGCAAGCTGTTGAGCCATCTGGGCACCATGCCCGAGGCGGCGGCAAGAACGCAGCCTAGTGCCGCAGCATCTCGCTTACAGGTGAAGAGTTCGACAGCGCTTGGCTAGGGCGCGGCGATGGCGGCGCGAGGGCAAGAACTCCGGGCGGCGCTGGTGCGAGCATGTCTCCGCCCTCGGCGGTGGCGGCGGAGGCGCTGCAGAGGCCTTCGCCGTCTCGGTGGGCGCCAGGTGTTGGCACCTTGGCGCGTTAAGGCCGCCTTGGTGGCGCCCTCAGCTCAAGCCGCCGTCGGGGCGTGAGGCCGCCTCGCTGAAGCGGTGGCTTCGAGCTCCCGCGCGGGGTTGTCGGCGCCCTGCCGGGCGCCAAGGAGAAGGCGCTGCCGGTGAAGGCTCCGGAGCCGTGTTGCGGCGGCGGCGGCGGAGGTGAAGTCGCGGCGGGGCGCCTGTGCCCCCCGCCCTTGAAGGGGTACCGCCACGGCCGGGCCGTGGTGGCGGTGCTGTCCGTGGTCTGCCCTCTTAGGGTCCGAGCCCATGGTGTCGGCGGGCGACCGTAGCTTGCCCGCGACCCGATCGCCGGCGGCAGCACGTCCTCGATCACCGAGGGCCGCGAGGCGGATCACGGCCGGTCCGTGGAGTCCATCGGCGGAGTAGCTCGACGACCGCAGGCCCGCGTGCTCCAGTCGTCGGCGAAGGCCGCCGGAAAAAATTGTGTCGATTGGGACCGGCGAAAGATCACGGCAAGCCACCGCCCAGTTTGGCTCCTCAAAGTTGCCCTCGCTTTGTCAGAAGAAAGGGAAAAAGATGGCGGTCGGTTGGTAGGAAGCCGCAGGAGAAACATGTGCGTAAAACTAGAAGAATACAAGGGCTTACGTCCCGCCACGCGCTTGCGTCAGTCGTTGTCACCCGTATCGCCACGAGGGCCGGACGCCGGGCGAAGAGGGCTGATCCTCCGGCGTGTAGTCGGGCTACCGACCCTCCGCTGATCCGGCGTCCGCAACCCGCCGATGCGGGCCGCCATTCTGTGAAGCTCTGCCGTCTCTTCGACCGGCGAGCTCCGATTCTGGCGTCGCGGCCGGTCCGTGGCACCCCAGAGCGTCGATTCCATTGTCATCTGGATGTACAGCCAATCGCTGCGCCATGCCCTCCATTGGACTGTCTTTGAAGGAATGTGGCGGAGGCCATCCCGTCCGGGGCGAAATAGCAACTCCCCACTACTGTAAATGCCAGGTGGCGCGAGAATGAAGAAATGGCGAAGAGAGGAAGGTTCGCATCACCCCATGAACATTTCACAGAGGTGTGCGAAGATGGCGAGGAAGATGATAGAATTGGGGTGAGATGAAGATGGTGGATTTCGAGAAATGGAGGACGGTGAGAAAAATTCGAGAAAAGGGCGGAAGAAGGCCCGCCATCATGGCCAGTGTAAAAGACGATCTCGCTGGAGAGGCACACAGCGTGGCGGTCCCCGGACGGTATCGAAGGTGCCTTCCGTGCGACCATCCCCATCCGCCTTACGACGGCGGCGCCAACAATGAGAGGCCGGAATGGAGTTCACCATGGTGGCTCAAGAAGACAAAGAGCTTTGGGAAAAAGAGGCGAAGGAACAAGAAAGCAAGGTGTGCAAGAAAATGAAGCGTGGAACCGCTCAATGCAGATGCATCTATATATGCGCATTCTACATCGACGGTTCACGAAGGACAAAATTATGCGCCGCTTTGGTCCTAAGGGAAAACCGCAGGATACGCGCGGGACCGGCGGTCAGATCCTCATGAGTGGTGGCCCCGCCCAAGAGCGCACTGAGCCTTGAAGTGCATTAAGTGAAGGTTCTAAAAAAAGTCGAGAGGCTCGCGCTCTAGGCGGGCCCGGCTACTGCTCAACAGATATACGCTTAGGTACCTCTCCACCGCATAAAGTGCGGTCCACGTGGCGGCCGGGCCGCCGGAGGCGGTCACGCCACGCGCCAACGCGTCGGTCCACGTGGCGCCGGCGAGCAGGGGCGAAGCGCGCCGCTCGGCGCCAGCCCACGTGGCGGCCGCCATCGGCGGCGATCACGGCGGCCAGCGTCGGTCCACGTGGCGCCGGCAGCGAGTGGCGAACCTTTCGCCGGCGCCGACCCACGTGGCGCCGGCGAAAGTGGGCGAAGCGCCTGCTGCCCGGCGCCAACCACGTGGCGGCGGGCCATCGGGCGGCGATCACGCCCGCCGGCCGCGGCGTCGGTCCACGGGCGCCCGGCGGCGAGTGGGCGACAGCACGCCTGCCGCCCGGCGCCACCCCACGGGCGGCTTTGCGACGGGCGGCGATCACGGCCCGCGGCCAGCGCCGGTTCGCGGGCGCCTGGCGCGAGTGGCGAGCACGCCGCCGCTCGCCGGCGCCCGATCCGCGTGGCGGTGGCGGCGATTGGCGGACGCCTTTCGCCCGCCGCCAAGAGGCGAAGGTGGGCGCACGGTGGCCGCCTCGAAGGCTCCTTCCGCCGTCTGCAGTGTCAAAACAGCGAGCTCGCCAGAGTGCATTTATCAAGAGTAAGGGTTTCGCAACAAGCCCATTCCTCTCGACGCCTCTCACCTACTGTCACAAGGGGTCCCATCCGCGGACCGCAAGGGCACGCGAGGCATTTAATGAGGCCGGAGGAACGGACAACACGAGAGAAAGCATTAAATGTATTTAGATCAAGATGATGACCCTCCTTGTACCTACCCGTTAGCTTTGGCCTATATAAGGGCCCTCGGGTGCGTGGGGAAGGGGATCGGATCCTAGATCACGACCAAGCAATACTAGAAAAAGCTAGCGGATGCGCTTTGTAACTCGAGAACTCAGACTTGGTTCGATACACCCCATAAGAAATTTAGCAGACGTAAGGTTATTACCCTTCTCACAAGGGGGCCCGAACCTGGGTAAAAAATCGCTTGTTCTTCCTAGTTCGTAGGCGCCGAAACCCTCCACGCGGGAGTCCTCTAGGGTTTTCGCCCCTCGATTAGCCACCACGAAGACGCCCTCTCTCAACAACAAAACCCGGTCAGAGATCACGGGCTGTCTCGTGGAATACGCCGACAACAAGATTTAACATCATGATCATCTTGATAGACATAATTAACCACAAGATTAGGGCGGATCGAACGCATCAAGCGTATGAGAAGATGCAAAGCGACGAGATGGTGCGATTGCGGTGTTGACGTGGTCGACGTTGGCGATGGCGGCGTCGCAGAGTCACCGGCTACGACGACGCCCAGCGGCGAGGAGCAGAAGACGAGCCGTGGTAGACGATCTTGAGCGCCAAGCGCGCTTCCCAAAAACCTTATTCGCCCTCTCCCGGTGCAGGATCGCAAAGACGAAGGGTTCCGGAGACCTGCTCTCCCGATTGCAGATGCACGTCGGCGCTCGGGATGGAGAAGGCTACGGAGGCGACGCAGCAACGAGAGGTGGCAAAACCCTAATGTGTGTTCTGTATGTCTACACGGGTAGCAGGGCGCAGTATATATAGGGATAGCCTGGTAACCGTGACCGAACGTGACTCGAAGACGTGCCACGAACGGACTCGGTTACAGTATCCTTATCTCATACTAACTGCCACGATTCCGAGTAGCAAAAGAATAAACTGCAAAAGGAAGCTGCGTCTACGCAAGGCCTTGGACCGGATTTCGGCGGACCATTCACGCAGTGTCAAGACGCCACGCCCTCGCCTCGCCCCGAGCTGAGCCCGCCCGGCCCGGCGAGGCGAGGCGAGGCGAGCGCGCGTGTGGGCTTCTCTTCTTCTCCCTTGCCATGCTTCTAGGAAGGTGGAGAGAGCTCTCCCTTATAAATTGGTCATCCTCCACCTCCACAAGCAATATGGGACTAATGCTTGCACACATGCCTCCTCATGAATGGGCCTTTGAGATTTTCTAGGATTTATTTGTCTCAATTAAGTGGGCTTGGCCCAAATAATCCAACAATCCCCCACCAGATCTCAAGGTCCATTTAGAGATTTGCCAATACTCACTCTTGCTTAATATACCAAATAAGCTTTTGCAGAGATTAAGTTGAACTTCGCTAGAACTCCAAGCTACACCCATCCACAACTTGAACAATGGACTATGCCTTGAATTGCAAGTTTTGTGTGAACAGTTTTCACTCAAAGTCATAATCGACACTGGCCGCCAAGAGCCTTCTCCATGGTGGAGCATATGAGTCGACTCCATGGTCTCTTCATGAGCTTACTAGAGATCACCCAAGTCTCATAGATCGCGACTTTAGACAATGGGCTCATATAGGTGTGTTCTTTCAAGAATGCTCAGAGAACAAAGATCTTCGCTAGTTATAGCCAATAGAAACACATTAAGGCATATCGCCATCCCGCCTTCTGAGATTTTGAGAGTATTGCATCTTCACTTAGAGAGGGTAACAGATTACTCTCCTCGGTTAATAATAGCTTGTTTTACCCAGACCTAATTCACGGGATCTCCGATCACAAAGGTCGGGTTACCACTATTGCAACTTATATGGGTCTCATACCCATCTCCTCGATGCACCTTCTATCACATTCCGTGATAGTCCCTTCGTAAAGGGATCTCGCCGGTTTTTGTCTCTGCTTGAATATAAGTCACACTTATTACTCCGGAGTTTCTCAATTTCTGGCAGACTTCATGCCTTTTTAACGTGTCTTGATGACTTCGCATTATCCTTAGCATCGCTTCACTTTAGCAATCACAGATTGATTATCACAGTTCATAAGGATAGCGGTATCGGTTTTTCAACCACCAAGTCCATCAAGAGCTCACGCAGACCAATCTGCCTCTCGATGGTCAGATCTAAAGCGATGAGCTCCGCCTCCATGGTTGACCTTGTCAAGATGGTCTGCTTGCAGGACCTCCATGACATCGCGCCACCACCAATGGTAAACACATATCCACCGGTGGCATAGAGCTCATCTACATCGAAATCCAGTTCGAAGTCATCAGATCCCTCAAGCATCGCAGGTGCCCGAATAGTGAATCGCATAACTCATAGTACCTTTCAAATAGCGATTACCCTTTCAAGTGCATGCCAATGATCTGAACCCGGTTTGACATGAACCTACTCAATTTGCTCACAAAGAAATGATATATCAGTCTCGTTGCACCAAAGAAGATACATGAGCGAACCGACAATCTGAGAATATCTCAATTGGTTTAAGACAATTCTCTTATTCTTTCTTAGTGTCACACGGGATCATAAGGAGGGAGAGGGCTTGTCATCCATAAAGCCAAACCGCTCAAGACCTTCTCCACATAGTGGGATTGCGAAAAGTAATCCCACTCTCATCCTTAATAAGCTTGATGTTCTGAATTACATCACTTTCTCCCGCATCTTTCATATCAAATTTCTTTGATGAAAAGACTTGACCTCATTGATCACATCAATATTTGTGCCAAAGATCAAGATATCGTCCACATAAAGGCACAATATAACTCCTTCACCCCACGATAGCGATAGTATACACATCTATCGGCCTCATTAATGACAAAGTTCGCAAGTCAAAGTGGTGTCGAACTTCTCATGCCATTGCTTAGGTGCTTGTTTCAGGCCATACAAAGATTTCAATAATTTACACACCTTGCTCTCTTGACCCTTTACTACATACCCATCAGGCTGCTCCATGTAGATTTCCTCATCTAACTCTCCATTAAGGAAAGCTGTCTTCACGTCCATCTGATGAACGAGAAGACCATATGAGGCAGCCAGGGAAAGTAATACTCGAATGGTGGTCATTCTAGCAACAGGTGAATAAGTATCAAAGAAATCTTCACCTTCTTTTTGGGTGTAACCCTTAGCCACAAGCCGAGCCTTGTACTTCTCAATAGTACCATCAGGCCTAAGCTTCTTCTTGAACACCCACTTACAACCCACGTGTTTACACCCATAGGGCCGTTCAATCACCTCCCAAGTCCCATTGGCGAGAATCGAGTCCATCTCATTCTCGACGACTTCTTTCCAATTATCTCAGATCTCGGAGATGCATATGCCTCTGCAATGGACGTGGGAGTATCATCCACAAGGTACACAATGAAATCATTGCCAAAGGATTTTTCAATCCTCTCTCCTCTTGCTCTTTCTAGGAGCTTCATTGTCATCCTCCTCTAGGATTTTCTCGAGTGGTTGCTCGTAAGACTCAACAGTGTAATAGTCTCGTGAATTATCTCGGAAGAAAAACTAGAAGTGCTATGCATATGTTTCATCGAAATATATTCTCAAAAACGTAGCATCACGAGACTCCATAATAGTATCAACATACATATCGTGCACATCAGATTTAACTACTAAAATCTATAAGCGATGCTCCGCTGAGCATATCCCAGAAAGACACAATCCACTGTCTTAGGCCCGAGCTTACGCTTTTTGATAATCGGTACATTGACTTTCGCCAAGCATCCCCATGTGCGTAAGTAAGAAAGTGATGGTTTTCTTCAACCCACTTCTCGTAAGGGTCTTCTCCATGTTTCATTGGGAACTCTATTCAGACATGACATGAAGTCAACACACCTCCCCCACCATGCCTTAGATAAACCAAAGAAGGTGTCAACATGGCATTCACCAAGTCGGTCGGCGATTTTTCCTCTCGGCAATCCCGCTTGATTCAAGGGCGTAGTAGGAGGTGTCCTCTCATGAATAATACCATGTTCCGCACAGAAATCATCAAAGATTTTGGGAAAAAATTCGCCACCACGATCCGACCTAAGACGTTTGATCTTTCTCTCTAGTTGATTTTCAACTTCAGCTTTATAGATTTTAAAGTAGTCTAGCGTCTCGTCCTTAGTTTTCAACAAGTAAACATAGCAAAATCTAGTCGCATCATCAATCAATGTCATGAAATATCTCTTTCCACCCTTTGTCAACACACCATTCATCTCGCACAGATCAGAATGTATGAGTTCTAGGGGTGCCAAGTTCCTCTCCTCAGCCGCCTTGTGAGGCTTCCGAGGTTGCTTCGATTGCACACAACTATGGCACTTAGAACCTTTGGCAATAGTGAAATTCGGAATTAAACTCATGCTGGAAAGCCGATTCATAAGACCAAAATTAATGTGGCATAAACGAGAGTGCCAAGTACTCGCATCATCATTAACACTACCACATATATGGTTCACAGACTTATTATTGAAATCTGAAAGGGAAAAGCGGAACAAGCCTCCGCACTCATAGCCTTTACCAATAAATAGTCCATGCTTGGACACAACTACTTTATTGGACTCTAACACTACCTTAAACCCATCTCGCATAGAAGGGAGCCACTAACGAGATTCTTGTTGATAGAAGGACATGTTTGACGCTCCTCACCGCACGATCTTTCCCGAAGTGAACTTCAGATCCATCGTGCGCATGCCATGAATGTAAGCATGTGACCCATTCCCCATCGACGGAAGAATCCGAATGACCCGATAAGAAGAGAACATATTGATGTCGAACACACATGAACATTAGCACTCGTATCAATCCACCAACCGAAGACGAAATATCGAGAATATGAAGGTAAATTACCATACCTCGCGTCTCGGATTGCTAGCGGTCACCGTGGTTGATGACCTTGGACGTCCATCCACTGTTGGCCTTTTTCCCTCGACGGTCCGCACGATCGGGCATTCCTTGAAAAGTGTCCGACTTCACCACATGTGAAGCGAGGCGGCTCAAATTTGTTCATCTTCTTCTTCTTGAAGTTGGTAGTCTTGTTAGGCTTATTTTTCCCTTTGTTCTTGCCGTAGTTCTTCCGAACCATGTTGGCGCCTGGGTGGCCCTCGCTCCTTTACCATTGAAATCCTTAGCTCGAGCCTTCTCTTCAACATTAAGGGGCGCTATCGGTTTTCGATCGATATCTTTGTCCTCTTATGTTTTAGAGTTGTGCCGAAACTCCTCCACGAGGGAGGCGCTTTTGCAATGATGCAACCGCCACAAAAGGATCGGGTAAGACACATTCTAGGAGTTCGAGTTCCTTGACAATGCATCAGATCTCATGGGCTTGCTCTACAACAGAGCGATTATCGGCCATCTTATAGTCATGAAAGTTCTCCATGACATACTGCTTCATCGCCTCGCATCCGATGCCAACTTGGCGTTCGGTGTATCCCACAAGACCTTCAAGCGTCATTATGTGCATGTACACATCACACGACGGCCGGCAAGAACGCTAAGAATGCATCCCACGAAGAGAGTATTGGCATCCGTGAAACTCTTCGCTGCTCGGCAGAGAGATCACCTTCGTGTTTGCCTTTACTAACCCGTAATACATTCATAGTCAGTAAGCCGAGCGTGACCTTGACTTGCCACCTCTTAAAGTGCACACCGGAGAATTTCTCCTACTCAAGTCGTCGGCAAAACCAGCCATTGATAATCCGTAAAATTGTCTACAATAAGGTTTTTGGATTGTTGAATAATTAGACAGCTTCAGATTAAATTCGAATATAGATCATGAACAACAACACATAAACTAGCATGCATCTCTAACACACTAGACGATTTAACATCATGATCATCTTGATAGACATAATTAACCACAAGATTAGGGCGATCGAACGTCTCAATGTATGAGAAGATGCAGCGGCGTAGATGGTGCAATTGCGGTGTTGACGTGGTCGACGTTGGCGATGGCGTCGCAGAGTCAGCTGCCTACGACGGCCCAGCAGCAGGAGCGGAAGACGAGCCGTGGTGGCGATCTTGAGCGATCGCAAGCGCTTCCTAAAACCTTATTCGCCTCTCCGGTGCAGATCGCAAAGACGAAGGGTTCCGGAGACCTGCTCTCCGATTGCGAGATGCACGCCGGCGCGGATGGAGAAAGGCTACGGAGGCGCGCGAAGAACGAGAGTGGCAAAACCCTAATGTGTGTCTCAGATGTCTACGGGTAGCGGTAGTGTATGCAGATATATAGGATAGCTCGTAACCGTGACCGAACGTGACTCAAGACGCGTGCCCGAACGGACTCGATTATGATATCCTTATCTCATACTAACCGCCACGATTCCGAGTAGCAAAAGAATAAACGCAAAAGGAAGCTGCGTCACGCAAGGCCTTGGACGGATTTGGCGGACCATTCACGCAGTGCCGCCGCCCGCGCCCGAGCCCGGCGAGGCGAGGCGGCAGGCGGCGCTGTGGGCTTCTCTTCTTCTCCTTGCCATGCTTCTAGGAAGGTGGAGAGAGCTCTCCCTTATAAATTGGTCATCCTCCACCTCCACAAGCAATATGGGACTAATGCTTGCACACATGCCTCCTCATGAATGGGCCTTTGAGATTTTCTAGGATTTATTTGTCTCAATTAAGTGGGCTTGGCCCAAATAATCCAACAGTGACTTTAGGGAACCTCAGATGAAGCACTCCATCTTTTAAAGGATGGGCTTCTGCACTCAAATTGGAACCCTAATTTGACCCGCTGAGGAGTTCAAGATCAAGGCAGCAACAACTAAACAGAGAAGATAGAATCCAGACCATCCACGCATCGCCAATCCGATGGACTCCATCATGTGTGACGCAATGTAATCCAGCATGTCCGTATTAGCTCGATCAGACAACCCTGACAACTTAGGGTTTCCAAACCCATTACAGCCGTCCGATCAAGATCTGATCGCTACTATCTTAGGGTTTCACACATACCGGGCTGGTGCATGAGATTGGGCTGGGTCTATAGAGCTTTTGGCCCAACAATTGTTAAACCATTTTCAAAGCTTTTCTAATTTAAATTAATTCCAAATATTAATATAATTCAATTAAAATAGAAAAATTCCAAAAAATTCCTAAAGTTATTTTGAAACATTTGGAACTCAGATAAAATATTTTTGACAAATTTTTGTTTAGACTTTTCAAATATTTAAATAATATTCACAATAGGCATAATTCATAAATATTTAATAAAATCTAAATAAATTCTAAAAATACCCAAAATTTAGATATTGCATAAATAACATTATTAATTTAATAAAAAATAAAAAATTTGGGATGTTACACTCTCGAACTAATACAAATACAACACAAGCTGTTTAATATATTTATCTCAATCTAGCACAATTTTTTGAGCCTGCCCTCTATTTTTTTCCTGGCTTTGGCATTGACTTAAGGTGATGCTGATGTAGTGATATGTACAATAGTACGGTACTGTCAGTGATATCTTGGTCTGCTAAAAAGGATATGTCAAGAGTGATCGAAAATAAAGATACATTAGGATAATACAGCTATAAACTTCGTTACTGCATGAGTTACATTAATTCTGGATATATATCCTAGCAAAAAACATTCTGGCTATATATCATACCAACCAAGCAGGTGTAACGGGTTGTTTATATAACAGGACAGAGATCATGTTGCAAACTAAACAATAAGCAAATGCACGTGATCTGAGCCACTCATTTTTAGAGCCAACGGTCCATATTCATGTGCTACAGTAATGTTATACTATGGTGCTATTGCGCCAGATCTGAGTCGTTGGAGATTATAATTTTTTTCTCCCTACACTGGGATTACCCCCAATTTTCCATTACTGATTGCAGAAACCAGTCATTAGAGTAAGTAGTTATGCTGCCCCCATCATATAGGGGTGCAATCGGATAAGATACTTCCTGATCAATCATCTGACTGACCACATTCGGATTGGATTCGGGAAAACTGATTGAATATTTTTAGATTCAGAGTATCGGATATTTCTTTGTCACATTCAGATTCAGGAGAGAGGTATCCGTCGGAATAGGATATATCTGCTTTTCCCCTCAATAGTTCCAATTAATTCGTTTTGGATATCCAGATATCAAAAGATTTTGGTATCTTTAATACGTCTTATCTTTTTCATCCTAACTTAGAATTAGGTAAATGCTATGTCCATTTCAATCAGCTCGACGAGATCTTCACGATGGTAATATGTGATTTGGAGTTGTCATTGCTAGTAAAACATCGGTTGTTGTACGTGTGCTATGTATGACCTATATTTTGACATGATATCTGACTATACATTCATTATGAATTTGATCCGTATTCACGATCAATTCTCTCCACATCCATATTTGTATCTGGTACTATCCGTATCTGACTCTGAATTTGAGAAAAAATATGTATTAGGATACGAAATAAGTGGTATCCGATGGGATCCTAACCGATTGCACCCCTACTATCATAGGACACGCTCCAGTTATCATACATAAACAGTATGAACAGCATTCAGCATGTTTAGTTTGAAGCGGAGATTAGAAAAATAAGACTGGGAAAGGAAAAATTTCATTATAGAAAAATATTCCGCTGCAACTTAATTTTATGTACAGCTAGCACCATCTTACCAATTACTCCATGTATTTGTTGGCTTGGTGGTAATGCACAAGAGCTATGTGTGGGTGTTTCCTGTTGGAGTTTATGGGCTTGGCCCAATTAACAATCCTTATGAGTCCTGAAAAATCTCAAATACCCACTTATACATAGTGGAAGGTGGGAAGTATAATACCATATTACTAGTCTAAGTGGGAGGAGATCGACCAACTTATACAGTGGGGTTGGTTGTGGCTAGTTAAAGCAAGAAAAACAAGAGCACATGTATGCGCTCGCCTGCCCGCCTGTGGCATGCGCATAAATAGTGAGACGATTTCGGGTTTGGTTGCGTGTGAAGGCGATACCTTGTTTTTTCCATCTCATAACCATGCATTGTGACATGGCAAATTAGAGTGAACATGGAAAGATAAGACTTATTTAAATCTAAATGTTGAGTAATTAGCGTTGTTTACATGGTACACATTAATAACCTTAATGCGGTTTCTATTTGACGTGCTATTTCCTTTCTTCTGTTCACTTGGCTCTATATGAGATGAATGAGGACAGAGGGAGACATTCCTCTAGAGCATACTCACAAATGCACGATGGCATTTCTCTCTCGGTTGTTCCACCGTATCATGTTGCCTCATCTACTTCATTCCTACACTCGGTTTGCACTGGGTGAGGGGAGAGTGGTGTCTCTCAAACCACCATTCCTTTTTGTCCTACACAGGTTCAGGACAAATCAGGTTTTTGAAAAGCGTTCTAGCGATTGCTCATGGTTTTCTTCCTCAATCTCTCGCTCGTCTTCTTCTTCACATCAGCCCTACTGCAACCTTCATTTGAACGAATCATCTGTAAGTTGCGCTTCATATGAAAAGAATTATACTGTTAGAAGTATTACATGTGATCCATCTCTTGGTTATTAGTATTTCGGTTATTTGTTCTATCACATTAATGTATATGTTTGAGGTAGGCATAAATATTATACGATCATGCTACTCTTAGTAGTTTCTATTATACCTAACATGAAAATACTGAAGAAGCTACTGAAAAGGCAAAGCAGTGATGATTGCTAGTATATTCATGACTTCAATCATTGTTAAATAGAACTCACTATTTCGCTAAATTGCCGATGCTTCCCAAGCCTACAATCTGCAAATTAAACCACACTTGAAGAAAATGAGAGTTGTTTCTTCTTGGCATTTTCAGCTCATTTTTCTTGCATCTCATTCTGAGGAAATGGCCAGGGACCTTGTGGTCTATATATTACCCATTCTGTCATAAAGTTTGATAATACATTACTCTATTGACCTACTGGGCTGTCATGTTTTTACATTATTCTGACAAACAAGATGCCAAGGTAGCACGAATAGAAAAAAAAACGTTAAGTGACAATAATGAAGTCTTCACGTTGTGCCAGTTGTGAGCTCAGAGCTATGCATTGATGCCAATGCCTTCGAGTAGGAATGCAGAATTTGGTTCTTTGTACAGTCCTCCAATGAGTGTACTCTGTCCAATCACTGATCAAAACTCCAGAGAATGCAGAATTTGGTTCTTTGTACAGTCCTCCAATGAGTGTACTCTGTCCAATCACTGATCAAAACTCCAGAATAACATGATGAAAAAAATCAAGGTGCAGATAATTTTTGCACTGAAATCTTGATCCAAGGGTGTCTATAAGGGCAATCCTAATGGGATGACTAGGATAGTTTTCATAGCATTAATTAGGTTGCCATGTAAGCAAAATGGTGATGTGGAGATAGAGTTAATGATGAAAGAGAAGGAAACCATTTCTCATGCAGGAAACCATTTCTACACAAGTACCAAGAAAGGAAAAAAGGGGATTGGATGAGAAAATAAGAGAAAATAGGAGATTGGATAAGAGTTTATTTTAAAGAAACAATCCATTGAGAGTATAGTTTCTACATGTAGTATCTAGATGATATAAAAGTTATAGAAACTATATGCATTGGGACTGCCCTGATGTTGCCCCACTTCCAGACATTTAATTTGATAAATTAGACCTCATTGAAACAGCATCAGTAAGCATGATGACAGCAGAAAGACGTAACGATGTAGTACTAGATTTAATAAACGCCATGTAATTACTTTACCATGATATTTGGAGAAACGATTCAAGAAGCCTATACTATGCTATTTATCCGTGGGTAGGCTTTTTTTTTCGATGAAGGAAGTTTTTATTAATCTTAGTAAATTACATCAAGGTGATACAATTATACTAAGAACACTCCCAGCCTCTACACAGCTAGGGTGTACACAGCCACACACACAAGAAAAGACAAACGAACCGTCGCGACAAACTACATCATGCAATATTGTCTTTAAGGCTATCCACCATCATAGCAACACTTGGACCGCGATAAAAACTCTCCAATGACAACGCCTCCAAGAATGCTTCCTTTATGAATATAAACCGTTGTATATTAACCAAACAATTTCATCAATCAAATAACTTGCATGCATCATCACCATTGTACACATTATAGCTTGAGAAGCCTTTATTGATCTACTGCTTATCTAGCCATATGATTCAACCCCACCTATCACAAAAAAAATGAACCGCTATTGGATGCGCTGCATACTGTGGCAAGGCGAAAATTGATACACAAATTTTGATGGCGTCTCTTTAGATTCTTGTTCCTGAAAACATATGTTGTCTTGATTGATTTGCATCGTAGATTATGGCATAGCTGAAATTTCCAAGTCAATTAGGTAGAAACAATGCATTGATTATTTTGCAAGCAAAACCAATGCACAATTCAAACTCTCCTACAACAAGTGGGTCTAATCCTGCCTCTCCTACAACAAGTGGCTCTGATCTTGACTATGGTATTTGGTAATCTTACTATTCTTATCTGTCCTTTAAAGTTTTTTTTTGATGCAGACTTTGCTGACTGTAGGATATATAGAAAAAGCACTTCTGACACTTGCCAGTTCATTGGTACTTCTCTTGTCTCTTGTATAAGGTATATAGATTTGTCATGATGTTAGTCACTGATTGCGAAAAGTGGGGATTACTTGAATAAGGTATATAGATTTGTCATGATGTTAGTCACTCTCCGATCAGGCAATTATAATTGATTGCGGAAAGTGGAGATTACTTGTATAAGATAGTAAGATACTAGAAGGATACCCCGCATATTGCAACGCAAATCTGTTGAAATCAATTTGTTGGTTGTAATGTTTGAATAAATCAAGGTGAAAATATGGTAGAGCCTAAAAGAATTAGAAGACAACGCAAATGAGGAAAATCTATGACATTCAGTGCTTTCATGTAAAAGTTATTAACGATGGGGATTACTTGTTTAATATATATAGATACACACATAATACTCTAAATTGGCTGTCGAACGGAAATCAATTTCCCCTCTTCCCGGCCGTGGTGACCTCTTTGGGAAGATGCAATAAACCATAAATACATCATGCATTCATGTGCCACTCAGCTATAATATTCAACGACCATCTCATCTGTCAACTCTCTGTTACTGGGAACAGAGATGACTAGTTCGTTTAGTTGGTTCCTGAAGACACTACAAAGGTTGAGCCAAATGTTTTTTTTTGCCTGAGTTGACATCAATCTATAGTTGCGTACACTCCAATTTCATTGGACATTCCTGCAAAGTAATTAACAAAAACAAAACTAGCACACATGCAGCAGAACTATGTAGCAAAAGATTTGGAAGGATAAAGATCTGGTAACAAACCTACGTGTACCAGCATGTGCACGGAACTTCAATTTTTAAGAGGCCCTCCAAACGTAACAAGAGTAACGTTGTGTGTCCAATTATTCACAACCATTAAACTGATGTGTCATCCTCACCTATTTTGTACTTCCACAGTAATATGTTATCCTGGAAAGAAAAAGGTATACCAAGAGACACATGCATACTGGCTACAGGAATTTTCTACCACTCCAGAATTGACGCGTGAACTTAGAGCATCTCCAACAGTTTCTAAAACTTATTCCCAAAAATATTTTTTAGGACCTAATGACAAAATTACTGCTCCAACAGTTCCCATTTCGCATTCCCAATCTTTCCGCGCACCCAAAAACTCCGGCCGAAGTCCCCATATATTCGCTGATCGCGTGGCTTCCCAATCCGGAATTTTTCCATCTCCCGCGTAGAACATTTCTTTCGCGCCATCCAGCCGAGCTCCACCGTCCACCCCCTCCGGCGTCCCCCTCCGTCCCGAGGTCGCGGTGCCTCGCGTGCAGAGCAACGACCTGCGAGCACAACAGGCCAACGCAACCCATCTCGAAAGAAAAGAAACCAGGCGAGGCGGAGCGAACGAAACCCGCGGCTCCTGCGAGGCGAGGCTGCGACCAGGTTAAGGAGGGAGAGGCCGTGGTGCAGGGCTCCAGCTGTGGATCGCCGGGGGAGGGGGAGACCGGCCGGAGCGCGGACCCGATGGGCGGCGGCGAGTAGGATGGCGGCGAGCGGCATCGGCGGCGGCGTGAGGAGGCGGGGGGCAACATGTCTACGGTAGTCTGTGGCAAGAGGTCCTCCTCCATCTTCGCCGACGAGCTCCACACGCCGTCCCCTCCCTCCCCTCATTCCTCCCACCATCACCATCCGGCCAAGAGGTCCCGCTGCTCACCGCACCGCGCCTTCGACGCCCACCGGCGGGAGGCGCTCCTCCACCAGCTACTATCCTTCTTCCTGACATGGATCCCCAGGTCCCCTCCTCATCCCTTACTCTCTTTTCCTCTTTTTTTTCGACGTTTAGGTAGGTGGCGTTCTTTACTACTTTTGACGCGGAAAGGTTGGTCATTTCTTGGATTGCGTATTGACGCTGAGGCTGGTGGATGCCGAGAGGTGGTGATCCTTGGTAAATTTCCAGTGACCATTTTGAGTGAGTTTGGTACTTCGATGAGAAGATGCGCCCCTTTGTTTCTAGATTTGTGATCTCAACGATTTTGTCATGTGCTTACGGGTTTCTGGGTGTGGAGAAGAGGCAGTTCGATTGATTGAAGAAAATACTCAATTGTTGAGAGATACGCAGTGAATCTGCTCTTTTGCCTGAAGTCTGTGCAGTCGAGTTGATGCATTGCAGAGTATCAGTTTTCGCTGTTTAGTAGGGAATCGAGCGAAGCTTCGTTTTCTACTGAACGCCAACTTGAAGTTTTGACGCAAACACTGCCCAGCGATGACCACCGGGACCAAGTCAAAATATTTTAGGGGGAAAAATGGGAACTGTTGGAGTATAGTCTTTTTTTTGGGCCCAAAAACTTTAAAGAAGCTCCTAATCCAGGATTATTGGGAGTCAAATTATTGGGCACTGTTGGAGATGCTCACGAGTTGGTTGGCATTTTAACACGCCTGTGAGAAAGGGTTTCCGTACTACCTTCGGCCAGTGCAAGGGCTAGGCTAGCTATCGAACTTATTTTAAAATTGATATAATTTCATATAAAATCATTTTATTTATTATTTAAGTGGTTATTGCAAATTCGAGTGAAGGGACCACTATCGAACCAAGCCTTATTAATATTTTTCGTTTAAAATAGACCCGTTTCAATTTTAAATTCATTAACTATTGTAATCGAAGCAAATTTGATTCGAGCCATAACAAGCTTTTTTTTTTTTCTGGCCTTAAGTACGAGTCACGATCAGCGAAGCCTCGACAATGTGTACAAATTAAGAGATGTGGGGGAGAAGCCGTCCACCAAGTTTTGAGACCGGGCGGCACGCGGCACGTCATCGCACCACTTCCGGCCAACGATGCCGTGTTACGTTGAATCAACTAAAAAATTTTTCACGGCGTAACACGTCGCGTGTGTCGTATTTTCGTAGAAAAAATTTCTTTTTTTTCGGCGGTGTTTTATTTTTTAAATCGTCGAAATAATGAGCGAAACAGCTAAAAGAACACAAATAAAATCACTTTTTTTTCACATCTATCTGGGGTTCTCTCATAAAGGATCCGCGATCGTGTTAAATCGAAAAGGTCCTTTTCGTAAAAAATAGCCAGAATGATCGAAACGTCACTATATTTTTTTGTATCTATTTAGGATTCCCTCACAAAAGATTCGCATTTTTTTAAGACTCTCTTCGTAAAAAAACGTGAAAAGAATCGATACGTAATTACGAATTTTTCAAAGGACTTAACGAAAAAAATTTTTGAGCCGAGCCGCTCGGCTCAAATCATGCGGAGGGCGTGAACTCTTCGAGAAATAGGAAAGGTAGTATTAAGTGTGCGCACGTAGTCCGGAAGACGGCAGGGAGGCGAAGTAGAGCGCACTGAGGAGCATGCAAATATAAACCATGCACAAACATCCAAAAGTTGTAGTGCTTCGTATGACACAAATAATTTGCGGTTCGACAAGGACCCGTAACTTTTGTATAGTAATCTGTAGAGAAAAATGTAACTTGGCACACTTCTGCATGCAGATCACATTTAGACCATCGTTCTGCATCAGTCATTGCAAGGGCTTCAGTTTGAAGTGAAGGGCCCTACTCTGATGTACTGATGGAAAAAAGGAATGTGCTCAACAGAGAAGGTTACACGATAACCGGGGCCACACAGAAAACTACATGTGGTAGCTCCGAAAATTGCGCAAATGTAAAGACCGGTCTTCGACCCAGCACATCTGTCACTTCCTCCCTGCCTCCAAATGGCCCTAAATTACTGCCCAATTCTACAAATTAAGACAATAAAGCAGCAAAATCACTTATCAGAATTCTTCTAAACCATGGGATAAACTTCAAGGAGCAAAGAAACTTCAAACACTAAAGAAGTCAAGCGGCTATATATTCATAGATGGAAAAACCACACACATTTAGGCACGATTTTATGGGTGCAAACATTGTAAGGAAAGCTCACCTCAATGAAAAGTTCCCGACACCTCTCAAGCCTACAATTTACACACAACTCCTCATGAAAACAATGATGACAATGTTCTTGTGGCGTAGTTTTGCCATTTTCCTTGAGGTCTTACTATTTTGTCGACGTCTTAGTGCACTATATGATGCTCCTTTATAAGGCCATGGTTCAGTGCCCGTACAGGGGTGACGCGGATGCTCTGGCACCTCCAAAAATTTGAAAAGTGTTACAATGTCACCTCTTCAATGTATCAAATTTGTTGATTGAATTGATTTCAATTGTAGTGGTTTGGAATTTTTAAGACCTTAGAACTATTTGTATTGTATTTTTAGTAAATTTTAAATATATGTGTTGAATTTATGATGTTACAAAATCATTGTACAATACTATAGAGTTGTACATATAAAATGTTGCACCCCAACAAAAATTTTCTAGTTTCGCCACTGCCATAATTTGTGTGGCCCATCCAACTGTTCACCGTCCTACCATGAGGCTAAACATTGTATATCATTAGTGATCAACCATGTTGTCATGGTATATATTTTTTAAGATAATGGAAGAATATATTAACCTTCCGGCTTCTACATCGTGAGATGCACACAACTCAAAAATTTATTACAAAGGTACAACCAAAAATGTTGTCAAGATGAAATTCTCACAAAGAAGTTTAAGCAAGAAAAAGGTTGTAACAAGCAATAAAAAGGATAATAAAAAACACTTAAGCCGCACATAATCTTTTTTGAAATCTCCATCCATGCCTGATGAAGAAATCCCTAACCATAGCATGTAGACACCTGTATGCCATTATCTCCTGATCCTCCTAACGCTGTAGCACTGACTATGAGTGTAACCAATTAATGCATATATAAATGGCCTGCAACGGATTAGACAATTGTTTTTTACCAAAGATAACATCATTTCGACTTAGCCAAAGAGACCAACATAAAGCGATAGCCCCAATTAAAAATTGAGCCTTTATCTCCTTTCCCGATTCCATTAGCCAAGTTCCAAACACATGAGCTATACTATTAGGATGGGTCAGATTTGAGGCCACTTGTATCACACGCCATGCGAAGCGAGCAAACTGACAATAAAAAAAAGAGACATTGGATAGTTTCCTCAATATGACAAAAACAACATTCTTTGCCGCCAGTACAATTTCTTTTGCTTGTGTTATCTTTCATCAAAATCACCTATCAATGCAAGTACCAAAGAAAGTTTTAATTTTAAAGGTACTTTAATCTTCCACAGTTGTCATTAGCACTATACGATGGCATTGTATTTTTATCAGGAACTTCTACTGAGTTCGTGCATTTTTTTTTACTAATTTGGACACCATATTATTGTCGATTATGATTAGTTATGCAACTAGTGTGGTCGCTCATTTTCGGGTAACGGGGACCCAACGGCAGGGGTGAAAATGGGTCGGGTAATACCCGATCCGTATTCGTATCCGACGAAATTTTTACCCGAAAATTCGGATCTGGGATCTGGTATTTTTTTGTCGGTCGGATACGGGTAATTACCGGATACTTTTGTTTCGGATCTGGTCGAATACAGGACAGCAGATACCTGGTAAATACCGGATTTTCGGTCGGATACTGAGTGCGGATAATACTAAAACTTGGGTACCCGGATAGCTCTGCTGATTTCTCTGGATAGATAGCATTCTAGTATTTATTAAAACTATCAAATCAAATCAATATTTTATGAAAATTTTTATACATGTTGGCAATATGAGGTTTGATATCCAGTAAAAATTTCATCATAAAATCTTGTGTATACAAATTACAGTAATTCTGACAATGTGCCCTATCAGATTTTCTATTTTCTGAGTTTGATTTAATTTATGACCAAATGTGGTTAATATTTTATTTATATTTTTATTAAGGTTTATAATTAAAATATTTGTATTCTGTAAAATTTTGAGATTTTTATATTTTATATTTTATTTATAAAAATTCTGACATTGCTATTTTCAGATTTATTTACTTTCAGTTTTTGAATTTGTAAAAGCTTCAAATATAAGTTTTAATTTTTAATATTTTTATCAGAGGTGGATATCAAGTTGATGTCAGCATGGTAAAAATCTTGGCTTCAGAAAAAACATATATATTTTTACACAAATCGACAAGATCAAGATTGATATCTTATCTCATGATTACAATTTCTTTTTAATATATTTTTATCACATAGTTTGATCATATGTGTTAGTTAAATTTTTTATCACATATTTTTATCCCTAGGTAGTTTTCGTATTATTCGACTAAGTACCCGTTATTCGTATTATACCCGTCCGTATAATATCCGGTATCCGTTTTCTACCCGTTCGTAAATACTCAGTATTCGTATCCGTATCCTACCTGATTTTCCACTACCCGTACCCGTATCCAAAAAAAATAATTAGGGTAGAATACAGGATGACTTACTATCCGACCGTATCCGACCCGTTTTCACCCCTACCCAACGGGCCGGGTCCATTTCCCTCTAGGTGGAGAATGGGAGGAATTCCACCCGGTTAGCTCAAAAGCAGATCAGTTGTAGTCATGTAACTAATGACTATCTTTCAGAATATAAAGTCTTGAAACAAAACGTCGGACTGATGAAATGGAGACATATCAGGAGGGATGGCATGAGCATATATAGGATTTTTTTTAAATAACACATTTTTTATTCAAAATTTCAAAAATATACCACAGAAAAAAATTACAGAAATATACCTGGCTTGGATGGGCGGTGACCAAATAGCAAAAATAAACGGGCGACAGGAGGCCACATCACCCTCGGCCTCCGTCAGTCCAATGAAATAGCGACAGGGGCTAAAATTGACGCCTGTGGCCCGTTGAAATGGCGACAGAGCACACGCGCCACGAACTGAAAATCGTGGCCACTTAGGGGTTGAATTAGCCTGTCGCCATTTCATCGAGCGACAGGAGGTCAGGTGACGGGCCTCCTGTCAGGCTTATTTTGTTATTTAGTCCCCGTCGCTCATCTAACGCAGCATGGGTATATTTCAGATTTTTTTCCAGTAGTATATTTTTGAAATTTTGAATAAATAATGTATTATTTAAAAAAAAATTCCATATACAGTACATAGTTACACAAGACGCCTATAGCCCCTATAATCTCAGATTTAGTTTACTTCTCAAACTGTATGTCTCGCGCCTTTTTTGTGACGAATATATCGGTTCTTATTACAAGATGCACTATTAGAAACGCGTCATACTTCCAGTAGCAGGTAAATATGGAATCGGAAACCTTATTACACAGATGAATTTTGATGGCATCATTACACACAGATGAATTTCATCTACCCCCCAGAGAATGTAATCCGAACTATAAATTAACTTTTTGCTGTACTCAAGTCTATCTTTAATGCAAAGCAGAGCTCCTACCATTCCTTTCAAAAAAAAAAGTCTCCTTACTAACTGTGATATGGAATCAGAAACCTGAAGGTGCTGTCGACAGACTAGAGAGATGTAGGTAAAAACAGTGAGCATGACTGCATGAGCTGAGTTGATGCTCTCTCTATCTAAAATATGGTTCATGCTTTGATTTGATTCGAGTTGTTTTGCCTTTCTTGTTTGACCAGTGGGCATTGTGAACGAATATCGTTGTCCCGCTGCTAGTATCTGAAGGATTTCCTTGGTTTCTCTCCTTTTCAATACCAAACATCCCAGGGTATATTCATTGCGAAAAGAAAACCGTCCCAGGGTATATGAATTGTAGAGGACTTGAACTAGTATTGTCACGAAGTTCAATGCTCTATTCGCTACAGTTCTGGTTTTCATGATATCATTTGTCAACTCGATTACAAAAAAGCTGCAAGAGTTATATGATCTAGGCATACAAACTGCTACTTAACAAGCGCATATTTGCAAGCATCACCCTTGTTTAGTTCTACAGGGAATGCATATCATTTTTACGTAAATGTCGACTGGCCCGGTTTCTTCGGCTGATAAGGCACATCATCTTGAGAACTCTGTTCTGAATCATCCATTGTTTACTGCACCAATCTGTGGAACAACCGGTAATAAGGAAAGTGCCCTCTAGCTTTTATAGTTTGTAAGCTTGGTGTTAGCTGCAGCAAATCAATTTTCTTCACCCCTGAAACAAAGTGGCCAGAGCTAACCAAGCAAATTAAGGCAAACAAAGCATGCAAACTCAGGTCATGTTTGGATTCATTAGCACTAACAGTTAGCTACTAAAATTAGCTGAAATAGATCCAAACAGCCTAGCTAATAGTTAGCCAACAACCCAGCTAATAGTTATCTCGTTAGCTGGTTCTCCCCTGCTAATTTCAGCTAATAGATAGTGAAAAGACCAATTTACCCTCGGCCCCTCCACCGCGGTACAGTAACAAAAAAAGATGCAAACAGCTAATTAATGCAAGGGAACAATGGACATTTGCATCCATAACCAAATTTCTAACCACCTTTTAGCTAGTAGATCCAAATAGCCCCAGCTAATAATTAGCCAGCTATTAGGCATTAGCCAGCTAATTATTAGAGCTAATGAATCCAAACGAGCCCTTAGTAATTCACCAATCAGAACAGTTGAAATTGTACGTTAAGATGTGAATTAATAATGAAACTTAAAACATGTTAGGGCTCTTACTACCCTTCAAGTTTTTCACACTGCAAGTGTTTGGTTTGACTATTCCATTCTTCCTAGTTTAGTAGTCCTTTAGATTTTAACGCACTTGTATTCATGTGTTTTACTATCCTTCAGGGTTTTCCAGAAACAATTTCGTTACAGATTTTGAGTTAAAGGGAGATTTGTTGAAGATAACTCAATATCTCTAATTGCCATATCTTTTGGTTTTATCCAAATAATTTGTTAGTCCAAGTCTTCTATAACTAAGGCTTTTTGGCTATATAAGCCAACCCCTATACTTATAATCTCTAAAATATTATAGTGGATTATTTCCCACAAAGTGTTTTTCCACGTTAAATCTTGTCTCTAGTTTTCATGTGCCGTGCTAACCCTAACAAAACACCAAACCAATTTATGACCCGATTCAAAGATGGAAGGGATGTATAGCCACCTCACTGGTAAATTCCTGATGCCAAGCCAACAATCTGCATACACCGTCTTACAAAAATGGGCGATGTTTTGTTCTTTTGGTTTGCATTTTTTTCTCTATTTTATTTTCTTGAGCTATTACTTCATCATGGTGTTCTTTTTAAGGCCAGAACGTATATCTTAATTAAGAAAGATCAGCAGCCTTAGCTTCTGGAATAATACATTAATTTTAGGACGAGCGAATTCCCGATACCTACGAATCCTCTACTATCTACAATACAAAAGCCAAGGTTGTCATTTGTGTGGTCCAATGTATACTTTTCTCTGCTGACATTACTGGCCAAAAGACTATGCGTGGTGGTTGTGTGTGATAACTGACCTCTACTTTCCCAAACTTAATCTTCATGGCATTGAAACATCTACTCTGTTGTTTCGGAAACACTGATTGTGAATTAAAAATATGGGACAGCCATACTTGTGGTCTGAAGGTGCTCTGCTCAGCACACCTTCAGATGTGTTGACGACAGTTGGGAACAATCAGTAATGAATTCTGTAGCCACTATTTTCATTTTAACGTAGAGACCTCTGTGTTGTAATCGTTGGCTGGTACGACATCTCAACGAAAAAGAGCAATCAGTTACCATTTTCCAAAGTACAATGGCCGGAGTAGTGGAAAAATAAAATAAAATCAGTGTTCTGTATTATTTATGTCAAAGTACACGAGGTTCTATGAGATTTACTCTTTCTTTCTTTCACAGTTGGCCATAACTCATGCGCCCAGCATTTGCTAGCGTTGAAATGAACGCTTTGTTTCTTCTTTCTTTTTATTTTTATTTCTTGAACGAGACAGCAGGAGCTTTGCCTAAGCATAAAAGTAGGGTAGCAAGAAGACAGCACAGTCTGTGGAAAAATAGGACAGCACTTAGAGAAGTTGCTACACTGATAGGTCACCAAAGGGAAAACTAAGTAGTAAATTAGCAGCAGCTGGTCATTGGTGTGAAAGTGTTGTGTGACTAGGGCTGAACGTCAGCCACCCGGATCTCACCTGAATTCTATTTCAGTGAGTGAAATCTCTGCTTGAAACTATGGCACCGCTCGTAAAAGCAAAACCGGTGAATGTGAGTCCCTGGTTCATCCCCAACTCGCCGCCGCTGCCGCAGGAACAGCGGCAGCTCCCCTCCGCCGCTTGGCATTGAAGTTCTTCGATTTTGAAAGTGCACAACCCACAAAAACTATCATCATTCTGCACATCCTTCCACTGCTGCACATTGGCATGTTGGATCAGGACTGCCCAACTGAATATGGCGCGCACGCATGATGATGAGATCATGCCGTCTTCGCTTATTCTTTGCAACCGAAGGGTAGGACGATTCATGGCCGTTCTGCTTCCTCCATCTACACACCATAGGCCGCATACCGACAGTTGATTAATTTTTGTAAATGGTAGGACCTGTGTATCTGTTTCCTGGTCCTTATTTCCGACGTCCCTCGGGGGTATCTTCGGTTTCTTCTTTCATGTGTGTAGATGTATGTACATCTTAAGAAATGTTCACTCTATTTTCTCCTTCGAGTGCCAACTGTAAATCCGTAGAGAAATGTGAATTACTATACATACCAGGTATATATGTACATTGTTCAATTTGGTGATCATGCATATATGTCAGAGAGTGAAAAACTTCTTCGGCAAGAACTGCACGTCCCCAACATTTGAAGCTAGCAGGAAAATGAGCAAAGTCATTTGGCTGGAAATGATTTGAGCACTTAAGGCTTTTAATTTCACATAAGAGCTATGACATGCACAAACATTCCTTTTCAACATGTAAACAAACTTAGAGGGTGATGAGGACATCACTACTACGGATACGATCACACCTCGCTGGACCAACTTCACCACATTATCCTTAGGCCAAGAAAAGAGAGATATTAAATCCAACACGTTTCGGAATCCAATTTGGCCTCCAGAAACCAACCTGAAGTAAAATGAGCACAACTTTTGCATACAGTGTCCAATTGGAGAGTTCTTACACTTGATTAAAAGCTTACTTCGAAACCTTTCCAACTGATTTGACCCCACCTAAAAATTTCTTCGGAGCACTTCGCAATCAACGAAACAAGTCAGGTCAACTTTCCAGTCCGAGTCAAACTTGGGCTTTGGGCCTTGCAAGAGTCCTATTCGGCCTTTCTTTTTTGTTGGCCGAATCCCCTTTCTCTTTTACTAATATATAGCTAGAGAGTCCCTCAAAATTACTTGGGTTTTATTTAATCGTAGTTTTCTTTGGTGAAACTATTTGATATTCTCTTGTTTGACGAGATTAACAGCTATACCATGCTTCGGAACCCCACATAATTACTTCAATTATATTTGCAATTTCATATTGCTTTTGCCTTGTTCTAGTTTATTCTTCGATTGCTTATAGGAATTGATCTTCGTGATCAGGTCAACTGGATTTTGGCACGGTTGATAACAATTCGGAGTTTAATTTAGCGATTGCTTGGCATCGGTTGTGTTTCCGTCGTAGCTTGGATCATGAGGGTCATCTCCACTAATCGATATTTATCCATCTCACCGAAATATCGGGCCTCCATTAAGCCTCATCAGATGATATTGGAGCTTTCGTTGATCGGTGAGAATTTCAGTATCTTAGATTAGTTTTTGTTTTCAGTCGTAAATTAAAAATTACTCTACAAAAATTCAACCTTTAGATTCAATATGATATTTTAGTGAGTTTTGTTAGGTTTTGATCCATTAGAGCCCTTGTTTTAGTTGTTGATCGTTTTTCCTTCGCGTAGCTTTTATTTCAATTTTGCTTCATGTAGCTTTTATTTCAATCTGTCCTCTCATATGAGTTCGGATTCTAGTGTTCTTGCACTTTGTTGAAACCTTGGAATGATCTCTACAAAATCCTAGTTGGGCACGGACTCTAATTCTGTACACAAGTCAGCCTAATCTGTATGTCAAATTTGGTGAAGCAAGTTGTACTTCCAATCCAGATCGGTTTGGTATTTTGATTATAATTCTCACATCCAAACTCCGAGTGAGAAGTTTTTATACTTACCTGAATTTTTGAAGAGCCCTCTACAAAAATATTTTCGGGTGTCCTTTGTGATTCGGACTCTTTCAAACCGAATTTCATTTGAATTCGAATTTGGTCAGATCGGCTGAATTTAGGTCAAATCTGTGCATCTCGGTGTTTTGGCTATAACTTATATATACGAGCTCCAAATTGTGTGTTCGTATATTTTTTAAAGCATAGAGTATTACATTCAATTTATTCCATTGTGAGCAAACTAGATTCAGTGATTTTCACACTTTAATTGTGCATGACAAGTTTGCTGCACTATTCTGGCCGAATTTGGGTTACTTGCTTCAATTTGTGTTCTAGTTTTGTTCCTTTGAGTTGGTTTAGCCCAGTAGCATCTACAAACCATAAAACTTCAAAAATATTAGTACGCATACCTTTGGGAATTAATTCATCCTTTGTGAATACTTTCATTCCAATTGAGACTATCTATTTAATATTGCTTAGGGTTGCTCTACTTGATACATTGCATAATCCTAAATTATAATATTTGATATCAAGTTAGGGATTCCAAAAAAACTTTGTTCATACTAGTGTTGGCTGAAAGTCACCCAAAGAAAAATAGAAAGAAAAAGCCAAAAGGCCAACAAAAAAAAGAAGAAAAAAAGAAAATAGTAGCCGGTCGCACTATATTGAGTAAAACCCTAATTTGTGTTTGTTATTTTCAGATTGTGCAATTGTATTAATTTGTGAGCATTCTTAAGCCCTTTTTACATTCTTGAAGTAATAAGTTAGCGTCTCTCTTCGACTTATGCAACAGAGTTTTTGGTGTCTCACTTATATTTTATAGCTCATACATGAATCTAGTCAAACATGCAAAATTATGTGGTTTCTTTGGGATGGCATGATCATTTTCTTTTCAACCATCTACCATTTGGTCATTCAACGCCCAGCTTATTTTGAAGTTCTTTCTTCTTAATTTACCACCAAATCTCTTTACAACTTGCAATTTGGTTTTTAACTAAAGGCATACAAAGAAAAAGAAGAAAATAGTCGGGTCCTGCTGGTTTCCAAGAGCTGATCTCAGTTGTTTGTAGTTCAAGTAGCTGTCCCAAGAGTTGAAACAAGTGACAAGATATTATCACTGAATGTAGAGGTTATGCGTAGTAAATGGTTTATGTTCGGTAAGTGCTTCTGATTTGTTTGGACTCCTAAGCACGCGAGTCAGCAAACAAGTACATATGAGCTTATGAGATGGATCTGGGTCTATTTACTAAGATTAATATAATTGTATCACCTTGATGTAATTTACTAAGATTAATAAAAGCTTCCTTTATCGAAAAATGAGATGGATCTGGGTATTCCATACAAGTCTGCTTGATTGCATAAACTGGAAGCTTAACTGATATAGCCATATAGGTTTACAGTACTTACTAAGCACAAATATGCAAGCATAGGTCTTGTCCCCTTCTCCACCAGGGCATGAAAATAGCAGTATACACGGGATAAACCGCATCTGCGTGATTGTTCCTCTTGTTTTTGCATTCCACCTACAATTTTATGGGGATGATTTCAGCTTGTACTGAGCTAGATGCCCCAACAATTAAAGCAGTTTATAATTACATACAAACAAATTGTTTATTCCAGAGGCTACGCATAACTTTGGTGCAGTAGCTCATAGGGTATATGCCACCAGGATAGTTTTCTTGGATAATGAGATGCATGGTGCATTCGTGCTATATGAAGCAAAATTGAAATAAAAGATCTCCAGGCTGAACCTGGCTAAGACATACTCAATTACCATGAGGTATATACTTATATGCAAGATTCCACCCTTTGCCAGTCACCGGTAATGCTCATCTCAGAGACCATACACTGCACCCCTGTCTCAGAGTGACCCAAGCAAAGTGTTCAACTCTGCAAATTAAGTAAGACATATGAAGCAGGCAAATCGCCAATCAGAGTGGTTGGAATTGTCGGTTAAAATTCAAGTAAGAAGAAAACTTCAAACACCAAAAACAACTTAAGAGGCTATCGGAAAATAGTGCAATAAGGCGGCATAGAACCGCCAACACAAATGTTGTCAGAGAGAACTCACATCTTTGCTAAGGTCCCAATGCCTCCTAATCCCGAAATCCACATACTTCATCTTAGGAAAGCAAGCGATGCTATGTTCTTGCAACCTGCATCTCTCTATTTTGCTTGCGCAAGCTCTTAGTGCAGATTATTTTGTTCCTGTTGAGGCCAATGGTTTGTGTGTCCATGCAATCATTCACCCTTGTACAGTGGC
The DNA here is from genome assembly GCA_036346375.1 of Guadua angustifolia. Taxonomy (NCBI): domain Eukaryota; kingdom Viridiplantae; phylum Streptophyta; class Magnoliopsida; order Poales; family Poaceae; genus Guadua; species Guadua angustifolia. The sequence goes on along the minus strand of CM070516.1, from coordinate 13,306,347 downwards.
TCTCCACATGCAGAGCATATATCATAGACCTACACTGTATACATGTTGCGGAAGTTTAAATAGATAAAGATATGCAAATATACTACTCCAAGAAACTTCGCGGTTTTATGGGTTGAATTAATGTAGAGCATACGCCATATGAATCTTGAGGAGTCAAGGCATTGATCACTGTACAGCAGCTTTCATAAATTTTTGGAACTTTTCAGCCAACCACTGAAAAGGAGCTGCTGGCCCGGTAAGATACGAGTAGAAACTTCTCTGCAGGGAATTGTATGCTGGCCCGGTAAGATACGAGTAGAAATTTTTTCGAACGGTTTTTTACGAAAACTGAAACCGTTGGGCTGGCGAAAACCGGGTTTGAAACGGTTTTGTGAACCCTGCTGTAGGGCATTGTATGCTCAAGCCCGTTCTGTGCCATAGAAGATGACAAAAATTGAGGATGTGTGCACCTGACAAATTGAGCTAACGCTTTTCCACAGAAAACAATTGCAGAAAATGCGGTTTGTGTATCTCTTTGGAATTTTCATTTTGTGCTACCTAACAGCTTACAAAACAACGCAGAAATATGAGTAGTTGGGTCCTGCAATAAGGACATTTTTGGTATGGCTGCGGTTTTTTTTAAAAAAAGCTTCCGACTAGGGCTGAACGGCTAGGGTACAAAGGTTTGTATTATGTAGCCTACCTTTTATTTAGGCTAGCTGACTGTTCTGAGTTGGAAAAAGTTTGAAATGCCCATGAGGCAAATAAGGGCTTGTTTGATGCCGTTTATAGGATATTATGACTGGATTTGATTAAATTTTTTGCATGTTCGCATATGGATTACAAAGTGAAATAATGGTTTGTTTCGTGCAGATCTTAAATGTGATTTTAAATAGAAACACAACCAGCAATTTCGCGAGTATATTTCGCTTGAAATCGTATGGACTACTAATTAAATTCGTAATTTACAAAGGAACAAGTAACACAAATTTAGAAACCACATGCTTTAGCCATACTTTAGCATAACCCTGAACATCTACATATCTATATAAAAAAAAGAATCTGCACAGAGAACATTTATACATTGCAGAAAAAAATTATTACAACCAAAAGTTTATCCACACTTAACCAATCTGCTAATAATACTGGCGCATCGGAGACCTCCCGAGAGGACGTGCTGGAAGAAGCTACAGGCTCTATAAGCTCAAGTCAGTAGGTCACACGTCCCAAACATCACCAGGCTTGCTTCTTGCATCTCACATTCATCTTTGGTTCTTGCTACCTTGATTTCACCGAACTGTTCGGTGATTTAGCTTGGATTGAGAGCCAATTCTGGGGGACAAGATCAACAACATCTTGGAGTTACTGCCTAACTGTAACAATGAGGCGACTCTACTCGGTTGGTGCAATGACGGTTGTGCCAACCTCGGCCTCACCACGGACTTCCTTTGGGCGGTCTCCACCTCAGGCGGTCATGTCCCTGGTAGGCCTGGGCATTCGGTTTAACCGAAAAATTCGGTTTCGGTTTTCGGTTTATTTGGAAATTTGGTTATTTTAAAATTGAAACCGAACTATGTTTGAAAATTTCGGTAACCGACAATTCGGTTAACCGATAGTTCGGTTTCGGTTTCAGTTTTAACCGAATTAACCGAACTTGGCAATGATGATGGCCGTGTCGTTAGCAACTTTGTTGCTCAGGTAGCCACCGTTTGTAGCCTCCTCTTTTGACACCTGAATTTAAGGACAGTCCAGTTGTTTGTTTCATACTAAAATGCTCCTTGTGCAATTATGGTTTCAGGCGTTGAGGAAGGAGCCTCTGACTGTCTATGGCGATGGGAAACAGACGAGGAGCTTTCAATATGTCTCCGATTTGGTGGGTCTCTTTATCAAAGTTCGGTTAGTTCGGTTAACCGAGGGTTAAAACCGAATTAACCGGAAAAAGTTCGGTTATTTCATACAGCTAACCGAATCAACAACCGAATAATTCGGTTTCGATTTTTTCGGCTTCGGTTCCGGTTTTCGGTTTCCGCTTTATTTGCCCAGCCCTAGTCCCTGGAGTGTTCTGGTCGGCTCCCTTTGCCTACCCTTTCCCCTCCCATCTCGCATGGCTCTAACTTGCTGCCCTCTCCTCCGCCGCCAACCTCAAGGCACTTTGCCCCAAGTCCGAGTTGCTCCTCCTCCGCACCATCGCCGACAACCCACCATTGGTGCTAGGTCTCTGGATTTGGGGTGGTGTGGGAGGCCGCAATCGGCATGGTCGAGGGAAGGAATGAAGGAAAAGGGAGGAGAACAAGGCCGATTTCAAAACCAAGAAATCGCGGTTTTGACCTTACCGCTCGAATTAAAATCCAAAAACGCTCGGTAAACCGATCTAATTAAAAAAAATTTATGTGTTCGAAAACCGTTGAAAAACCGTGGTTTTCATTGAAAACCATTTTTAAGGAACATTTAATTGGTCGGGTTGGTTTTTGGTGAAAACCGAGCGGTTTTTCGCGAAAACCGTTGAAAACCGAATGGTTTTAATTTTTTTGATTTTTTTTCAAATTTTTTTGAATTCTTAACCTTTCAATTTCTAACAGTTTTTGAGCGGTTTTTGTTGTTTGTGGTTTTGGTATTATAGAGTGACCACGCAGGATTCGAGAAGCTGAAAAGATTTTGACGCAAAGAAAATATAAAGACCAACCTAAAAGGTAAAAAACTTTTCCTTTAGACTCCAAAAGGTAAAATATATACACCATACAATAGGATTCCTTCCAAGTAGCAGTATAATTTTATATGGTGTAGCCCAAAATTCTTTCTGGTATATGTGTTAACAATACATTCAGCAAGCAAAAAGCACGGAACATTGAGATAACCAAAATGAATTATCTTTATGATGAACTGGTTACTATATATTATTTGAGAAGTTTAAAAAGTTTATGAGAAAGTGATATTGCACTTGACTTATTCAACTACTGTTTTTTGTCATAATTATCTCTCTTGATATGCTGAAAGCCTGAAACTGATTGAGATGACGATGACTTGGAAGTCTTTTGGATGGAAACAAATGGAAAAGAAGCAGTGAGGACGACCTGGAAGCTAGCGGTAGGAAAAGCTTTACATATGAAGTGAAAAACATACATACGTGATATTGACTAACAGGACAAAGGGGAAGGGGTAGAGGAGATTGGGGAGGAGTGCATCCCTTGGCGACCAAATTTGTGGATGTTCGTGATTTAGTAGATCCACACTTTAAATTCTTCGTATACGTGGAACTAATCCCATCATCACTTATACACACTTGAGCCACTACTAGACCTATTCATGGGTAGCCCGCCCCGAATTTTTTGCACTCTGGGCTGCGCTCGGTCCCTGATTTTCAACTCACAAACCAAGCCTGACGCCCAAGTAAACAATATAAATAATAAAAAAATATTTTATTCAAGGAAAAGAATATTAAAACAATATTTTAGTCCAGAAATAATTTAAAATATATTTTTGTTGTAATTTTTCTAGGTTTAACTATGACCTATTTGTTTAGACTTAGATTTTTTAGCTTATAGTTTAAAGTCAGCTTTTGGGTTTAAATAGCTTAAAAGCAATCAGTTTTTATACGTGTGAGGTGGGTAATTTTATCCTAAGTCTACTGATATTAGTCCAAAACCAACCCTCAATAAAGTAAAAAGCACATTTTTTGTGGCTTTTGGCTTTTAATTATATAGATACTTATGGTTTTAAAAACCTACATAAAAATCACCTATTTATTTATATTTTAGTTTTTTTTTACCTTTTAAACTTGTAAAAAACTCCAAACAAACAGAGCTGGGCTTCACGTTTGAATAGGTCTAGCCACCACTAACGAGCAGGTTGTTATAACCCAATTGCTCTACTCTCCGAGCATACTTCTCAGTATTATGAGACTAGTCATGGGCTCGTGCGTTGCAACGAAAACTTAATTTGCGACAAAAAAATTTATTTGCAAAGAGCAATAACCCTGGCTGAATAATATTGTTCACTCTAAATATGCAATGGTTAAATGTTTAAATCAATTCATCGAACCATGCAAATTTTCACAATTTGAAGGCCCTCACGTAACAAAATACGCTGCAAATTTTAGACACACATAAATACTACTTATGTACAAACACAATGAATAGTACGAAACCAGCATGGCAAATATTTCAGGTAGATTAAACATAATAATAGGTAGATTAAAAATAGTTGAAAAGTTAGCAGAGATTTTCCAAGCTGAACCTCAAGATGTCACTATTAAGTATTAACGTAGTGAACACTAAAGGTCATACAGATAACAGATACATGCAGCTAGGCAGAAGGAAATTGTCACCCGACCAAGAGTCCATCATGTTCATGGAAATGCAAACTTGTCTCAAGCTCTCAATGTTGAAAATGAAAATTTCTAGTAGTAGTTGGAGTTATGAAACTTGGCTACAGGAAGTACGAAACCAGCATGGCAGATATTTCAGACTAAAATTGTGTATATATTGCTTGGTGAGTTCACGCAAATGCACCTGCTATGTTCTGTCAGCATGGATCGCTATTGCAGGGAAACCTTTGCTGTATAGCCAGTACCTCAATGAGTCAGCCTCCCGTTTTGTCTCTACAAAAACCAATGTTATAGGTTGATGTAGCTAGACAAACATGAAGCTAACATGAGAATAAGTCTTCAAGCAAGAAATAGAAAAATGAATAAAATTGTAAAATCTAAGATGCAAATTGTATACCTTGCTGTTAGCCACACCGATAGATTGTTTTTGTAAAAGATCTAGCAGGTATCCTCTTTTCTCCCCATCAGAGAGAGACTCAACTTTCTGCATAATTAGGTCGGTACTTGACCCCACCCTTCCAACAGTGATAAATATGTAATTTGACAAAAAGTTTGAAGCCAGTCTTTGAAAACCAGATCATATTAAGAAAGTAATTGGATATTAGTCAAATGTATATAGCATACATAGTCAAATGTATCTAAAGAAGACAGACAAATGTATATCAGTTTAATCTTTTTTCAATTATATGATAGTAAAAAGCAAAAAAAAAAAACAATGTAATGACGGCCTTCTTCCGCACGGCCTCCTTAGGGTGCGCGAGCAGCTCGACGACCTAGGGCAGCACGGCGGGGATGGCCTCTTCGCCGATGAGGCGGCAGACAACAGTGAGCATGGGACAGACGATGAGGTAATTGTCGGACCTTCCTGAAATGATGTGATTACCTGAAGTGGTGAAGGTCTGATCGGCGAAGGTGGTTCCCACAACCAAGACGAAGAGAAGCAGGCATGTCTGGCAGGCGGTACCCATCGGCGTGGCGACGGCACAGAACTCTCGCCTCCCGTTTCTTCATGTAGGACGCGTAGCCTTGGGCTAGGGTTGGGGCTAGCATTGGGAAGGAAAGCACCGGGGTCGTTGGAGCGAGGATTGTGGCACGGGGGAGATCGGGGGTGATCCAGATGGCTCGGGGCGGGCGGGGTGGGGGATACCGCCGCCACAAGCATCCTTCTTCAAGCTCGCCACCGCGAGGCCTTCCACACCACCCCCTTCCTCCTCTTCCTTCTCCTCTCCCTCCCCCAGATCAGTTTCGCTTCTCTTCCTAAGAAGCAGCGCTCGAATATGCCATATATAGAGAGAAGTGGGAGGAGGAATCACCGGGGGCTTCTTGAAGGTTCTGGAGGGATGGAGGTGGCGAGCAATGGGGGGATGCTGTACCACGAGTTGCAGGAGGGGAAGCTCTGCGCCGTGCACTGCGTCAACTCCGCCCTACAGGGGCCCTTCTTCTCCGAGTTCAACCTCTCCACGCTCGCCGCCGACCTCGACCAGCGCGAGTGCCATGTCATGCTCGAGCCATCTGGAAGGGGGCGGGGATCTGGAAGCGGGCGGGTGGCTGGGGGGGATGAGATCGGGACGAACCAGAGAGCTATCCGGAGAGGAAGGGGTTGGTTCGGTTTTGTTCGGGAGTAAACGAGAACAAGAACGATGCAACTGAAGAAAAAAAATAAGTAGACCGGTTTTTTTCGGCCGGTTCGGTTTTGTTTGGTGGTGGAGAACGAACGCATTATTACCAACTTAAAATTAGAAGTAGTAGAGATCATTTTTCAACTATATGATAGTAAAAAGCAAAAAAAAACAATGTAATGACGGCCTTCTTCCGCACGGCCTCCTTAGGGTGCGCGAGCAGCTCGACGACCTAGGGCAAGACGGCGGGATGGCCTCTTCGCCGATGAGGCGGCGCATTTACAGTGAGCATGGGACAGACGATGAGGTAATTGTCGGACCTTCCTGAAATGATGCGATTACCTGAAGTGGTGAAGGTTTGATCGGCGAAGGTGGTTCCCACAACCAGGACGAAGAGCAGCAGGCATGTCCAGCAGGTGGTACCCATCGGCGCGGCGATAGCACAGAACTCTCGCCTCCCGTTTCTTCTTGTAGGACGCGTAGCCTTGGGCCAGGGTTGGGGCTAGCATTGGGAAGGAAAGCACCGGGGTCGTTGGAGCGAGGATTGTGGCGCAGGGGAGATCGGGGGTGATCAGATGGCTCGGGGGTGAGCGGGGTGGGGGATACCGCCGCCACAAGCATCCTTCTTCAAGCCCGCCGCCGCGAGGCCTTTCACACCACCCCCCTCCTCCTTTTCCTTCTCCTCTCCCTCCCCCAGATCAGTTTCGCTTCTCTTCCTGAGAAGCAGCGCTCGAATCTGCCATATATAGAGAGAAGTGGGAGGAGGAATCACCGGGGGCTTCTTGAAGGTTCGGAGGGATAGAGGTGGCGAGCAATGGGGGGATGCTGTACCACGAGTTGCAGGAGGGGAAGCTCTGCGTCGTGCATTGCGTCAACTCCGCCCTACAGGGGCCCTTCTTCTCCGAGTTCGACCTCTCCATGCTCGCCGCCGACCTCGACCAGCGCGAGTGCCATGTCATGCTCGAGCCATCTGGAAGGGGGTAGGGATTTGGAAGCGGGCGGGCAACCGGGGGGGGATCAGATCGGGACGAACCAGAGAGCTATTCGGAGAGGAAGGGGCTGCTTCGGTTTTATTCGGGAGTAAACGAGAACGAGAACGACGCAACTGAAGAAAAAAAATAAGTAGACCGGTTTTTTTTCGGCCGGTTCGGTTTTGTTTGGTGGTGGAGAACGGACGCATCACTACCAACTCAAGATTAGAAGTAGTAGAGATAAGGACTCATAACCATATTAGGTTCAGAACTCTATCTCTTTATGGTGTGAGCGAATCCGAACTTCTCTTTCATACTGCTATATATATTGGGTGCTTCCCATTGTAAATAATCAATCAATAAAGCAAGAGAGATTTCCACCTTATATTCTGTGTGTTCTCGACTCTTGATTAACGAGTGATTGCTTGCTTGCTGGTGGTTCGAGCGTGTAGACCACTTCGTTTTATAACACTCAGCACTCCTTTGTATGCTTGGTACAAATGCCTGGTGCCGTGTTGATATAGACCCGCTTCTCTTAGATCGACCGATCTGAATAGTGAGTGAACAAAAGGGGAGCGAGGGGGAGAGTGAATCCGTCGCTGGAGGTGGATGGAGATTTTCGGCGCTGTCGGGTCCGTCCTTGGGAAGCTCTGCTATGTGATTGAAGAAGACAGGAAGCTGACACGCATCCTGAAGAATGATCTCAGATCCATCAAGGACGAAATGGAGATGGTGAAAGCCCACATCGAGGCAGCGGAGGAGGAAGGCAATATCCACGATCCTTTAAAAGAGCAATGGATTCTGAAACTACAAAATTTGGCATATGATATTGAGGACTCCATTGATACCCTCTATCAGAGCCCTGAAGTATTGTTCATTCGTCGTGGTGTAAGCATATTGAAGGGGACGGACCACCGCCCTGAATCTATCGACAAATTCAAAAGCTTCAAGGAAAGAGTCATCACCTTACGAGACTGGAAACCAACAGTTGCAACGAAGAGCAGCGCCCCGTCCGGATCTCAGTCTGGCACTACCCTCCGAAATCAACAGTCGCAAAACTGCTGCACAGCTGGAAATAATCATGTGGCCATCGACGGACCCAAGAAAGAGGTCATGGATTTACTACTACGGCCGGTGGCAGCTGCCGACGGCGAAGCAGAGCGGCTGAGGTTGGTCTGCATCGTGGGCTTCGCCGGCCTGGGAAAGACCACCCTCGCCAGGGCCGTGTTCGACAGCCCCGACGTCAAGAGCTCGTTCTCTTGCCGTGCTTGGGTTGTCGCGTCCGAGCACAGGGATGCGATGGAGCTTCTGGGGGAAATACACCGGCAGGTTGGCGGCGGCACAACTGAAACGTCATTAATATCCACTCTTGCGCAGCTCGGAGAAAGTCTCAGAACATACCTGCATAGTAAGAGGTACGCACGCCACCACATCCTCCTTATCTCCACTGTAGGAATTAAGCTCCATAGCAAGCCCTCGAGGTTAGTTTTTTTTTTATGTAAATCACCCAATTCTTCTTCTGCTGCTGCTGATGATGAAGAATTCTTCACACAGTTCTAGGTTAAGTATTGCAGTTATTTTAATTTTGGGTTACCCATATAAAATTTTAGGGAAACTGCAGATTATAGCGTGAACTGAAAAATAGCGGTGAATGAAGCCACTTGACCCCCAAAAACTCAAACCAGAGCACTTAACGCCCCTGTCTGGGTTATGTGGGTGGTTTTGCCCAGTCCTCTCTAGCCATCCTTCCTTGAGAACGCACTGACGAAGAATAAAAGGGGAAACAATGCAAACCAGCTGAGGTATTAAAATCACCTAAAAATAAACTTTAAGTTTAGGGTGCAGGGTGTTAAGGCCATTCCCAGCGGAGAGTTTCATTTCATGGTTTCCAAATTGCCATGTCATTTAAAGATATTTGAGTAGATGAATGAAACAAGGGCCACAATGCACAGTTTCATTTCACGGTTTCATATGCTAACCATCGCATTTAATTGCAAAACACAAGATTGGACGAAGTTGGATGAAATGAAACTCTATAGCCCCCAGTTCTAGTTTCAACAGGTTTCATAGTCTGGGAAACAATGTACACCCAGTTTCATGCTGATGAAATTCATTCCCTTTCTCTCTTCATAATTATCATGCCATGTCATCTAAATTGCTGATGTGTCACATCATTTAATGGGGATGAAACCTCCACTGAAAATGGCATGATGCATTGAATTCCTTGTAAAAAGTGGACACAACAAAGTTTAGGGGGGTTACATGTACTTTCTCCAAAGTTTTCAAATGAACATGATGCATTGAATTCCTTGTAAAAAGTGGACACAACAACAAAGTTTAGGGCATGTGCAATGGTACTAGCTATAAGAAATGTCTATATCATCTATAGATAGCATATAGACAACCTCTTCAATAGATTAGCTATAGCATTGTCTATAAAATTAAATATTAGCCCACATGTAATAGATAATAAGTGCCTTGGAATTAGTTATAGCCTGACTATACATTAGTAGCTGGTCTATATCTCTCTCCTCATTTTCTCTCTTCCACCTAAGCAAAATGCTGAGATGGCACCCTTATAGCTAGCTGAAGTGGCACCATTGCACATGCCCTTAGGGAGGTTACATGTACTTTTTCCAAAGCTTTAATACACTAAAAACGTGGACCATTCCCTTTTTCTTTTGATTAATGCGATAATTTCTAGAATTTTTCTTTTTTAGATTATTGAGGATTTTCTCACCCTTAAAATAAAGAAGGTTCTTTGAATAATATACAACTCTACTTTCTATAATTAAAATACAATTATATTTGTTGTATAACTCTAATATTTATATATGATTAATCTGCACCGTTATAATATGGCCCACCAAAATAAGTGGTGGAGATCCGTCTCTTTCTCTTTCAATCAATGTGAGAGTTTCTAGAATTTTATCTTTTTTAGGATTATTGTGGGATTTTCTTGCCCTTAAAACGAATGAGGTGTCTTGAATAATATACAATTATACTTTCTATAATTGAAATACAATTGTATTTATTATATCACTCTAATATCTATGTATGATTAATCTACACCATTATAATCTAGTATCACAAAAATAAGTGGTGGAAACCCTTCTCTTGTTCTCTTGATTCATGAAAGAATTTCTAGAAATTTTCTTTTTAGGATTATTGAGGATTTTCTCGCCCTTAAAGCTTAGGGAGGTTCCTTGAATAATATACAACTCTACTTTCTATAATTAAAATATAATTATATTTGTTGCATAATTCTAATATCTATATATGATTAATCTACACCATTATAATTTGGTCTCACTAAAATAAGTTATGGAGATCCTTCTCTTTTCGGGCCCCATCGAAACAAGTGGTGGATATCCTTCTCCTTTTCTTTCGATTAATGTGAAAACTTCTAGAATTTTTTCTTTTTTACATTATTGTGGGATTTGTTTGCTCTTAAAACAAGAGAGGTGCCTTAAGTTCAATCTACCAAAGTAGTGTCCGCTCCTCCTAGGAAGAAGAAATTTGATAATTTAAATATTACCGATTATTTTTATTAATATATCAGTTATGGAATTCCGTACGTCATTCCCTGCATATAGTAAATGTTTGAGAATTGTTGAGACTTGCACGTTTTATTTTCACGCTTTTTCACCTAAATTGCATTTTGGCCCGATATTTGCCCATATATACTTGTTTGTAGAGTATTGACGGATACCCGGCACACAGGTATCCCCATCGGCCCAGGAAAAGCGTATGGGCATTGCGTGCCTAAACCCGGGGCCCAAGGCCTCCGCCAAGCCGACTCAGGACGGTCCAACCAAACGCAACAGGCGGACTCTACTGCCACGGCTAAAGCAAACTGGGATGCCCGGATCGACGAAGCCTGACGGACCGAGAGCCTCAATCAAACTCGAACCCCTTCACAACAAGCCAACATCAAATCATCGAAGTCGGCGCCAGACCGCCACCTACCCCACTCGATGCGGCGTTTGAAGATGACCAAACAGGAGGGAGGCCGCGCCTTCCCTAGGCAATCCCTCAAGGTCGACACCCGGCGTCGCCAAGACTGACAGCCACAGAGAGCAAAGGCTGCTTCCGGAGGAGCGGACCGCTGCCTCGCCACTGCCTCACCAACCCGGCACGCAGGCCAACCACTATCCGTCAGAGGTCAAGTCCGAGACCAGACGCCGAGGCGGAAGGCTGACTCCGGGCGTGGGGAGCCCCATCATTTTTTTTTCCTTTACACGCCTATGTAACCGACTTCCCGGCTATATAAGGAGGTTCGCCCTCAACAGGGGGCGCACACTAGGACAAACATACAAACAGAGCGCCAAGACTGAACGACCGAAGGCGTCCACACACCCTAAGCTCCGAGTCCTCCGCGCCAAGTGCTCTCGCCACCTCCGTACGAGGCGCCTGCGTAGCCTCGCTTGTAATCCGACGGGTTCATCAAGATCAATACAAACACGCACCACCGCATTTAATCGGAGTAGGGACATTCACCGAACCAAGATATATCCCGGACCTCCTTTTTCTCTCTTGGGGGTCTAACCATTCAAGGAGCGGAGACGCGCGGCCCCTCTAGACTTACAAATTTCACTTGCCGGTTCTCGAAACACCGACAGTTGGCGCGCCAGGTAGGGGGCCTTCGCGCGTCACCATTGTCTCCGGATTTCCACTCAGCTTCCTTGATGGATTCCTTCGTCAACGACAACGCGCTCGCGCCCGGGAGCCGAATCCGTTTCGGTTCCCTCGACTTCATCGTCAATATGGCGGGAGAGCTCAACCTTGCTCCCGTCACGCCCCAGGACCAAGCCCCCAGGGGGTGCCTGCGCCACGTCATCCACGTCCTCGGCGACCTTCGGCTCGAGGCCTCCGCACCAGCTCCGAAGCCGGTGCCCGCCGTGCGCAGCGCCACCGCCCCCGAAGGCGCGCTCGCGCCTTTGAGGGCGGCGCTTGCGCCTCTCGAAGGCCCGCGTTTCGTAGCAATGACCGGCTACGCGCCGGTCTCCATCCATGAGATCTTGGAGGTTCCGACCGATGGCGATCTGCCCGACACCGAGTCACCTCGAGGAGCCGTGACACTCGAAGTGCAATGTGGCGGTGCAAACGATCACCCGGCGATTGCTAAGTCAGAGGATCACACCGGGCGCCAAGAAGACCGGAGGTGGCCCGCACTCGACCAGGCGGATCATCCCAAGGTTACCCGACCAGCCTCCGACAATGAGCTGAAAGCTGCGGCGGCAGATTCAGGCACGCGTTGACCACCAGGCGAGTCAACACGAGCCACCAGAAGCGCATAGGCGCGCGCATACATGTAGCAGTACACTCAACAATTGGCGGGAGAGCGATTAGCGCCCATGCTTCCTCTCCCGAGCTAAAATCTCGCGCGGACGCGATGTTGCCCGCTGCATCCTCGAACCTAACGAGCCCGAGGTTGGCCACCTACCAAGACCTCCGGAATCGGTAGAGCACGCCGCCGTGCAGCATGTACCGCCCGACGCCCATTACTTGGGGTCTCGCCGCCGTCACACAGACCACGCCGGGAAGGCCGGCACGCCCATCGAGGGCCCCAGTTCCTACACCCGGCGTCATCGCTTTGGCAGCACTACGATCGCCGCGACACTCTCGACGCCGAAGAAGAGCGGCCGACGTCGCGTTTCGCCACAAGTCGCCGACAATGGTCGTCGCCGAACCGGCTCGACCCCGAGGGCCCAGGGCCCTGTGCTTTCACGGAGATCCGCCAGCGGATTTTCCCGCCCGATTCGCACCACCAACATCGCCAAGTACACGGGCGACGAACCCTGTCGGTTAGAAGATTACCGCTCTTTCGTCGGGCCGGGGCCTCTAGTGACCTCTTCATCATTCAAGACTTCCCCTCTATCGGACTCGGCTCGAGCTCGCTCGAGTACCGCTCACGACTATCAGAGCCGGGCCGACTTGAAGAGCGCTCGTCGTGGCAACTTCGTGGCACGCATAAGCGCCGGGAACTCCCTGACTCGAAGGTAAGCAGCAAGCACTGGGAGACGCCCGACTACATCCGGCGCTTCTCCCAGCAATGCAACGAACTCCCCGACATCGGCGACGCCGACGTCGTTGGGGCGTTCATATACGGCACCACATGCAGGGCCCTGGTCCACAAACTGGGCTGCCTCAAGCCTAGGACCACCAAGGACCTGCTCGACATCGCCACCAACCACGCCTCCGGCGAGGAGGCAGTAGGTGCCATCTTCGAAAGCGGGCGACAGCGAGAACCCGCCCCGAAGCCGGACGCGCTCGACCACGCCGACGGGCGGCGAGGGGGAAGAAGGCCCGCGAGGACCATTGACAGCGGCCGCCGAAGGCCCCGACAAATGCAGCGCGGCAAAGCACCGACCACTTCGAAAAGCTAATGGATAGCCTGCGTGTCGAACCACGGTACCGTCAGCACAAATACGGATCTGCGAAGTCTGAGGCGCTTTCTCCGGAAACCCCAGCTATCATGGGCAAAGGAAAAAGCGCGACTCGACGCCGAGGCCGGGAGGACAAAGTTGGCGCCGGTACCGGAACCCGACGGTGCCTTATGATCTTCGGCGGACTGAGAGCTACGCCGACAAACGCCGCAGGTGGCTTCGCCACCGAGAGGTGCACACGGTGACCCCGTGGTCCCAAAGTACCTTCATTGGTCGAAACCCCGATCACCTTCGACGGGCGACCACCCCGACCGGCGTCCCGCACTCCGGAAGGTACCCACTCGTCGTCGACCCCATCGTGGATCGAACGCCTCACCAAAGTCCTCATGGACGGCGGCAAGCGCCTCAACATCCCAGATGTCGAGACGCCGACGCCTGGGCGCCCCCGCCGACCCTACGATCGAAAGCAAGGCGCCTTCCACGCGCCATCCCGGGTCATCAAGCTTACCACCGGGCAGGTCGACCGCCTGCTACCTTTGGAGGACCCAAACTTCCGACCGAGATCCTCGATTCGAGGTGGTGGGGTTCATGTTCCTACCACGCCATTCGGGAGGCCGTATACGCCAAGTTCATGGCGGTCCCCAACTACACCCACCGTCGAAGATCCCGGCCACGGGCATCATCACCGTGTCCTCATCCTTCCAGCTTGCTTTCAACTGCGAGCGAAGCAGTTGCGAGCTAGCTCGGCGGCCATCGCGTCTGCCGAGCTCAGCGGCTACCAGAGGCAGCCCTCCGACTCCATCCCCGGCTCCAGCAAGTCGGGACCTGGGTCCTTCGAGTCCGCGGAGGACACGAAGGGGATCGCAATCGATCCCAAGACCCGCCAAGACTGCTGTGCGGGTAGGGTCCGCCCTCCCGCCAAATAGGAAGGCGCTTGCCGACTTTCCTCCGCAAATCGATGTCTTACCGAAGACCTCCGACATGCCGGCATCCCAAGGAGGTCGCCGAGCACACCTCGAACATCCGACCGGCGCCAGTTTGCCGCCTAACGCCTGCGCCGCTTTCGACGAGGAAAGCGCAGCTCATAGGGAAGAAGTAGCCAAGCTTTTGGAGGCGGATTCATAAAAGAGGTACGCCACCCCGAGTGGCTCGCCAACTCTGTCCTTGTAAAAAGAAATCGGGCAATGGAGAATGTGTGTCGACTACACAGTTCGAACAAGGCATGTCCTAGGACCATTTTCCTTGCCTCGGATTGACCAAGTCATTGATTCTACCACTGGGTGCGAGTCGCCTCGCTCCTAGACGCCTACTCTGCTACCACCAGATTCGATGAAAGAGTCCGACCACCTCGCATACCTCTTTCATCACTCCGCTCGCCTCGCTTTGTTACGTAACCATGCCCTTCGGTTCAAGAACGCAGCGCCGACATACTAACGCCAGATGTACACTCGCTTTCAAGACCAGATCGGCCAGTAACATCGAGGTGTATGTGGACTACATCGTCAGAATCGTGAAAGGCCAACGACCTCATCACCGACCTAGAAGAGACTTTTGCGAACCTCCGCCGGTTCGCGATAAAACTCAACCCCGAGAAGTGTGTTTTCGGGTCCCCAAGGAAAACTCCTCGATTCATCATATCCGAGCGCTGCATCGGGTTAACCTTGAAGGTCTCCGCGATCATGAAGATGGGGCCAATTACGAACCTAAAGGGCGCCCGAGGTTTACAGGGTGCCTAGCAGCCTTTGAGCCGCTTTGTCTCGGCCGGGCGAGCGGGATGCCGCTCTACAAACCGCCAGAAACCGACCACTTCGCTTGGACACACGAGGCTCGGGGCCCTGACCGATTGAAGGCCTTCGACGCTACCCGGTTTCGACGGCATTGCCGCTATGAACCTTCGCTTCCTCACATAGCCGCCACGACCCAGGTCGTAAGCGCGGCACTCGTCGTCGAGCGGACGGAGGAGGGCCATGCCCTCAAAGTGCAGCGGCCAGTCTACTTCATCAGCGAGGTACTCTCGGCATCCAAGGCTCGTTACCCGCAAGTGCAGAAGCTGCTCTACGCGGTGCTAATCGCCAAGAGAAAACTGATCCACTACTTCAGCCAGCACCCCATCTCAGTGGTGACATCTTCGCCGCTAGGCGAGATTACCCGCAACCGTGACGCCTCGGGGAGGATAGCCAAGTGGGCGCTCGAACTTAACGCCCACGACATCTCGTTTCGCTCCCAAAACCGCGATCAAGTCCCAAGCCCTTGCCGACTTTCTTTCGAGTGACGGCCCAGCGCCACCAAAGACTCAAGACCCTGAATATTGGACAATGTACTTCGATGGGTCCTACACCAAGAACGGAGCGGGCGCCGGAATCGTCATTGTCTCCCCACTCGGCGAAGAGACCAGACGTCGTTGTCCGACTTCTCTTTCGACGCCACCAACAACGCCGAGCACGGCCCTCGCTAACGGCCTCCGGATCGCCGCCGACCTCGGCAGACGACGGCTTTATATATACGGGCGACTCCAAGTCGGTGGTCGACCAGTCATGAAGACCTCCGAGCCTCGAGACCCACGATGGCAGCAGATCACGAGGTGCGTAAACTTGAAGAGAAATTCAAGGGTTTCGAGCTCCATCACAGCCACCGACGATACAACAGCGAGGCCGACCACCTCGCCAACATCGCCTCGGGCAAGGGACCGGTTCCGGCCGGAGTCTTTGCCCACGACCTTCAACGACCGTCCGTCCGAACGGACCTGGCGGTCGATCAGCGGCCGCTCGCCACTTCGCCGAATTCAGCGCCGACCGCCGGCCGCTGCGGCTACCACCGGTCGTGCCAAGACGGTTGATGACCGAATCCGACCGAGGAAGCCTTTACGCCGACCGCCGACAGATGGGACTTCTCCCCAAGACCCGACCGAGGCTCGACGCCGCCCGGCCAAGAAAGTCTTTTGCCCTAGTCGGTGAAGACCTTTACAAGAGGAGTCCCTCCGGGTTCTCCTGGCGCGCCCTACCCTACCAGGCAAGGAGTTGTTCGCGCGACATCCATGCCGGAATATGCGACACCACGCAGCCCGAGGTCCCTCGTGGGAAAGGCTTTTCGCCAAGGTTTCTACCGGCCGACCGCCGTGGTCGATGCCGAGCGTGTCGTTCGCACCGCGAAGGGTGCCAATTCTTCGCTCGCAGACACACCTCCCGCCAAGCCCTCCGCACGATTCCCATCACATGGCCGCTCGCAATCTGGGATCTCGACTGGTCTGCCCTTCAAGAAAGCGCCCGGGCTTCACCCACCTCTTTGTCGCGCGGACAAGTTTACCAAGTGGATAGAGGCTAAGCTCGTCGCTACCATCACGTCCGCAGAGCGGCCGGCTTCTTCCGCAAGCATCGCATCGGTTTGGAGTCCCAACTCCATCATCACCGACAATGGTACGCAGCTTCACCGAGGGAATTTCGAATTTCGCGACGACTTCAACATCCGTGTCGACTGGCGTCGCCGCCCACCAAAAACCAACGGCCAAAGCCGAAGGGCGAACGGCATGATCCTTCAAGGGCTCAAGCAGCGAATCTTGATCGATCAAGCGATGGGCGGGCTGGCGGCGAGGCCCCTCCGTCCTTTGGAGTCTACGGACTACTCCAACCAGGTCAACCGGGTTCACACCATTCTTCTTGGTGTTCGGCGCCGAGGCTGTCCTGCCGACCGACCTGGAGTACGGCGCCCCTAGGCTTCAGGTCTTCGACCGAGCCCGGGGACTCGATTCGCAGCAAGACGCCGTCGACCAGCTCGACGAGGCGCGCGACATCGCCGTCCTCCGATCGGCCAAATACCAACAAACGCTGCGACGTTATCAGAGTCGCCAGGTCCGCGGCCGAACCTTCAACGTGGGCGACTTGGTCCTACGCCAAGTTCAATCCAACGCAGCAAACACAAGCTTTAGCCTTCTGGAAGGCCCTTCACCGTCGTGGAGGTAATCCGGCCTGGCACTTACCGACTCAAAGATGCCAAGGGCGACATTGTTTCAAACGCCTGGAACATCGAAAAGCTCAGACGGTTCTTCCCCTAAACGATCTGCTCCTTTGCTGAACACGATTATCTACCTGACCCTCCCGAGCGGCGCGAACCCGCCGGGGCTTGTAAATCTACGAGCCTTGCTACGTGCGCGCTAGTCGACCGCAAGCCTTCTCAAGAAACCGCTTGTCCCGACTATCACGGTCACGCCTCGTGAAAACCCCGTGGTTTTTCTTGACTACGGCCGCTAGTGATGATGGCATGACGGCGAGCAATCTTCATATGGGTAACCCACGGGCGATGCGCAAAGGTTTTTTCGCAAGCATCCCACAACCATCGACGCTCAAAGAACAAAACAAATATGAAAACGCAGACACGAAAACTTCTGGACATAAGCATATCTATTACGCACTGCAGCGAAGAGGGTGCAAAATCAGCAAAACAACAAGACCGCCGGGCGTCCGAGATACCTCTTTCAAGACGACAAAGTCCAAAGTGAACATGGCTGCTACCTAAGTCGTTCGGGCCAATGAAGGCGCTCCTCGGCCTTTTCCCGGAGACCTCTGGCGTCCGTCTCACATCCGAGACCTCCAGTGCAGCCTCCCGCCATCAGCCTCGCCGCCTCCCCAGACGGGCCCAAGGCATGGGCCGCTGCCTTCGGATATGGGAGACGGTGTCCTCCGGGTCAAGGAGTTGCACTGCCGGGCGCAAAGACGCCAACACATACTCGCTAACGCAGGCAACCTCCGCCTCCAAGCAGGCGGAGCGCCCCACAGGCTCGGGCAGGCCTCCAACGCCTCGGCCGCTCGTGAGGCCGAGGCATCATCGCGCCACTCTGTGGACGAATCGGCTCGCTGAGCTCCACCCCAGTGGCCTCAGCTCCTACCCATGCTTTAAATGGCGGCATGGAGCATGGAGAGGAGGACCTCGCGTGGCGCCAAGTCTCGTCACACTGGCCACCTCCGCCTCGGCCAAGCCTCGGCCACGAGTCAGCCTGCCCTTTGCTGTCAGACCTCCGCCTGGCAGTACACACCGCGCCCTAGGGCAATGGAAGAGCCCGGCCGAGACACCTGTGTCGGCATGGGATCGCATCAAGGCTCCACCATGTTGGCCGCCTGATCCCTCAAGAAGCGATTCTGTACCCATGGGCGCTGGAGCCACCTCCGACGCCGCCACGGCGCCATAGGGCTTCGGCCGGACATGAGAAAGCAAGGCCAGAAACAACGCCAACCAGACACTCCTAGCAACCCCGCCACGCCCGTAACAACGAAAGAGCACCTACCCGCGACGGGCTCCAGATGAAGAACCTTGGCGACGGTAGGTCCAGGTCCACCCACAAGGCATACGGAGGGGCCCCTCCGTCTCGGACGCTTGAGGTGAGCCCTCAGACTCTCACCACTGCTTGCCGCCCTCTCTCTCGCCACCGCTGCCATAACACCGACGAGAGCTTCCTCCGGAGAACGGGCTTGGAAGGCAAAGGGTCTAAGGCAACATCAGGCGTTAGGCTGAAAGTGGTTTACCACCTCCTCCCACGCCTCAGATTATAAGGGCGGATTCACCGAAGCCGCAACCGCCGACGCCAAGGCCTCATGGCGTCCTCGGCGCGCTGCCCGACGCGCTGCTGATGCGACGCGCATTAAAATCGTGACTTGACATTTAATGCGCCAAGCGACATTTAGACGCGCCGCTTCCTCGCTTCCGGTGATGCGACGCCGGGTCTTCCACAGCACCTAATTATACGGACATCCTCGGAATCCGCACCAAGATTCGCCAAGACGCACGGCGACGACCCAAAAGAGATAAGTCACCCGACTCTCCTTCATAATTCTATCGAACGACAATATACGCGGCCGACCACACCTGTGTCGCCACGCATCGCCGGGGTTCGGGTAAGATCGACATGATCGGCGATCCGATCGATCGCTGCTGCCTCCCTAACCACCTAGCTCGTTCGACCCAGCGCCACGACCTACGCCAGGCTACGGTCTCAAGTAGCGTCAGGGAAGGGGTAACTCAGACGGCGAGCCATGGGCCGCCGAAAACGCCCCTTCGTTCAAGATGCGAATGCGTACTCCGCCGCCAAACGACATCCACATTCATACGGTCGATGATCCGACCGACTCGCCCCTAATGGGTAACCCGTCCGACCTAAGCGCTGCGACTCGACCTATACCCGCGGCTACGGTTTCGGTTGCACCTCGTGGTAGCAAGTTACCTATACGGCACGAGCCATGGGCCGGGCCGGAGACGCCCTTTTCCGACTAAAGTATTTGCGCAGTGCTCGCTCCCCACGCCATTCATGTTCATACAGTCGTCTGCCCCGACCGACTACTCGCCTTCTAGTGGGTACCCCTGCTTGACCCAAACGCCGCGACCCACGCCACGGCCGCTACGGTCTCAAGTAGCGCTTTCACGGCAAGGATACCCATACGGTGCGAGCCTCAAGTCGGTCGGGCTACCTTCCTCCAGAAGGCTTGAATGAACGTAATCCGACCTCGGTCTTCCTCTCTTTAGCCCCTTCTTCGCGCTCCTTCAGAAATCAAAGCGCCACGCTTCAAGAAACCCTCCGTGGTTTCTGTGGTCACGCTTTTTGAGCGCAAAGGAAGAGCTTAAAATTCGCAAGCAAGCACAAAAACGAAACCGGTCTCATTATGCAATCAAGTTCTTACATTCGCATAAATATCTAACGCTATTCAGAAACCCCGTGGAGGACGCTCATGGGATATTCGATCGGCGATCGCCTCGGCATAGGGCTCGCCCGAGACCGGCCGACCTCCTGCCGGTCCGATTCCGGCGATCCGCCGCTAACTTTGGCCAGTCAAGACCATTGTAGAAGGACATGGCGTTAACGAAGCGAAGTGGCCCCTGTGCGCAGCGCCTTCACCGACTTCGACATGTTCCAAGACACGGGCTAACTCTGTCGATGAAAGCAGACTGTTCTCAATGCGCCCGAAAGGCCGCCAGCAGACGGCCCTACCGACCTTCCTTAAGGTCCCTAACTCGGCGATCACCGGACCCGCCATCCTCCAATTTTTCCGGTCGTTCGAGCCGCTTTAGCGCCACGCCATCGCGCGCTTCCGCCGCCAAACGCCAGGCTCGCGATTTCTCCGAATCTTTTGCAGCTCAAGATCAAGGCAAAAGTTAGGAACGCTGGCCCACCTTCCGAACCAACCCAGACAAAGAACAACCTCACGGACGTGGCGCTTCCATGGCTTGAAGTCTCCTCAGGTCTCTCGCTGACTTCACCGCCACGCCGCCTCGAGGGCGACGTCCCCAAGCATGAGCCTCCTCCCGAAGCCAGGTTAGCCAAGAAGATCCTCGGCCGGGCGGCCTCGGCTATTGGCCTCCGCCAGAGGGACTCAAGATCGGATACCTCGCCTCGTGGACTCACCCAACCGGCGCTTCCTCAGGCGGCGGCGTCCCTCACACCCACCATCCGGCGAGCTCTTCCGCCCGACCGCGCGTCACGGCTTCCCGAGCCTCCTCAAAGACGGAGTCCCGCTGGTCGCGATCCTCCGAGGCGGCTCCGGGTCAGGCAGCGACGGAGGAGTTCGGATTTGCCCTCCGAACGCACTCCGTAAGACGCCGCAGCCACCACCGCTCAACTTCGAATCCACAAGATCCGGAAAAACAAGAAAGTTCCGAGCATAACTTATCGCGACCACCGGTCGATCCCCCCACGATCGCGATCCAACGCCCTCCCGGAAGACTCAAGAAGGAGATTCAGGCCCGCCTGAATCTGCCCCAACGCGATCCGGGCCAGTTGGGAACCCTCCCGCAGGGACTCCCATTCTGCAAGCTCCGCCCCGTCATCCAGCGAGAACGATGTCTCGCCGGAGGGGTCATCGCCTGGCCGGATCGGGTGGTCGGCGATCGAGGAGCTCCCACGGTCGCCCCAGGCCCGCCCGACGGCCGGATCCCCATCACCTCCGCCACGGTCCGCGCCTCCGCCACCACCGATCGCAAGACGCTTCACCGCTCCATCGGCGACGATGGCAAGACCGCTTCCAAGCGACTCGAGCCGCAGACGCCACCGCCGGCGGCGCGAGGATCGTCCGCCTCTCGCCTCGTTAAATGGCGGCGACTTCGACGGTCGCCGGACATCGTGGACGCTAACTTCCACGGACGCCCGGAGATCACCACCGCACGATCTCCACCGCGTCGCCGACCGCGGGCGCGATCGCCACCGCCCCGACGTTTGCCCTCGCCGACGGGTGTATCTTGACCACGG
Organism: Guadua angustifolia; assembly: GCA_036346375.1. Taxonomy (NCBI): domain Eukaryota; kingdom Viridiplantae; phylum Streptophyta; class Magnoliopsida; order Poales; family Poaceae; genus Guadua; species Guadua angustifolia. Next base: position 13,284,841 of record CM070516.1, on the reverse strand, counting down.
CTGAGCGCTGGCTGGCCCCGCGGCAGCTTCCGCCACCGCTTCTTCACAAGCCTTCAAGCAAAATCCCTAAAAACGAGGTCTTGTGAGGGACATTTTAACAAAATCGACATGCACGGTGAGGGGACGGGGCTAACCACGCCGAAGCGGTGCCGAACAACCGCGCCTCTTCGCCGGTCTTCCCGGCGAGGGATGGCCATCACCCTCCTCCAGGCACCCCTCGGTGGTGTCCTCGCTCGAGACGCCGACGACGACCTCAGGTCAACATCCTCCATTGGGTCGCCGCCGGCGGCGCCTCAAGTCATACTCCTCAGATATGACGCCGGGACTTCATTGTTGCCGGTGGACGACCCCATCCGGTCAAGAAAGCGCCGACTCGACGCTTCGCTCGCACATGGTCGCGGCGCCGCCCGCTTTTTCCTTCTTCTCTGTTCTCCAGCGCTTCTTCCGAGCGGACTCCACGAACTCGCTCGCCGGCGGATCGCCGCTCATCTCCTTCTCCAAGAAGAACGCCGGAAGACGCCCGAGCAGTTCCCCGAAGTGGCGGAACTCGTCCGAGCTCAAGGCGGAAATCAAGGTACGCAAGAAGGGATAGGAGAGCTTCCCACTCACCAAGTTCGGAGGGTTTTCCGCCGAGAAAGGTCCGGGACGCCACCCGCCACCGTGGTTTTCAATGTCGACGGCGCCACCCGAGCCTCCACTCTCCGACGAGGGAGGTCCGAACCTCCATCTCATGGGGCTGGACGCCTCAGACGGAACATCGCAAAGGGGCCTGGCCCATGAGGGTTGCACGCCGCCATGAACGCCCGCAGACGACAGCAGCACTCGCCAAGCTCGCCTTCTTCGAGCGCAGTAAGCTCAAGAATCACCACCATCTTCCGCTTCTCCTCTCGTCCGCCGGGCGACCCCATTCGGCACCGCCACGCCGTCCCTCGTGAAGGCCGGGCGCGTCCCCCTGGTTCAATGTAAACCACTCAGGTGCCATCCCGGTTCGGCGTAGGCGACTTCATGTCAAGGTACTCCCCGACCGATTGACCGAGCTGATGGCGGCATCACGATTAGCGCTAACGACGCCCGACTTGCCCTTCAAATTTCAGACATGGAAGAAGTACTTCCAGAGGGCCCAATGGGCTCGATCCTCAGAAAGCTCAGACAACAGGATGAAGATCGCGATAGCAAAGACTGCTAGTTCAGATGGTGCACCTCCACCTTGTAGAAGTGGAGAAGCCTGCGACGAATGTATGCAGGGGAGGCCGAACTCGCCAAGAAGGACGCTGCTACAACGACTCGCTGTCGCCGGCTCCGAGCTACGCTTCTGCCGGCACTCCTCCACCGAGCCACCACAGGCGCGGCGAGAACTGCTTTTCGCCAGCCGAGCACCCGAAAGGCCGAGAATCGCAAGACTCCGCCACGCCATCTCCAAAGGGGCAGGACCGGTGAAGAAAAGGCTAAGACGAAGAATCCTTCTCTCGAAGTTCTCTTTGATTTCCTCACGGCCGCCTCGCCTCTTCCTTTCGCAGCGAAGAACAGGACAACGCAGGGGAACCCGCCCTACGGCCCCCCTTTTTTCCGCTTATAAAGAACGCAACGGTCGCCAACCGGACGGGCGTCAACCAAACAGAGCGTCGCGAACGGAAACGGCGCCCATTCCGCTCCCCCGACCGTCAAGACGGTTCAACGGTACGCTGCCCTAAACTCTTGATCGCCCTCGCATTTAATCCTTGACAGGACCGCAGCCAGGCGAAAGGGGCATCGGGCAGAGAAGCGTACGGCCCCTCGGGCCTCGCCCTCGAATTCCAAAGGTCGCCCTGCGACCGGGGGAAGACGTGCGAAGAACGCCACGGTCCCGTAAACCACGAAGGTTTATCGACTTATGCTCGGCTCGACTGCGTCCGGTGGCCCCGCGCCCGCCCCGACCGGACGACGCTGCCGCTCGAGCAAAAGAAGAAAAATCGAAGCGAGGGACGAGGATAAGGCGAGCCCTTCTGGCCCTTGTTGGGTGGCCGACGACCCAATCGCCTTTGAATCGTGTTCGAGGTCATACGCCACACTCTCTCGCTGGAGCCTGCCGACGGTGGCAGTTACCGCGCTTCAGTCGGCGGCGACGACTGGGTCCGACTCGATCGAGTAACGAAGGTTTCATGGGTCGCCTTCTGGGTCGACGCCGCGACGGATAACGCCCGCTGGAAATGGCTTTCTCGAAACCACCAGGCCCACTCGAACCACTCCGCTATCACCGTCACGAGCACGGCGCTCGAGCCAACGCGATGGCAACGCTGTCGCCACCCTCCAGTCCCACACCGCGACGGGCGTACTCGTGGAAACGCGCCGCCCTCGCCGAAATATGGGACGACGCTTATCACTTCGCAACGGGTTTTACTATGCGGATAAACCTCACCGGCCCTCCGACCGCCGGGGCTCGGGTCCATCTAATCGGATGAGGCCATACAGACCAGACGACGGCCGGCCGACCCATTCGACGGACGCCAAGAATCGGAAGCCGCCGCCCGACCAACACGACAGAAGTATTCTGCGGGTTTCGCCGGGTTCGAGCCCGACGGCACAAAGAACGCTTACGCTCCGACAAACCCCGACCATCTCCGACCCGCTCGGGGCTCGGGTTCCATCCACCGGATGCGCCAGACGCACCGCAAACCGATTAAACTCAGGCGGTCGGGTCGCGCCCGCCAACATCCGGCCACTCGGCGTTACGCCGACCAACATCCACCGATCAAACAAACCCCGACCGCTTCCTAATCCGCCAGGCTCGGGGCTATTGACGGATACCCGCACACAGTATCCCGCCGCCCAGAAAGCGTATGGGCCGCCCTGTGTTTAAAACCCGGGGCCTAAGGCCTCGGCCAAGCCGACTGTGGACGGTCCAACCAAACGCAACAGTATGGACTCCCACTTGCTACGGCAAGCAAGAATGGGATGCCCCGACCGACGAGTCTGACGGACCGAGAGCCTCAATCAAACTCGAACCCTTCACAACAAGCCAACATCAAATCATCAAGTCGGCGCCAGACCCGGCCACCTACCCCACTGATGCGGCGTTTCAGTATGACCAAACAGGAGGGGAGGCGCGCGCTTCCTAGGCAATCCTCAAGGTCGACACCCGACGCCAAGACTGACAGCCAGAGAGCAGTGTAGGCTGCTTCCCGAGGAGCGGACCAAGGCTCGGCTCGGCCCCTCACTAACCCGACGCAGGCCAACCACTATCCGTCCGAGGTCAAGTCCGAGACCAGACGCCGAGGCGGAAGGCTAGACTCCCAGGCGTGGGGAGCCCCATCATTTTTTTTCCTTTTACACGCTCTATGTAACCGACTTCCCCGGCTATATAAGGGGAGGTTCGCCTCCAACAGGGGCGCGCACACTAGGACAAACATACAAACAGAGCCAGACTGAACGACCGAAGGCCCACACACCCTAAGCTCCGAGTCCTCCGGCCAAGCTTTCGCTCACACTCCGTACGAGGCGCCTCGTAGCCTCGCTTGTAATCCGACGGGTTCATCAAGATCAATACAAACACGCACCACCGCATTTAACCGGAGTAGGGACATTCAATTTCGAACCAAGATATATCCTGGACCCTCCTTTTTCTCTCTCTTGGGGTCTAACCATTCAAGGAGCGAGACGCGCGGCCCCTCTAGACTTACAAATTTCACTTGCCGGTTCTCGAAACACCGACAAGTATACATTGACCATTTTAATTATCATTTTAGGTACATCGTTGTCATTGATGACATACAGAAGAAGGAATTATGGGAAATTGTAAAATGTGCCTTCCCCAGAAACAGTACTAGCAGCATAGTGGTGACCACAAGAACACAATCCGTCGCCACGGCCTGTAGTTACGTGTACAGAATGCAACCCCTTGAGCGCGATCGCTCGAAGGAGTTGCTTTGGAGAAGCGTGGATAGCTCTCGCCCAGAACCTCCACCTGCGCTGGCGCCTGGTTTAGATGCCATCGTCGATAAATGTGATGGTTTACCGCTAGCTCTGGTTAGCACAGCTCGATTTTTGAGACGACGGCAAGGTCTTGATGGAAAAACATGTAGACATGTCGGCCACGCACTTGGTGACTACCTAGCAAAGGAAGATGACTTTGCGGATACGAAAAGAGTGCTCGTCCAGTGCTACCAAAGTTTACCAGACTATGGTCACAAGACCTGCTTGCTGTATGTAAGCGTATTCCCCAAGGGTCATCTGATCAAGAAGAAAAGTCTATTCAGGCGATGGTCAGCCGAGGGGTTGGTGCTCGGACACGGCCGACTCACTGAGGAAGACGTTGCCCGTAACCGTTTCGATGAGTTGATTGACCGGAGTTTCGTTGAGCCAGAGATGGGCAAAAACCCGGGGGTCATGGGGTACAAAGTGCAAGGTGTGATGCTGGAGTTCATCCTAGAACGGACAATCTCTCAGAATTTCATCTCTCTGATTCACAATGGTAAGCTTATACATGATGTGGCCCGCAGTGTCCGTCGACTCTCTGTCCAGCACAGCACCAAGGACAGTGCCAGACTTGCAATGGACAGTTTCGAAGAACTCTCTCATATCAGGTCGCTGACAATCTCGGCGAGCGACCTTGTAGATTTCCGGAGTTGTGAGGTGCTGCGAGTGTTGGATCTCGCAAATTGCAGGGGTCTCACTGACGACGTTCTTCGCAACATATGCGACCTGTTGCTTCTCAAGTATCTGAATCTGAGGGGTAGTGATGTTAGCAAGATTCCCGGGAAAATTGAAAAACTCAGGTGTTTAGAGACGCTGGACGTACGGGAGACAGAGGTGAAAACATTGCATATCGAGGTCATCACCCTGCCTGTAACAGCCCTCTATATTCAACAATAAAGAAAAATGAAGATTAATATTTGAAAATGGAAATGAATTAAAAGATTAATTGAAATCAAGATTTTGATTTTAAATAATATTCTTATCTCAATTCTTCCATTTCAATCTTAATCAAAAGGAAAACTTAAAATCATTATTATCAAAACAAATGAAACATCAAAATGAGTTTGAAATGTGAACTTGAATTGAATTTCCATTTTCTGAATTTCTTGCATGATTGAATTTCTTGAGCTTTTACTTTTAAAAGAAAAGTCAAATACAATGAAATGGTAAAATGGTAAATGCAAGAAAGTAAAAGTAAAACATCAACAAAAATGATATTAAAATTTTCAGAGCATCTCAGATGTCTCCAGAACCAAAACCATGATGATTGAAATAATTCGGACAATTAAAATAAAAAGAAAACATGAGATAATTATGAGATGAGAAAAGCTGATCTAGACCATGTCAGATTTTTGTAGCAGTATCCAGACCTTTCCTCAAGTTTATATTTTTACTATGCCGACATAATACCCATACCTACCTCTGGTAAAAATATAATAAATAAAAACTTACATTTGAATCTTTTAGAAATTCAAAACTGAAAACCAATAAATCTGTAAATAGCAATGTCAGAATTATTAGAATTTAAATATTAAAGATAAAATTCTGAAAATTTTACAGAAGAATTATTATATTAAAATAATTATAAAAAAAATTATAAAAAATAAATAAATTCATTTGGACACTCAAGTAAATCAAGAACAGAATTGGAATTTCTGTGCATTATTCACTGTCAGAATTTTAATAAAATATATACAATGAATTTTTATATAAAAATTCACCTAGACCTTCATCTACATCTTCCCAACCTATGTAAAAAGTCTGGCAAATTCTTGAGTCGGTTTGGCAACTCAAATAAGTAGATCAAACCGACCCTTACCTTTCCTTTTGTGCTGTTCCAATCTTGACCGTTGGATCGCCACTTGTCATCCATCCGCGCAATCACCTGTTCCCCTTTCTTCTTCCCTCTGTGTTCTCAGCCTCTCACAGCGAGCCAGCACAGCTGCTAGAGCTCCACCGCCTCTTCCTCACTGTGCTAAGGTCGGCGCCGCAATCCATAACCCGAGGCCACTGCCATCCCTGCCACCGCATCGCCTCAGAGTTTGTGCCTCTGCCATGCACTGAATTTCCCCCGCGAAGCTTCAGCCGACTCCCTCGCACCGTCCGATTGCTGCCACGGCGAGATTTCCCTCATGATTTCCCTGCCACGGCACGATTCAGGCAACAAATGCCATCGCCAACTGCCCACGCCTGCCCAGAGTCTGCCACGGCAAAACATTCCAGTGCATTTCGCTGCCACGGCAAAAATATCGCCAGAATCACCTCAGTACCACCTCGCCATTCTTCATCTACTCAAACCAGAACCCAAACCGCCTCAATTCGGCTATAAAACCCAATGCAATCCTTCTCCAGAGACCATCACAACCACTGCCATCACACTTCTGAACCTCTCCCGTGCGAGCAAGCACTGTTCTTCTTCCCCGAAACCACTAAAGCCGAAAAGAGAGAAATCATCACGCGCACCTCCCTACTGCAAATAAACCCGAATCATCTGAGCCAGAGCCTCCGGGTGATCCCCCGAAGCTATCCCAAGCGTCAATTTCAGTTCATCTTCTCCGGAGAGCCGTCGCCCCGAGCTCCTTCCTCCGCCATTCATGGTGCACGGTGACAGCTCGTTCCGGTAACTCTTTTGCCCGGACAAACCCAAAAACAAGTCTCTGATAGCTCACTGATGCTCTCCATGGTGTTAATGAGTGAAGGGATTCACTGATTTGGCTTCCCCGCCGGTCAGCCATGGACGCCTCCGCCCCTCTCTGGTGGCGCACTGTTTTTCCATGGCAATGACCAGCAAAACAACCACCAACGGGTGCGCACGGATGTGCTGAAGCCCTCCGAGCAACCGGTTCAGCTTCTCCGGCACTCCTCCGTCGCCGGCGAGCTCCGGCAGCCGTTGCTCTGTCTTCGGTCGCTGCCAAACGGGGCCCGCCGATCAGCCTCTGTGCCTCCAAGTCGCTGCCTTAGAGGGCCCAGCTGCCAGCGCCTTAATCCTAGCCACAGCGCGTCGCCTCTCTCTCTGCGTTGTGGGACCCCATCGTCAGCTCCTCAGTCCAGCCCAACCCAAATATAGAAGGCGTAATCCAAGTGAGAAAACATACTTTCCTCTTCTGGCAATTCTCATTTTCCAGTATTTTCTTAACTCTAATGAATTCATTTGATCATATCTTTTGAACCATCAGTCTAAATGAAGTAAACTAAACTTGTAAATTCATCTAAATTCATGTATATTCGGAATATGTAAAAATATTTAATGTTCATGATTGGTTCGATTTATTTGTAATTGAAAATTGAATAAACTTTAATATGATCATTTAATAAAATATGTGCACCATAAATCCTAAAATTATGAAATAATTTATACGTGCTCCTGAACCTATAAGGAACTCGTTTATGCCAAAACATTTAATTTTCAAACTCGTTTGATGTTATTTGAATATAAGAATACAAATAAGCACTAACATGTTGCTATTACAAATATACCATTTGTAATTTTTAAATCATGAAATAAATTTATATGTTCATATAAATACATAAGGATTCTGAATATTCAAAAATATTTAAAGAATAAACTCTGTTGAAATTATAAAAGTTAAACTTAAATAAATGAATCAAGTATGCTACATACAAAGTTTATACAAACAAGTTCAAGTTTGAATAAGACTAATTTTTATGGAAATATTAAATCCTCAGAACCCAAATATATAAAAATATTTAGATTCTAACTTATTTTGAATCATTTTCCAAAATATATTGCCTTTAAATGCATAGAAGTTAAAATAGTTATTAACTTGAATTCATGAAGCCAAATAATGGTAAAATGAATTCATAAATACTATTAAAATCATAAATACCCTGGTTATGCAAAAATAACATATGTCTGTATAAACCTAAACTATATTCATATTAGACCCTAGTAATCATTCATATGAATAACAACTCGGATACGAATAAAATATGGTGAAACTAGTTCAAATACATTCCTAGAGCTATCCTCTGCTAATGCCAGAAAAATGAATAAGAAATCATGTTGAATATAGCCGCAAACTTAAACTGTAACTTGGCCGATTTAAGGTTAACATTGTGATCATTTAGACTATTTCAACTGCAAATAAAACAACTCGTCTAAATACTAAAGTCAGTAAAACCTGTTCAGAAATGCACTATAAAGTTCATACTACTATAATCCGAAGAAAGTATCTTGATTCAACATGCTTTGCGTATTAATCTTAATAGCTTAATAACCCTAAGTATTTGTATTTCTTTATGCCGTAATATGAATGAATGAACTTTAGGCATAAATGAGAAATCAATAATTATAACATTTGTATCACCAGAACGTTCTCAAATATCATGTAAATAATGTTAGTAGCCAAAATCAATGGATTAGCTCTTTATAACTAGAATGTTAATTAAATGTTGCTTTGAATCAATCATAATTAAAGGTACGAATTCATCTTAAGCCTGAAATGATCATATCTATTTAATCTTAACCAATCTTTTGCATCTTGAATTCGATATTATAAATATAAAATACATAATTTTAGCCTCTTGAATCCATGTGTCGGGGTCGGCAACCCTTGGTCTTGTCAACAGACAATCAACCACCCTCTAGCCTGTGGGTCCTCGACCAAAGACTCGGATCAAGCTCGAGGCCGCCGAGCTAGGGCACAAGATATCCCGAAGCTCGTGGCCCTCACGACCGGCGTTTCGGGATGATTCAAGGTCGGTAGCATTCCTTGGATCCCGCACGCCATCACTTAGCTACATCTGAACGTGGGATCATGGAGTAATGCAGCAGCAGCGACGGATCGGAACGTTACCACCGCTATCAATATGCATGAAGGCCACGATCCGAGGATTACTCCCTTAACGCTGCAAGAAGAATGGGTATAAGATCAAGCTTTGTAAACACCGTGAGAGGGTACCCAACACACGCATACAATTGAGTTCAAGTCTAGACTTAGCATCGTCAAGATTGAGTCAGAATCCTCCTTTGTACTCACAAAGGCGTGAAACACCGCCGCAAGGCGACCGGAGTAGAGTCATACCTTCTCGAGGCTCGAACCAGATAAATCTCTGCCTCGTCTGTCTGTCTCCTTGTTCGATCAGAGACCTCTCGACCTCATTCCTCTGTTCGAGCAAAGCGCAGCTGTGGTCCCATTTCATCGACCCTACCTAATTTTTTCATGCGGTTGGCGATCCCGATCGCCGACAACCGGCGCCACCGTGGGGCCCGATTGCTTTGTTCATTCACAGGGAAAAACTCCGAGGTCTTAGGAGTATGGCGTTTCCATCGACGAACACTCTTCGAAGGGATCGACGCGGAGTCCGCCCGCATCCTCGCGCTTTCCCCACCACCATGTGAGCAAGACGTCTTCATGGCGATGCCTCCGGTGAGGACGCTGCAATGCGGATCGCGACCCACAAACTCCCGAGGATGCTCGTCGAATGGTCCACGCGCGATCAATCAAAGCCATTACCGCCCGACGGAGGATCAGAGAGGCTCTCCCTCGGGAGCGCCGCTATTGCGGATCATGGCCGATCCCGAGAACAAAATCGAGTTTCTAGCCGCCTTGGCCAAGAACTCGACCGCTGCCGCAATCGAGGTCATTCCTCCGCAAAGACCGGTCACCGCTCAGGACCCCTTCCCGAGAAGCGCGATAACTCATCACGCATCGCAGCAAGATCTGCCGCCGCCGCCAAGGCGAGAAGCGCCCGTCTCGCAAGAACACTCGGCAAGACCCGATAGCCGGACGTGAGGTAAGCCACACGAAGCTCCACACCAACCGGCAAAGAAGTCACGGGACTTTCTCGACATTCCGCCCAGCGCTGTCGCGACAGACCGCCTGCAATACCTCCCAGCGACTCCGTGCTCGGCACCATGACCGATCTCACCAAGATCGGATCGCCAAGAAAGCCTGTGCTCGGATTCGCATACATGTGGAGATCTCGCTGGTCGCGATCGCTCGGCCAAGACCCGCCCCACCTTACGGTTGCGTGGCGTATCGACGACCTTCGTCACAGATGCTTGCTCGCTCGATTCAAACTCGCTTTGATCGAGCGCTTTGACGAACCAAGAATCTCGACGAGTTCCTATCCATCTACTCGACCGCCATTTTGGCGGCGGAGGTGACGAGTTGGTCATGGCCAACTATCTCCCGATCGCTCGACGGCGCCGCCGGACCGCTCTTCAACCGAAGCCCGATTCTTCAGTCGTGGCGCCAAATCCAGAGCGCCCGCTCCAACTTCCAGAGTCATTCTGAACGGCCAGGAGGGAGAAGGACTTGATCGCGTCATCCAGGGCAAGAGCGAGCCTTTCGTGATTTCGCGGCGGCGGTTTATCCGCGACGAGGAACCCGATTCGAGCATCTTCGACGGCGCCATCAAGGCCTTCAAGTTCGGCGTCACACGGCGCCTTACCCAAGACCTCGAGATCACGACAAGGCTCGGCGTTAACAAACCGTTCGCATGGCGAACGCAGTGCGCGGACGCGACGACGCCGTCGGCTGAAGCGCTGACATTACCAAGGTAAGCTTGGTCGAGCCACTCGAGGCCGCCCGCCCAACTCCAAGGGCGCCACCAAGACACCCGCACTAAGAAGCGGAAGCGGACCGCAGGATCGGGAGGTCACCATGGGTCATCGTCTCGGATGGACGGCCATTGAGGTCCTTGAGGTCCGAGATCGGACTCGGACGGGACCCGACCTCGTCAAGGTCGGCCTCAGCCCCAGCCAGCACAGCCCGCCTTAGAAAGAGGGCCGGCGGCCTGGACCTCGGAGGACCGATGCTCGACCGCAGGGAGCCGAGAAGCGGCCGGGTACGACGAGGCGAATTTTTACCTGCTTTACAGCATGGCGGCCGGCCATGACCGCGGTCTGCGCAGGGCTTGGCAGGAAAGCTTGAAGCCTTCTATGACGGACGTGGTGAGATGCCCGTGTTCAAGGATGACGACCACCCGAAGGGTGAATGCCGGTCGAGCACGGCGACTTCGACTCGAATTCCAACAGGCGAAGCGCCGGATTGACGTTATCTTCGACGGCTCGGCGACCTACCACCCAGCGCGAGATCAAGGCCGCCGCCGACCATCTATCGCTACATCAGAAAGCCCGCCGAGCAAGATTGCAAGTGGGCGGGGCACCATCACCTTTTCTCCGGAGGATGCCTTACAAGGTATGGCCGAGACTTAAAGACCGCTTTGGTCGTGACCCGACCATCGCTAACACAAAGGTCGGGCGTGTCATGGTCGACGGCGCAGCTCTTTAATTTGTCGCAGCGGAAGCACTCGACCGGATGCAGATTCCCGGTCAAAGATCAAAAGCATAGCCATCCCTTCTTCGAATCGCTTCTCGAGCTCGACTACTCCCTTGGGGCAGGTGGTCTTGCCCGTCACCTTCGGCGTCTCGGACAACTTCCGCACCGAGCTGATCACCTTTGAGGTGGTCGAGGGCGACCTCCCGCATAACGCTATTCTCAAGGCCCGCCTCATCAAGTTTATGGCGGCTAATCATTACGGCCATCGGCATGAAGCTCCCAGCCCCAACGCATCGCATATCAGGCGCGTGACCTGCAGCGCACATGGTCATGAGACCAAGGCCTGGCGCCACGCATGCATGTTGCCCCAAAGAAGGTCCAGAGGTGACGGAAAAGAACGCCCGCGTAGAAGCGGCGATCCAACCCAGGAGCAACAAAGGCCGTGCCGCCGAGGAAGGCGACACGACCTGTGTGTCCACGCCTCGCCGAGCTAAGTCCCAAATAGGAACTCGAGCTCGCCACCTTCCTTCGCGCCAACAAAGGTATATTCGCTGGGAGCCCGCAGATATGCTGGCGCTCCAAGGAGGTGATCGAGCACAAGTTCTGTCGAGCCGATTCTAGACTCAGGCGCTGAATCGCCGCTTTCCCCAGAGAAGGTTGCGGTCATCAAGGAAAACCTTGATAAGCCCTCAAGGCCGGCTTCATCCGCGAGATCGACTACTCCGAGTGGTCGCCAACCCGTCATCGTGCGTAAGAAAGGTGGCAAGTGGAGAATGTGCGCCGACCATACGGGTTGAACTCGCCCGCCTGGCGACAATTTTTCCTTCCACAAGATCGACCAGATCGCCGACTCCACCGCCAACGCCAAGATGCTAAGCTTCTTGGATGCTTACTCAGGCTACCACCAGATCAAGCTGGCGGTCGACGACGAGAGCAAGACTGCCTTCATCACCCCTGCTCGGCACTTATTGCTACACGACCATGTCGTTTGGTCTCGCATACAATGCGGGGCAACATTCCAATATTGATGACTAAGACCTTCGAGCCGCAGATTGGGCGAAACCTCGAGGTCTACGAGATGACATCATCGTCAAAAGCCCTCCGGAGCGACCACGTCCGTGGACCTTGAGGAAACATTTGCAAACCGAACAGTACAAAATCAAGCTCAACCCCGAGAAGTGTGTGTTTGGCGCGGCATCGTGGAAGGTCCTTGGATACATGATCGGGGCTCGGGGTTGGTCCAAACCCGGAGAAGATCGGCTATCGAGAAGATGGAGCCCCGACCTCGATCAAGCAAGTACAAAGCCTCACCGGTCACGCATGGCCGCCTCACAGATTCATTTCGAGGCTCGGGCGAAGCGAGGTCTCCCATTCTTTAAGACCTCGCAAGCACAGGGGCTTTGAATGGACTCGTAGCACAACGATCTTTCGACGAAGTCGAAGGTATATCTCGCTATCCCCACCCTCCTTATAACTCGCACTGGGCGAGAGGTTGTCGCTTTATCTTGCGCCCACCGCCAAGCCGTGAGTGCTGGCCCTAATTGTTTAATCCGGGCAAAGAAGATCCAATTTACTATGTCACGAGGTCTTACATGGCCCAAAGGAGCGTTATCCGCAAGTAAACCGCCAGATGCTCTTCTCATGGCCTCGCGCAAGCTTCGACACTACTTCCAGCGCATTCTCGGGTCGCCCCGAGCAACTTCCCCGCTCGGTGACATCCTCGCGGAATCCGTATACGGCGGACGGATAGCTAAATGGGCTATGGAACGGGCGGCGTTGACATCCGTGTCGTGGTCTTGAACAGCTATCAAGTCACAGGTGCTCGCCGACTTCGTGGTCGAACAGACGTCGCAGCCCGCCCCTGGGCTCGAGGTCGAAGAAGAGAAGCCCTGGATCATGTTCTTCGACGGCTCGAGGTCCTTCAAACGCCCGGGGGCTGGGATACTTATCCTGATACGCAGCAGCTTGAGGTATGTAGTTCGTTTTGGCTTTCCTGCGACCAATAACATGGCAGAATATGAAGCTCTTTTGGCGGGCTTACGAGCCTGCAAGTCCTTGGGCGTACGACGGTTGGTCGTGAAGGGAGACTCCTACTGTCCATCAACCAAGACAACAAGGACTATCAATGCTCGGGGATGCAATGGCAAGGTATCTCGCCGAGGTCCGCAAGATGGAGAAATGGTTCCGAACTTGAGCTTGGTCATGTCCCTAGGAAGGACAACTCCGGTCGATTTTCTCCAAGCTCGGCTCTTCCGACGAAGAGATACCCCCGACGCCATCCTCGAGACGCCGACGGCTCCGGCCTATCTCCGATCGAGGTCGTGCTTTGCTGTGGTGGAAGGTATTCCGCATGGGCCGAGCCCATACACGCTTTCCCGCGCACGGGCGCACTCGCCGCCCGACCCGCCAATGTAAGCGTGATTAAGCGCCGAGCAAGCTTGTATAAGCTCGTGGATGGCAAGCTCTACAGACGGAATGTCTCTGCATCCCCGACTGCATCTCCACGGAGGAGGGTAAGTACCTACTCAACGACATCCACTCGTGTCTCGGGCGACTCTTCAGACAGACGATGGTCGGCAAGGCCTTCCGCTCGATATTATCGCCGACGGCATTACAGATGCTCGGATATTGTCCGGACCGCCGAAAGCATGTCGGCCCACGCCAGAAGGTACACCACGGCCTCGCCCTTCGGACCATTCCGCTTGCACGCCTTTTCGACCTCGGGCTCGATATCCTCGCCCCTTTCCTGTGCAACCGGGGAGAAAGTTCTGCTCGTGGCCATCGACACATTCACCAAATGGATTGAGGCCGAGCCGATCTCGACCATCACCGCCGTCATTGCTCGCTTTTTTCCGCTTGTCCGTGGTCACCGTATGGGGTCCCATGCAGAATTATCACCGACAATGGTACTCGCTTTACAGATGAATTATTCCAGAATTCTGCGAGGACATGGGCACCAAAGTGTGCTTTCGCCGGTGGCTCATCCTCAAAGCAATGGAGCGGCAGAGCACGCCAACGATGATCGTCCAAGGCGCCAAAAGGCGAAGTTATAGATGAGCTCAAACGCTACTAAGACGACCAGGTGGACGAACTTCCCAATCCGCCTTATGGTCTATTCGCACCACAAATACCGAGCAACATGGTCCACACCCTTTCACTCGTGTTTGGTCACCGGCCGCCCCGCCTCCGGAGGTAATGGGCCCGCCAGAGTCACCGATCGACCACGCCGACTTCGAGTAAGAACGGTCTCTTGACCTTGCCCTCAAGGAAGAAGTAAGATGTCGTGGCATCGCTACGATCAACAAGATTACCGCAAGCTCTTCGCAGACATGCGTCTCGGTCGATACGACCTAGGAAGCTCCTTGTTGGGGACTTAGCCCCAGACGGATTCGTGTATTGTCCAAAGACCAACAAGTTATCCTCATGGTGAGGGCCCCTATAGAGTCGCTTTCAACAGATCGCACGGGCTTACCTGGCTAGCGATACCCGATGGCAGAGCTTTCTAGCTCGTGGAACATAGATCAACTTCGCAAGTTTTATGTGTAATCTCTATACCTTTAAAGCTTCAATAAAAGGATATTCTCGATTTCTATCATTCATGTCTTTTTCTTTATGAGCGCCTCTGAATTTTTTCTTCGGCACGACTTTCAGATTCGCTCCTTAGTCTGGTATCACGAGCTTTACGCTCACCCCCAGTGGTCGAGCTCAACGTAGTCAAACTCTTCGCAATCAGCTCACCCCTGCGTCCGGTTTGAACTACAAGCTCGGCGCCTTTGGCTATTAAGTGCGTGCATGGTCGTGGTCGTGGAGTTGGTGATTTATTCATCGGGTTCGCTTTGCATTTCTTTTTCGCAAGTACTCCATCTCGATTCTGCAGTCATGGTCATTTTGCTCGTTTCATACTTGTGTCCAAGGTCGGCGTTGTTCGACCTTAGACCCAACGGGTCAAGCTAGGATGTAACATCTACGAATCCACCTATGGATCTTGATCGCGAATAAGAAGCGCACACTTCAAAAAAGGTAACCCAATCCAGCTTGATAACATCGAATGTTTTTACAGATCAAGGATGTTTGAGCTACAGATCCTCCATCTCGCGCGTGAGCTTTCTTGCTCGAGCTCGGCGACTCGCCCGCAGCTGCCGAGGCTTCGGTTTGCCGCAGAGGGCCTCGTTGGTTGCGTCTGTGGCTCGGCGACGTTAAATCGTTGAGTTGGGCCAAGGCGGTCTTCGCCTGGCCGGGCACGCCTAAGTTTCTCCTCCACCGCGACTTTGGCCTCTAGCTCGGGACGCCTTGGTTGAGGATGATAGCTCGGCAACAGCCCTCTCCAACGCCGACCTTGGCACGCTGTCGGCGAGCGCTGCGTGGTCAGAGCAGCGCGGTTTGCTCTTGGCGACTTCCTCGCGTTATGACCTTGGCCTTCGTCGGCAAAAGCGCTTGGGCAGCGGGCGGCGTTTGTTCCTCGCCGCCTTCGAGGGCCTCGATCTGGCGCGAAGGGTCTCGAAGCGCCGAAGTCTCAAGAAGTTCGCTCTGCGGCGGCCTTCTCCAGCCTCGACCTTGGCGCGCCCGCATCAAGGGCCTCGATCGCGGTCGCTCGAAGGCTTCGTGCTCTGCGCTTTGAACCCATGCTCGCGCCGAGGATCTGGTCCTCTCGAGCTCGGCGGCATGGGACACCTCCAGCTCCACCATCGCGGCGATGCAGATCGTTGAGCTCCCTGCTGAGCCGCTTCGATTTCTCTGCCGGCCTCAATGGTCGCATGAGCACCTCGAGCGCCGGCCTCCCTCTCTTCCACGGCGTTCAAGATCTGGCGAGCACGCCGACATGCTCGTTGGAGACCTTGAAGCCCTCGGGTCACGCCGCCAACCGCCTTTGAAAACAAGGAACACGATTTGGTATGAAGTTGTCAAGAACACACAACTTAACGTGACATGGGCATATAAGGAAGGTTCCTACCTCACGGAGTCGGCCGTTGACGCTGCTACTGGAGAACTCCTCGCTTAGCCTGCCGAGGCGAGCCGTGTTGATCTCAAAACCTTCGCCTGTGTCCCCGCGACCTAGGCCTTCTTCAATCACCGCCGGCACACCTTGTCCGGGGCCTCACGGACGACGTCTTGCATGGCAGCCCGAGATCCTTCCACATCGGTACGCCATGTCGGACCCCGACCGTGAGGTACGGCAAGCGGTAGCTTCAGTCCGACCTCCATAGTCAAGGTTCCGCCACCAAGGAGTTGTCGCAGAAGAAGATTCGACCCAACCTCTAGGGGTGGAGGTTGTGTTCCCGGTGAAGTTCGCAGTCGGGTCATCGGAGTGCCTCCGCTGTCGTGGTCGCTCTCCGGGGCTGGGAACGCGGATCTCGCCATCAGCGCGGTCTTGGTCGGCGGGGCCTCGGGACTTCGGTGACACGGCCGCCAACGATCGGCGGCGCCCATGACTTGAGGGGCCGGACGCCCATGTCTCCTCGATCTCGGAGGATCGACGATCATGAGGGTACCCGCCTCACGGTCTCAGAATCCTCGCCGATCGCAGTTAGGGGTCCCTTCGTCCGGCTATCGGGGCCTTGGTCGAACCCTCCACCAGGCCCAGCCGAGGCTCTCGGCAGAGCGCGCTTTGTCCAGAAGACCGCGGGGCCAAGATAGGCGTCTGCCCCTCCTCGGACTCGGATTCGCCTCAACAACAGCATTGTCGGTGTGGGCAAGCTCGGTCTCGAGCGCCGAGGTCTGCAATCAGGATAAGCACTAAGAAAAACACGGAGATGGAGCAGTTGCAAAGCCGTTTACGGTCGGTGACCTCGCCTCGCCGATGGCCGGGCGATGGTCCTGTTGCGAGCTCGGAGGAGGAATCCGCTTCTTCCTCTAGTCCAGGGGAGGCGAGCCGCGATGAGCCCGCACCGCCAAGGCGGGGGCTCGGTGGTCTGGCGGCGCCGCGCGCTTTGTTGTCGCCAAGTAAAGAAACTTTGTTAGGCCCCGAGAAGCCAAGGGCGCGAGCTCGAGAAATTGGCTATGATCGTCTTTTACTGCGGGCGCGGTCACCCCATTCGATGTGAGGCCTCTTCGCCCCGGGCGGTCGGCTACGGTTGAGGGGAGTCTTTTTTCCTTTTGCTCTTGCCCTCATCGGGCAAGGGAAGCAGCCTCGCCATTGCCTCCCATAACTCTTGATGATCCTACAAGCAAGCACGGTCGTGCAAAGACGTGCGCATGTTCGGATGAGGTCAGAGGTCGTGGAAGGCTTACTCGGGCTTTCGTCAAGACGTTCTTGACCGGTCGTCGAGAGTGTACTCATACGCCGCTTTCGAACATTTCTCGATCCTCGCCGCGACCCAGACTCCTTGATGCTACCTAACAAGAGCCATCGAGGAGGAAGAAGTACGAAGTCAAGCAAAAGCCTTGTGGTCAAGACCTTACCAGATGAACTCGCGGGTCGAATCGTCGCGTCCTCGATCTCGGGAGAACGGATGTAACCTCTTCCGCAGGGAGACACCGATTCAAACAGAAAGTCGCTCGCGATCGCCGACCGGTGAGACCGCGTGGGCGCAAATGTGGATGGCGGCGATGGCTTCGGCCGACGTTGAGGTCCTCGCCTGGGTCTCCACCTTCCCAAAGGACGGCGGCTCTTCAGATCGCAGCCTCCGTTCTCCCCTTCTTGAGGTAGAACCGGCTCGACCATGGACCAAGAGAGTCCCTGGCCAGGATCTTGGGCAGAGCCCACTTGAGTTCTGGCCGCCGGAAATAGAGGCACCCGACCACGGGTCCTTCCTGAGCGGAAGAGGGAGAAGCGGAAGAAGAGCGAGGGCGGGAAGAATCCCGTGAACCCCTCGCATAGATGGGAGAAGACGGCTAGGGTGAGGACGGAATTGGGTACCAGATTGATCACTTCAATTTGGCAACCTGCCGAGGACGCCGGCCATGAATTCGCTCTCCGGTCCGCAGCTCAAGAGGGAATGTTTCGTCGCAGACGATCTCGCCATCTCGGGGATGAGGTTCGGTCTCGCCATCGGCAACCGCCAGTCACCGATCCATCACCCTGTGGCCTCGAGCTCCTTCATCCTCGTGGACGACAAGGTGCTTTTCCCAGCCTTGGCCATGGCGTAAACGTCGGGTGAAGATGGAAAGGCGGATCTGCTTTCGGCGAGAAGGTTCGGAGGAAGGCGCAGGCTTTGGTGATGATCCAAAGCTCGGGTCTTCCACGGCGCTCTTGGGATTTAACCTCCCACGACGCCTCAAAAGGCGACCGGCATGATTAGACGGGCTCAATTAAGACTGGCGGCGGACTCAAGCACTGCAGTGTCCGCCGGCTTGTTGGCATCCAGATCACTGAAAAATCAAAGGTCGCCAGTGTCTCGCCGGGGTTCACTTTATGATCTCCGCCCGACCTCGAACAAGGTTCTAAGACCTTGCAAGGGTTGCCGCCAAGGACTGTTGGGTGAGGCTCGAGGCCGCCCTGGTGCTACTTCTACGACCTTGAGCCTCGGGGCTAGCTGGTTGGGGCGGGCAACCCTTGGTCGGTCACAGACAACAACCACCCTCTCTAGCCCGTGGGTCCTCGACCAAAGACTCGGATCAAGCTCGAGGCCGCTCGAGCTAGGGCACAGTATCCCCGAGCTCGTGGCCCTCACGACCTGCTGTTCGGGATGATTCAAGGTCGGTAGCGTTCCCTTGGATCCCGGGCACGTCATCACTTAGCGGTTACAGGAACGTGGGATCATGGAGTAATGCAGGCGCGCGCGACGGGATCGGAACGGTTACCACCGGCTATCAATATGCATGAAGGCCACGATCCGAGGATTACTCCCGAACGTTGCAAGAAGAATGGGTATAAGACTGAAGCTTTGTAAACACTGTAGAGGGGTACCCAACACACAGACAATTGAGTTCAAGTCTAGACTTAGCATCGTCAAGATTGAGCTGTAATCCTCCTTTGTACTCACAAAAGGCAGGAAACACCGCAAAGGCGATCGAGTAGAGTCATTTACCTTCTCAGGGGCTCGAACCAGCATAAATCTCTGTCTCGTCCGTTGTCTCCTTGCTCCGACCGTAGACCTCCTCGACCTCATTCCTCTGTTCGAGCAAAGCGCAGTTGTGGTCCCATTTCTCACTGACCCCTACCTAATTTTCTGCGGTTGGCGATCCCGATCGCCGACACCATGAGATAAAGAAAATGAATTCATAAATTAAGAACAATATCATAGCTAACTATATAAAATTAATTAAAGATCCGAATACGTAAAATCATAAAAACCCAACCTTAAATCATACATGCTTTCTATGATTTGTTTATATTTGGATTTCCATCTGATTTCTTTTTGTCCCTATTGAAAACTTGTTATTTGTCATTTGTTATGTTCTTCGTTTGCGATGTGTAGAATTCGACGTATCGACTTCCATCGTCGACTACAACCTCGATTTCGTCGTAAGCAAGGCAAGCACCTCCTTTTGACTATGTTGATCCCAATTTTATAAATGTTTTCATTAAATGTTTTTACTGCATGCGTATATTCATTAAACTCTGCTATATTGTGGGTAATGGTAGTTATACCTGTTGATTCCTGAAACCCCCTTGACAAGTATGAATTTGTGATCCTTGATACCTTAGAATCATGGTTAGACAATATATATATATAATGTCACACTGGGTATACATGATATTTAATCTTGCTTAGCCATGCTTTAGACTTGGTAAGGATTTGTTAGAAGTATTGATCATGACATCTTGATGATTTGGGATAATTCAATTGGAGACATTGATCAGATGATACTTGGGCATGCTGAGGCATGATGATGATTTTGGTTATTTTAATTAAAAATGAAAATAAAATTATAATCTTGAGGCAGGCAATTACTGGCAATAGCCGGATGTGCATGGACTTGCACGTAGTGTAGGGGGAGATTATTGCCTGTGTCGAATTAAGGACCGAACAATGGGACGCTATAGATCCAAGAATTCCGTGCAACCACAAGTGCCGGTATGGTGACAGACTTAACTTATTAAGTTGCTTAAATCTAGCTTTGCACATTGGTAGGCCGAAGTAGTACGGGCTGTTCCTTAATGGATTGCTCGACGGGGTGCCCACACTGAGGTGTTGGGAACAACATTTGCTAATATAACGGTGTACGCCATACTTGGGAAGTTCCAACATTTCTATGCTCTGAGTTCTTCTATCATAGTATGGGTTCAACGTCCCGTCGCTGGTGCAAAGTTAGATTTAGGTAATGAACGGTTATGTATGATCGCTCATTCGCATACTCTTGTATGGTGATTCACGGCTGACGTGGTGAGTTGATCATTACTTGTGGGTAAAGTTGTACACCTCTGCAGAGTGTTAAATCTAATTGATTAGCCGCGCCCGCGGTCATGGGCACTTGGTGAAGTCATCTCATAGTTAGCTGTTTTATTTTACAAAATGTGGACTTTAATATGTGCTGTCTAGCACCATGATTTGAATTGGTTATCCTTGTTGAAAAGGATTTATTTCGGATTGACTTGTGATGTCAATGATTGATTCATGGAGATGAATTATTTTGGATTGATATGTGATATATCAATGATTGATTCATGGAGATGATCGAAAGAACTGAGGTTCGTGAAATTTATTGTTTCATACTTACGTATTAAACTGCTTTTATTTATATTCCGTTTACGTTTTACAATTCAGTAAATTCTTTTGCAAACTAGCTTTCTGCAAATTAACCATGAAAGCCTTTCCTTTGAATGGCCTGCATATATAATAGGATTCGCATAAGTCTTGCTGAGTACGCAAGTACTCATTCTTGCTTACATGTTGTTTTTAGGGTGAAGAGTCAGAATAGCTCGATGAAATTACTCGACGCAGGATTCGGGAATGTTAACGAGATCTTCTAGGGATTATACCTTGTCAGTTGCCTGAGGGATTGTATGGGCATACTACAAGACTTTGATTCTTTCCGTTGCATTACTTTGGAAATAAGATCTTATTATGTAAATTACCTTTATCATTTGCAATAAAGAGTATGGATGTGATATCAATTGTATAAATGTGCGTACTAGCTACTGATCCAGGGACTAGTACTGTGTGCACATGAGATTTCCATTTTTGCATTTATATGTAAAAATGGGGGTCACTACACTGCCATCGTTACTTCATTTGTTTGGCGAGTTTCAGCTGCATGGTGACGCCAGACTTACTTCTAGTAAACTGCAGACTCTGTCAGGACTTATCATGGACGACGAGCAAGGCCAATTTGCGCGTATTATGAATTGCACGAGATTACTCAGGAAGGTTAAGATACTGTTCAGGAGTGCTCCAAGTGCTGAGTTAACACGGTTTTTTGGGAGCTTTCAGGGAAACACTACCCTGGAGCATCTGTCAATTGATTGCGGCAGTCACACCATAGGCTCCCTGGACTCTCCAACAGCTCCCAGCATGCTCAGCTCTATCAAACTACGAGGAAAGTTGGCAAGTTTGCCTGACTTTATGACATCACTTGAATTTCTTTTGGAGTTGCACCTTTTCACAACTGGTTTGAGCTGCGAAGCTTTATCTGGCCTGCAGAGCTTATCTTGCTTGGAATATTTGAAGCTGGTAGACGATCGTCGCGTATTTGGGGATGGTATCTTCCTTGTGAGAAGCGGAGGATTCCCAAGCCTTCTGCGGCTGTGCTTTGAGGCCCCAAAGCTTCCACTAGTGCAGATCATCGAACGAGGAACCATGACCAATCTCACCTCTCTTCACCTGCTTTGTCCGGAATTTGCAGACGGGCTCGGCGTCACGGGCATCCAACATCTTCAACGCCTCAATGAGGTGATACTTCATCCTTCTGTTGGTGACAGCAAATTGGAAGCTTGGAAAGGAGCAGCAATCCAGCACAAAAACAGGCCCTATGTGAGGAAGCAACCAATCAACGACGCATAACGATTAGTGGAGCAGCACTCTGTGTGATTGATGAAATGTCCCTCTCTTTTTTTTCTTTCTTTCTTTCTTTTGGCTTATTCCTCCTTTTCGTTCGAACATGCGTGCGTATGTAAATAATTGGTACGGCTGAATACATTGAGCTCTTTGAGCGCAAAAAGCGGCAAACTGTAATAAGTTGTTCCCGCTCAGGGTAATTATGTATGTATGAACTGTCATGTTGCTAACAATATTGATTGTGCTGTACTAGATATCTCCAATTTATTTTTATTTGTCATTTTGGGCATCTACACGCTCTTTGATACACTTCCTTTTGTTTTTCTAATTATATGTTGAAAAATATTTAAAACATATAATGATTTAGAAGTAACTTTGACGACAAATCTATTAGTATAATTTTTACATGACAAATCCAAGATCTTACTACTTTACGAAGACTTTTGTTTTGGTAAACAGTCGCATGAGCCTGGCTCTAAATGAAGTAATGGAAACTAAGTATATATATGGTGTAGCCCAAAATTCTTCCTGGTACAGCGAGCTATAAGCACGGAACTGTGAGAAAACCAAAGTGAATTTTGTTTGGAGTAAATTTCATAAAATTATAAGATTTTTTACAAACTATAAAAAAGCACATGTTTTAACTCATATTTTACAAAACTACAGATTTTACAGGAACTTATATTATAAAACTATATGTTTTAGAATTGACCGTTCTTTGTAATGGATCTGATAGTATGTACCAACATGGCAGTCTCACTTGTCTCCATTTCCTATTTCACTATCGCGTGAGGCTATCATATGGACCCGAATTGTCACACTGTTACAAGCAATGGTCAATTTTAAAACTTATAGTTTTGTGCTACAAGCTTTTCTAAAATATGTGATTTTGTAAAATAGAAGCTAAAATCTATAGTTTTTTTATAGTTTGTAAAAAAATATAGTTATGTGAAATTTACTCTTTTATTTATGACCAAACTAGTTATTATTATTCGAAAAGTTTAAAATATTTCCCAGAAAGTGACCTTGCATTGACTTAGTCACAGTTATCTCCCTTGACAGATGGAGATGACGATGACTTGGAAGTCTTTCGGACGGAAACAAACAAGCAGCGAGGACGTACGACCTGGAAGTCTTTGGCATGCGAACAAAAAGAAAAATAAGAAGCAGACGAAGGCACCGGAGAAGATACATGCATCAGTCCCTGTGTCTTTGTAATGACAATGGCGAAATGAGAAAAAAAATTAAAGGAGTGTTTCAGTTCGCGTTACGAGAAGATATCTGCCAGACTCATTCACGGCGAAACACAATTATTTGCAATTCGAAACCATACTCGTATGATGTTTGGGTGGCTATTTGTTTTTGCCACCCAAATTGCAGTCGTCGCGCCATCGTGGGGCTTAAGGGCAGTCCTAATTCTCCACCTCAGTTAGTATCTATAGAATTAATTACGCTGCCAACTAAGCAAAAATCTAATGTGGCATAAGAATTAAGGAAATGAGAGAAGGAAAAACAAAGAAACCGTGTCTCATGCAAGAAACTGGGTCGGCGCGGGCACCAAGACGCAAGAAACTAGCAAAATCTGCGTTGGACGTTTCTGCGCGCTGACCAAGGTGTGTTTGTGGTACATGATTGGTTTATTGCTCTCTTTCTCTCTCCTCTAAACACTACTCATGGAAACTATGAGTTGAGAAACTATGCATTGGTTTATTGCTCTCTCCCCTCTAGACACTGCTGATGGAAACCATAGGTTGGGATTGCCCTAACAGGAGCTACGATAACACATTTTTTTTTGCAAAAAAATATTTAATTAGTTACTGGAATTGTCTAAATTCCTAAAACTGTCATACAAGAATTTTTTTTTGGGCAGTTCGAAACCACGAGAGTGCGTCAAGGTGCAAATTAGCCACTTGCCGACGCTAAATTTGTCAGTGACAGCTCCTAGCCTTTTGCTAACATAGAGATGTAACCTCGATTGAAACACTACGTTATTGAAAATTTTAGCTAACATGATGACAGGAAGCTAGATCATTACCAAGACTTAGCATCTTAGCAATTAAAAATGGTATCCACGACTTAACAAGTGTCACGGACGATGTTACGGACGTGGGCCTTGGGCCTTGGAAGCCCACTCGGCTGGAGAAGAGGCAATACAAAGGGCGAAGCAAACAGCGCAGGGAGGCCATCGAAGAACTGAATAGGTTTCTCCTCAGCACTCTTTCTCCAATTGCTGTTCTTCCCCAACCCTCTCTTGTTCTCTAATTCCAGTCTCTTGCTTCTTCTCTGACCTTGCTCCCCAATTTCCACCAATTTGTAGCTACCAGAACTCTGTATCGTCTGTTTGGTTTGTCAAATACGTTCTTGTCAAGTGAAGAACGTGACATTTGGTATCAGAGCCCTCACCTGGGTCCGATCCGTAGTCGTCGCTCGCATCTGCATCCTCCGCGCCGTCGCGATCGTCGGCTGTCTCGGCTTCCGTGCGTCGTCCTTCGGCTCCGTCGAGGCGCAGCCGCGCCTCTCGCCGAATCGGCGCACCCACCATCGTCGGCCGCCGTGGGCGCCTTCTCCAAGGCAGCAAGAGAAGTCTCGCCAGCCGTCATCGGCGTCTTCTCTGCACGCCGTGAAGTCTCGCCCGTGAAGCCTCTGCACGCCCGTGAAGTCTTGCCGGAGAAGCTCGCGTGAGTGCTTGCTGTGCATCTTCATCACCGAGCCGCCAGTTCTATCAGTGCAAGCCAGGTGTTTGAGGAAATGTCAGGCCACCAGGAGGCAAACGCCGGCCATATTCTTCATGTCACGGTGAGCCATGTGCTCTATCCGATGACCGAGGAGGTGTTTCATCAGGTCTTTGACAATTTTGGCGCTAAAAAGGTGTACGTGCTTGAGAGGACAAGTTGCGTGGAGGTGCTCGTCCTGTTCAGGTCATGCCAGGATGCGACGCGAGCTCGAGAGGCCCTTCATGGCCGTTGCATCTATGACAATTGTTGCTGGTTGGATATCAGGCACGAGATGTCGCTTCAGACAATGGGAGCCGAGAGGAAGACCAAAACCGACAACCCTTCAACACCAATACAACACCGAACCAATACACGGTGGTCTGGAAACCAATCAGTGCCAGCACGTAATCTTCCGGAAGAGAAGCTAGGAGAAGATGAATACGTCACAAGTACTTCACTGGAAGATATATCTGTTAATGGCAAGAAGAAGAAAGGGGTTGCTGTAGTTCATGAACCTGAGAGTAAGGCAAGTGAATCTTCTTCCCTGGAAAAGCCCAGTGAAAATGTGGATGATGAGATCAAAGAAAAGAAACACATGGAGAAGGATAACTCTGCACTGGGGAATGATGCTGGCGGTGAAGCAAACGCAACAGTGAAGAGTGACGATCAGAAGCTCGATGGCAAGAAAAAGAAAAGCAAGAAACATGAAAAGGATGAGGAAGTTGAAACTACACCTGCCAAGGTTGAGGGAAAATCTAATGGTGCCAAAGAAAATAGCAATGCTGTAGGAAAAGGAAAAGATGACAATAAGAAAAGTAAAAAGATGCGAAAGACATCAGATCCTGAAGAAAATGTTCTGATAGAAGATAAACAAGTTGCAGAAAAAGATTCAGTACTCAAATCAGAGGATGTAAACAAGAGTGGAATGGACATCGACAAATGTGAAGATGGAAAGCCTTCAACTGATAATGCAGTTGTCGGTAAGAAGAGGAAACTAGAAGAAGTTGAAGGAAGCAAACCCCTTGCCAAAGAAGATAGCACTGCTGAAGAGCTTACAATTAATACATCTCTGGCTTCCCTGTGCACCTATGTTGGTGGGTTTGATGATAACCCTAAGGAGAGTATGTCTTCTGGTTCCGCTCCTTGTATCACTGCACTTGTCCAGTCCAATAACTGGCAGTTTGCATCTAATGAACTGGTTAATGATGTCTGCTTGAAAGTCTCAGGGGCCTTAGAGGAGGCACACTGCCAAACTGTTGCACTCTTAAGCTTGGTGGTTGCTCTGTCAAAACAGAATCCTTTGACACTGGAACCTTATGGGCGGTCTTTGATACGATCGGGCTTACGCATATTGGATGATAGTACTAAAGCAAGCAATCCTCAGATGATTATATTATCCATTCAAATGATACATTCCACAATGAAGAGTTTGGATCTGAGCATTATATCTTCGGAGATCACTAGCATTATCCATGCTATGGAGCAATTCCAGGATGCTTGTATGTCAGACGTTAGCACTGCAGCTTTCCAGGCAGCTGAGACTGCTATTATACTTGGCAAGCGGAAAGAGTGTGGACAAGGAAAAAAATTGAGTCCGTTGGCAAGCTGTA
Organism: Guadua angustifolia; assembly: GCA_036346375.1. Lineage (NCBI taxonomy): Eukaryota > Viridiplantae > Streptophyta > Magnoliopsida > Poales > Poaceae > Guadua > Guadua angustifolia. The sequence continues at coordinate 13,258,442 of CM070516.1, read as the reverse complement.
CTGGAAAGCACAGCCGGCAGGGGTCACATTCACATTCTCTTATGGACGCTGTGGATATCAGAGACAATGATTCAAGTGAATCTCCTTCTTGTAAGGTGCAATCTGTTGATTTCTTTACCGACTATGATTCGCAGCCTTCAGTGGAACAATGCTTGGGTATATCTGGAAGTGTACGTGCAAGGCGGCGACTATGGAGTCATGGATCTGACAAATCACATGGAATGTCCAATGATGACTTCTTTCACACTTCTGTACATGACTGTCATGATGCTTGGGGTGTGATAGCACATTCTAGTTCTGTTGGTCTGGTTAAGTCAGACAGGAGGCGTTCAGGCGTTCAGGCGTTCAGATGTGCAAAATCGGAAAACTCAAGAAATGCATTGATTGAGTTGTTTTTTACTCCTGTCTCTGGGAATTCAGCATTAGTGGCAGCATGGCAGTCATATGAAGACCCTCTCTTTTGTGCCATAAGTATAGAGCTTTATGCAACAATTTCACTTGAAGTTGGATGTATATTGGTTATCTCGTATGAAGCTGATTGGGACAGCATCTACATCGCTGACCAATTTCTTGATCAAGTTGGAAGCAGAAGCTTGTACTTGCAATTGCCATGGGATCCTGGTGGTGACTCCAGATACGATCTATGGTGGGCTATCATCGGCTTGGGGACAAGCCGACATTCAAGGAGGGAGGAATGTCACGGACGTTGTTACGGACGTGGGCCTTGGGCCTTGGAAGCCCACTCGGCTGGAGAAGAGGCAATACAAAGGGCGAAGCAAACAGCGCAGGGAGGCCATCGAAGAACTGAATAGGTTTCTCCTCAGCACTCTTTCTCCAATTGCTGTTCTTCCCCAACCCTCTCTTGTTCTCTAATTCCAGTCTCTTGCTTCTTCTCTGACCTTGCTCCCCAATTTCCACCAATTTGTAGCTACCAGAACTCTGTATCGTGTGTTTGGTTTGTCAAATACGTTCTTGTCAAGTGAAGAACGTGACAACAAGCTAGATCATGACCAGGACTTAGCATCTTTTAATTAGCCCGAAACCCTGCGAGGATGTTGGTTGTTTTGAACTCATTTTTTTTTAAACAAGAAATCAATATCATCCTAGATCACGCGTACACTAATTTCTGAAACTCTGTGTTTCTAAGAGCGGGTTCATATGTGTCCTTAGCTTTGTAAACCATTTAGTATGGTTACTAGCTAGGTTCATATGTGTCCAAAATTAGTAGTTTGGTAAACCGTTTAAGTATGGTTACTAGGTTCATATGTGTACGTGTCCTTGATTAGTAGTTTCGTAAACCGTTTAAGTATGGTTACTAGGTTCATACGTGTCCTTGATTAGTAGTTTTGTAAACCATTTAAATACGGTTACTCCTAATGTCGCGACCACGTCTCGCCATTTCATTTCAATATAGATTATTGATGTTTTTCATTGTTCCGAGCCGTCCAACAATTAATTTGAAATAATGTAAACCATTTAAGTATGGTTACCCCTAGCGTCACGACCACGTCTCGCCATTTCATTCAATATAGATTATTGATGTTCGTCATTGTTCCGAGCCGTCCAACAATTAATTTGAAATAATGTAAACCATTTAAGTATGGTTACCCCTAGCGTCACGACCACGTCTCGCCATTTCATTCAATATAGATTATTGATGTTTGTCATTGTTCCGAGCCGTCCAACAATTAATTTGAAATAATGTAAACCATTTGAGTATGGTTACCCCTAGCGTCGCGACCACGTCTCGCCATTGCATTCAATATAGATTATTGATGTTCGTCATTGTTCCGAGCCGTCCAACAAGATGTTCGTCATTGTTCCGAGCCGTCCAACAATTAATTTGAAATAATGTAAACCATTTGAGTATGGTTACCCCTAGCGTCGCGACCACGTCTCGCCATTGCATTCAATATAGATTATTGATGTTCGTCATTGTTCCGAGCCGTCCAACAATTAATTTGAAATAATGTAAACCATTTGAGTATGGTTACTTCTAGCATCACATTCATTCAATATAGATTATTGATGTTTGTCATTGTTCCGAGCCGTCCAAGCCGTCCAACAATTAATTTGAAATAATGTAAACCATTTAAGTATGGTTACCCCTAGCGTCACGACCACGTCTCGCCATTTCATTCAATATAGATTATTGATGTTCGTCATTGTTCCGAGCCGTCCAACAATTAATTTGAAATAATGTAAACCATTTGAGTATGGTTACCCCTAGCGTCGCGACCACGTCTCGCCATTGCATTCAATATAGATTATTGATGTTCGTCATTGTTCCGAGCCGTCCAACAATTAATTTGAAATAATGTAAACCATTTGAGTATGGTTACTTCTAGCGTCACATTCATTCAATATAGATTATTGATGTTTGTCATTGTTCCGAGCCGTCCAACAATTAATTTGAAATAATGTAAACCATTTGAGTATGGTTACTCCTAGCATCGCGACCACGTCTCGCCATTTCATTCAATATAGATTTTTGATGTTCGTCATTGTGTCGAGCCGTCCAACAATTAATTTGAAATAATGTCAACCATTTGAGTATGGTTACTCCTAGCGTCGCGACCACGTCTCGCCATTTCATTCAATATAGATTATTAATGTTCGTCATTGTTCCGAACCATCCAACAATTAATTTGAAATAATGTAAACCATTTGAGTATGGTTACTCCTAGCGTCGCGACCACGTCTCTGTAACACCCAGACTTCCCACGAAGTCCAGAATGCTACTAACTCCCGATTTCCCCAAAAAAATTCGGCAGGACCTCCTCTAAAACTATGGACATCCACTCGTGAGATGAAAACATTTGCGATAGGATATCATTCTAGCAGGGTCCTTAGTTAACCAATCACAAAACCAATAGAATTTTAATAAACTCCACCACGACGCATAACACATTACAATCTTATTAGATACATCAAGACTGAATGAATCGGTTAAGCAATTCTTTGAGACCGAAGTCGCGTACGTGTTACTACTCCCACCCGACGAGCCGACTTCAAAGTACCTAAAACAAGAAAACAAACAAGCGTGAGTCCAAGACTCGACAAAAGCGCAATCGAGCATAAAAATAATGAACTCGACTAGAATATAAATGCTACAAGACATAAAGTAAAAGTTTCTTTAATTGATATCCGTAAATAAAAGAAACAGTTTGAATTCATATACAACCAAACATAAGAGCACAACTACTTCATCTTTTGACATAACTAATACTTAATTGGAATCATCCAAAGATAAGAAGCGATATCTATCCCCATTTACCACATACAACTCGGAAGCGTAACTAAACCATACTCATGCCTCAATAATCGTTCCAGATGAGTCCACGACTCAATCCTCGACTTGTCATTTCCTTCTCATCAATTAACATTTACCAATTGCAACACACAATGCAATGCTTTTATGCTCTCATCCCTTTTTTCTCATGAATCAAAAAATGAATGCACCATGCATGCTCATAATGCACATTGTCATAGCGTATACCGGTATAGCTGAGTGCACACCCGTCGGTGTGCACCCTCAATCCCAACCATCCGTGGCGGGGCCTACTCTTCTTGACTCGCTCCCATTCACCTCGATGAATAGGACTACGAGTAGGACTTTTGTGCTCACTACGGGTGAGCATCGAGGCCGATCAACATGGGACGCCTCGTCCATCATGAATGCAATTATGCAATTGACGTGAATGCATTTCATCCTCATTCATTTTCACCACACATAGCCATAGCCAATATGAAAGTACCAATTAACTTGCTATTTCCCCAATGTGATTCATTCGAGAGTAAATAAAGTCATGAATAAAATTCAGGAAAGGCATCGCATAATTTCTATAAAGTAGATTAAATTCAGATATGAACTAGGTGATTATAGTGCAAGCTTGTCCCTACACTTGCATCAACATAACCATACTAGTTCAGTACAATTTAAATAATGCAATGCAATAAATGGGAATTGAATAACTTACTTACCAATTTGCTAACATTCATCCATCCTCATCACCATACTAAAAACAACTTCTAGACATGCTATTAAACATAATCACATCATTAGAATTTTCATAACCTTATCGCAAACAAAGCATTTAACACCCTAATAACGCTCTAGGGGCTGCACTTGCCTTTAACCTCGGTGATAACTGACGGCCCAATGCAGTGCTAGAAACCACCAACCCTAGAGAATAGCAAACCAAGATAGGGCAAGGCACGGTTGTCACATTCACCAACTTATCGGAATTTACAGAAATAAGGTTAAATAAGAGTAATAATAACACACTAGTCAATATGGGACTTTGTACATTTCAAGATTAATTATGGCATTAAAACTCTAGGTCCTTCACCATTTTAAGCATAATCATGATTGAAACTACATACGATTAAGTTAGTAGCCCATGAGTTAATGCCTCTAATGTCATTGCAGATCTTGCCCCTGGCAGCCATTAAATTAGATACCTTAGGTAAGAGGTTGATGGCAGGAGTGCATAAAGGGAGTTTTCAATTTCACTAACAAGAGCATGTACAAAGTGATAACCTTCTGTATTTCAAGAATTATACGCCCTTCTCCATCAACTTGCAAAATTACCAGGGCAACTATATTGAAGGAAAATTCGAGGTGCCTATTTGTTAACAGATTTTTGTTGAACGATGAAACAATGCAAATCTTGTCAATTTGGTACAAATTGGTGACATGAATGACATCATGATTGCTCCAACCTTGTATGGACATAGAATCAAGACAAATTGAAACTTGTTCTTTATGTTGCAGGTCGACAATCTACTGCAGACATGAAGAAAATGCTATATGAACTAAGAATCACAAGGAAATGGATGCCATCTTCCCATTCCATCGCATCATGGTGGGACAATACCAAGCTACATTCAAGAGGCTTGAAGGGCTTCAGACATCCAGACGGATTAAAAACTTCATCTCTCAAACATCAATAAGGTTATTGCTCATATGGTGAGATAAACTAAACAGGAACATTAAGATGTTTTACGTTTTTAATTAAAAGGAAATCTGCACATAAGTAACCAGACTCACATTAATTATACCATATCTCATCCTAATGTCAGTGGTTTCTAAACAAGGGAACGCCTACATGGAATTACTGTTCCACGCATCCAGCATAGTCCCAAGAAACCCTAACTAAACATTTCATCAAACACACAGCAAGCAAAGGAAAAATCTTAAGCTAGTATACCTCAAAGAAATTTCCGTGGAGGGAAGAGGAGGTGGGGAGAGGCTGCAGCCAGGGCGCCCGGGAGACAATGACGGCCGGGAAGGCGTCAGACGTGAGGGCGTGAGGCCGGGAGGCGACGCCAGCCAGCGCAGTAGGAGGAAAAGCGTGGCGGGCCTGGCGCGGAGGAGGTGGCGCCAGGCCTGGTAGCGCCAGCGCAGAACACCACAAGACGCGCCAGAGCACTGACCATTGAGGCGGCGCCAGAGGAGTCGATGGGAGAGGTGGCGCCGAGCGAGCTGGCCATCGGCGCAGGGGCCATGGGAAGGGAAGGAGGGAGGCACCAGGAGAAATGCCTACTGGGGAGGTCTTGCCGAGGCGCTGGATGCACACGCTGGAAAAAGGAGGCGAATTTGGACCAGAGCCTCCTGCTTTTTTTTTCTAGGGTTCCATCCCCTCTGCCTTTTCTTTAAAAACCCAATAGGTGAATGAACCAATAAAAGGCTAGGGGAAAAACATAAAAGCTGCACAAAATTCTAGAGACCACAACCCACAAATTCCAAAGATCGAAATTCAAACTCTTGGCGAAAAGCAAAAATCCTGGATTTTAGAAGACAAAACAATTCCGGCCAAAAGAAAACCCTGTTAAACGATTTGTGGTATTACACTCTTCCCCCCTTTAACAGAATTCGACCTCAAATTCTGACCATAACAAGAATACCAACAAGAACAACGGAAACAAAATACAAAACAAGGATATCCAAAACAACAAATCCGGGTATTTCTCACGCAAGAGGAACTCCAAAAGTCAATCCACTTCTCTTCCCAATAAAAAGAAGCAAATAACTTAACTCATTCCATCCCTTTTTCGAATCAACACTCACTTTACCTCCTTAAATTGGCATGGCACAAAATTCAGAAGCCAGGCCTTTCTCAAAGACCAACACTAATCTGACAACTCAGACAACTTTTCCTTAACGATTCAATACCCAACCTCCAATCAACTAATTGTTCTTCCCGGACAATCATAATACTAACTCCCAAACTCAATTCTCATTTCTCTACTCAATTTCACTCACCCAACTTAAATCTCCTATCTCAAACTCAGTACCGCAGATCAACCAACTCGTGATGACAGAAATAACACGAGTCACATCACTCTATTAGGCATCCAACTAATTATCATCAAAACACCCAAGCTATCCGATTAAACAGCTGGGTTCTAAACTAGGATCCCCTACGAACCAAGAGAAACACTGATTCCCATCTCTCCTCATTGATTAACCTTCCTAACCAAAGAGCTACACACGGAATTCTTTATTCCAACAAGCTTCTAACCAATTCCGAACATATCATTATTTTTAACCATTTAACACCGAAATCCTCCAGGAACCAAAACACCATTCTTATCTTTTCAACAGTTGCTCTGGAAACAACAGGGCAAAATCATTCCTTACTATCAAAATGAATCGCCCACCTGCAACAAAGTCCCACACAACCTAGGGACAACGCGATCGAAATGATCCTTCTACAAAGGATTTGGATCAAAACATGCCACATCCTTCAATGCTCTCCACTCTGGATCCATTTACTATCCACCTTTACTCGGAAATAAATTAAAGAGTATAATCTTCTACTATACTCCACCAAAAACTCACTACTCAGCATTTTCTTATATCACACTTGAGAACAAAGAGAATCTCGCTTCATTTAACAAAGCCAACCATTTTCCTCCACTTGAACTTAAAGCAATAAATTTCACATTGAGGAAAAACTCAACCTTAAAAAGAAACATCACTTAAATCTTTTACAAACACGATCACAATTATCAAAGAAAATCAGCTCGCTTTTACCATAGCAAAACATCTCATACTAACCCCAACAACATTTCGAAACTAAAATCGATCTTGAATCCAACATCTATACACACAACCACCATCCTTTTCTTAAGAAAAGAAATTCAACTTAGGCGAGAAACACCGCACAATTCTTTTGAGCGACCACGAAACCAAAGAAAACTGAATTTTCCTTAGCAACAAAAATCCATTTTCATCACCTCAAGATCCATGGTGTACCACTTCACACCGAAGAAAATTCGAATAAGAAACAACACATCCCATAACTTTTGCCCCAAACCACACAACTCGAGAAAGAAACCCTGTTCTGGGACCCAAATCTCTTCACTCACAACCAACACTTGCCTCCAAAGAGGGAAAATTTTCGTTTTCTAACCGAAAACCACTTTTAACAACAACTAAAGATTTCATCTTTTAGACCATTCCCAAAGATCATTCCCATTCAAGAACTTCCAACATTTTTCCATACCTCTATCTATTTCCTTCATTTAGTAAATCCACAAACTACCATCACATCAATTCATGATTAAGCATTCTTTCTTCCTCATCTTCATTCATCCACTAACCCGCAACTTGGCGAAACGCATAGCGATTCTAGAAATTCTCCATTGCACACCAACGTAACGCCTTAACAAAGGCATACACCCAACAGATTACTCGACAATCCAATTCCATAGATTTTAATCATAAATCCAACCTTTCACCTAAATACATCACCCTCGGACGAGTTACCACCAACATTAACCAATTCTTCCCCATGGTACTCATCACGGAAAGTAAGCTATAACTCCAACCATAATCAACCTACCAAATCAAAGTCCACTTCATAAGCTACATTCAAGTTTTCCTTTTCAAAGCAATTTGATGGGTTTAACGTCGCCATCCATACTTCCGATTTGTTAGCAATACGATCAACCGCTGGATCAAACCATTTAGGTCTCCCTCAATAAACAATATCTCCTTGAGATATAAATCGTCCAAAATGGCTATAAGACCATCCATTGCTAGCAGCAAACCAAGCTCCCACATACTCCATCTAATGATTCTTCGCATTTTAACTCCATTCCATTCTAGGTCATTTTATCGTCACCTCGTAGAAACTTAACCTTAATCAACCCATTTCGAGCACTGAGGACACCTCTAGTCAAAGCAATCCCATCAACTTATTTAAACAAGTTCCGCAACCCAACTTGTTATTTCTTCTACATCATAACCACTACTAGGCTTTCGCACACACCATTACCAATCCTCCACTATAGCCGTGGATCACCATAACCAACACTATAATCCTTGCCCTCTATCAAATTTAGGGTCAACCACCTAACCACCCAATCGTTCTACTAATGCACTTTCAGAGATCTTCAACCAACCCACAATATACTCGATTCTTTGCACTTTCCTTTCCGTAAGAACCCAACCAGAAACTTCCAAGGTAGCTCAACTCTCAAAAAGTTAGAGAATGACAGGTCTCAATCCTAGTCATTCAACAAATCCTCAAATCATCATCAAACTCCCAAAATTCCACGAAAGAAGGAGTTGTACAACTAAATCCGCGAGAAGTAAAAGCGGGTCGATCAAATAATACTTTTCCTTTAAAGCCCCAAATCTTGAGTTCGCACGACCTAAGTATTCACAAAACTCAATAACTCCTTTTTAAACTGGAAGAAGGTTCAACATCAGAAGGAAACCATAACTTTCTCCATAAAGCAACCAAAAGGTGCAACACAAAACTCTCTTCTTTGTCTTAAATCCAAGAAGACCAAGGAAGACAAAATTCACATCGCACTCCATCAACTCTCCGATTTATGATGAAACACAAGAACTCTCCTTCGGTCTTTGGCTCTAAAATGCCGCACCAACAACCACAGCCACACAACAAGGCCGAACCCTTCGGCACAAAGAGTCCCACCGGACTCCACTAATCAATCTACCACTTCAAATACATAGCCATAAATAATACCATAGCCTTAACAAGACTAACATATAACATATCAACAAGTATCAATATAGCATAAATCTCAAAAGAACATTGTAACACAATACAACGATATCCCATCCTTTCCTACTGTGCATCAGAGTGTGTCAAATTTTAAATTAATTCGTCATTCTACATCAAGTTTTACGGTTATTGCCCTAGGGCCACATTTTAAAGGTTCAACCTAAACCATGTTTCTATCTTCACACAGCAAAATTTTAATTCATTCTAGAATTACTCACTACATTCAAACACCACGGACCTGAAGCCCGCTCTGATACCAACTGTAACACCCAGACTTCCCACGAAGTCTAGAATGCTACTAACTCCCGATTTCCCCAAAAAAATTCGGCAGCACCTCCTCTAAAACTATGGACATCCACTCAGCAGACAGAAAACATTTGCAGTAGGATATCATTCTAGCAGGGTCCTTAGTTAACCAATCACAAAACTAATAGAATTTTAATAAACTCCACCACGACGCATAACACATTACAATCTTATTAGATACATCAAGACTGAATGAATCGGTAAAACAATTCTTTGGAGACCGAAGTGGTATGCGTTACTACTCCCACCCCGACGAGCCAGCTTCAAAGTACCTAAAACAAGAAAACAAACAAGCGTGAGTGCAAGACTCAGCAAAGCGCAATCAGGCATAAAAAATAATGAACTCGACTAGAATATAAATGCTACAAGACATAAAGTAAAAGTTTCTTTAATTGATATCCGTAAATAAAAGAAACAGTTTGAATTCATATACAACCAAACATAAGAGCACAACTACTTCATCTTTTGACATAACCAATACTTAATTGGAATCATCCAAGATAAAAAGCGATATCTATCCCCATTTACCACATACAACTCGGAAGCGTAACTAAACCATACTCATGCCTCAATAATCGTTCCAGATGAGTCCACGACTCAATCCTCGACTTGTCATTTCCCTTCTCATCAATTAACATTTACCAATTGCAACACACAATGCAATGCTTTTATGCTCTCATCCCTTTTTTCTCATGAATCAAAAAATGAATGCGTAGTGAAGCGCGTGGAGTAGAAGGACTAGACTAATGCTTCGGTGGCTTGGGCTCTGAGGCCAAAAGTGAAATGTTGAATCGAGAGAGTTCGGTTCTTCTTGATCTGTCGAGCAGAGAGGAGAAGAAGACGAGACGAGGTCGGCGAGTGGGCTTTGGTCCACCGGTCGGTCTGATGATGCAAGCTACAGTGACGACTAGATAATGGTTGTTGCAATTTGTACATGAATCCGACTGTTTTGATCATAAGTTAAATTAATTCAAAAGTAGTTTTATCACTTTCGTAATTTTCTAGAAATTTTTATGTGGAAAGAATAAAGTATGTAGTTTCCATTTTCTTTGGTTTCGCTCAATTCGCTACTTTGGTTTTCATACAATAATTCTTTAAAGTTAACTAGTTTTTAAAATGATTTTGAATTTTTCCTTGAGAGCAATTGAAGTCTATTGTTTTTGAAATTTTTTTTCAAATGGATTTGATCTAAGAATGCTTCTGTAAAATTTTCAAGTCAAAATATGGTTCCATTATTTTATAAAAATTCTGACATTGCAATTTCCCTATTTTCAGAGTTTCTGTTTTTAAATTTGGAAAAGTCTTAAATGACATTATTAATTTATAATATTTTTACCAGAGGTATAAATGTACGGACCCAGATTACCAAATCCGAACCCCCTGTGTTTCAACCGCGCTAGTCCAGGAACAGCTAGCGCACAAGCATTACAGTGATGATAACACAGACATATCATGAAGTTCATAACAGTAATAAGCAAAAGAGTGTAACATCATCATCACATTATTACAAGTATCGAGCCTTACGGCTTAAGTGAAAATGTAGCAGCGGAAATGTAGAACAAAAAGAGCCAATCAGTGTGCCCACAGGCAACCGACTGGGGTACGCTCCCTAGACGATCGAGTCATCATCCTCTTCATAGTCCTCTCCACAGATGTCGAACGGCCCATCATCTGCTTTATGGAATAAGCAGCCCCGCAATGAAACGCGAGGGTGAGTATGCAACATACTCGCAAGTCTCGGAAACTTAATGCAAGTAACTAAATGCAAGGCTTAAACAAAGGAAGCATATAGGGTTCATTTGCATAAAGCGAAAATTGAAATTTAAATACAAGTAGTAATTTCATAAAGCGGCATTTAACAAAATGTAAATAGCATAAACAATTAAATTTGAAGTATAACCATTGTCCAGGTTCCAACTACCTGGTTGGCTCTAGCCGCCAAACTAAAACCTGGGAGCTCCAGCCGCTCGCGGATTCCCAACCACATTTTCATTTTAAACCAAATCATCATTTTTTTTATTTAAAACCAAAAACCATAAAATCTACTATGTGAAAGCGTTCCACGCTTGCCCTTATCCGTGGTCACGGCTACTCAAGTAGTTTTAAAGACTCTGCAGAGCTGGTACACTTTACCCACACGACATGATCAACCCTTTTGCGCCATGCAATTAACACACTTCCTTTGGTGTGTCGGCAGGGAGATCATGACAAGGCCTTTACAATGCATATACCGCTACCGACTTCACCCGCTAAGGTTTCGCCCTCACAGCCCCCTCTTGCGCCTTGCAAGTGTCATCCCGACAAACTCGCATGACCCATGGCGAAGTCAAATAACGATACATGCAAATTACTTAGCAGTCGTACCCATATAGACATGTGGTTGTCTTGTATAGCATGGCCCAAGGTAACACACGACCGGTCCTTAATTGACTAGGGCGGACAATCACATTCAAAATTTTGTGCATTCCGCACCGCCATTCAACCAATTCATTGGTCTAAATCATTTTTCACTTTTATTTTCAAACTAATACCGGCAACACCAATTGCCTTACATTTCACAATTCATTTTTAATCAAGAATGAAATCATTTCCATAATGGTAAGGTACCGACGTGATTAAGCATGGCTAAGCATTTTCTACCGTCCCAACAAAATTAATTAACATTAAATTACAGTAATTAGTTTTCCTAGGGTGTCAATGGTTGTCAACATGAATTTCAAGGTGGCATAGCAAAGTTGGAATTTAACTAAACATTAAATCATAATTAAAGTACGATATGTAAATAACAAGCATGCATTAATTTGAAACAAAATAGTCATTTCATAAACTTGGGTTCAATATGATCAAGGAGACTTGCTTTCAACCTCTCCCGCTGCTGCTACCTCTGCCGGATGCTCCTCTCGCTCAACCGGTGCGTCGTCTACACGCGAAACACGCAAATCGAGGCAACACAATAAATAAACGGAAATAAAGAAAATCCAAAAATTCATAAAAATGACACCAACAGATAGATCTTGATTTTAAATGAATTTAGAAATTTGAATCGTTCAAATCGGAGTTGAGCGGAGGAGAAAGGACTTAGAAGTTTTAAATGGAGAAAATCAGAATTAAATAGGTCTGACATGTGTCGGCATGGGATTGGTGGCTAATTCGGATATTCGGGAAAAATCACAAAAAAAGGGAAAAAAATAGGCTCGCTGACAGGCGGGGTCCACATGTCAGTGACTCAGGCCTTGGCTCGTGGCGATGACGTGGCTGTGAGGTGGCTTACATGTGGGCGCTAAGGCACACGGTGGCACGACGTGGCGGATACGTGGCAGTGACGAAGCGGACATGTAGATCTAAAGCATGCGTGGCAGTGGTGTGGCACGGACATGGCGACACATGTGCATGTGGTGGTGACCTAGCGCAGCCATGGCACGACGTGGCAGAGACGTGGCGGTGACATGGCGGTCATGGGGCGAAATAGGCTGACGTGGCGCAACGTGGCAGCCACATGGACCTAGGGCGAACGTGGAGCACAAGTGGCACACACGCGGCGATGATTTGGCGGACACGGGGGCGGCTGGCGACGACGTGGCGCACATGCGTCTCGCACGCGGCGCCACGCGGCGGCTGACTCGGTGAGGCTAAACAGCACAGCTACATGGCGTTGCTGACGGGAATGCCACACGGATCTCGAGCTGAGGTGGCGCCTATGTGTCATCTATGCGGCAGACACGGGGCGGTGACAAGGGAGTGACAAGGCAGATGGCTTGGGGAAAACCTTACCGAGTATACGTGGCCGATTGTGGGACGTTGGCTGCCGATCCGACGGTGGAGATCACTCGCAAAAACCCGACGATGAGGAGCGGCACTGACCCACCGGAGTCGGAGAAGACGGCGCGAAAATGGCGATGGAGTGCTAGATCGGGTCAAAGAATTAGCGAATCCGATGGGAAACGATGGGATGAGTACAACGGTACCAAAAACACGGCCGGAGACTCACCGGAGGGGACGTATGAGGCGGCGGAAGTCTCTCGCGCGGTGGAGTAACTTCGGCGAGGGCTAGGGAACACACGGCTGCATCTCGAGAGGCGTGGAGTAGGGGAAATGAGCGGCGCGGAGAGGAAAACCTAGGGGCGGCGGCTACAGGACCTTAAGTAGCCTAGGGATGCGGGAAAAAGCGCGGAAAGCGAGGTTGGTTGCTGCGGCGCTGAGTTACGGGCGGCGGCGCAAGCTCGGGCGACGTGGCTCCTTCGTGTGCCTTGGATCGGGATCGGACGGCGATGGAGGAGAGTGCTTTAGGGTTAGGGTTGGTTCTTGTCTTGACGGCGAAGAACGGCCGTCGATTGGCATCCGACGGTGAGGATTGAAGTGATCTAGGGTTTGGGCGGCGGAAAGGAGAATTGGGCCGGATGAACAGTGTTTTCGGCCCATAACAGATTAAAGGATTTAGGAAATTCAAGAAAAATGCCAGAAAATCCGAATTAACTCCATAAATCCAAATAAATAGCAAACAACTTCGAAAAAATTCCCAAAAATACAGAAAAATCAAATGAAACATAAGGAACCCAATAAAAATAACAAATAATTAATTTGAAGTATAGATTAATCCAATTAAATCCTTTTTGCTTTTGAAAATTAAATTTAAGCTGAATTAATTTCGAATAAAATCCCACGGGTTCGCGTTTTGAAATTCAAACTCCAAAAATTTGAAAAACAGTATGTTACAAACCTCCCCCCCTAACAAGAAATCTCGACCCCAAGATTTGAAACTAACCAGGGAAAAAGGCTGGGGTAGTCTGCTCAAAGATCCTCCTCACGCTCCCAGGTGGCTTCCTCTACTGGATGGTTGCTCCACTGCACCTTGCAAAACTTGATCGACTTGTTCCTGGTTCTGCGCTCCGCTTCATCCAGTATTCTGATCGGATACTCCGGATAAGTGAGATCTTCGTGCAGCTCGACATCATCAACTTGCATCTGATGCTCTGGCAGTCGGAGGCACTTCCTCAACTGTGACACTTGGAAGACATTGTGCACATTCGATAGTTGCGGTGGCAATTCCAACTGATATGCCACTTCCCCACTTCTAGCTAGAATCGGGAAAGGTCCAATGAATCTCGGTGTCAACTTGCCACGAACTCCGAATCGGCGCATTCCTTTGAGTGGGGAGACTTTCAGGTACACATGATCACCAGGAGCAAAGGTCAACGCTCTTCTACGATTATCTGCATAGCTCTTCTGTCTAGACTGCGCTGTCCTCAATCTCTCCTGAATCAACTTCACTTGTTCCTCAGCCTGCTGCAGAATATCCGGACCAAACACTTGTCGATCTCCTGTCTCATGCCAACAGAGTGGTGTCCTGCACTTCCTCCCATACAGGGCCTCAAATGGTGCCATCTGCAAGCTGGCCTTATAGCTGTTGTTGTAGGAGAACTCCGCATATGGCAACATCTGCTCCCAACTAGCTGCATTGGACAATGCACAAGCTCTCAACATGTCCTCCAGAATCTGATTCACCCGCTCCGTCTGTCTATCCGTCTGAGGGTGATAAGTTGTACTGAAATTCAGATTGGTGCCTAATGCTTCTTGTAACTTTTGCCAGAATCTAGATGTGAATTGGCTGCCCTGATCCGAAACAATCCTCTTGGGCACGCCATGCATACACACAATCCAAGTCATATACAGCTCTGCTAGCTTATCCCCTTTATAGGTTGTCTTCACCGGGATGAAATGTGCAACTTTCGTCAATCGATCCACGACAACCCAAATCGAGTCATAGCCGGACCTGGTCCTCGGAAGTCCTGTGATGAAATCCATGCCAATCTCTTCCCACTTCCACTCGGTACTCTCAACGATCGCAATGACCTGCTGGCCTCGATGCTCGACTTTGACCACCGCACACATCGCACAAGGCTATAAACTCGCAATCTCCTTCTTCATTCTCGCCACCAATAAACACCTCGAAGATCACGATACATCTTGGTGTTGCCGGATGAATCGAATAAAGGTCGACTCATCGCCTCCTTGATGTCATTTGCTTGAGCTCTTTACGTTCGGCACATAGATGCTCTTCCCAAGCCAAACTGTTCCCTCATTATCTTCTGAGAATCCCGGGGCTTTTCCTTCCTTGATCCTTTCCTTGATCTTTTCGGCTTCCTTGTTAGACTTCTGCAGCTTCTTGATTTGATCCACCAGGGTTGGCTGAATCTCCAAAGCAGCAACAGATCCTTCCTCTACCAATCCCAAATTCAGTCGCTGAAAGTCCTCATGAAGCGCAGGCTGAATCATCAAAGTGTTGCAGTAGCTCTTTCTGCTCAGAGCGTCGGCAACCACATTCGCCTTACCAGGATGGTAGTGAATGCCAGCATCGTAGTCCTTTATCAGCTCCAACCATCTTCTTTGCCACAGATTCAGATCAGCTTGAGTGAAAATGTACTTCAGGATCTTGTGATCGGTGAAGATCTCTAGCGGTTCCCAATGAGATAGTGCCTCCAGATCTTCAACGCATGCACAACAAAGAGCCAACTCGTGTCATGGGTGGGTAATTCGCCTCATGTGGTCGCAATTGCCGCGAAGCATATGCGACGACCTTGCCTCCCTGCATCAGCACACACCCAAGACCCTGCCTCGAAGCATCACAGTAGATCTCAAAGCCTTTGTGAATGTCCGGATAGACTAGCACAGGAGCTGTAGTCAACCTCTTCTTCAATTCCTGAAAGCTCTGCTCGCAAGCTTCGGTCCATTCATATTTCCTCTCTTTCTTGGCGGTGAGTAAGCGGCCGCAATCCTCGAGAATCCCTCAATGAATCTCCTGTAATAACCCGCCAAACCCAGAAAACTCCTGATCTCCGGCACTGACTCAGGCTGCTTCCAATCAATCACATCTCTCACTTTGCTAGGGTCGACTGAGACTCCTCCGTGAAATAGCGTGACCGGAAAAAGCAACCTCATCAACCGAACTCGCACTTGTTGAACTTGGCATCTGTTTGGTGACTTGAGCTTCTCTAAGACCAACCTCAAATGTCGGCATGCTCGGACTCATCTCGAGAGTAGATAAGAATGTCGTCGATGAACACTACCACAAACTTATCGGATAGTCCATGAACACCTTGTTCATCGATTCATAAAATATGTCGGGCATTGGTCGACAAAAGGACATGACCGTGTACTCATCTGACCCATACCGAGTGGTGAAGGCGGTCTTGAATGTCTGCGGCACGATCTTCACGATGGTATCGATCGCGAGATCAATCTTGGAGAATATCTGGGGCTCCTTGTTTGATCGAACAAATCATCAATCCGAGGCAGTGGATACTTGTTCTTGATGGTGACTTCATTCAGAGCTCTGTAATCAATGCACATCCTCAAGCTGTCGTCCTTCTTCTTCACTAGCAAAGACTTGGCGCTCCCCAAGGCGATTTAACTTCGGACGAACGAACCCCTTCTCTAGTAGCTCTTCTATTTGCTTCTTCACCTCCATGAGCTCATTCACGGCATGCAGATATAGCCTCTTGAAATCGGGCTGTGCGGAACAAGCTCTATAGCGAACTCGATCTCCCGATCAGGCGACATGCCTGGCAGATCCTCAGGGAAGACATCGGGGTACTCGCTCACCACAGGCACACTCTCCAAAGTGATTTCCTGCATCTTATTCAACACGCACTTCTCACCCAACGAATTATCCGACTTGAACTCCACTCGGATGCCCTCTGCATTGGTGAGAGTGATGGCTCGGCTAGCGCAATCAATTTGACCCTTTTACTCGATCAACCAGTCCATCCCGAAGATGACATCTAACCCCTTTGAGTCCAAGAGAATGAGATTTGCAAGAAATTTTACCCCATTGATGACTATGGTTGCACTTGGGCACACCAAATCAGTCCTCATCTCTTTTCCCGGTGATTGAACAATCATGGGAATCCTAAGAGCCAAAGTCTTAAAACCAAATCGATCAACAAAGCTCCTCGAAATGAAAGAATGCGACGCCCCAGAGTCAAACAAAGCAGTGGCAGGTATGGAATTGACAAGAAACATACCCAATACCACATCTGGTGCATCCTGAGCCTCCTCTGCAGTCACGTGATTGACACGCCCTCTCCCGAAAGTCTGAGGTGCTCTCGGGGTCTTGGGCGCTCCACGGCTGATCCACGAGTGGTGGAGTCTTGGTGGTGGCTCCCAAGTGAACAACACCGGTGTCCTTGGTGGCGTCTCTGTGGATAGTGGCGGCATAGTGACCCAACCGGTGGCGGTGGAAGCCTTGAACTCTGCTGGTGTTCCCCCCTCTGCTGTTGATCTTTGGTGGGCTCTTGTGGTCCACGAGCTGATCGGGCGCGGACCGGAAGTAGGAAGTCGCGGTGCTCCTTGGGCAGTGCCCTGTGACCCATTGTGGTGTGAAGCGCGGCGAGATCCACTAGCTCCTGTCGAGGCTGGAAGGCCATCTTCCTCTTCTTGCGACTTAGCTGCTTGACGCCGAGCATCCTCTGCACCAAGCCTTGTTCACCATGTCTTTGAAAGTGGGGAAGTCAAGGTCTGGTGAACCTTGATGTCGGGATCCAGACCCTCCATGAACCTCCAGATCTTGGCTGTCGGTGGCCACATCCTCGGCGCATACCTCGCCCGGTGAGTGAACCGGTGAGGTACTCGGACACACTCTGGCTCCCCGACGAAGCTTCAAAACTCCTCTTCTTCATCTCAATGATGCCCATGAACATGAGCGATCTGAAGGCCTCGAGAACTCCTCCCAAGTGATCGCTGGGCATCTGATGAAGCAGACCAGATGGTTGTCCCACCAAGTGGCGGCTCGCCATCCGGTGATGGTGGCGTGAGAGCACCCTCTCACGATCGATTGCCTTGGGCAAGCTGCAGCTTCTTCTCAATGTTTCTTAGCCAGTCGTCTGCCTCCAAGGGCTCTCCTGCTCCGGCAAACGTAGGTGGCCAAGTCCTCATGAACTGTAAGCTTCAAGCTGCGGTGAAAAGTGCATTTGGTATTTGGTCTTTGGTGCGGGTTGTTCACCATGTTACGTGCCAATGCTGCGATGGTCATGTCTGCATCGCCATCATCTGCTGCAGATCGGCCATCTGAGGCTGAGCAGGTGGTGGTGGTGGCGGTGGCAACACTGACTCGGCGTACTGGCTTGATGCATGGAATCCTGCTGCTCTGTGGCCTTTGCCGAACCACGACCACACCCACGGCCTCTGCCTCTGCCTCTGCCTCTGCCTCTGCCTCTGCGGCCACTCCCTTGGCTATCCATCTGAAGTAATGGCCAAGGAAAAGTTAGTTACATACGAGAGGGAAAAGCAAAAGATACGGGAAGAAGGGAAAAGGTAGCCATTCTAGGCGAGATGGAAACGAAAACTCGAACAAAAGGTGGCTGCAGCACAATGCCTAGGGCAGGTGCACAACACACCCAAACAAACAAGCAATAAAAACCAATAAACTCCGTTTACTAAGCGAAGAGGGGTTGTGATGGGCACTAAAACTTAATCCTCATAGCAGTCCTTTGCCAACATGATATTCTGGTAGCCCCTGCCTCCGGTCTTGAAGAAACTTGAACGTCATCTTCTTTACTTGGAATTCTTGCCAAAGACTGTAAACTTAGGGTCATTTCATGAGGTAAGATCAAATTTAAATTTCAAAATAATATTCAGAAGAGGAAAGAGGTAAGAACCTAAGAAGAAGGTAAGAGAGGAGACAAACTATTGATTACTAATTTGTTGGTTTGACTTCGAAAATAAATTTGAATTTCTAACGGTCGTTCTAACTAGGGTTGCGACCTACAGTCGATATGGCTCGATACCACCTCTGTAGGGACCCGGATTACCAAATCCGAACCCCCTGTGTTTCAACCGCGCTAGTCCAGGAACAGCTAGCGCACAAACATTACAGTGATGATAACACAGACATATCATGAAGTTCATAACAGTAATAAGCAAAAGAGTGTAACATCATCATCACATTATTACAAGTATCGAGCCTTACGGCTTAAGTGAAAATGTAGCAGCGGAAATGTAGAACAAAAAGAGCCAATCAGTGTGCCACAGCAACCGATAAGTGCGCTCCTAGACGATCGAGTCATCATCCTCTTCATAGTCCTCTCCACAGATGTCGAACGGCCCATCATCTGCTTTATGGAATAAGCAGCCCCGCAATGAAACGCGAGGGTGAGTATGCAACATACTCGCAAGTCTCGGAAACTTAATGCAAGTAACTAAATGCAAGGCTTAAACAAAGGAAGCATATAGGGTTCATTTGCATAAAGCTTAAAATTGAAATTTAAATACAAGTAGTAATTTCATAAAGCGACATTTAACAAAATGTAAATAGCATAAACAATTAAATTTGAAGTATAACCATTGTCGAGGTTCCAACTACCTGGTTGGCTCTAGCCGCCAAACTAAAACCTGGGAGCTCCAGCCGCTCGCGGATTCCCAACCACATTTTCATTTTAAACCAAATCATCATTTTTTTATTTAAAACCAAAAACCATAAAATCTACTATGTGAAAGCGTTCCACGCTTGCCCTTATCCGTGGTCACGGCTACTCAAGTAGTTTTAAAGACTCTGCAGAGCTGGTACACTTTACCCACACGACATGATCAACCCTTTTCCGCCATGCAATTAACACACTTCCTTTGGTGTGTCGGCAGGGAGATCATGACAAGGCCTTTACAATGCATATACGCTACCGACTTCACCGCTAAGGTTTAGCCCTCCTGACCCCTCTTGCGCCTTGCAAGTGTCATCTGAAACAAACTCGCCTGACCCCATTGGCGAAGTCAAATAACGATACATGCAAATTACTTAGCAGTCGTACCCATATAGACATGTGGTTGTCTTGTATAGCATGGCCCAAGGTAACACACGACGGGTCCTTAATTGACTAGGGCGGACAATCACATTCAAAATTTTGTGCATTCCGCACCGCCATTCAACCAATTCCTTGATCTAAATCATTTTTCACTTTTATTTTCAAACTAATACAAGCAACACTAATTGCCTTACATTTCTAATTCATTTTTAATCAAGAATGAAATCATTTCCATAATGGTAAGGTACCGACGTGATTAAGCATGGCTAAGTATTTTCTCTGTCCCAACAAAATTAATTAACATTAAATTACAGTAATTAGTTTTCCTAGGGTGTCAATGGTTGTCAACATGAATTTCAAGGTGGCATAGCAAAGTTGGAATTTAACTAAACATTAAATCATAATTAAAGTACGATATGTAAATAACAAGCATGCATTAATTTGAAACAAAATAGTCATTTCATAAACTTGGGTTCAATATGATCAAGGAGACTTGCCTTCAACCTCTCCCGCTGCTGCTACCTCTGCCGGATGCTCCTCTCGCTCAACCGGTGCGTCGTCTACATGCGAAACACGCAAATCGAGGCAACACAATAAATAAACGGAAATAAATAAAATCCAAAAATTCATAAAAATGACACCAACAGATAGATCTTGATTTTAAATGAATTTAGAAATTTGAATCGTTCAAATCGGAGTTCGAACGGAGGAGAAAGGGCCTTCCGAAGTTTTAAATGGAGAGAAAATCTGGAATTAAATAGGTCTGACATGTGTCGGCATGGGATTGGTGGCTAATTCGGATATTCGGGAAAAATCAGAGAAAAAGGGGAAAAAATAGGCTCGCTGATAGGCGGGGTCCACAGGTCAGTGACTCAGGCCTTGGCTCGTGGCGATGACGTGGCTGTGAGGTGGCTTACATGTGGGCGCTAAGGCACACGGTGGCACGACGTGGCGGATACGTGGCAGTGACGAAGCGGACATGTAGATCTAAAGCATGCGTGGCAGTGGTGTGGCACGGACGTGGCAACACATGTGCGTGTGGTGGTGACCTAGCGCAGCCATGGCATGACGTGGCAGAGACGTGGCGGTGACATGGCGGTCATGGGGCGAAATAGGCTGACGAGGCGCAACGTGGCAGCCACGTGGACCTAGGGCGAACGTGGCGCACAAGTGGCACACACGCGGCGATGATTTGGCGGACACGGGGGCAGGTGGCGGCGATGTGGCGCTACAGCGTCTCGCCGCGGCGCCACGGCGGTGACTTCGGCGAGCTAAGCAACCTGACTACATGGCGTTCTTGGCAGGGAATGCAACACGGATCTCGGCGAGGTGGCGCCTATGTGTCATCTACGTGGCGGACCTGGCGGTGACAAGGGGTGACAAAGCGGTGGCAGGGAAAAACTTACCGAGTATCGTGGCGATTGTGATGCGTTGGTGCCGATCCGGCGATGGAGATCACTTTCGCAAAAACCCGGCGATGAGGAGCGGCGTGACCCACCAGAGTCGGAGAAGGCGGCGCGAAGCGGCGATGGAGTGCGGATCGGGTCAAAGAATTAGCGAATCGGTGGGAAGCGATGGGATGAGTTCAACGGTACCAAAAACACGGTAGGAGACTCACCGGAGGGCGTATGGTGCGCGGAAGTCTCTCATGGTGGAGTAACCGGCGAGGGCTAGGGAACCTGCAGTGCATCTCGAGGCGTGGAGTAGGGAAATGGCGGCGGAGAGGAAAACCTAGGGGCGGCTGACTCTGGGACCTTAAGTAGCCTAGGGATCTTGCGGGAAAAAGCACGGAAAGCGAGGTTGGTCATTGCTGGCTGAGTTCTGGCGGCGGGCAAGCTCGGGCGGCGTGGCTCCTTTGTGTGCCTTGGATCGGGATCGGACGGCGATGGAGGAGAGTGCTTTAGGGTTAGGGTTGGTTCTTGTCTTGACAGGCGTGAAGACGACCGTCGATTGGCATCCGACGGTGAGGATTGAAGTGATCTAGGGTTTGGGCGGAAGGAGAATGGGCGGATGAGCAGTGTTTTCAGCCCATAACAGATTAAAGGATTTAGGAAATTCAAGAAAAATACCGAAAATCGAATTAACTCCATAAATCCAAATAAATAGCAAACAACCGGAAAAATTCCCAAAAATACGAAAAAATCAAATGAAACATAAGGAACCCAATAAAAATAACAAATAATTAATTTGAAGTATAGATTAATCCAATTAAATCCTTTTTGCTTTTGAAAATTAAATTTAAGCTGAATTAATTTCGAATAAAATCCCACGGGTTCGCGTTTTGAAATTCAAACTCCAAAAATTTGAAAAACAGTATGTTACAATAAATGGCATTGAGGTTTTCTTGATAATTTTTACAGATCCATTTGTGACTCCAAAATATTTTATAAATTCTGACAATGCATTGTTTTGATTTAAAAGTTATCTTTTCATTTTATCTCTTCATTTCTTTATGCATAAAATTTCAATTGCTGGCTAAAATGATTTAATTGAATGATCAAGGTTCTCTTGGCAATTTTATAAATTTTTACTTTTTATCTTTTTGCCTTTTTACCATTATCCATTCTGTAATTCCATTTGTTGGATTTTTCATACAAAGTATAAATCTAAAGAAATCCAAATAAAACCAATAATGGCAAGAAAACTCAGAAATAATTATATTCAAATTCAAAATATATATTTTTACTTTATTAAAATTTTGAGATGTTACAGACACTATCATAGGTTTTGGTACCATGGGTCTTGGTACCTGCAGACGACCCCAAAGATTATGACACTATCTTGGGTCGGGGTCAAAAGGAAAATGTTGGCCACTTCGCTGCTGCGCTCGTCAACATCAGGTTTGGTCATCCGATGATCCTTGATGATTTAGCCATACTACTGGCATTCATCATTCTTCAGCCTTCTTGCTTGTAGAGCCTCGGGGATAGGGGTGGAAAACGAGCCAAATGAACTTTTTTTCGAGCTTTTTTCGATACTAATTTATTCTTATTTATTATAGTCTCTGTATTGTTTGAGACCCAACTTGAACCGAGCCTAACGAGCCGAGCCTAACGAGCCGAGCCGAAATTAACTCTTGTTCCAAATCAACTAATTTTTATTTTAAAAGAAAAATGAATGTAATCGGAGCAATTTTGAAACGAGCCACCGAGCCAGCTCAACGAGCTTTTTTTCCAGCCCTACTCGGGGATGGGATTCGGCCTGGAGCTTGAGGCTTAGACCATCATCGTACAACCCTCGCACATAGAGCGTCGCAGGGGTGGACCCACTTGGGGCAAGCCCGGGCAGGCGCCCGGGCTCCTCTGCCAAGAAAAGATGAGGTATGCATATATGTTCAGGCGACACAACAGTTTGGAGCACTGGAAAATTATTAGGCACAATTAATTTTAGTGTATTAATGATAAATCCGCCCAGACTCTTAAAAAATCCTGAGTCCGCCACTGGAGCGTCGTGTGTGTGGCAATTTCCGCCTTGAAAATCAAATCTGGTTGCATGTTTGGATACGATAAGCTTTTATACATAGGAGCAAACCAACTGTTTACATGCACACCCATGACCGATGTGCACTCAAAATAAGGTTACATTACAGCGTTACTTACAGTACTGGAAACCGACTCGAACGAACGTGCAGTACAGTAAAACACACGCGCGCATTCTTAATCAGGTCCGAAGCTTTTCACTTTCAGGTACAAATTATTAGACCTGCAACGGCAAGACGTAAAAGAAACGACACTACATGGAATTAATAGAGGTGCACACGTACGGGTTACTCCGATGAACAAGTCTGATGCTCCTCGTCAACGTTGTGCATGTAGCTCCATCTGGGCTTTGTTCCTTTTCTTTTCCGATATTCTGCTAAGCTCCACGGTGGGGCTATTGGGGATATGAGACACTTGTTCTCTGATTTCAGCCTCCACAGCCTCGACCACGGAAATTTCAGCATCGTCGCAGTTAATGGTGCCACGGACTTGTCTGAGGCAAGAGAGGTGCTGGATGCCAAAATTGAAATCGCCAAACCAAAGAATTGTTTTGTTTACGTTGAAGTCAAGCTCAAGCCTTCGGAGCTCCTGCATGGATCCTGGTGTGAACTGCATCCCCATGGCAGCATTACAAGATGCGAAACAGAACACCTTGAGACGCACGAATTTATCCCTGCTGATGCTGAGCCTTTTGTCAAGACGTGATGAATCTATCCTGAGAAGGATTAGCCTAGGCAAGTCCCCGAGGACATGGAGAAATGGCTCTTGCAGTTCAGCGAGGTTAATATGCAGGTGGGTGAGGTTGACGAGAGAGGCCATCTTGAGGAGATAGGCCTTGTTGGCTGGTGAATCTTGTTTGACGCGACCACTGAATTCTAGCCCAAATTCTTGGAGGTGATGCGGTGAGACACAAGAATCCACCGCTAAATCAAGGAGTTCAGCAGGATAATCATGAATAAATAGGGACTGAAGGCTGTCAGACTTTGCAATCTCGTCGAGAAAAGACTTCACGTTCTGTCGCTGGGCGGTTTCGGTGTCACCATATCTGTAATACTTAACCAATCGTACGCCAAGAATCCTCATCCGCTTCGACTTAAGCAGCGTCGCCACAGCCTTCCATTGGCCACTAGAATCAATAATGATAGTTGATATTTCCTGTAGTTGTATTTCCTGAAAAATCAAATTTTCATTTTCCTTGTCATCTTTATAAAATAGATAAATTTTATAGTGCATTATACTGATAGTATACAGTAGTAATAGAAATAAAATCTAATAATTGATTTAGTGAACTCTTGTTAATCTGATCCATATTTAATTTAGTGTACTGTAAAATTTTTTTGATAAAGGAAGATCTTTATTAATTTTAAGAAGCTTACATCGAGACAATACAAGTCCTTGAAATTACTTAGGCCTCTGCTTAATTAAGCACACGGCCAAACAATAAGAAAAGATAAAACGCACACACTAGTGACTATCAATCCTAAGACTAGACCGCCACCCATGCTTAGGGAATAGAAGTCCTTGGCCACTCGAACCAAACCATGAGTAGCCTCCACCAAAGTAGTTCGCACCTCCACCTTGTGCAATACATTTCCCACGTCTGAGGAGCCGGTGTGTAATAACAAAATAACACGCAATGGAGAAGAAATGATTTTCTTTTGAAATACTATATCATTTACATTTAACCAAATAATAACACGTGGTCAGTAGCACCAAGAAGAGCGAAGTTTCTACTATTCTTATCGAAACTATCAAGCCAACTTCCAAACATATTAGCTACATTTGTTGGACTAGATACACCAAATGCCAAGAATATGAAGAACCAAATCATTAGATGCGAAACGACGATTGAAAAACAAATGTTAATTGTCTCATATTTGGAACAAAAGCAACATGTTCTACTCCTTGCCAATTCCGCTTTGCTAAATTATCTTTGGTAAGAATCACTCCATTCCTAAGATACCAAAGGAACACCTTGATTCTTAATGGGACTTTAAGCTTCCATAATCTTTTATTTAAGTTTGGCACTTGACGTTTAATCAAGGCATGATAATGGGATTTCACCGAAATTGCTCATTTTGGCACGACTTCGATAGAATTCATCATCATTCTGCGTCAGATTAATGTTAGCGATTAAATCTTGATAGCGCTGCCACGCCACTAACTTAGGTCAATCGGCTGACCTTCTCTAGGAAATGTTTGGTTGTGGAGATGCTAAAACTTGACAATGGTTGCATCCTTCTTTCTAACTATACTATACAATCCAGGGTATTGATCTTTAAGAGGGTGATTTCCAAGCCAAGCATCCTCCCAGAACCTCACCTATGATCCATTATTAATTTTGAAGGTACCAAAGCATAAGAATTCATGCTTGATCTTCATTAAGCTAGACCAAAAATGTGAGTCTCCTGGTTTCCACTCAACTTGCCCTATTGACTTGGACCCTAAATATTTATTTGAAGCATCATTTGCGGTACCCTCGATGTTAATAGTTTAAATAGCCATTTACTTAGAAGAGCAACATTCTTAATACTTAAGTCATGAATCCCCAGACCTCCTTGATCCTTGGGTGACATAAAGTGTGCCACCTAGCAAGGCGATATTTTTCTTATGCTCATCCTTGCGGAAGAACCGCGATCTAAAAAATCTAGTTTTTAAGAACACCTTCGGAATCCCAAAAAGGACATCATATACATTGGCGAGCTACTTAGAACTGAATTAATCATAGTCGGTCTACCTCCCACCGGCAGATTTTTTCCTTTCCAACTACTAAGCCGCTTCTCCAAGCGTTCTGAACAATTCGATCGGTTGTGTAACTTCGAAAGTGAATAGGGATACCAAGATATTTAAGCGGAAGAGTTCCATGTTTACAACCAAACAATTCCTTATCTTGTTCTAAAGAACCTTGGGCCTCTCAAAGCGTAACAACTCACTTTTGTGAAAATTAATTTTGAGACACGATGCTTGCTCAAAAGCACAAAGCAATAATTTCATATTCGGCGCTTTCTCGAGATCATCTTCCATCAAAAGAATGGTATCATCTGCGTATTGAAGGATAGATAAACCGTCATCAATTAAATGAGGCACTATCCCACCCACGACCTCGTGTCTTAGCCCTATCAATCAAGATTGATGACATATCATAACAATATTAAACAAGATGGGCGACAACGGATCTCCTGTCGAAGCCCTTCTTTGTTTGAAAGAACCTACCAATCTCCCCATTAATATTTACCGCCACACTACCTCCGAAATAAAAAGCGATACCCAAGATATCCACTTAGGTGAGAAACCTTTCATTAAAAGTAAGGGTTGCGACAAGAAAGGCCACTTTACTTTATCATAAGCCTTCTCGAAATCGATTTTAAATATGACTCCACTAAGCTTTTCCGATCTATCTCATGCAAAGTTTCATGCAATATGACAACCCCTCAAGGATATTACGACCTCGCATGAAAATTTGTTTGGGTTGGGTTTACAATTTTATTATAGCAGATTTAATCTATTTGTAGCAACTTTCATGAATATTTTAAAACTCACATTCAAGACAAATAGGCTGAATTGTTGAATAATATTAGCCTCATGAACTTTTGGCACTAAGGTGATGACACCAAAGTTCAGACTAAAGAGAGGAATACCCCCAACATGAAGATCGAGAAACATTGATAGAAAATCCCCTTTGATAACTTCCTAGAATTTTTTGTAAAATTCAACAGGGAAGCCATCGGGACCGAGAGCCTTGTTATTTTCCATCGAAAAATAGCATTTTAACCCGCTCTTAGAGAATTGAGATTAACGATTCGTTTTTCTGCGAAACCCTCATCAAATCATGAACTACTTCCTCATCTAAACTCAACCGATTCTCCTCGGGATCACCAAATAATTCTCTGTAGAACTTGGTAATATAATTTTTAGATTAGCTTTGTCCTTCGATTTTCCCATTATCATGATCAAGTGAGAAAATCGCTTCTTCTGTGTTTGCCATTGGCAATTAAATGAAAGAATCTGGTATTATTGTCTCCTAATTGGACATTTTCACTTTAGCCCATTTGAAATATTTGATTTCTTCTTCCCCGAAGAAGGCGGCAAGATTCTCCAGAGCTGAGCGGACATTCTCGCTCGATCTCGGTCAAATCCCTCCTCGTGACTATATCCAACTTACCGATAATCGACAAGAGATTGGATTTCTTTTATTTGTATTCTCCGTTAGAATGGGATGCCCATCCACGCAGGAACTTTCAAAGCACCCAATTTGCGGTTCCAATCTTTGAATGAGTTCTTCCTCTCACGAGTTTATTTGATTTCGACTACCTTATCATAAAAATCCTCTCTTTCAAACCAAAGCAACTCAAACTGAAAGGTCTAGAGTTCCCGAAAAAGCCGATATACCAAAGTATCAAGCGGAGAGGGTATGATCAAGAGATACCTCTGTCCAAAGCTCGAAACGAGACAAGCGGAATTTAAACTCCCATTCGTTAGACAAGAGCACTCTATCTAATTTTTCATACGTAGGATTAGGTAAGGAGTTTGCCCACGTGAATTGACGACCAACTAGATCAATCTCCCTTAGATCAAAGTTATCAATCACGGCATTAAATAAGAAAGGCCAATGCTCATTAAACCTATCATTATTTTTCTCCTTACTAAACCGCATTATGTTGAAATCCCCCCCCAATCAAAGTTGGCAGATAATTATGTTGGCAGGTTCTTACAAGTTCCGCCGAAAAATTTGGTTTGAAATCTTCTGGCCGCCCATAAAGCGCCATAAGAAACCATTTGAATTTATCCGACCTATTGCTTAGATGGAATTTAATAAAAATTCCCTTCAACAACAGATAATAAATCAAATGATCTTTGCTTTAATACCTAGAAGAATACCACCGACCTCCTCTAGGTGGTAAACAATGCCAAACGAAATCCACACCTCCGAAAGCCGTGTTAAATTCGTTTTGGACATAGCCGTTTTCCGTTTCCATTATAGCTAGAAAGTCTAAATTGTTTTCTTTGTGACTTCATAATATAACGAAATTTAGCCAAGTCCGAAAGACCTCTGCTATTCAAAAAACCTTTCATAATGAACTATATTTTATTCCTATTTTTCTACCTCTCCTGTTTCCACGAGACTTACGAGAGGGAGCCAAGAAATCAAATCGCATATCTAGATCCCCATCTCATCATCAAATTGAAACATCTTTGAGCAAGAATTCAAATAAATCACTATTAGCTTCATCGACATCGACACATAAGACTCATTATGATTTAACTCATCATCTTTGGAAACTACATTTCCTGACACTCTATTTCTTTCAACTCTCTTTAGCGATTGAATGGATAAGTTATCTCCAGTACCCCCCATAATCATTTTGAATCCTAAATTTTGAAGATTCGAAGCACATCTATCATCAGACATCGCTAAAATAGAATATGGGTTATCCACAGAACACATACCAGACTGTGGTGGCTGAGAAGGCGCAGACGAAAATGATGTCCCCATCGAGGAAACCACCGTCTTGGTGCCAATCAATGGATCCAGATTACGCTCTGCAATACGGCGCATTGCCTTATGCATCATGGTACCATCTGCCAACGACGTACCATCAGAAGCAAAAACATTAGATCTTAAACTACGGTGGAGACCAACACCAATGGAATGTTCATAAGACTTACGGAGACAATACGGTTTGAACTTGGCGGTTCAAAGTTACAGACCTCTTCCTCCAAGTCTGTCATCAAACCACATCGATCTTGGGTGACACCGCCGTGGCAAACAACCCACATCCCATACTCGGTTCCATATTCTGCGAAGTTATCAATTCCTCAATCAAGCCCGAGCAACAACATCCGATTGCACACTATCTCGAATCAAGACAATGCACCAATCGGCTTGCGATGTCGGTGTTGGACTGTGTTCTCGGAGGAGCAAACAAAACAATCAAGACAAAGCACCAATCGACTTGCGATGTCGGTGCTTGATTGCTTTCTCGAGAGGAAGCAAACAAAACAACAGGAGACAAAGCATCAATCGGCAGCGATGTCGGTGCTTATTTGTTTCTACGGAAGAAGCATACAAAGCGACCAACCTTCTCTCGAGACAAACCGTTGTTGCGGTTTCAAATCGCACGGCAAAGAAAAAGATTCCACAACCGACTTGAACAACCACTCAAGACTGTCACGACATCTAGCCTTACCAGGTGAACACTCCTTAGTGACCCAAATAGAACCAGCCGGTTTGACATTATCGGAAAAACAGTTCTTCAACATATTTCCAACACCTTGCGCCCGGAGGAGTGACAGCAATCACACCAGTCAAAGCAGCACCATCAGAATTAACCACTCCGGCCTCAAGCGGCAATGAACGAAACCTTTTTTCACCACAGTCCGTGACAAGGCACCCCGATTCAAAAGCAAACCTCTGTCATTGCTCAACATCCCCATCTCTGAGAACACTAGCAACACCAAACCGTGGAGAACAAAGGGCATTAGCCACGCCCCATCAACTTGCATTGGTCCTGAACCAAGTCCATCACCAGTACCCTGTGACCTGACTTCCTCAGAACCATTCTTTAGCTTCTTAACCGTATGATCCACATCCGCTTCTTTGAGTACATCCACATCCTTATTTTCCCCATCTTCTCCCCCATTAGCAACCAACACAGACTGAGGAAGGACAGTAGGTTCAAAATCCAGAGGTTCGGGAGTGAATGTAATATCGTAGCCCACTTTGTGAAAAACAATATCAGCTGTCAGTGGCAACAAATCAACATCCAGCACCCCAACCAACAATCTAATAACACCTTTCCTCCTGTATGTAAGCATGTCAACTTCAAGGGTGGTTCCCACCATAGAACCCAAAGCCCAAAAACCCAAATAATGGCGCCAAGCATGAGGGACACCAGTGACATGCACCCAAATCTCATTCAGATGATAAGCTGGATTCACATCCCCATTCATTTCCCATTGGCAGATTTTAAGTGTAATCCCACTCTTTAACTTATACTCTATATCAGCCATCCGAGTTAATTCATCTTCCGTAGGAAAAGCCACAAGATAAGAATCCACCCCATGGCACAACGCCTCCCAGTTCCATTCAACCCTAGCTAACTTAGCCAATTCCAGTTGAACAGACACAACATCAAGAGTTCCCCCAATTACCGTAACCAAAGCTGTAGGAGCAGGATCAGGAACCTCAAGCTTAAAGTCGAATTCCGGTATTTGGAAGAAACATAATTCAGTTTTTGCACAACCAGACATGGACACTACAGGCTTTGGCATCTTGAGAATCGGACATTTTGCGCTAAATGTGAATTTAAGCTTATTGCAAATGTAATACCAAGATCCTCAACACAATTCTCCTGAATGTGACCCACACACTTACAACGAAAACTAAAAGGTGGCCGGGGTTTCTTCACCTTGACCGGATCCGGGCGAGCATCTTGCTCCCGAACTTGAGGCGCTCCATCGAAGCCCCCCTGCTGCTCCCGGTTGGTCTGGCGCTGTGGAGCATTCCGATCAAGAAAAGTTTCCGCTTGATCAGCGCCCCCACGCGACCACCACGACCAGAAAAATTGCCCCGGCCAGCCTCTGTCGAGACACCAAATCCTCCACGACCACGCCCCTCACTAAACCCACTGCGGCGGAGAGGAGCATGGCCATGAGTCTGCCGGCGAAATCCTTCCCGACGAGCCCCCGTTGCATCACCCCTCGCTTGAAAAGGCATAGGGCGTCGTTGCCCCCCAACTGGAGGCCGAGCCGCCATAGCAGCAGAAGAGGGACTTTTGGCGAAATCTGAGGAAGGACAGAGGTGGAAGGAGTTCTCCTAACCCTAGGGAGAGGCGAAGCGCAAAGAACTCGATTAAGATCAGTATACTTTGGCCCGTTGGACCAAAGCCCGCTTGTCCAAATTAGGCCCGACAATATTTGAAATCTGCATTCCGTAATTTCCTCAAAGCAGACTCGGCGAGCGTTTCACCGCGTACAACGATTAGACAAAAGCGGAAATGACGTTGCGGCTCAACACCGATCTCATGTGCATCGATCGGCAGAATGGTCGTCGCCGATCCACGTGATCGGTGCTAATATCTTCCACCCTACCTCCGGTTCTCGAGCGAGCAGAAGGAACACCCGACGGCTGGTCACTAACCGGAAGCAACAATTTCGGACAAAACGCAGCAAGCGTAATTGCTGGTGCCCTTCAAGGAGGAGGAAGAGGACCACACCAAGGTCTAATCCTCACCCCGCGATTCTTAGAGTTGGATTCTGTCGATTGAGTACCAGCGAGTGATCTTTTTCTTTGATCCGTGGTAGCTCTCGAACACAAATCCTTATCAATCCCACATCGGTGCGAATCAACATGATCCGAAACACCAACAACCGGCAAACCAATACCTTCAAAATGCTCGTCAAGACAAACCTGAGAAACAGCCCCAAACTTACTTGCAGAAGAAGACGCAGAAACATCACCCGGCGAGCAAAACCCAATCGCCCTCCCCATCTTTCGGTTTTATCTACCATTCTACCTACATCCTAGATGCCATTCGTGAAGAGATGAAGGACATCCGGTAGCTTCACTCCTTGAGTAAGTAGACGAGCCAACCTTGGGAATCTAGGTATATCCCAATATTTTTTTCTTATTTTGGTTCTTCTCAAATCTAAGGTCTCCATGTGATTTAGTCCTTCTATTCCTTGTGGGATCTCACTGATACCCGTCCCTCTAAGTCCCAAGTATCTCAGAAGAGACAATTCTCCAATGATATCAAGAGATTGCAAATTGTCAGTACCCTCAAGATCAAGAACCCGTAGAAATCTTAAGTTCATAAGATCCGGCATTCTTCTAACATCCCCAGAATATGTGAGGGATCAGACTTTAGATATGTCCACACTGCTTAGCGTAAAGGTGTCATCCTCATTGTTGCCGTAGCTGAGAGAGAGTCGCCGAATCACATCACCTCGCGTATAAGCCGGTTCTGCGTTCGACTTCACAAAGTTCTCTTCAATGCACAAGGATGTAAGGGAATCTAGAACCAAACCATGGACTTTACAACCCACCGACACCTCATCATCTTCCTCGTCATCATCAGCAGTTTCAATCAGTTCCCTATCAAGAAGCTCCTGAAAGTAGCTCTCCCCACTTTCCCGTGAACTCTCTGCAGCTCTGCGAGGGATAAATCCTTCAGCTATCCATCTCCATATAAGACGATCCTTCCTGATCACATGGTTCTTAGGGAAAACTCTCAAGTACAAAAGGCAAGACTTCATATCGCGAGGAAGATCAGAGATTATAGACAGTGGAGATTCAGTTGCCATATCACTTGATCCCGAGGTGCACGCTTCTGTCCTATGCACCATGCTTCGGACGTTTGCCTTGCCCACGTCTCTCAGGAGATTTTGAATTTGATCAATGAACTCTTGTAGCGCATTCAGTCTATCAGGACACTCAACAGCTTCACTAATATCTTCAATAGGCTTGGCATTATATTTGTCAAAGCGGACCATAAGGTAGTCAATACAGTCCTCAATGTCATATGTCATCTCCCTCATTTGATTCCTCCAATCCTTCATTTGTGTGTCCAGCTCAGCCATGTCTGAGAGCTTCTCAAGAAGAGCATTAGCGGCGCCAAGCTTATCATTTAGGATCCTGACCTTCTTCCGTGCACCTCTAAACCTTGCGTAGTCGTTTCCCATTAGAATGCTGAGCTTCCGTACAAGAGAATTCATCGCCCCCATTGAAGCGGTCACCGAAGCACACTCCATACCTGTTTGGCATGCTGAAACTATGGTTAGTGTAACATCCTGAATTTCAGTTTCAAATGAATGTCGTGAATTTTTGTTAATGTTTAAAACTTCTGTGATGATTTGAAATTTCTGGAGTTTATTAAAACCATTTCTTATTTTTCAATCAAGAACATATGAAACAGCATAAATCACAACAGGAACATTGGAACAAGGTTGTCAATGTTCGAAGACATGGGGTCTCTAAACCGAGGTTATGAATAAAAATGGCGTTAGGATCAAGGATTGTGAAAAGTAGAAAGAGAATTGCTTCTTTAGTAGTCAAGTGACTTGACAGAGTACAAGGTTGTGAATTGTCTACAGAATTAAAATCATATATACACTACATCACACTTTCTACCACCCCCTTAATGGTGCGCAGGCTTCCCTATTTATACAGAGCGAATGAATGGCATTTGTTCCTTCAAAAAGGTGTCTTTCCACCAAAAGGTACCTTTTAGCCAGGAGATGTCTTTTAGTCAAGAGACGTCTCTTCATGGGAAACAGTTGCCGATAAGCTATTTGTACCTGTCAAGAAAAGACTGTTCGCACCTAGCTTTGTGTGGTGGCAACTACCTACTCCGACCAGCTCAATTTGTCGGAGGGTGAATTACTGGTCGAAGTGGACCAATGTAATAGTGCATATATCAGAACACTGGTCAGAATTCTAACTGTGTAACCAATCATGGGTCCTATTGGTTGGAGTCGTAACCATGTATTTTGATAATAGGCCTTTTCTTTATGGGCCTTTTCTTATAAGCCAAAAACAAAGTGCAAACCTTTAATCCTCGTCAAAGGTTGGTAAATATTTTTTAACCCCAAACACCCCCAGGGTAATCATCAGAGTTTTCTAGAAGTCAGTTTGCTAGTTTTAAAAATTGGAATCAAATTCCTGAATTAAATTAAATCGGGAATGTAAGGAAAATCCTAAACCCAACCGGCACATTTAGTTTCCTTTCAGTCTTTAGTTTCTGGATGGCGTCCGATGCACTTCGCTCAGCCCCACCCCAACCACAGAGTACTATTAGATCCTCCAATCTTATGCATCTATGAACAGACACCACCACATCACCGCTTACGTTGGAGAAATATGCAAGATGACTTCGTCTAAGCATCCAACCGCCACAACCTCACATTCCCAACAAATCCCAGCCACAGCCCTTGCGAGCTCCCGCGCCAAGCTATACCGCCGTTGACTGTGGCCTCCATAGTAGCTTTGTAGTTAAACTAGCTCCTCCCCCGCGGGCTCATCACAGGAGGTGGTCGTCGAGCTCAATAGATGATGTGGTGGAGCTTTCAGGGCTCAGGGAAGGAATCGCCTGACAAGGATTAAGAGACACTATGTTTTGGGCCTATACCTTTATAAGCCACGATCAGCCACACTAGTTCGCTGACGTGTACTCTATGAACTTACACTGGTCCGTCCTGACCAGTGATTCGATCGCCTGACCAAATCTAACTGGTCGGGACAGGCAGTTACTTCTGCACAGGACTAATGTGTGGACAATTTTCTATGATAGGTACAAATAACTGATCCGAAGTTACTTCCCTATGAAAAGACACCTCTTGGCTAAAAGGCACATCTTGACGAAAAGGTAACATTCGGCTATAAGATACCTTTTGAAGCATAACTGCCACCTCTTTATTATGTATAAATAAGGAGGCTATTTATATCAGTAGGGATAGATCGAAAACAAGTTAAAAAAAACTCTGTAAAGTACTTGTACTCTATCAAAGCCATTTTGGCTAATAAATACAGTCTGTTGTCCCATACTCTCTAGTGAGATCATAGAAAGATACAAGGATATGACCATAAAGTCCTGCCCTAAAAGAGAAGCAGCTTTGCTACCTAGTACTGTATGTTAATAGAATGAGGGCTCAAAATCAATATTTTAGATCAAGGCATAGTCCTCTTTTGTCTGTGCAGAGTTGTAGTTTTTCTAACTAAATATTGGTTTAAACCGCTTCAGTGCGTTTGCTAAATAGCCGTATATCAAAAAGAGCATTTCAGAACATATTGGCTATCATCGAAATTTGAGACAAAATGGTGAGGATTGTTGAAGGAATTTGGTTTTCCCCCAATTTTCATAAAAGAAAAAATAATAAGAAAGATGGGTCAACTAGGCCAACATGGCGCATCAGGCTAAGCTAGCCTAGCCAGCCCATACGATCGAGGATAAGGCACCAAGCGTTGGTGCCCTACCCCAGACCGCATCCATGGGGGAGCGGGGAAGAGGTGGCGGTGACCGAGTCCCCTGGCCTGGCCTCCCCGCTCATGGAGACTCTGTGGCGGCACCCTCGACGACTATTTCACCCACTCCTCCTCCTCCTTC
Source organism: Guadua angustifolia (assembly GCA_036346375.1). Taxonomy (NCBI): domain Eukaryota; kingdom Viridiplantae; phylum Streptophyta; class Magnoliopsida; order Poales; family Poaceae; genus Guadua; species Guadua angustifolia. The sequence goes on along the minus strand of CM070516.1, from coordinate 13,222,719 downwards.
CGAGCTCCTTTAAAGCTGAGGTATGTGTTCCTCTTTGGTACACGACGAGATCAACGAGTTTTCCCGTTTTGGCCAATTTCTAATCCACTCCATTCCAGTTGAGCTCCACTAGGATATTGCTTCACCGATGCCCTCTTATGATCCTTGTCACTGATTTACTTAAAGAAATAGATGGTAAGATTGAATTGAGACTCGTAGGCTAAACGCTGCATTGGCAAGGGTCTTATATAGACCATACATATCAGGTTCTGTTACAACCATATGGAGTTAGGATTCTAACTACTTTGATGTTTACATGTTTATCTCTACAAACATATCTACCAGCTAACTACTTTGACATCCACCCTCAATCACAACTTGCCAGGAATCAAGTTGAAATTGTATCGAAGCCTTCTGAACATGTCAACAGGCAATGCCTTGGTGAAAATGTCAGCTAGCTGGTCATGTGTACTGATGAACCTGATATCCAATGCCTTCCGTGCTACTCGTTCTCGAACGAAGTGAAAATCTACTTCGATGTGCTTCGTCCTCACATGAAACATTCAGTTAGCGGACAAGTATGTTGAGCCTAGGTTGTCACATCATAAAACTGATGCTCTTACTTTTGTTACACCAAGTTCTCCCATGACTAACTGCACCTAGATGATTTTTGCCGTAGCGTTTGCGTGGGCCTTGTACTCGGACTCAATACTTGAACAAGAAATGGTAGCTTTCTTTCTTGCACTCTATGACACAAGGTTTGAGCCTACAAATATGGCAAAGCTACCGATAGACCACTTGTCATCGGTGCACCTGGCCTAACCAGCATTAGAGAAGCCACTCACCAACATTGAACTGTTATGATGTATCTTCATGCCATCAGCTCAGTTGTGCTGCAAGTAGTGAAGTATTCGCTTGACCACTTCCCAATGAATGTCAGTTGGTGTCTACAGAAACTGGCACATCTTATTGACCAAATAAGCAATATCCGGACAAGTGATTGTAAGGTATTGTAGGGCACTTACTACACTTTGATACCTTGTGATCTCAACTTCTAGAAAAGAACTCCCCATAATTTTGGACAACTGTTTAGAGCTCAACATAGGAGTGGTGACTGGCTTGCACGTCTCCATGTTCGTGCATCACAAGAGATCCTAGATATACTTCTACTGTGAGAGGATGATCCCCCTAGATCGGGTGTCAATTCAATGCCAAGGAAAAAATGAAGGTTATCAAGATCCTTGATAGCAAATGCTTGATGCAATTGACAAAGCAGAACCTCAGTCGCCTAATCGGAGGAGCTAGCAATGATCAAATCATTGATGTAAATGAGAATGTACATGGTCATGAAGAATGAAAAGCAACGTATCGCCCTTGGATGGAGAGAACCCTAGTTCCTGTAGTTTGGAGCTAAGTTTATGGTAACATGCACGCGGGGCTTGCTTCAGTCCGCATAAGGCTTTGTCAAATTTGCACATGTGCCAAGGCTTTGACATGTCCACAAAGCCAGACGACTGGCTAACATAGACATCTTTAGTGAGATCGCCATGTAGAAAAGCATTCTTGACATCAGATTGCCGAAGATGCCAACCATAGGACATGGTAATGGAAAGGACAAGGTACACAGTAGCCGGCTTGACCCTTTGGTGGCAAGGCAGGCTTTGAAACGCTCGATGGATTCATGAGCATGGCGTTTGACTTTGAAAACCCACTTACAGTCCACCACAGTATGTCCAGTGCATGCGGCATAAGATGCCATGTTCGATTCTTCATTAGGGTATCATACTCTTCAATCATGGTGAGCTTCCACTGTGGGTGCTCAAGTGCATCAACATGAGATGTCCGCTCCATTGGCTCCACCGTAATGGCAGCAAACATCCTACTCTGAGGGTCATAGCAAACGGTGCCATCATGCACGCGGTGGCCGTGGTCACCAAGGAGTCGTATTCATCGTCAAGGCTAGCGAGGAGATAAGTGAATACCTCCTAATCCAGCAGCAGCTTGCCAGCAGCAGCCAGCATGTCCACGAGGGCCTTCGCCTTGTGGAAGTACTTCATTGCAGTGTTGTCTCTCTTATGTAGATGAGAGAGCTACATGTGCACTTCGACCATGCCAGCATTGGACTGCATGGCGAAGAGCTTTTCCAGGGTTTTCCACACTTCATGAGCTGTGGAGAGTAGGATCACTTAGGAGAGAATGTCCCTTGTTAGAGACAAGTTGATGGCACCCATGAAGGTTTGATCTTGTCGTATCCAATGCAGGTACTTTGGGTTTGGTGCTTGTGCCGCACCATCATTGCCGGTTACAGTGACCATCTTGGGGGACAAGGGATCATCCCATCGACATAGCCAAGGTATCCATGGCTAATTAGGAAGGGGATGATTTGCACCTTCCAAAGTAGGTAGTTATCATGCCCTAGCTTCTTACTGATGAACTAAGTGAAATTAGGCACCGAGAACCCCATCAATCCAGTTCTAGCAGTCCCCAAGACGCCAGACTGCATGGATGCCGAAGATGCGAAACTGTTGGTGGGCGCGGTCGTCATTGAATGCAAGGTAGGATCTTAGACAAACTTTGATATTATAAAGAAATAGATGGTAAGATTGATTTGTGTTGTGTTGGTTGTAGGACTTCGAAGCTAGGTCTTGGTGAGACGGAGGAGACCCGGACGGTTAGGAGAGGTGAGGCCCAGATGGTCAAGGTGATGCTGAAAGATGACTGAGGCCAAGGAGTTGCTGCAAGCCTGAAGACAAGAAACTAAAGCGTGAGCCACTGATGATGGACATGGTGGGTAACGGCAAGGTGGACCAGGATTAGACTCAGGGAGAAGTGCCATGGTCAAGCGGACAAGAATATGTGGTGCGTCAAGTGACTTAGAGCCGTTTGCAAGCGATGACGGTTTGAGGGAGTCTGGACACGTGAGAGGCTTGGCGGGAAGTCCTTGTTGGGGCCACATGAAAAGTGACGGAGCGTGGGAGATGCTTCAAGTCGAATGAAAAGACCGGTAGTGGGGCAAATTGGTAATTTGGCCATTATCAGAGATCTAGGAGGTTTGAAAAATCGCGATGCTGACCTAAGTGATTTAGATCAAGCCAAAGAGGGTATGGACGCAAATTCAGGCTCGTGGAGCTGTTTGGAGTGTCACGAGGAAGACTGCTTTGAGAAGCATGCGTGTGAGTGTATAGAACTTGTTATTACTGGGTTAGCCAATGTTGAGTGTGGATGGTATCCACTTAAAGTTTAGGTTAGGTTTGCTTTCTCTATATAAGGGCTTGAGATGTAGAGGGAGGCAGCACCAAGTATTAGTGTTTTTAGAGAAGTGACATTCTAGAGTCCTCTTTAGAGAGGCTTTTGTAATCACCCATCTTGATCTGAAATGAAAATCAATTTCGTGCTCAAGATTCTGCTCTTGTTTTGATCCTTTCCCTTCTTGAGTTCTTACTCTCTATTTGGTTTCTTTTTTTTCTTGATCTTGTATTGCCAAGAATGAATGAATTTTCTGTAGATCATCTCCTAATCATCTAGACAAATTTCAACTTGATCATCAAAGTTTTCTCAAGAAATCGATTTTTGGCTTAAGAAGGAAGGATTAGAGGTAGATCTTATTTTTGCACGTTTGAGTGGTATTTCTTTGGTATTCTTACTTGCTGTGACATATAGAGAGGTCATCTAAGATCATCTTGATCATCAAATCTCCACAAGCATGCTCATGGTGAAGTTTGTGCATTTGATCCGCTTTTAGTGCAACCTTCTTTAAAACTAAAAAAGTCAGAACTTTGACATCAATCTTTGCAATAGATGACTGGAATAGGTTTATGGCATCTATGGGAAGGTGCATACAAAGTTTCACTGGTTTTGGATCAACAAATATCAAAAGTTACATCGATTCTTGGCTTTGAAATCGCGCTGATTTTATTATTCATCCGGTACTACCGTTACTGTAACATGGTAGTGCCACTACTTTTCATTCAGTACTACCACTACTGTAGCATGGTAGTAACGTACTAGATCTGATTTTCTCAGAAAATATATTATTCTGCTCTTATTTGACCTAGTGAGGTTTTAGTTGATTCCTTTAGGGACGAGGGGGGAGGGGGATTGTTGTTGATCATTCACTCCCATCTAATTGTCATTTCCAGTCCTTTATAAATATGCCAATTTTGAAATATGTACTGTATCATATATCTTTAGACATTTTTTTGAACTCATACATGTATGTAGTACATATGTCTGCTTGCTATGTATCTTTATAATTTAATTGGACTATCAAATATGTTATGTAAGATAATGTGTGAGAATAGGCTTTAATGATACAAACAACACACTCTGATGAAGAAACCATGTAATTTTTTTTTAATCCTCTATAATGCAAAGCAGAGCAGCTGCACTTGGTCTAAAAACAAGAGAATGAGAGTGGAGAATAGATATTCCGAGGAACCTTGCATGATAGCATCAGATGAGGCAGGGCACAGCATTAGAGTAGCTGTTCCTGTGTTAATTCTTCTAACTAGTCACAGTGCCCGTGCAATTGCGTAAATAGATTTAATTTATCGTATTTGTTAAAAAAATGTCCTAAGAATATGTGTAAGTTTGATATTCATAATAAGACAGTTTAACGTACTAAGTCCAAAATTTAGGAGATTTTAATAGTCATCCAGTCATTCTAAAATGCTCTGATATACCAACTATATAAATAAGCGTCATGTAGTCATATTTTCTCTACATATTTGTACTTCTAAATTAAACCTGTTGTGTAATTAATATATGGTTCAGCACGAATTGAAATTAACGGCACATATACACCGTTAGCGTATATGTTTTCCTTGCATCGTCTTGTGCACATGTTCATCTCTTAGCTGCAGATCGATTCCGGCCGGGTATCCATTTCCCTTCCAACCACTTTTGACTTTTTTTTAAAAAAAACGTATGGGATTGGGCCAGCTAGTGTTTTTTCTTGTTTTTTTTAGCACAAATAAGGATTTTCTTCATATGCTTATATGTCCATATCTTGGCATTTTAAATCGATTTTGTAGTAAAAAAAAGATTGCTGAGTTCAATCATAATTTGGGTCCATCAAATCGAGAGCTGCATGTTTTTATTTTCGTGAGAATTCTTAACCTATCTATCTTTTTTTTAATCAAGTCATCGACTTTTAATATCAACAAAAAAAGAAGATTATGTGGGACACGTGGCATGTTTTTATTGGCCCAGCAGGTAATACATGCTTCGAGCCCTGCATCGGAACCGAACTCATGTTGAAAGATGAGCTAGATTGCTAATTGCATGCGAGTAGGGATGAAAACGGAAACGGAATTTCCGACCGTTCTGAAAAAACGGAAGCAGAAGCCTTTTTTTGAAAATGGAAATGACAAATGTCGGTACGGAAACGGAAACATAAGAGCTATTTCCAACAAAAACGGAAACGGAAATTTCGTATAATTGAAACTGCAAATTCCGTCAGAAACTTGGCCCACTTGGCCTAAAAAGGAGAATAAAGAATTTACATTTATTTTCTAATTAAAATAATTTCAGAAATACAAATGACTTTATAGAAAATACCAAATAGAGTTTAAAAATTCTGAAAAAATTCTCAAAAATACTTTGGAACATTTTGAACACAGGAAAATTATTTCTAGCATAATTTTATTTTCATTTATCATGAATAAATTAATTTTATAAATCTAAAATAGCAAAATGGCATTTATAAACTCTAGAAAATCCAAGATAAATCTCATAAAATCATAAATGAGCATTGAACAATAATATGTAAATTTCATAATGTTACGCCTTTATAATTGGAGGAGTAAGAGGATATCGATGATAATGATATAGAGGACGACATGATGGTTTGATCTGGGGGATAAATAGCGAGCCTTCAGCTGATGAACTTGAGAAAAAGTTTTCTAGCGATACCAGTGAATATAAAATTGTTCTTGTATCCGTCTTGGAGGTGGAATGAGTTATACTATTTTTACGGCCATGTATATTGTAATCATGTACTATGTTCTTTTGAAATTTTTCACTTTCGTTTTCGTATCCATTCCGTTCCATTCCGCATCCGTTTCCGCCACTATCTGTTTCTGGGGTTTTCGATTTCGTTTCTGTTACCGGTTAAAGATATGGAAACAAAAACAGAACTACCGTTTACCGACCGTTTCTGTTCCGTTTTTATCCCTACATGCGAGAGGACCAAAGGCGGCAGCAGGATGCGGTTCATTGATTTGGTATGTCGATTAGGTTTTATATCACGGATTCGCATATGGCAATAAACAAAAAGAAGTTTTGTTTTTTCCGAAGGTACAACAAAAGGAAGTTGTAATATGTGAAAAAAAAGAGAGGAGAGAACATACTTCTTATCTTGTAGATGCGTCCTATCATCGATGAGATCATCCACCACCGGCGTCCCACGGCCGGTGCGGTCGGTTGTGAGAGCATATTCGTGAGAAGCCTCATCATGTCGGGCTTTGGGATGTGCGCACAAAAGCCTCGCACTCGAATCGTCTTTGAGATGAGAATATAGTTTTTTGGCAAGCGTGGTCTTGCCAACCCCGCCAAATCCAGTAATGGATACCACCTTAAGCTTGCGCTCATCATCAGTCAACAATTTCATTGGGCGGTCGATATCAACAAGCTCCACCTCCACCTCGTGCGCCTGAATCGAGCGTGGCCTCGTGGTGCGTTGATCAAGATTGCGGCTCTCGTATCGGCGATCTCTTCCTCCACACGAGCCACGAATCACGAGATCTCGTCGGTGATCCATCGGCGCATATTTAGGTTCGCCCGGCGAGATCTTAGCATCGAGTTTTCGGGCGACACCGATCTCGCCATCGGCATCGGCGTGGTCGAGCTTCGTCGACGAAGTCGTCGGCGTCGTAGGACGATTCGCGCACCTCCTTCACCCATCGGTTGGCCGTCGAGGCAGGGTGCACAACCTCTGATGGCTCCATTAGGAGCTCTTTTAATCTTACAAGATCGTCTTTGAGGAGTCGCATCTTGCGCTTCTCTTCCTTCCCAGCCCGTGTTCGAGCTCCGACAAAGAACAGCTCGAGCCGCAGGCAGCGAACGCATGGCTCCGTCTTGCGCTGATCGGATCCTCCATCTCTCTGTTCCTGAAGCCAAGCAAACCGCACATTAGTCTTATCTGGTAATACTATTATCAAAGATATGATGAAGAACGAGAAATTTTGTAGCTGCGCACCTAAGAAGAAGTTATCAAGGAAAAGAGGATTAGGGAGATGTCCAGATTAACTTAGCTAAGAAGGTTAGGTTTCAATAACTTGTGCGAGGGATGGATGGGCTCATGCTCCGAAAGACTTGAACTAAAATGGAGTATATAAAGAGAGGATTGGACCATGGATTCTTTATGGAGTGGGCCATGTGTGGGTTACTTGCCAAGCGTACCTACACTACAGAACGATAAGATTTTCGTCGCCAAAACCGACGAAAATACGGAAAACCGACAAAATAGCTATTTTCGCGGTTTCGACGAAAATAGGCCATTTAAATTGTGTCGACGAAAATACTTGTATTTTCGTTCGGCCGAGCGACAAGCGAAAATAATGGCCGTCATTGCTCCTCTTGCTGACTGGCGACTCTATTTTAAATCGGCCTTGGCCGATTTAAAATATCTATGCCACGTCAACACGTCAACAAACCAAGCCACGTCGTGAATCCCGATTCGGCGGTTTTTTATTTTAAATTAATACGAAAAAAAATAATATTTTAATTTTTTTTTAAAATGTGAAAATGCTATTTTCGGTATTTTAAATTAAAAAATATGAAAATGCTAGTTTCGTCGGCCTCGGCCGACCAAAATAGTATTTTTAAATTAAAAAAAATATGAAAATGCTATTTTCGGTATTTTAAATTTTAAAAAAATATGAAAATCCTATTTTTGTCGGCTCAGGCCGACGAAAATAATATTTTAAATTTAAAAAATATATATAAATCCCTGAAAATTTACAGAAATTCACAGCATGCATATAATTCACAGAAAAATTCCACAAAAATTGTAGAAAATTCTAACAACCATATAATCTCTATCAAAAATTCATTTTAGACATTCAACTTACAAATTCACAACAATAGTATCGAAGTTCAAATGGTGGTAAATAGAAATCCTGGACCGGGAATGAGCTACTTCCAAGAAAAGGTGACTCTTTCATATCCAATTATCAATTAATATTTAAACAAAGATTCGAACTAAAATAAATCACAGTAGTTAGCATAGGGCATGGTACCAAACTTTGTCATGTCGACTGCTAGCTTATTTATTTTTATTATAGCCAGACATGACGAATATTTTGTGAACTAAATAAATTAGCTATGTACGCATTTACGCCTTCAAGCTTAAATATGTCAATGCATTTGTCATAACAGTTGAAATTTCTTAAATTTCCGACCTTTTATCGCTTCAGTCCAAAGGGACATGGGGAACTGTAGTGCTAAGTGATCATCTGAGTTCCACTGTTTGGAGATTGAGAGGAAAGACCCTGCCCACATAATAAGATCAAGTAAAGCACTTGTCTGTTGTCCCCTGAATCATATATGGTAATTGAAATGGTAAATTTGTGATTCATGCATTCAAATGATTTTACCTGGAGTTATTACTCCTATATCTTTGTCATTTAAAGTTACTTTTGCACCATTGGCAGATGTCCAGGATGGTATTCTCACATTCAACGTGGCAGATTGACCATTTGTCTGCACAAATAGAAAACAAGGAAGCTAAATGCTGATGCTTTGATCTGAATTTCACGTAAAAAAACTCGAGAAGAATTACCTTTGCAGAAATGGAAAGTGAAACTTGAAGATACTAATCCGAAGAACTGAGGGGTTTGAGTTGTTGAGTAACAGTAAGCCCAGTGAACCAATTTTGTTGAGTAAAAGTGGGCATTTGACAATCATTTGGTTGATACAGGTTAATGTTCAATTAGGCTCTACAGTCTAAATATTCCATATTTTAAGAATCCGTTTACATCATATTGCATTATGACTAAAGCTCAAATATGCTAAAAAAATGTTTGTGGTAAGGATTTTTAAAGCTGACCAATGCTCATTCTGTTATTGCTTGGTGCACCATCTGTGCCAAGAGAGACACAAACACCAGAATCCAGCATTTCAGATTAAAAACAGAGTAGACAATGTGAAAGGTAACACTTGACTGAAAAAGCTTACTCACCTCAGGTTCATTCAACCAGACAGAGTGGGCAGATAAAAACCCACCAGATGAGCCACACTAATCCAGATGAGCCACACTAATCCCCAACATGCAAAGAAAAAAAGTACAATTAGATGTGATCAAATAAAGAGCCAGGCAAATAAGGAGCTATTGTACAAAATATGAGTTGCCTTACACATAACATTGTATGAGTTTTGCAAGACACTGTCTGCCCATAAGCAAATATTGAGCATGAAGATTTGAGCATCTGCACAGATTTGAGCATGAAGATTTGAGCATCTGCACAGATTTGAGCATGAAAATATAACAATTGGATAAAGACGGAAGCATCCAAAAAGTGGTTAATAAATATATTTATATATTACCTAGTTCCATCCAAAAGGATTCAACAGTAAGAACAAATATGACAGATCAGGTGACAAGAAATTAAAAGGGTGCTTGTCTGCCAAGGATACAACAGTATAGTGGAAATCAATGCTTAACTGCATTGGAATAACCTATAAAATGCTATTATCATATCCATTGCACTAACAACTGAACTAACATGAACTGTTTAGTTAAAACTAGTAAAGCAAACCAATTGGTGTATTGTCATGATAAAGATGATGGGAATCTTCCAAACCAGAACTATGAAAGACATTTCATAGAAATTACCAGGACAATCCGAGAGGTTCAGTTCAGAAACTTCTTGAAGCATAGATTGGCGATCGAGCAAATGTTCTATGGCACCTGGTGGATCAAGAACAGTACTAATTTTGGGAACTGATTTAGATTTTGACATGAAATAGGCAACTAATACAGGAATTATAGCTGCGTAGGGACATAATCTGGACGACTGTTAGCATAGAAACTTGATGGGAGGTTTTCATGGTAATGCACAATTCATTTTTTAGTCAGTAGCATATTTCTACGCAGATCAAATATGCAATCTGACCTTATATTAGTTGAAGTAACGGTGTTTCCACGGCCCGACTTAAGCTTCTGCAAGCGATCCTGCAGGAAAATAGTAGAGCAAGCTGAGCCTGCTATCCTGATATCTGAGAACAGGAATTCCTATACTCTTAAATTTATGAGGTGCTATGTTTAGAAGGCTGTAAAAATGCAATGAACAAGGCATGATAGTTCGAAGGTGCAGTCTAGGTGAAGAAATATTGAATTAGCAGTGGATACTCATTCATAATGGGAAAGTTCTTAGAGCGTACATTTCTCCATTTCACAATCCGAACCAATACCAACCAAGCAGACTGCACAAGTGTACATTTCTCCATTTCACAATCTTACTGAACTAGCACTGAGGAGAAACACCATAACAAAAGCATATACCAACCAAGCAGACTGCACAAGTGTACATTTCTCCATTTCACAACATTTCACAATATTACTGAACTAACATAGTAATGCTAAAAAAATATTACCTGTATTCCACAAGTGCTGCTTGCTCATGCATGCTTCTAGCTATCCAATTCTCTGTTCAAAAGTAAAAACTTAAACTAGAATGCATGTGCTATCATTTAGTTTTGTAAAGAAAATTTACAAACTTGTTTGCTTTGTGGTTTCAGAATGCTAGTAAGTAGTAGCAAATTAAAGGGATAGTAATTCGTAAAGCAAACTAATTTCACAGATTCCTCAAGATATGTTACCATGGGAAAATGACAGCATCACACCAAACAATTACGTGGTGTGCTACCTGAGCTTTTTGTAGACCATCAGAAGCCTCTTCTCGATTTTATGGTCCATGCTTGCCGCATGATTAGACTTCAAACAAACTTCAAAACCCTTTTGTGCTTCTTGACATCCCCAGAGCAAGTAGGCAGCTATATCCATTTAATCAAGCATATTGATTAGTTTGTATATTCATAATTTCGAATAAATAATAAGGGGAAGAAAAATTTATGACTAACTAAATGCAATAATGCATTACTAGTCTTAAATACACCTTACTGAGACATGCGAGTTCAACCTCTCACAGAAAATTTGATTTCCATTGCCCCTACTCTACTCAATAGAATAAAGGGTATGGTGGAGATCATTTTTGCCTTCATCAAGACTTCTCCAACAATTGCTCTCTAGATTAAGTTATGGACTTCAAATTAACAAGGCTAGTAACACCTTGCAAACCAACGTCAATTGAATGTACACATACAGCAAGCACTAGAGTTAGGCATATTAAGGCAGCATACAACCTTAAACTTAGTTATAAAACATGAGAAAAATATTTCCTCTGAGATCCTTAATTGGCTAGTTTGAGTCAAATATAATCGAAATCCTAGGAAAATCCACAAATTAGTTGGATGTGTCATTGGATTTTCCATAAGAACAAATATGTAGCTTTTTCCTTCACTGAATAAATAGTATATGAATTATGATTCAATGGTTTTCCTAAACAAAGACAGTACAAGTGTGAAAGTCAGCATATTAGTTGTTATATCAATAGCACAACACTAGCTTTTGACCTTACTTGGCAGCTCTGACTTGTGCCTTGAGAAAGCTGGAATCAATATCATTAGCTTTCTGACAATCAGATAGGGCCTCTCTCATCCTACCAAGAGACATCCGGGTAGCAGCACGATTGCTGTAGCACAGCATTAATGCTTTCCAAGAAGTTTCATTTGGAGAAACAGAATTAATCCCATGGGTATAGCATTCCTCAGCCTTAGCTAACTGTCCTTCTGAGTATGCTTGGTTTCCCCTAGTGCAAATTAAACAAATCAGCTTAAAAGGCACAAAATATCACCCCAAAAAAATATACAGTTAAAGCAACAGAAAGGAAACCTAATAACCTATACAATCTCCGTATTTAGTCTAAAACTCAGAATATATTCACTTTTAATTACTTATTTATTCATAAAGACAACTACCATTCATGGAAATATACATTCTTGGCCGGCAGTCTAGCACATTCCAGATTGCTCGAATACAGCACAAGATTTGTATTTTTGAAGCATAAACATAATTACATAGCATGAGGCCTGGAGAGCGTCGCGGTGGGAGACGCCCGCAGTGGCAGCAGGGCGGGCCGCGGCGAGGGACGCCAGAGCAGACACTGCGTCCAGGTCGGTCTCCACAAGCAAGTTGTCAGGACCGGTGCTACGTTTGAGGGGAGGAGAAGAAGCAAAAGAAAGCAGGGAGGAAGAAGACAAACAAATCGATGATGCAGCAGCTCCGCTCGTGCGTGCGCGCGACCATCATAGCGACGAACTCGCTCTGCGGCTTAACATCGAAGAGGGAGCCGGAGTACACGAGCGCGAGGAGGTCCTGGATGGGCGAATCGGAGTCCGAGGAGGAGGAGGCAGCGGGGGCTGGGGTGGTGGGGCGGGAGGAGAGCTCCTCGGCTAGGGCGGAGGAGAGGGGCGCGCGGAGGCGCTCGAGCTCGTCGATGAGCGCGGAGACGACGGGCTTCGATGCGCACGAACTGGCGGCGGCGCGGGGCACGAACTGCGGCGGAGCGGGCTGGAGCGCTAGGGTTTTTGATCGATCGGTGGAAAATGACTGGGCCTTTTTTTTCTCTATGGGCTACGGCGATATTTTCGTCGGCTGCAGTATTATTTTCGTCGGTTTGGGCCGACGAAAATACAACTACAGACCACGTGTCTTTTTTCCGTCGGTCCGAGCCGACGAAAATAGCTCATCTTCGTCACGTGTCGAAAATAGGCCAAAAATTTTTTGAAATTTCCCTCGCGTGAAAACTCAACTATTTTCGTCGGCTTTTTAACACAGACCGACGAAAATAAACGTAATTTCATCGGTTCCTGGGGCCGATGAAAATATTAAGTTATTTACGTCGGCCTATTTTTGGCCGACGAAAATAATGTGGACCGACGAAAATAGTGTCGTTTCCTGTAGTGCTAATGTTCGTTTCGATGAACATTTACATACTAAGTTATAAGTTTTAGTAAAATTGCATATTAGTACTCTCACTTCCGGGAATTAACTTATATCTCCAAGTGCATAGTTGTTCCACAACATCTCGAAATAACATGAAGTTGAAGGACCACGTGAAGTTCTAGCTACGTATATTCTGGCAACTTCCAGTTAATTTCTATAAATACTGTGAAAATCAGAGGCACTTGGAAGCACGCAATTCGTCTTTGCGGCCTGCATGTTGATATATATACACTGTTTTACAGATAGCATCGGATTACAGATAGCTTTGTATGGTTGTTGATCAACTAATCTAGTTACAACCGAACTCTATCAGATACAGAGAATATCTCGGAGTCCAACAACCATACGTTTGTTATACAACATGTATGTTTGTATAACATCCCCCTCAATCACAACTTTCCCATGTTGAGATTGTACTTGAAATTCTCTAATTTTCGCACACTCAGAGCTTTGGTGAAACCATCCGCAACTTGATCTCCAGATGGAACGAAGTCAATCTCCAACATCTTGTTGTTTACCCTGTCTCTAACAAAGTGAAAATCAACCTCTATATGTTTTGTTCTTGCATGAAAAACTGGATTAGAGGCAAGATACTTTGCACCCATATTATCACACCACAGTCGTGCCATTGGTGGGCTTGGAACTTGTAATTCTTGTAGGAGAGTTTGTATCCACATGATCTCAGCAGTTGCATTAGCTAAGGCCTTATACTCTGACTCAGTACTTGATCTTGATACTGTAGCTTGTTTCCTAGCACTCCATGAGACAAGATTAGCTCCTAAGAATACTGCAAAACCCCCTGTCGATTTTCTATCATCCATGCATCCATTTAATCAAGATCTCGAATATCCACTTACTATCATGGATGCAGGCTTACATATTTTTAGCCCAAGTTTAGTGCAAGACTTAAGATATCTTAAAATCTGTTTTACTACTGCACAATGTGTAGTTGTTGGAGAATGCAAGAATTGACAAACCTTATTAACAGGAAAAGCAATATCTGGTCTTGTCAAAGTTAAATACTGAAGTGCCCCAACAATACTTCTATATTGTGTCACATCATCGGGTCCTAGAGGTGATCCTTCATATATAGACAATTTCTCACTTGTGGATAAGGGAGTACTTAGGTTTGCAATCCATCATCCCTACTCTCTTTAACAAGTCGGAGGCATATTTATCTGTGTTAGCACAATGCCATCATGAATCTTTGTTCACCTCAATACCCAAGAAGTAATGCAAGTCGCCTAGATCTTTTAGTGCAAAATCCTTCAAGATCTTGCAATAATGCCATGACAGCTTCCTGCTTTGAACTCGCCACAATTATGTCATCAACATAAATAAGCATGAAAATAACTGTACTCCCTTGATTATAGAAGAACAGAGAAGTATCCGCTTTAGATCCTTTAAAACCAAGATCATATAATTTCTTACTTAACCGAGAATACCACGCTCTTGGTGCCTGTTTGAGTCCATAAAGAGCTTTATCCAACTTACATACATAATCAGGACATGCCTGGTCTTCATACCCAAGTGGTTGCCTCATGTATACCTCTTCTTCAAGAATTCCATGAAGAAAGGCATTTTGTACATCCAATTGCCGAAGTGTCCATCCCCTGGAAATAGCAATAGAAAGAACAACTCTAATAGTAGCTGCTTTAACAACTGGACTAAAGGTGTCCTCATAATCAATGCCATATCGCTGTTTGAACCCTTTTGCAACCAAGCGAGCCTTGTATCTATCCAAGCTACCATCTTGTTTCCTTTTAATTTTATACACCCACTTACAGTCAATAATATTTCTGCCTTTCTGAGGAGGGACTAAATGCCAAGTTTTATTTTTGATAAGTGCCATATATTCAGCATCCATAGCATTTTTCCAATTATTATCTTCTAAAGCTTACGCTAAGTTGTGAGGTTCACCGAGAAGCATGAGACACCCATATTTTATAGTGCCATCGATGTAAAGTTTAGGCTTACGAATACCACTTGAGACGAGTCTTTGGTCGGTGTTGTGGTTCGGCCCCCGCCAAAGACGTCGCGAGAGGATCCAAAGATGCATCGAACCGAGAATGAGCTCGAGCAAAGAATTACCGGTGGAAGGAGAGCCCATGACACCGCCGCCAAGAGGCACCGCAACACGTGTGGTGGTGGCGTGGCGTCCGAGTCGGCGTGTTGAGGGCAAGCGGCGAGTTAGCGAAGTCCGAAGGCGCCAGAGGAACACACGGCATCGTCGGAAGGACACGCCTGTGTCGAGAGGGAGCGACCGATCCTCAAGGCGCCTTTCGAGGGAGACCGCTGACTCGGCGAGAGCGGCCGATCCGAGAGGCTGATACAGGAGATCGTTGTGGGTGCCGCGCCGGTCTCTCGATGGCATTGGCGCCATTATTTCTTTGGGTTTCACTTTGGCGAAGCAATTCTTCACCAAAATTGTTAGCAGATGCAGTAGGAATATTAGACACATCAGTATGCAATTGATCGACCCCAAAGGAATTGATAGTAGGATTGAGAAGAAAGGGTGGAAGGAGGTTGATTTCAGAACGAAGTCGTTGCCCCGCATTAGGATGCAGATGCATGAAAGGAAAAATGGACTCATCAAATATCACATCCCTGGAGATATAAACTCGACCAGAAGCTGGATCAAGACACTTAAAACCTTTATGAAAGGGACTATATCCTAAGAAGGTGCATTGTTTGGAGCGAAATTGGAGCTTGTGCTTGTTGTATGGTCTCAAGTTAGGCCAACACGCACAACCAAAAACACGTAGTGAGGAATAATCAGGCTGTTGATGGAAAAGGCGTTCCATGGGGGTGTCATACTGAAGAACACGACTAGGTGTGGGATTAATCAGGTAGACAGCTGAAAGAAAAGCTTCGCCCCAAAATTTCAAGGGCGGGGGCGTGGGCAAGAAGAGCAAGCCCAACTTCTACTATCTGGCGATGTTTTCTTTGGCAGACCCATTTCTTGATGAGCATGCGCGGAGATGTGATGGGTAATGCCAATCTGAGAGAAAAAAGAATGCAATTTTGGTATTCGCCTCCCGAGTCAGTTTGCATTGTAATAATCTTTCGATTGAACAAACGCTCAACAAGACTTTGAAACTCATAGAACTTTTGGAAGACCTCAGATTTAAACTTGAGAAGGTAAATCTAGGTAAATTTACTATAATCATCAATAAAACTCACATAGTATTTTTGTCCACCTACTGAACTAGGCGTAGGACCCCATACATCAGAAAAAATGAGTTCCAAAGGTTGGGATGAAACATGCAGAGACTTTGAATATGGTAATTGATGTTTCGCCTTTTGACAGGCATCATAGACGGAATGTTTATTTGGTTCTACTAAACAAGGAAGATTGAATTTGCTAATAACTTTCTCCACAATTTTAGATGCAGGATGACCTAGGCGACTATGCCACCTCTCAAGAGATGGTTTAACAGCTCCAAAAGCTTGTTTTATTGAACTTGGAGACGGTAGGGGATATAGCCCTTTGTAGCATTTCCCTTTAAGCAGAATGCTCTTCGTGGCCTGATCCTTGATCAAAAAATAGTGAGAGTGAAACTCAAGAAAAGCAGAGTTATCAGAAGCTAATCGATGAACATATACAAGATTTTTGCTGGCTTTAGGAACATAAAGGACATTTTTAAGGTGAAGATCACGGTTAGGGGTATTCACAATTGAATGACCGATGTGACTAATTTCCATACCTGTGCCGCTTGCCGTGTGAACTTGGTCATGTCCTTTGTATTTGTCACGCACGGTTAGCTTTTCCAGCTCATCAGTGATATGATCCGTAGCACCGGTATCTGTGTACCAGTTGGTGTCGAACCCATAGGATGTAGTCGCCGCCCCTGCATACCGTTCATCTGGGACAAAGTCTTCATCAAACCGATGCCAGCAGTTCATCACCGTGTGGCCCTTCTTGCCACAGAGTTGACATTTTGGCCGGCTGTCATTGCTGTTGTTGTAGCCGCTTCTGTTGGTGGGTCCATTTCCATTCTGCCAAGGTAGATTAGGGCTGCCGTTACGCCCTCTTCCACGGCTGCTGCTGCTCCTGCCGCGGGCACCATTGCTGCGCCCACGTTGGCTTCCACGCCCTTGGCTCTCCATGTTCACCGAGAAGGAGCGCGAGTCGCCATGCAGCATTTCCATTCTCTGTTCAAAACTCAATAATTGAGAGTAGACCTCACCTATGCTGAGTGGTTCCGGCCTGGCAACGAGAGCAGAAACGATGGAGTTGTAGTCGTAGTCGAGGCCGGTGAGGATGTACAAAATCAGCATATGCGGATGGCCTTCTCAGCAGGATATTCACGGAGGTCACGCAAGGAGGTGGCACGCAGAACCAGACTCTCAAGGACTACTTGAGCGATAAAAGGTTAAGCACTCTCTTATTTCGATTTGCCTTTAGTATCAAAAAATTGTGTGTATTCCAAAATAACCTATGTTGATTAATAATGTTGCTGTAGCTCAACTGAAATATTCATCTCCACAAAAAACCGGTTACAGCTCACGTTAGGAAATTTTTTATTTCTTTAAGCTAACTATCGAATGTAAGCCTTTAAAAATAGGAATCATCGAACTGAAAGCTAGATGTTTTTCTTTCTTTACAATTTATAGGATATTTCTTTTTTTTAACAGTTATAGATCAATTTTCATCCTGACATTAGATAACTAGCCGGGGGCCCTGCTTAATTGTGCGATTTAGTGTGGTATTCTATATCGTACATTTCTTTTGCAAATTCCAAATATTAAAATCCCTAATTCATAAAAAAACGTTTGGGATATTTTATTTCATATTTAATTAGCGCAATTTATTTTGAAATTTCACAACCTTTGAATTATAGGTAGTGCTACTTATCTCCTTTTAAAAAAATTAATATATCTCTAAGATAAATGTCAAATCTAAGCCTTAAAATTAGGTTCATCAAATTAAGGGCTAGATTTGTTCAAAGAATTATTTTGAATTATTATATCTCTAAGCTAGTGATCAAATCTAACACTAAAAAATTTGCATCCACAAAATTAAAGGCTAGATGTTTTTCACTTTTTTTATGATTTCTAGTGTATTTCTCTTTTTTTCTTAATAGTTGTAAATCACCAATCATCAGCTTTTATTATAATAATAACTAGTCCCATGCAAGTGCGTGCCAACATTTTAATTTAGCTTGTTTTTTAAAATTATATCATCAATTTACGGAAGTTCCATTTTCGGAATAAGACAGTTTAAAGTACAAAGTCAAAATTTAGGAGATCGTAATAGTCATCGGATTATTCTAAAATGCTCCAATATACCAACTACATATATGAGCGTCATGTAGTCATATTTTCTCTATATATTTGAACTCTTAATTTAAACCTATTGTATAATTAATATATAGTTCATCAAGAGTTGAAATTAGCTTCACATTTACACTGTTAGCTGTAGGACCGAAAACGATAACTAGAGAGGGGGTGTTGAATAGAAGTCAAATAAAATTTCCCTTAGAAAATTTAAACCACTTCACTAGGTAAAAAGGCAGGTCGGAATATGTTGGATAAATAGTAAAACCAATAACTGGTCGGATGAACAGTAAAATCAGCACGATCTCAAAATTAAGAATCGATGTAACTTTTGATCGGTTAATCCAAAACTAGTAAAACTTTGCATGCACCTTCCTATTGATGTCAGGAACAAATTCCAATCATCAATCGAGTAGACTGATATCAAAGTTCTGTCCTTTTTCAAATCTAGTGAAGATGGCACCAAAATCGAGTGAAAACCACGAACATTAATCTGAGCTTGCTCATGAGCTAAATATGATCTTGAATGATATTCCACAAATCATAGCAAGCTAAACCATCAGAAAAAACATCCCCAAACTCTTAGGAACAAAATCTTTTAAAAGGTTCCTCCTTAAGACAAAAACCAGTGTTCTTGAGAAACCTTCAAAAAGGAAGTGAGATGAAGCTTGGATGATTAGAACAAGAATTTCTCAGAGTATTTCCATCAATCATACAGCCATCCCACCACTAAAGAATATAGAAGAAAAGGAAACTTGAAAATCAACAAGAACACGATGTTCTAAGTGTAACTTGAGCAAAAATAAGTTCTAATAGATCTTGTCGTGTTGATACATGATCTAGATGAGTTTCTCAACCTCTTACATGTCCTGGATTTAATAGAACTATAAGAAATAGAAGGAAAGGAAGCAAAACTACTCAAGTTGCATGAAAGAATCAAGTAAAAATGCAAGAATTGAAATAAATTTCAGAAAATGGATGAACTGGAATCTTGTATTGTTTAGAGAGGAATGGTTACAAAGCCACATTTCATGGTGGACAAGCTCAAAAGACCATAAGGAAACTAAAAATCCTCTCTCAAACTTGGCCCAAAAACATTGGCTAGAGACATCCCTCCACACCTATATATATAGCACATTAGGAGTAACTCAACCCTTAGATGACAACTTGGCCCTCAAGAAACTTCATTAAGAACTAAAATTTACTTCCTCGCTCATACATGAGCTAACCCGTAACCCAACAATATAACAACTTTTAACCATTAACACTAACTTAACCACTACTCTACCCACGAACCATTGATCCAATAATTCTCCTTCACTTGAGTATAACTCAAGTTAGCATCTAATCCATCCACTTGTCATATCAACTTGCAGCCACTCCCCGGCCCTAGTTATCTTTCGGCGTCATCTTGATCGTCTGGACCTCAACTCTCCTAGCCTAATCTCGGTCTCCTCTATCTTATCATGACCTAGCTCCGAAGTCCTGCAACCATCACAGACAAGCACAATATCACATAGTATTGTTCAAAATAATATGCAATAGTATCAGCTGACTGGTCACATATCTAATTAAGGATCCACCTTAGGTCATGAACACTTAAGGGTGCTTCAACTAGTTAAAGGCTCCAACCTACCAATGCCCGACCACTTAAGGCTACAACCAGTCAAGGTCTGACCTCTTAAGGCTATGACCATTGGTCCTAGACAACTCATATTAACTCAAATTGCTCAAAACCAAAACAAACTCAATCCACACTCAAACTTAAGCACCACAAGCTCAACGCAATCAAATACTCATCACCAACATGGGTAAACCATCACATGATCTTTCATTAGTGTATCATTGTTGGGTGTAACATGTATACATACGTCTGTTATTGTCTCTTCATCGCGTGCATGCATGCCTTCCTTTTATGCTTTTGTGCACGTATCCATCTCTTAGCTGGAGATCGATTCTGGCTGGTCATCCATTTCCTTTCCAAACTCTTTTGACTTTTTTTTTAACGTTTGGGGTTTCTAGCTAGTTTTAAGAGGTGTTTCTATGCTTTTCTTTTTAACAGTTGTATAAATATTAAAGTATGAATGAAAGATAGATGGTTATTACTTACCCCTTAGTTTGTTTCAAGATTTGTGAAACTTATATTGAGAGAAAGCATTGAAGCACTGCTTGCTAGTTTTTTTACGTGTTTTTTTAGCACATAGAATTTTCTTCCATGTGCTTGTATGTCTATATCTTTGCATTTTAAATAGGTTTTGTAGTGAAAATGGATGGCTGTGTTTAATCATAACTAGGATCCACCAAATCAACGGCGGGATGTTTTTTTTTTGAGAATTTATGGCATATTTCTCTTTTTTTATTATCAGTTGTAAATCACCTATCAGCGACTTTTAATTTATAACTGCAGTATTACCTCACAATTGCGTGTGTAGATTAGGATACACTTTTCTATGATACACAACTCTAGTGCCTACGTTTGAAAATAACTGTATTTTTATACAACTCTAATATCTATTTATATTTTTAATCTGCATTGTTATAATATGGCCCAATCAAAATAAACGGTGTAAATCATTTTCTTTTTCTCTCGATTAATGAGAGAATTCCTAGGATTTTTTTTATTTTTAGATTATTACAGGATTATCTTGCCTCAAAACAAAGAAGGTGCCTAGATAATATATAATAATATATTTCGAAAGGAAAACAATATTATTTTAGGATTCACGCAATTTAATTTGTGGCACAAACACTGTCTATTGTATACAAAAGCCAATGATTTGTGGTGTAAACGTTCTAAAAAAGATCCATCTATTTACTTTTTGGGATTTGATAAACATCAACCGGATGTTTTTTTGTTGAAATCACCCAAATCTAGAATCATTGGATCATTGTTGAGATTCGGGAGTATCAATTACATCCGATCCTATGATTTGATCCAACGGCCCGGTGAATTTGGATGATTTGATCCAACGGCCCGATGAATTTGGATGTTAGCTAAGACAAAAACATCCGGATTACTTTTTGCTGCTGCAGGGCATAACTGTTATTAACCTTTGCTTCTCATTATCATTCCGTCTGTAGGTATCTAATTGTTATTGATGACATCGACATGGAGCACTGGGACGTTATAAGGTCTAAATTCGAAGATAATCGTGAAGGCAGCAGAATAATAGTGACCACGACAAGACAGCCGGATGCTAATATCTTCTGCACCGAGCTTGGGAAAGGTTACATCCACAAGATGAGCACCCTTGGACAGGCAGATGCAATGAAAATAGCCCTTCGAAACGAGTCGCCTCCCCCTGAGTTGCGGCAGAAGTGTGATGGTCTTCCACTTGCTCTTGTTTCTGTGGGCAGGAAATTGAGGAGTGAAAATAACACAGGGCAATTCTGCGCGCAATTGTGCCGCGACCTGGGTTTATATCTGGTACGGCCTGAAGGCGATAGCGAGCCAGTCTGTCTGATCACACTGTCAGGGCCTGCTTGCTGTATCTAGGCATATTCCCAATTGATCTTCCCCCAATGATGAAAGTGGTGATGAGGCGATGTTTGGCTGAAGGATACGCACGAAGCGAATTTCTGGAGAAAGACCCGGATGTCGTAACTGAAAATTTCGAGACATTTATCGACCGGAATATCATTCAGCCTGTCTTGACAAGCAGCAACGGGCATCTGAAGACGTGCAAAGCTCATGGTATCGTGCACGATCGAGTTCCTGTTGGAGAGGTCTAAGTCTGAGAAATTCATCATGCCCTTTTCTGCTCCAACTTGCAAAAAAGTTCGTCACCTCTTTGCCCGTGATAACAATGGTACAAACTCCACAGTGGACTTATCCTGTGTCCGGTCCCTGACTATCTCTGGGAGTGCAGGTGATGCTATTTCTGATTTTGGCAAGTACAAACTGATGAGAGTCTTGGATCTGGAAGGATGCAGCGATGTGAAAGATTTTTTTAGATAAAGGATCAAATCCGGCCTCTGCAAATGCACGCAGCCAAGTTCTTACAAATATCACTTTCGTGAACGTTATTGAAAAAACGACAAAGAGAACATAAAATTAAAAGCAAATTCTATAATTGTTTCCCCATCCATTCTTAGCAAAAAATTCCGACGCCACAACCTCCAATGTATGGCATACCCCTTGAATGGTCTCCCTCTTGTCGTTAGACTGCAATAGGGCCCAAAACCGCAGCCAGTATGTCCCTCTGAACGTGGCCTGCATAAAAGAAGAATAATGTTTGCTCGCAAAGATGAGATCATTGCGTGTACACCAAATAGCCCATAAAAGAGCAACACTTCCCACAAAAATCAGTCTCTTCACACTCTTCTCAAGGCCACTTAACCAATGACCAATCATATGTGTAAAAGACTTCGGCAATGGTAAACCAGTAGCAATATGCACTATTCGCCAAATATTTTTGGAATGATGGCAATCAAAAAATAAATGCTGGAGTGTTTCATTACAATTACAGAAATAACATTTTGGATTCCCATTCCAATTTCGTTTAGCAAGGTTGTCTTTTGTTAAAATTATTCCTCGTTGTAAATACCAGAGGAAAATTTTAATCTTTAATGGAAGTTTCAACTTCCAAATGAATTTACCATTAAAAGGTGTACCCTGGTTCAGCAAATGAACATACATAGAACGTACAGTGAATTGCCCATGTCTATGTAAACCCCAGTGGAAAGTGTCCTTGCCGTCAGCAAGATGACAATTCGATAATTTAGCAATTAGATTTACCCAAGCTGTCAGTTTATCACCTACTAATAATCGTCAAAAAGAAATATTCGGTGGCATCTGAGTCATGACCCTTGCCACAGAAATATTTTTATGATGGGCAATATTATACAAGCTTGGAAATTGTTCCTTGAGTGGTTTAGAATCTACTCAAATGTCCTCCCAAAATCTAGTTTGGGAACCATCTCTAATCCGAAAAGATCCACAGGCCAAGAAATCCTCCTTGACCTTTAATAGCCCTTTCCAAAACTGTGAGTCCCCAGACTTAATATGCACTTGGGACAAACATTTTGAACTTAAATATTTATTTGTAAGTAAAGTCTGCCAGAGCCTATCCTCATTAATCAGTTTAAATAACCATTTACTTAAGAGACATTTATTTTTAATGTGGAGGTCAATAATACCTAGCCCACCTTGATCTTTGGGACGACACAATATATCCTACTTAGCAAGACGATATTTTCGTTTTTCATTATTACCTTGCCAAAAAAACCGAGACCGATAGAAATCCAACCTTTGAATAACACCCTTGGGAATTTCAAAGAAAGACATCATGAACATAGGAAGACTGCTTAACACAGAATTTAGAAGCACAAGTCTACCCCCATAAGAGAGGTGTTTGGTCTTCCACCGACTTAGCTTTTTGTTAAATCTATCCTCGATTACACCCCAATCCGCATTCCAAAGTTTATGATAATGCATCGGAATACCTAAGTATCTGAACGGGTATGAGCCGAGCCCACAACCAAACAGCTCAGTATATTCTTGTTCATATTGTCTAGCTTCACCAAAGCAAAAAATCTCGCTTTTGTGAAAATTAATTTTGAGACCCGATAATTGTTCAAACACACAAAGCAATAGTTTCATGTTTTTAGCTTGTTCTATATCATGATCCATAAACAATATAGTATCATCAGCATACTGTAAAATTGATAAACCATCGTCAATAAGATGAGGAATAACACCTCGGATCTGGCCATCCTCTTTCGCTCTCTTAATCAAAATAGCCAACATATCAGCTACAATGTTGAATAGAATAGGAGACAAGGGATCACCCTGCCGCAACCCTTTTTGGTTTGGAAGTAATGTCCAATATCATCATTAATTTTAATACCCACACTACCACCAGTAACAAAATGTTCAACCCATGAGCACCATTGATGGCCAAAACCCTTCATACGTAGGGTTTGCTAAAGAAAAGACCACTTCACTTTATCATAAGCTTTTTCAAAATCAAGTTTTAAAATCACCCCATTGAGTTTTTTAGAGTGAAGTTCATGAATGGTTTCAGGTAAAATCACTACACCTTTCATAATATTGCGCCCTGGCATGAAAGCTGTTTGTGATGGTTTTACTACTTTATTGGCCACCCCTATAATTCTATTAGTAGCCATTTTTGTAAAAATTTTAAAACTCACATTAAGCAAACATATGGGTCTGTATTATTGTATTTTGGTTGCCTCATTAATTTTTGGCAAAAGCGTAATGATTCCAAAGTTGAGACTATACAGAGGTAATTTCCCATGATAGAAATCATTGAACAACGCCATAAGATCCCTTTTTATAATATTCTAGAAAACCTGGTAAAATTCAGCTGGGAATCCATCAGGACCAGGCGACTTATTGTGTTCCATTTGGAACACAGCTTCTCTAACCTCCTTATCAGCGATGTGAAAGATGGTCGTCTCAAACACATATGCAGTCTGTGGAACCTGAGATATCTAAGCCTCGGGCCCAATATTACTATGATTCCCAAGGAGATTGAGAAACTAACATTTTTGGAGACACTCGATGTAAGCAAAACGGGGGAGAATGTGCTGCTGCCAGTGGAAGTCATCGGGCTGCGCTCTTTACTTCATCTGATCGGAAAGTTTAAGCTTCCGAATCAAAATCAAAACGGGGTAGTGAGCAGTAAACTGGAGCAACTGTCAAAAGGTAATAGCCTCGAGACGCTGGCGGGATTTGTCGCCAGTGATCATAGCCAAGTATTCCTGCAGCTTATGGTCCATACGAAGAAGTTGAGAAAGGTCAAGATATGGTGCGAGTTCACTGAAAGCAGCGGTGATAACTCGACTCAACACCTTTCACATGCCATTCGGGGTACATTATGAAGAACAAGGATTTCGGCGATGATCTCTCCTTGTCAATTGACTTTCACAACTGTTCCAAACAACCACAGAATTCCCTGCAGTCACTCCAAGATAACTGTTATCTTAGCTCACTGGAACTGCACGGCATACTACCCACGTTGCTTACGGCGATGCTTTCTAAGCAATTCAATGAAAAGGGGAGAGCTCTGCGATCCAGTCGTAGCAATCAAGGCTTTTTTTTTCTTTTTGTTTTGTTTAAGGGCTGCTTTTGTTGTTAGCGCGGAGAAATTTTAACAACTCAGATCATCTTGATGTAATGTTCTTGAAATTAATAAAATCTTCCTTCATCTAAAAGCTCACTGGAACTGCACGGCATACTACCCACGTTGCGGCGGCCTCCTTTCGTTGCGCGGGCTAATGATCTCATAGAGTTGTGCCTTTCATCAACTACTCTGAAGCCGGATGTACTGTCAGCTGTGACAAATTTGGAATATTTGCTTTGTCTCAAACTGATCGCAGATAACGTGGAGAAGTTCAACACACAACGTGGGAAATTCAAAAGCCTGCGGCGCCTGTGCTTTGTGGTGAGAGGCGGCAATCCAATCCTCCCAGAAATTGAAGAGGGAGCTCTGCCGGAACTTGTCTCACTTCAGCTGCACTATCATCGCTTAGATGGATCCTCTAGCAGCCTAATCAGACACCTCAGAAAACTTAAGGAAATCGATCTTGGCGATACAGTGACAGATAGACAAGACTGGGAAGAAGAGGCAAGGAACCACCCTAACAGGCCCGATGTTTTGCCTATCGAAAGGGTTGATGATCCCATGGAGAACCCAGTTGCCCCTGACGAACCAGCACCGAATCAAACTGGCATCCAAGAGCAGTCAAGTCCCGTGAAGATGGGACAGGAAAATAGTGCAGAGCAATCAAGTCCTGGTGACACACAGACTTCTAATAACAGTAGTTCAGGAAGTGCAGGTGGAAGGGATGATTCGACGGACAGCGAGCCCCCAGAGATTGGCCCAATTGAGGAGGGATCGAAACATTCTTTTGTTCAGATGGAACAAGAAAACTCTATGAGTAGTTCTTCAATGCGAAGTGGTAAGTAATTATCATATATCTTTCAGTTATATTTTAATATTTATGCAACTTTTTAAAAAAATGCATATAAGCACTTCTCAACAATTCTAGTTCCACCAAATTGGGACTTGCAGGTTTCCTTCCCATTGTTGGCAACCGGTCGCTGCCAATTCGTGGAAACGGTGATGGATGAGGTGGCATCACAAATCTTCCCTTATGGTAAATCTTTTGCTCGCTGCTTTTAATTTTCTTCTTTGTGTTCAGACATTTGCCTTTTTGTCGTTTCAAGAAGACATTTGTCTTTTTCCACAAATATCCGGCATACTGCTTCAATTCATTAGATATATTCCATTGCTGAGCCCATTAATACGATTACAGGGATCCCTGCTTGACCATTGCAATATATTGCTCGAAAACAGTTGCAAATTAGCCATCCTACACAAATGTGATCGATGGTTATTGGATCGTAACTTTACGTTGATACTTACTGTATTTAGTATGTTAACGGTTTTGATTTTGCACCATATTATAATATCTTTTGCTACTTGCTACAATTGCAGGACCGAGTGCTACTTTGTTCTCCAGACTGCTATGGAGATGATTCATCCTAGATTTCCAAATCTGTGATAGACAGTAAAGATGAAGAATTGCTATTGTATGGTATAAGCGTTTCATGGTTTTGACGCTTCCACATGAATAGGTGCCGTTCTGCTGTTACAAAGTTCAACGTGTCGTCGGATTTGATTTTCAAAAATTTGCTCTGGTCGGTTGTGCTAATTAAGTGTCCAGTTCAGCTATCCAACCTTGTTATCGTCTTTTCATCCGGTATTCGTATCAACAAACAACATTATTGTACCTGCTATTGCTGTACCATGTTTTTGTTCTGTTCCATTAATACAGAATACTAGTGCACCAAAAGTCAAGACTACAAATGTGGATGTATGTTGACGTGATCTTGTATATTTTCTATACAAACGCTGATTTATGTTGATGTGATATCGTACGTTTTCTACACAAATGTTGATTTATGATGAAGTGATCTCGTATATTTTCTGTAAAAAAATTATGTATGTTTACTGAAACATCGAAGAACAAGGCTCAATTCTTATCTGAATTTCTAAAACAATGTGGTAGTTTAGGAAGAAGAAAGCGATATTGATGTAGTGCTGTGTGAGATGCCGACAGATCGAACACATAAGAGGCGCCTGACAAACAAGAAACAAGTATAACTTTTTTTTTTCAAATCAAGAACTAAACAAGAAACAAGTATAACTTTTTTTTCAAATCAAGAACAAGTAGAACTAACTAGTTGAATGGGCAACTTGCAGGTTCCTCTTAGTGTTGCTCATAAATAGCGGTTAATTTTGTGATATGATCTCCCCTTGGAAATATAGGTTTTTGATATCTATAGAGTGACCATGCAGGATCCGAGAAGCTGCAAAGATTTTGGCGTAAAGAAAATATAAAGACCAACCTAAAAGGTAAAAGACTTTTCTTTTAGATTCCAAAAGGTAAACGATATACACCATACGATAGGATTACTTCCAAAGTTGTAGTATAATTTTACATGGTGTAGCCCAAAATTCTTTCTGGTATATATGTCAACGAGACATTCAGTAAGCAATAAGCATGGAACAGTGAGATAACCAAAATGAATTTTCTTTATGACCAAACTGGTTACTATTATTCGAGAAGTTTAAAAAGTTTCCAAAAAAGAGACATTGCACTTGACTTAATTATTCGACTAATGTCTTTTGTCATAATTATCTCCCTTGATATGCTAAAAGCCTCCAAATGATGTAGACGATGATGATTTGGAAGTCTTTCGGATAGAAACAAACTGGCGAGATATGTAAGAAGCGCGCCTTGTGATATTCATCTAGCAAACTAAAACTGAGATATGTAGGAGCAACGACTTGGAATATTGGAAGTCTTCACATGCAAATAAACATGTAATTGAGATGCAGATTAAGACACCAGAGAAGATGCATTGTCCCTGTCTTTTCACAATAGTGAACTGAGAAAACGAAATAAGTGGCCTATTTGCGTTACAAGAAGTCTACCTGGCTCAAGGTTGAAGTTGAGACATGGATATCATAACCCTAATTCATAATGCGATATCGACGCAACATGTAGGCTCATTTGTGTGGTTCTAACTTATTAATCCCGGTATATATGTTTTGCATACATATGAAGAACCAAATTATCCCAAGACAAGGTGTGGTCATGAAGAAAAATCATCCATCGTTCTTTTTCACACTACGCAAGTCCTTTATCGGACTTTCTCCTCTGTCTCTCTCGAGTGCAAATGTTGAACAAACAGTGTCAAAATTCCTTTGTGTGTACACAACATGTTGCTTTAGTTTCTATTACATCAAGTATATGCATGGTGTAGCCCAAAATTCTCCCATATATATGTCAATGAGTCATTCAACAAGCAATAAACATCGAACAATGAGACAACCAAAATGAATTTTCTTTGCGACCAAACTGGTTACTATTATTTGAGAAGTTTAAAAGTTTCCGAGAAAGTGACCTTGCACTTGACTTATTCAACTACTGTCTTTTGTCATAATTATCTCTCTTGATATGCTGAAAGCCTCCAAATGATGTAGACGACGACGATAACTTGGGAAGTCTTTCAAATGGAAACAAACTGAAAGTGAGATATGTAGGAATGACGATGAGGAATATTATTGCATTTATTTAAGAAGTGCGCCTTGTGATATTCATCAAGCAGATTGAAACTGAGATATGCAGGAGCAACGAGATGGAATATTGGAAGTCTTTGCGTGCAAACAAACATGTAATTGAGATGCAGATTAAGACACCGGAGAAGATGCATTGTCCCTGTCTTTTCACAATAGTGAAATGAGAAAACGAAATAAGTGGCCTATTTGCGTTACAAGAAATCTACCTGGCTTAAGGATGAAGTTGAGACATAGCTAGATATCATAACCCTAACTCATAATACCTTATGGACACAACATATTCACTGAAATAGGTTAATAAATTAGACTCGCAGCCTTATCTCTACTAATATAAATTTGCAGTTGGTGGCAGCGGTCCGTCATTCTTCCTAGCCTCCCTCTCGGTCATATCACCAATAATGGCAGGTCATTATAGCTAATTATTCTTTCCTGATTTATAGCCAGCCATATCTCTCTAAATATAGCTGATTATTATAGCAAAATCCCTGATTATTGCTGGCAATTAATAGCTGGCCAATCATTTCTTTTGTACTCTATATATGCTGTACAGTTGCGGGCATAGCGAGAGGAAGAGGAACGCGATCTGATAATATAAATTACAAAAAGGGATAAAAATGATTGATTGATTTTTGAGATTGGTAATATATATTGCTACGTATAATATATTTGGTTTTAATTCGTACCGAAGAAAAAACCATAAAAACTTTTGTAATTGGGAGAAATAGATGTTTGATCTTGTAGCACAATTTTCTTTTATTGCTTGATCTTTATGTTTTGTTACCAATTTTATTTTTTGTAACAACGCACGGGCATTGATCTAGTAGATTAATAAATTAGACTAAAACAGGTTGTGTAGCTCTAATTTATTAATCTAGTATAAATTAGAGGCTGAAGGACTCTAATTTATTACTCGTATGATGTTTGGGCGCGACACGACTGACGAGCCAACCGACCTGGTTCGGGCTTTCATGCGAGGCGACAAGCAAACCGAGTATCTTGGTGCGATCCAACAACCAAGTCAGGTGCCTCTACCTTTTGGGCTTGGCCAATATATGACCTTTCACGTCAGCCTTTCGATCGATATCAAAAAATGTAGAATAGGTGGAAATTGACAAAACCTAGCTATTTTCACAGATATGTGGCATATCTACTAAGGGTATGTACAATAGTACATATCAGCTTTCTATAAGATTACGCTATCTAGGATTTTAGGTGATGTGGAGGAGAGAGGAGGAGAGAGAAAGTTGCTATCTACTATTTAACAGACGGTCTTATAGACAGCTTTCTATTGTATGTACCATTGTATAGACAGTCTGTTAATTGGATAAGAGACCATTATAGACAACTATATAGACGATTCATTGTATGAGTTATTTTTATTGCTGTCTATAGATGATGTGAAGATATAATATAGACAGCTGACGTCTATATGACTGTACATACCCCAAAGGACAACGAGAAAAATGTTATCCTAAAACGGCCATAAAAGGATTGGCAAATTCTCGATTTTGCCCTTTTCGCCAGGTACAAGAGTTACTAGATATCTATAACGATAAAAATTGAGATACTCTTTTGCCGCTAACTGCCTTCGACAAGTGGCCCACTTGCATATCACAGTACACGTGTCCCATCGACAAATCAAACGTGGTAGTCAGTCCTGGTTGTTGTTCCCGAGGATGTGTTACGTTAGAATCTAATTTTAAAATAATTAATACTAGGTTATCTGCGCACTACGTTGCGCCGGCTGAATTTCGATAGCATGTGCTCGAAAAAATAAAGTTAGAGGACCCGTACGCGAATATACGAAACTATAGGGTTCTTTCTGTAATACATGTTCGGAAAACCACCCACCGGTGAAAAATAGTCTAGAGGAAAAAGGGCAAAAAATTATTAGAGATGACAACCTTCTTTTGTCGAGCCTAATACTCTACGCGTTCAGCGAGTAATAATACATGTTTAAAAAATATCAGAGATCGAGATGGAAAATCGAGTTGGGGAAAAAGTCTAAAGGTAGAGCTGCACACATATCTCTGGTGATGAAAACATTTTTTCCGGGAAAAACGGAGAACCCAACCGTGAATACAAAAACTACGGATTTTTTTTGAAACGAAAAAATAAAGGCGAATGACCTGTATGCGAATATGCAAAACGATAGGGCCCTTTTTGCAAAGCCACCGATCAAAGGGCTTAGTTGTAATTTTTTATATTCGCAAAACCACCCACCGGTCAAAAATAGTCTTGAGGAAAAAAGGCGAAAAATTATCAGAGATGGCAACCTTCTTTTGTTGAGCCTAATACTCTACGCGTTCACGAGTAATAATACACGTTCGCAAAACCACCCACCGGTGAAAAATAGTCTAGAGGAAAAAAGGCGAAAAATTATTACAGATGACAACCTTCTTTTGTCGAGCCTAATACTTTCCGCGTTCACCGAGTAATAATACATGTTTAAAAAATATCAGAGAACGAGATGAAAAATCGAGTTGGGGAAAAAGTCTAGAGATAGAGCTGCACACATATCTCTGGTGACGCAAACATTTTTTCCGGGAAAAACGGAGAACCCAACCATGAATATAAAAACTACGGATCTTTTTTGGAAACGAAAAAATAAAGGCGAATGACCCGTACACGAATATACGAAACGATAGGGCCCTTTTTGCAAAACCAGCGACCAAAGGGCCTGGATGTATTTTTTATTTTCGCAAAACCACCCACCAGTTAAAAATAGTCCAGAGGAAAAAGGGCGAAAAATTATTAGAGATGACAACCTTCTTTTGTCGAGCCTAATACTCTACGCGTTCACCGAGTAATAATACATGTTTAAAAAAATATCAGAGTTCGAGATGGAAAATCGAGCTGAGGAAAAAGTCTAGAGATAAAGCTGCACACATATCTCTGATGATGAAAACATCTTTTTTCGGGGAAAACGGAGAAAGGACCTAGACGTAAGGAGCAAGGGCCTGTTTGTTACGTTTTTGGACCTGTCCGCTATCCTGAAAAATTAGAAAAGGGCTTGTTCACGATTTGGACTTAACGAGATGTTATTTTTCGTAAAACAGCGCGCCAGGGACCCAAACGCGATGAAGGGAAAAAAATCTTCCCCTCACAAAAAATCGCGAAGGGCCTATTCGTAATGTACAGGGACCTATCTGTAATTTGAAGAAACAGAGGGGCTTTTTCAGTAATTGGCGCAGCCTAACACGTGGACGCTCTAGTTGGTCTCCAATTCCTTTGCTTATAATAGGGTTGACTAGGTAGGGAGGCACGCGACGCCGCACCGGCAAAAAAATCCGACCCAAATTTGTCTACAAAAAGTATGTAATCCCAGTCTATCGTGTCGAAAGATAGAGTTGTAGAAATATATCTCTTTCGATGAATTATTTAGAAAATATTGGAGACCAAGCTGGAAAACTGAGGTGGAAAAATAGCATAGAGGAAAAAGGGGGGGAAATTATTAGAGATGATAACCTTCTTTTGTCGAGCCTAATACTCTACGTGTTCACTGAGTAATAATACACGTTTTAAAAAATATCAGAGATCGAGATGGAAAATAGAGCTGGAAAAAAGTCTAGAGATAGAGCTGCACACATATCTCTGGTGACGAAAATTTTTTTCCGGGAAAAACAGATAACACAACCGTGAATAAAAAAACTACGGATTTTTTTTGGAAACGAAAAAATAAAGGCGAATGACCCGTATGCGAATATACGAAATGGTAGGGCCATTTTTGCAAAACCATAGATCGAAGGGCCTGGATGTATTTTTTTATTTTCGCAAAACCACCCACCGGCTAAAAATAGTCTAGAGGAAAAAGGACGAAAAACTATTAGAGATAACAAACTTCTTTTATCGAGCCTAACACTCTACGCGAGTAATAATACATGTTTAAAAAAAATCAAAGACCGAGGAAGAAAATCGAGTTGAGAAAAAAGTCTAGAGATAGAGCTGCACACATATCTCTGGTGACGAAAATATTTTTCCCGGGAAAAACGGAGAAAGGGCCTAGACGTAAGGAGCAAGGGCCTGTTCGTTACATTTTTGGACCTATCCGCTATCTTGAAAAATTAGAAAAGGGCTTGTCCACGATTGAACTTAACGGGAGGGTTTTTTCGTAAAACGGTGCGCCAGGGACCCAAACGCGATGAAGGGGAAAAAATCTCCCCTCACAAAAAATCGCGAAGGACCTATTCGTAATCTATAGGGACCTATCCGTAATTCGAAGGAACGGAGGGGTTTTTTCGCAAAACGCGCAAGGTGACAGGTGGACGCTCTGGTTGGCCTCCAATTCCTTCGCTTATAATAGGAGCGACTAGGTTGTTTTGCGCACTACGTTGCGCCGGCTGAATTTCGATAGCATGCGCTCGAGAAAATAAAGTTAGAGGACCCGTACGCGAATATACGAAACTATAGGGTTCTTTTCGAAAAATTACCGGTAGAAGGGCCTGGTTGTATTTTTTTGTTTATACAAAACTACCTACCGGAGGACCCAACCGTGAGTACACAAACTACGATTTTTTTTGGAACGAAAAAATAAAGGCGGATGGCCCGTACGCGAATATACGAAACGATAGGGCCTTTTTTGTAAAACCACTGATCGAAGGGCCTGGATGTAATTTTTTATTTTCGCAAAACCACCCACCGATGAAAAATAGTCTAGAGGAAAAAGGGCAAAAATTATTAGAGATGACAATATTCTTCTATTGTCGAGCCTAATACACAAGCTACGGATTTTTTTTGGAAAAAGAAAAATAAAGGCGGATGACCTGTACACGAATATACGAAATGATAGAGTCCTTTTTGTAAAACCACCGATCGAAGGGCCCGGATGTAATTTTTTATTTTTGCAAAACTGCCCACCGGCGAAAAATAATCTAGAGGAAAAAGGGCGAAAAATTATTAGAGATGACAACATTCTTTTGTCGAGCATAACACTCTACGCGTTCGTACATGAATATACGAAACGATAGGGTCATTTTTGTAAAACCACCGATCAAAGGGCTTGGATGTATTTTTTTATTTTCGCAAAACCACCCACCGGTGAAAAATAGTCTAGAGGAAAAATGTAACACCCCGGCGCCAAACGCACCGCGAATGCTACCAAAAGACCCTAAATGACGCTTACAACACTCCGGAACCATACTGGTCCAGAGTGTCCCCTCCTAGATTCAAGAAATAAAAACTTGACAAAGAAATCCAATTGAACTAATAACTCAACGACAACGAACGAGTCACTAAACCTTTTATCTCTACTAAAAGATTTAAACCGACCTTGAAACTTTCTAAACTAGTTTAAAACTAAGTCACCGAAATTTACAAAATTTCGGCATGACCTCTCTAGAAAGTAGGACATCCACTAAGCAGACAAAAAACATTTGCAGTCATGATATCATTCTAGCAGGTCCTTAGTTAATCAATCACACCCAACAGAAAATAGTACATTTCACCACGATGAACAATACATTACAACCACATTAATTACATCCAGACTTAACGAATTTGCTAATTAAATTGTTGGAGACCGAAGTCGTGCCAGTGTTACTACTCCCAACCCGACGAGCCAGTTTCAAAGTACCTAAAACAAGAGAACAACAAGCGTGAGTCCAAGACTCAGCAAAGTGCAATCAAGTATGAAAAGTAATGAATTCGACTAGAATACAATTACTTCAAGACATAAAGTATCAGTTCCTTTAATTAACATCCGGAAGTAAAAGAAGAAGTGTGAGTTCATATAAATCCAAACGCAAGAACACAACTACTTCATTATTTGATATAACCATTACTTAAAGGAAATCATCCAACAAACGAAACAGTAATTAACCCCACTTACCACATCCGACTCGGAAATGTAACTAAACCTTACTCAAGCCTCCATAATCATTTCTGGATGAGCCACGACTCACTCCTCAACCTGTTCTTTCCATTCTCATCCATCAACATTATCAATTTCAACACATAATGAAATGAAATGCTTTTATACGTTCATGCTCAAAATGCAACCTTTAAGCCTATACCGGTATAGCTGAGTGCACGCCCGTCGGTGTGCACCCTCACAATCCCAACCATCTCGTGGCGGGGCCTACGCCATCGACTCGCTCTCATCCGTAGATGGGACTACGAGTAGGACTTTGTACTCACTACGGTGAGTACAGAGACCCACATCAACATGGGTCGCCTCTTCTGTAATGAATGCACAGATGCAAATGATGCTTATAAAAAATTCATACACGGCATCATAAGTATTTGCTCTTAACCATGACCACAAACAAATCACACAAACATAGAAACAATAGGGAAATTCTTGAACATACACAAGATTAACCGACTAGTACATAACAATGCTCAAGCTCATACAAGAGGTAACTCTTATTCCAATGTCTCTTGGTAAACTCGTCATGCAATGCATCATGCCAATGTGCTCAAAATGATCTTCTTCCACTTTCATCATCATACTAAGAACCATTTCTAAATATGCTATTAAACAAAACCAATTCATTAGAATTTTCATACTCTCATAGCAAGCAAAGCATTTAACACCCTAATAACGCTCTAGGGGATACACTTGCCTTTAACCTCTCGAAACGGTGTGGCGAGAAATTGATGCCACTCCTGGGGTTCCAACACCTGGAAGTATACAATCTACTCAAAACATACCAACAAAACAAACACAAGATTTATAATGACTTCGATTCTCCGACCTATTCCTAAACCCTGAAAAACAGAAATCTGCCAACCGGGACAGCACTCGGTAAAACAGTCATAACTCTTAGTCGGATGAACGAAACTTAGCGATTTCAGTCTCAATTGAAAGGTAATTCGATTATATATAACTTTTTCTACAGCCGACTGACCGGGAAAAGCACCGATTAATCTCATATTTGCGCCGGACAGCAGACATCCGCAAAATAACTCGTTCTGGACAGCACGCGGTAAAATAGCCATAACGTTTAAATGGCTAAACGAAACTTAATGATTTCGGTCTCTATTGAAAGGTAATTCAATTATCTACAACTTTCACAATAGCCAGACTTCCAGGAAATGCTTGCAGAATTTTCAAATAGCAGTCCAATCAGCGGGACAGAATTAGGCTCAAGCAGAAATCTCCAAAAAAACACTCTAGACTCCAAATCCCTCAACTAAAAGCATCTCAAAAACAAGGATCCTAGCTGGGCATTTGATCAAACACCTTACATGCAAGCAAATTACACCCCCAAATTTCTAGGGTTTTACCTCAAATTCTTACCCATGGAGGAAAGGGAGGTGGAGGAGCTGAGGCAGGGTTGAAGAGGAGGGCTCGCTGCCTGCCGGAGGGAGGTTCGCCGGAGGAGGCGCACGGCCGGCCAGCAGAGCGCAGGAGGCAGCCAGGGAAGAGCTCGGGAGGGAGGCGCCAGGGGAGAGCTCGGCTGGGGGGAGCAGCAGGGAGGGGAGGCGCCAGGGGAAGGCTCGGTGAGCCAGGAGGGAGGCCAGGGGCGACGATGCACTCGGCTGGAGAGGAGGCGCAGAGAGGGATGTACTCGGTTGGAGGGGAGGCGAATGGGGGGAGTCGGCACTCGGCATGGAGGAGATTGGGGAAAAAGTTTGGCCCAGGAAAAGAAAATGGCAACCACCCCAAGATGTAGAGAGAGATGAGGTTAGGAACAACAAGAAATGAGACCCCTTCAAAAACAAAAATCCAAAATCCAACTTTAAACCCTTAGAGCGAACCAAATAAAATTTCAATTCTTGGCGCGAAAAGACAAATGTCAAAAAGAAGACAACTTACCGCCAAACAAAACGACTCGAAAGATACTTCAACCGAAAAACTAGGGAAATTTCCAAAACCTTTATCAGAAGCTTCAGCTGCGCGACGATAAATGGTTTCTCCCGAATAAATAAAAGAAATCTTGAATCACGAAGATGGAATCCTTTCCGGCCGACAACCCTAGCAAAAGAGATTTACGGTATTACACTCTTCCCCCCTTTAACAGAATTCGACCTCGAATTCTGACCACGACGAGAACAACAACAAGAACAACAGAAACCGACTGACAAAGCGAAAACACCCAAAAAGAACAAAGTTGGGTACTTCTCTCGCAAGAGAGAACCCCACAACTCAGACCACGGCTCTCGCCAAATAAAAGGAGCAAGCAACTGAACTCATTTCATCCATCAACAAAGCAACACTCACTCTAACTCCTTACTCGCATGGTACAAAACTCGGAAACCAGGCCTTTCTCAAAGACCAACACTAATCTGATACTCAAACAACTCTTTTTTAACGCTTCATTACACAACATTCAATCAACCAATGATTCTTCTCGGAAGATCATAATACTAACTCCCAAACTCAATTCTCATTTCTCTATTCAATTTCATTCACCCAACTTAAATCTCCTCTCTAAAACTCTATACCGCAGATCAACCAACTCGTGATGACAGGAATAACACGAGTTACATCACTCTATTAAACATCCAACCAATTATCATCAAAACACCAAAGCTATCCGATTAAACAGCTAGGTTCTAAACTTGGATCCTCTACGAACCAAGAAAAACACTGATTCCCATCTCTCCTCATGATTAACCTTTATAACCACATAACCATTATCAAGCCATATCATCGAACGAGTTAGCCCACCATATCATAGTTATACCACAGGTCATTTAGTTTCAACCACGGAGCCAAACGAGGCTTTTCAATCCAACAAGCTTCTAACCAAATCCGAATATACCACTATTTCTAACCATTTAACACCGGAATCCTCTAGGAACCAAAACACAACTCTTATCTTTTCAACAGCTACCCTTGGATCAAAAGGGTCATGGCCAACCTTACTATTGCCACGATTAGCCCAACAGGCACAGATCCTATTTTCTCACAATACAATATCATACTTGACCTTCTTTCATGCCTGTCTCGAACAAGGAGACAACCCTTCGAAAAGAAAGATTCATAAGGGATCCCGCCATTTCTGACTAACCCACATTGAATCCAACCCACAAGACCAAGGGTTCAAACATAATTAGAAAAAGTAATGCATTTATCAACCGATTCCACCGTCCAACAACAAAATTAATCCCACACAACCGTGGGACAACGAAATCCGACAACCTGTAACACACCGGCGTTCAACGCACCGCGAATGCTACCAAAAGACCCTAAATGACGCTTACAACACTCCGGAACCATGCTGGTCCAAAGTGTCATCCCTCAGGACCCAAGAAATTAAACTTGACAAAGAAATCCAATTGAACTAATAACTCAACGAACGAAACACTAAACCTTTTACCATTACTAAAAGATTGAAATCGACCTTGAAACTCTCTAAACCAGATTAAAGCTAAGTCACCGAAATTTACAAAATTTCGGCATGACCTCTCTAGAAACTAGGACATCCACTCAGTAGACAGAAAACATTGCAGATAATATGATATCAATCTAGCAGGTCCTTAGTTAACCAATCACACATCCAATCGACGGTAATAAATTCCTCCACGACGAACAGCACATTACAACCTTATTAATTACAGCCAGACTTTACAAGTTAATTTAAATGAGGTGGTAGTGACTGAAGTCGTGCACGTGCTACTACTCCCATCCCAACGAGCCAACTTCAAGGTACCTAAAACAAGAAACAACAAGCGTGAGTCCAAGACTCAGCAAAGTACACAAGCATAACAATTCAAGTTTATCGTAAGTAAAACAAGAACTTGACCATAAGAGCAAGTAATACAAAGGAAGCAACATCCGAAAAAATATGCATTTGTACCCATTTAAAACAAAACTTGACTAAACCAAAATTCATCGCAATCAAGTAATAAACTTGATAATAAAACCATTCCACGCCAAAGAAACATTACTTGACTCTAAATCCAACGTCTCCCGACTTAACTACCCCTTGTTGCAACTCAAAACATTTTCATCAATTGAATTTGAGTTCATATCTCGACTTCACTCCACGATATTCATACAACATAATTAGCAAGACAAGGATATGCGCTAATTCATCAAATTCAATTCAATCTCCCCTTTTTGGGTTGAGTCCACGAATCAACCTTCAATTACCATAATCACCATCCAAATGACACACCATTTACCACAACACTCATTATGAAAGATGCAATGCACATGAATGCTCATTTCCATGCACGTACCGGTACTGCCGAGTGCCCACCCATCGATGTGCACCCTGACGTCCCTTCCATCCCGTAGATGGAAGGTGCCTACTCTTACTGTCTCGCTCCCATTCACCTCGATGAATGGGACTACGAGGTAGGACTTTCATGTTCACTACGTGTGAGCACAGAGGCCCGCATCAGAATGGGTCGCCTCTTCCATTATGAATGCACAAATGCAATTTTCATGAATGAAATGCAACTCTTCATTCAATGCCAACACTAACATACCATATACATACACATAGCCAATTCTCACATTCATAAGTCACCAGCGATACTAGTAGAATCAGATTCAACCATAAGATATGGCAACTCATAACATTTCTGTCATGCAACTACATCCTACGGCCCCGAGCCATGTCCACACAATACACTCGCAATTAGATGCGCACATATACTATCTTTATAAATGACTTAACCATTGGATCCAAACTCATGTTAGTATCAATCACTCGAACAATATACTCACTATAATCAACCTCACTAAAAGCTCGGTCTCACTTGGAGTTCACCTAATTAACAGAGCAACAATTTAATTAAGTAGCATCACATATGAACACACATCCACACCCAATAACATGGTGTACTTGCATCAATTCCCTTAACCTTTTAATCATCATAAACATTTTCATGAAAGGAAGCACTTTTAGTTATATCCAAGCAAGGCTTACCTCTTGCGTATGCATCGACAATTACTTACGCTAAGAGCAAACAATCGATTAATCCTCCTAGCCACAATCTAAGGAATGCACTTGCCTTTTACCGACGAAGAATGGAGTGGCATACGGCTGAAGCCACTCCCGACAAAACCATCTCTGCAATTAAACAATAATCATCCAACTCAACCTTATGCACACTCGAAACACGCGATAAAAGAAAACAACTCTTTTGCATATTTGACTTCCTAGGATTAAAGAAAGCCTGAATCTAGAACATATAAACAAAATAACTTGAGACAACAAACCATCTAAACAAAATCACTAGAACTAGTGCCATTAAATCTCAGGAAAATGTAACATGAAACATATGCATTGAGTATAAATCAACATTCTGGTACTCTATTCCTTGTAAGCAAAGATCTAATAATCAATAAAACATGAATAAGCAACACATGATCATGCAAAATTTACGGTTATATGCAGAAGCGATTTATGCCAAGGTAATGCCATTAGCTTCCCGCTTCTCAATCATGCTTGTCTCACAAACTCTTGAATAAGAACACATACACAAGTGTAAGTTATAGTTAAAGCGCAACCAGAGTACTTGAATTGATCATAGCACAGAAGACCAGTACACCCATCTTAGCCTACTATTAATCACCAAGCTCACAGAGGGATAGCTCATTAAGCATCAATCAAAATTTACAAGTACATAAATCAGGGTCTCAATAAACTGACTAATATACATCACCGCATCACAATCTCCAGAAACCAAAAACAAGGGTATAAAGAACCTAATGTTTAGATTCCCAGCACTCAATCGGTTTTGGGGGAATCAATCACGGCATATACATATATATAATTTCTAATAAGCATCAATCGCACATTTATGCATGCAACATCATTTCATCCTCATGAAGCCTAGCTAGGCATTTCGTCAAACACCTAGCAAGCACTGAAAATACCCAATCTAAAATACCTTAAAACCAATCCATGGAGGAAGGAGGGAGGTGAGGGGGAGCTGTCGGCTGCTATCGCCGATACTCTTCTGCTGTTCTTTGGGAGGAGCACCGTCGGCCAGAGGGGCGGGGTGCAGGCGGCCAGGAAAAGCGGCGCCAGGGGAAATCGCCAGGGAGGGAGCGGCTCCAGGGGCGAGTGGCGCCAGGGGAGATCGCCAGGAGGGATCGCCAGGGAGGGAGTGGCTCCAGGGCGAGTGGCGCCGGAGAGATCGCCACGAGGGATCGCCAGGGAGGGAGCGGCTCCAGGGCGAGTGGCTGCGCCAGGGGAGATCGCCAGGGAGGGAGCGGCTCCAGGGGAGGGTGGCTGCGCCAGGGGAGAGTGGCGCTAGGAGGAGGGAGCAGCGCCAGGAGGAGATCGCCAGGGAGTTGAGGACACAGGGGAAGTTGCCAGTGAAGTGAACGCCAACAAGGGAAAAAAATCTACCTCCAAGAAATTTCAACCACACAAAGGAGAGAGAGAGATTAGGAGAGGGAGGGGAAAAACAGCCAGGGGAGGAAAATGCAAGGCTCGGCCAGGGAAAAAACCAGCATTTCCAAGGGCAAGAAGGTAATTAATAAAAGCCTCTCAAGACTCCAACTGAAGCTCTCCTGATTTTTAACAAAACGAAAATGAAAACATTTTTGGCATAAACCCTGGCAAAGAAAATATGGGGTATTACACAACCCTCCACCAAGGTCGATTGATTTTCCTTCCAAGAAGGTCTCACCTTACAACCATCACCCAACCAATACTTCCAAAGAGTATAATCTTCCATTATACTACACCAAAAACTCATGACCCAATATCTTCTTGCCTCACACTAGAGCAAAGAAAAGTCTCGATTCGCTTAACAAGCTAACCACTTTCCTCAACTTAAAACCAATGCAATAGAATTCATATCGAAGAAAATCTCAACTCAAAAGTGGAGCACCTCAACAAAAACATTTGCAGAGTGGTCCCAAAACCGAAAGAACAAAGGTTTCCTTCTATCAACAAACCACTTCCATCAGTTTAAATTTCTAAAGCATACATCTTCGCATCGAAACAACACTCAGTTAATAAACAACACATCCCATAATCCCAATTAAAGGGGGCAACTCACTTCTACCAACAATAATTACTTATGACTTAATCAAACGATTCACCTTTTAAACGTGTTCACACAATTCATTCTCATTTATTTAAGTCCAATTCCAATCGAACTATTAATACCATTATCTCTCACTCAAGAGCTCCCAGCACTTTCCGTTACATCTATTTATTTCTTTTAAATAACGAGCTAAAGACATCAAATTTTAGTTACTAAAAAGGCACAATCCATTCATACACTCTAAGTGTAAATCCCGCAATCATATCTTAGCCAATATTTAGCCACGGCCACAGAGGGGCGTAATTCAATGAGCTGGAGTAGTCCAAAAACTATCATCACACCAAATCATAATTAAGTACTCTTTCTTCCTCATAATCTTTCATCCACTAGCTCCACCACTTGGTGAGATACAACTCATATGGCAATTTCAATTTCACACCAAACAGAACGCCTTAACCAAAAGGTATACATCCAAATGATTACACTAACAACCCATTTCCATAGGTATTTAAACCTAAGCTCATCTTACATCCCACGATCACTAAAATTCTTGCACCTTTAACAATAAAGGTTTCAACGTTCACACTTAGCGCCTTTGGGAAGCCCCAACAAGACTTAGCAAGAATTTTATAACCACTCTTCCTTGGATCACTTTCTCCAGTAATTATCCTTTCGATTAATTACATCCGCACTCGGAAATGTTATCACTAACATTAAACAATTTCTCCCCCATCAACTTATTTAAACAAGTTCCTCAACCACATTATTGTTACTACTTCGACAAAATCTTTTCTAACTTTACGCAAACTCCGCTTACAGATCTCCACTTATAACCGTGGATCACCATGACCCACGAAATACTTCTTGCCATCTATCCAATTAGGGTCGTTCACCTTAACCCAACAACATAAACATTTTACTAATCCGCTACAGAAAGATCTTCAATCAACATACAACTTACTCTGACTGTCATATTTTTCCTTCCGGCAAAGCCAACGAAAATTTTCAAAGAAGCTCGACTCTCAAAAGACTTAGAAAATGATAGGACTCAAGCCTGGTCATTCAACAGATCCCCCAAACCAATCATCAAACTCCAAATTCCACAAAGGAAAGGAGTTACACAAATCAATTCACGGAAAGGAAAAGCAATTCGGTCGAATAACACATTTTCTTTAAAGCCCCAAACCTTAAGTTCTCACGACTTAAGGTTCACCAAAACTTCAATTTGGAGAACGACAACACGAAGAAATCCATACTTTTCCCCGCCATCAATTAATGAGGCGCAACACCAAACCATTTTTCTTTGACTTAAACCCATAAAAGACCAAACAAGTCAAAGCCCGGAAAACTCACTCCATCAATCCTCCAATCTACAACAAAAGAACGACTCCTTTTAAACTAGGAAAATGTCCAACACAAGAAGAAATCCATAACTTTCTCCGCAAAGCAACCAAAAGGAAGTGCGAAACAATACTCTTCACTTTACCACACGACAAGATTCAACCCTTGCCATGCCCACAATTTTCCGAAACA
This sequence comes from Guadua angustifolia, assembly GCA_036346375.1. Taxonomy (NCBI): domain Eukaryota; kingdom Viridiplantae; phylum Streptophyta; class Magnoliopsida; order Poales; family Poaceae; genus Guadua; species Guadua angustifolia. The sequence goes on along the minus strand of CM070516.1, from coordinate 13,179,342 downwards.
CAGATAAATCACAAAGCTCCCACGACAGAAGAGAGTCACCAAAACGATTTTCTCAACCACGAAAAATAAACGAGAGATCGATTACTCTCCGATTTACGGCAAAGGAACTAGGACTATCCTCACTCGGGGTTATAAATCCTCCGGTACTGGCTCTCAACTACCACACCGATCAATACGGCTACACAATAGGGCTGAAATCCCTTCGGCACAAAGAATCCCAAAAGATCCCACTAGTCAAACCAAACTTCATAAACTTAGCAATAAAAACATGCTATCAAGCCTCAGCAAGACCAATATATAACATAGCATCAATAACAAAAATAAGTATTGCAGCACAATGCAACGATAACCCATCCCTTTCCTACTGTGCATCAATGTGTGTCAAGTTTTAAATTAATTAACCATTCTACATCAGGTTTTAAGGTTATTGCCCTAGGGCCATAGTTTAAAAGTTCAACCTAAACCATGTTTCTGCCTTCACACAGCAAAATTTTAATTCATTCTAGAATTACTCACTACATTCAAACACCACGGACCAGAAGCCCGCTCTGATACCAACTGTAACACCCCGGCGCCAAACGCACCGCGAATGCTACCAAAAGACCCTAAATGACGCTTACAACACTCCGGAACCATACTGGTCCAGAGTGTCCCCTCCTAGATTCAAGAAATAAAAACTTGACAAAGAAATCCAATTGAACTAATAACTCAACGAACGAGTCACTAAACCTTTTATCTCTACTAAAAGATTTAAACCGACCTTGAAACTTTCTAAACTAGTTTAAAACTAAGTCACCGAAATTTACAAAATTTCAGCATGACCTCTCTAGAAAGTAAGACATCCACACAGCAGACAGAAAACATTTGCAATCATGATATCATTCTAGCAGGTCCTTAGTTAATCAATCACACCCAACAGAAAATAGTACATTTCACCACGATGAACAATACATTACAACCACATTAATTACATCCAGACTTAACGAATTTGCTAATTAAATTGTTGGAGACCGAAGTCGTGCCAGTGTTACTACTCCCAACCCGACGAGCCAGCTTCAAAGTACCTAAAACAAGAGAACAACAAGCGTGAGTCCAAGACTCAGCAAAGTGCAATCAAGTATGAAAAGTAATGAATTCGACTAGAATACAATTACTTCAAGACATAAAGTATCAATTCCTTTAATTAACATCCGTAAGTAAAAGAAGAAGTCCGAGTTCATATAAATCCAAACGCAAGAACACAACTACTTCATTATTTGATATAACCATTACTTAAAGGAAATCATCCAACAAACGAAACAGTAATTAACCCCACTTACCACGCCCGACTCGGAAATGTAACTAAACCTTACTCAAGCCTCCGTAATCATTTCTGGATGAGCCACGACTCACTCCTCAACCTGTTCTTTCCATTCTCATCCATCAACATTATCAATTTCAACACATAATGAAATGAAATGCTCTTATACGTTCATGCTCAAAATGCAACCTTTAAGCCTATACCGGTATAGCTGAGTGCACGCCCGTCGGTGTGCACCCTCACAATCCCAACCATCCGTGGCGGGGCCTACGCTTACTGACTCGCTCTCATCCATAGATGGGACTACGAGGTAGGACTTTTGTACTCACTACGGGTGAGTACAGAGACCCACATCAACATAGGTCGCCTCTTCTGTAATGAATGCACATATGCAAATGATGCTTATAAAAAATTCATACACGGCATCATAAGTATTTGCTCTTAACCATGACCACAAACAAATCACACAAACATAGAAACAATAGGGAAATTCTTGAACATACACAAGATTAACCGACTAGTACATAACAATGCTCAAGCTCATACAAGAGGTAACTCTTATTCCAATGTCTACTGTGCAAACCTGTCATGCAATGCATCATGCCAATGTGCTCAAAATGATCTTCTTCCACTTTCATCATCATACTAAGAACCATTTCTAAATATGCTATTAAACAAAACCAATTCATTAGAATTTTCATACTCTCATAGCAAGCAAAGCATTTAACACCCTAATAACGCTCTAGAGGATACACTTGTCTTTAACCTCTCGAAACGGTGTGGCGAGAAATTGATGCCACTCCTGGGGTTCCAACACCTGGAAGTATACAATCTACTCAAAACATACCAACAAAACAAACACAAGATTTATAATGACTTCGATTCTCCGACCTATTCCTAAACCCTGAAAAACAGAAATCTGCCAACCGGGACAGCACTCGGTAAAACAGTCATAACTCTTAGTCGGATGAACGAAACTTAGCGATTTCAGTCTCTATTGAAAGGTAATTCAATTATCTATAACTTTTTCTACAGCCGACCGACCGGGAAAAGCACCGATTAATCTCATATTTGCGCCGGACAGCAGACATCCACAAAATAACTCGTTCTGGACAGCACGCGGTAAAATAGCCATAACGTTTAAATGGCTAAACGAAACTTAATGATTTTGGTCTCTATTGAAAGGTAATTCAATTATCTACAACTTTCACAATAGCCAGACTCCTAGGAAATGCTTGCAGAATTTTCAAATAGCAGTCCAAACAGTGGGACAGAATTAGGCTCAAGCAGAAATCTCCAAAAAAAACACTTTAGACTCCAAATCCCTCAACTAAAAGCATATCAAAAACAGGGATCCTACCTGGGCATTTGATCAAACACCTTACATGCAAGCAAATTACACCCCCAAATTTCTAGGGTTTTACCTCAAATTCTTACCCATGAAGGAAAGGGAGGTGGAGGAGCTAAGGCAGGGCTGAAGAGGAGGGTTCGCTGCCGGCCGGAGGGAGGTTCGCCGGAGCAGCCACAGGGAGGAGGCTCGCTGGTGGCTGCTGGCTACTACTCCATCTTCATCGTATCTACTGTTCTTTCATCTTTTTGGAATGTAAATTGGATCTCCCTTTGCCCTATAACTTCTATATTAGGTATACCGAGTTCCCTTCTCCACGTCAAGGCAGGTTGTCCCAAAATGAGGAGTGATTCAGCAAAGTTGCTTGTGAAGTTGTTCGTCTTCATGGTGGGGATCCGACCTTTGTTCGATGAAGACCAAAGAAGCAAGTTTGGCCTCAGACTAACCCTATAGGATAAGTTGGTCAAGGTTCATTCTGGATTTGAGCCGCCTTATCCAGTTAGAGTGAGTAGTTTAATCGAGTAGACGAGTTGCTTTGTGTTGTTTTCAAAAACCGTCTTTCGTTTTTGTGCTGCCTTTTGTCTGGGCAATTGGTTTTTGGGTGTTGATAGAACCTCCCCTGTTTCTCTCGTCTATGTTTTTTCCCCTCGTCTTAAGCCTGTTCTGTCAGCAGATGGTGAAGAATCGCAGTGCTAACCTCAACAAAGAAGCTAAGGCATCAAATCCCAATGCTATGGTCAACATCAATGCCAACACTAGTGAAGTTCCGATTGTCAATGTCGATTACTCTTCGCCGAGCTCAACCAAAGACCCTCCGATGTGTCAACACATTTCTTGAGTATGAATCGGTTTCTTGTGACTCAGACTCAGCTCATGCAACTGATGATACAACAAGTGAACAATCAAGCTTCTACAACTCCTCAGTAGTGTTCTATTAATGAGTTACAGAAGACCAAGCCTCCAGAAGTATTATGTGGTGATGATGGCATGAGCAATACCCCTCCCATAAACCATCACCCGTGGAAATATGTCATCTGCTACAAATGTGGTGAAAAAGGACATTTTTCGTACAGTTGTCCTCAAAAGGGTAAAGCAAAGCAAGATAACCATTGTTATAACTGTGACAGAACTGAACACCGATTTGACAAGTGCCCCCGAAAGAAGGAGATCTAGTACAAAGTTTGCAACCTTTGTGGCAAGGAAGGACATTTTGTGAAACAATGTTCCTTGGAGAAACAAAATTTCTTGCACCACAAGCAGTTCCAGCATCAGAAGTTAGAGTGGAAGTACCTCATAAGTTGCACCAGGTAGCAAATATTTCTCAATCTGTGAAAGGCAAAACACTCTCCTTGGAAGACAACTGTGGTCATCTGGATTCTCGAAAAAGGAAGGTAGTGTGTCAAGAACAATATGTTGCCAGTAGCTCTGGACTTTGTGTGAACCAGTCTCAACTCAACGGACCGCAAGAAGCAACCTTGATCAAGACCCCAGAAGCAGCAGTACAACCAGTGATGCAGGGATTTCACAACAAGATTGGTCAATCTCAACATATCAAGATTTCAAAGGCAAACATTCAATGTTTTAACTGTCATGTTAAGGGGCATTATGCTAATCGTTGCCCGAAAAGACACCGAACATCTACTTCAACCGTCAACATTCCAGATGCTGTTCTTATCAAGACCATAACTCTGAAGCGGTGGTAAACGTAATCGAATTTCATCACAAATATGGCGTCTGAGTATTAGGTCTACCTATGCCCCATGGAAATGAAGAAGAGACACCAGGAATATGATGTTATCAGAGAAAGTCATTGCCAATAGATAGTACATCCAGTAGTACTATACCCCTTTTAAGGTATAAATAAAAGAGTTTGTGTAAGGTTACATTCTGTAAGATGCAGTGGTCAGTATTGCTATCTGTAAAAGTTTGAAAGGAGTATAATTGTGGAAGTAATTTCTGGATATTAGTCTTTAAAGTATATATGAGTTGGGCACTAGTCATGAGTTAAATAAAGGATGGTTGTAGAGCCATAATTCTCGTTTGTACCATGAGGATATATTTTGAATTCAAAGTACCAAATTAAAAGGAATCAGCTAATCCAATATTAAAACAATAGCCTCCAAATGTGTGTGGTGAACTATGTTCATGTTTTTCAGCAGAACAAAAGTCTCAAGATACTAGAAGGTAGAATTGAATCAAGTGAGTTGAACCCCAAATAGATACTGAGTACCAGTCTATCCAATCAGGACTTTCAAGATTTGATTAGTGTCAGGCATCGAGCAATGTTATCAAGTTTTGAAAAGTACAGCGCAGCTTTGGCTCAGAGTGAGAAGAACCTTGGATGTGTGAAAAAGGATCTAAAAGCAGCGTTCTTTGTTCTTTCTTTCTTCTTGTCCGTCCGAATCTCGGGGACGAGATTCTCTCTAAGGGGGTAGGTTTGTAACATCCCCAATTTCGGGTTTCTGCTAAAAGCTAATTTAAAATTAATTAATTTCAAATTTTGGTTTTTCTTCGGTGTTCTAATTAACCTGGCATCCTTATCCATCCGAAATTGGAGTTCAATCTTTCATCGTCCGCAAAGTCAAAATTCCTAATTAGGTCCTTATTCAAATTTCACCCGAGTTCCAAAATGCTCTAAAAATCTCAAAACCTATTGAGTTAGGTTCCAAATATTCTAAAATGATTTTGGGAATTGTTCCAAGATTTTTAGAATCTCTCTGGTTTTTTATCTCTCGCGGCCTTTCATCAAAATCAGTATATTCGTTTCGGAATAATCTAAATTCCAAAATTCATCAAAATTCAGTGAAACTAATTTTATTGGGTTCCAAATAATCTCTAGTATTTTTAGGAATTTTTCCAGGATTTTTAGATCATTTTTACTATTTTATTCCTCGCGCTTTTTTCTCTTCATTTCTTCCAACCAACGAGAAAGCGACACGTGGCATGTCACTGTTCATCGTCTTCTTCCTCCAGACAATGCCATGAGCAGAAATTCTAAGTTTTTGACTCTATCTTCAAATGCTCATAACTCTCTCCACGATTGTCCGAATCTAGTGAAATTTGAAGCATTGCGACGGCGTCATAATGGAGATTGATTACCCTGCCGTTGCTCATTCTGAAATCAAGTGAAACGGCCGCTGCAATCAATTCTTTGCCGTATCTTGTTTTAGCCATAACTCTTCCGTTTCTTCGTCTCTCCGAGCGTGTGAGTACTCCAAACGTGCGTATTGATGTCCTCTACACCGTGCTCACCTTGCCCCTCTGGTTCTATGTCGTTTGCCATCCCAAAATGCAAGAAAACAGTACGCCCGGCGTCCTCCAAAGACACCGGTTAGCCATCTTTTGCTCCGGTGAGTTTTCCGGCAAACCAACCGCGTCACTTTGTGCCTTTTGCTTCCGTGATCATAACCATTTAATCGGATTTGATTTTCGTTGTAGTTTGACCCCGAATTTCGAGTTTGTTCGTCGTTGGTCGTCGCTCCGTTCGTCGTCGATTCCTTCCAATCCGGTAACTTCTAGCACAATTCATTTTAGCCGTAGAATCACCTCGTCATTCTCTACGCGATGCTCTCCTTAGTTTTGAGAAATATCGCGATTTCAAGTGGTTTTGGCCGTCGTGCCGCCGGTCTGTTTTTGGCGTCGCCGGAATTGTCGCCGCCGTGCCTTGTCCCGGCCTCCGCGCCGCCGGCCGCCGTGTGCCCGCGCTCCGCGCCGTCGAGCCGCACCCCGCCGGTCCTCGCCTCCCCGCCTTGCGCCGCCGTGTGCCCGCGCCTTGGCGTCGCCTGCGCCGCTCCTGGCCGTGCGCTCCGGCCGCCGCGCCTCCCCTGCTTCGCGCCGCCGGCGAGCCGCGCCGCCCCCTCCGGCCGCCGCCCATCCCCAGCGCCGGCGAGCTCCCTTCCCTTGCCCTTCCTTTTCCCTTGGCAACCATGTCCCTCCATTGCCTTCATTGCTTCCATTATCGTTCTCTGTACAGAGCATTTGAGAAGAAGGTCAAGTCAATGACAGGCGGGGCCCGCGTGTAAGAGACTCAAGAAAATCAGGAAATTGGAGAAAAAGAAAGATTCCGCGGAATATTCCTCGGTTTTCCAATTTTCAGGATTTTCAAAATTCAAACGCCTATATCTTTTCCGTCCGAACTCGGATTGACCCCATTCAAATTTCTAAATTCATATAAATTCAAGATCTTTCTGCCAGTACTAATTTTGTAATTTTTGGATTTATCCTATTTTATTTTATTCATTTAGTTGTACCGTTTTGCGCGTAGCCAAAGAGTTTGCCGGATCCGCCGACGCTATCGTTGACCCTCAAGACTTCGACGCCTCCGCTGTAACCGAAGGCAAGTTTCCCTTGACGCATTTTGTACCCAGTTTTGTAAATGCTTTTGTAACTGTTTCTTTAAACATGCATTGCTATTTACATAAAAGAATGATGTTAACGTTAGACTGTTAGCTATACCTGTTGTTTATACCTCTTTGATATTGTATCCATGAACCTTTGTCGCCTTAGAACAAGTATTCCACCATAGTAATTATTCTTGATTAAATAATCTTTGATTAGAATGAAAATTGGAGCTAGAACCCGCTTTTGTTGGAGATTACATAAATATTAGTGTTGATGGGGATTAATAATTATTATAGTGATCAAGGAATGTTGATGATTGAAATATTGTAAAGTTGGATTGTTAACGTTTGTGGGAAGTTGTTATTGAGGAGCCGATTAAGAAAATAAATACTGGTTGGAATATGGATGGTGATAATCATATGTGAATTGGTTGATTAATATGGAATATGCGTGATTGGTTAAGATTAATTGGTTATGATCATAGGAACTACCATTGTCAATGGATTAAAGTAGATGATTTTGAGAGTAATATTTAGGTGGTTTAGTAATTAATATTATGAAGTATTCTCGGTGCACTTAATAGATAATAGTGAGAATCATACTTATGGATTAAATAGATAATGTTGAGAATCATACTCGATGAATTTAACAAACATTCTTGGTGATTCAAGAGATGATTATGTGAAGTATTCTCGGTGAATTAATGTAGATAATGTTGAGAATCATACTTGGTGGATTTAGTAGACGATTATGTGAAGTATTCTCGGTGAATTAATGTAGATGATGTTGTGAATCATACTTGGTGGATTTAGTGAATGATATTGTGAAGTATTTTTCGTGGATTAAGTGGATGATAAAATTGATCAATACAAGAATGATGGATAAATCAATAATGTAATTTATAGTTCTAGGAATATATTTCATATTCAGTGATAATTGTAGCTTAATATGATTTTGGAGTCATGATTACTCTTGATATAGACTTCACTTGTTGGAATATCATATTGAGTTGGATTATACAAGTGCTATGATAATAATGTGAGATCTCGGTGACTTCATGATTTTAGAAGACTACATAATTGATTATAATCATTTTTATCAATCTTTGAGAATTGAAGTTTATTAAATAAACTATTGGTGGAATAGAGTAGTTCTAGAGAAATGCTTATGCTTGCAAGCGGTCAAGATACACCTATGGGTGGGGATTCTTTATAAAACTATTGCAACTTGTGTTGGAAAATATAGGCAAAAGGTATTGTTGTTTGTTTGTAAAATAAAAATAAAAAGGAAAATGGTTTAGATTGGGGCGGAATGGTTTGTTGGGCGGTGCAGAGAGAGCCGATCTTGGTTTGTGGAAGCCGCCTAGTCAAATTAAGGACCGACTCTTATGATTGTCCATTCTTAGCACAACAAGACAACCACATGTTAAATGGGCTCGACTGGTGAATAATTTGTAGAAACCTAACTTAGACTCACCAGATGGTGGAATGTGGGTGCCAGATAGAGGCAAGTCGTATTTCCAACATGGCGCAAGAGGGGGCTTCTATACTAGGCAGATAGAACCCTAATAGCGGTGAAACCTCAGTGGGTGAGTCGGGTTAGGCGTATACATTGTAAAGGCCTTGTCATGATATCTCTGCCGGCACACCTAAGAAAGTGTGTTAATAGTTTGGCATCAAGAGAATATCATGTCTTGTGGGTAAAGTGTACAAACTCTGCAGAGTAAATAAACTATTCGAATAGCCGTGCCTACGGTCAAGGGCGGGCAAAGAATGCTTTGCATATTGGTAGTTTTTGGTTTTGTTTTCGAAAATGAACTTTGGGATTCGAGAGAGGTTAGAACTCTCGGATGTGCCTCTGGCGGCTAGAGCCAGTCAAGTAGATGGAACCTGTTTTGGTCATGACAGATAGAGTCATTAGTTGGTTTACCTTAATCTTTTTAAATGTGACGGATAGAGCATGTATACTAGTGATTGGTGGCTAGAACCTTCACTAGGGATATAATTATTTCAATAGATACAAATATTTGATAAATCTGCTTTACAAAAATTTATTACAAGTAAAGTTTGTTGAAAATGTGGCTTTATGCAAAAGAACCATATTAAGCCTTCTTTGATATAGCCTTCATCATGCATTTTACCAAGACTTGCGGAGTACTTTATGTACTCACATGCTACACTCAAATCATCTCTCGAAGGTTGAAGCTATCGAAGGAGATCACCGGACTAGGACGCGCTCCCACTTGATTGCTGTGGGCATATGGTTGGGTTATTACTTGGAGTTTTAGATCTTACGCTTCTGATTATTCAAGTTGTTCACTGTTAAAGGCGGTTTTGGTAAATCTCGACCATAAGGTTATTGTTCTTATTTGATGTTATTTATTACTTCAATATTTAATCCTGATATGGTCATTGATTTACCACTGTTTCGACTTTGTGTACTAGCTACTGATCTGGGACTAGTACAGAAATGCACAGGAGGTTCCGGATGGTAAATCTGGGGTCTCACAGGGGAGCAGCAGGGAGGGGAGGCGCCAGGGGAAGGCTCGGCGAGCCAGGGGGAGGCCAGGGGCGACGATGCACTCGGCTGGAGAGGAGGCGCAGAGAGGGATGTACTCGGTTGGAGGGGAGGCGAATGGGGGGAGTCGGCACTCGGCAGGGAGGAGATTGGGGAAAAAGTTTGGCCCAGGAAAAGAAAATGGCAACCACCCCAAGATGTAGAGAGAGATGAGGTTAGGAACAACAAGAAATGAGACCCCTTCAAAAACAAAAATCCAAAATCCAACTTAAAACCCTTAGAGCAAACCAAATAAAATTTCAATTCTTGGCGCGAAAAGACAAATGTCAAAAAGAAGACAACTTACCGCCAAACAAAACGACTCGAAAGATACCTCAACTGAAAAACTAGGGAAATTTCCAAAACCTTTATCAGAAGCTTCAGCTGCGCGACGATAAATGGTTTCTCCCGAATAAATAAAAGAAATCTTGAATCACGAAGATGGAATCCTTTCTGGCCGACAACCCTAGCAAAAGAGATTTATGGTATTACAAAAAAGGATGAAAAATTATTAGAGATGACAACATTCTTTTGTCGAGCCTAACACTCTACATGTTTAAAAAAAATATCAGAGATCGAGATGAAAAATCGAGTTGGGAAAAAATTCTAGAGATAGAGATGCATACATATTTCTGGTGGTGAAAACATTTTTTCCGGGAAAAACGGAGAAAGGACCTAGACGTTCCGCCCACCGGAGGACCTGCTCGCGAATATACACGGACTACGCTCTTTTTTTTGTAAAATAATCGTCCGAAAGGACTTAAACGCAATTTTCAATTTTCCCGAAAGGACCTAAACGTGATTTCCGGAGGGCCTCGCCCAGGCGCCGACACGTGGATGGACCTAGACGCAAATAGCAAGGGCCTGTTTGTTACGTTTTTGGATCTGTCCGCTATTCTGAAAAATTTGAAAAGAGCTTGTTCGCGATTTGGACCTAACGGGAGGATTTTTTCGTAAAACAGGGCGCCAGGGACCCAAACGCGATGAAAAAAAATTATCTTCCTCTCACAAAAAATCGCGAAGGACCTATGTGTAATCTATAGGGACCTATCCGTAATTTGAAGGAACGGAAGGGCTTTTTCGCGAAATGCGCAAGGTGACAGGTGGATGGCCTGGTTGGGCTTGCTTTCTTCCGCTTATAATAGATGTAATATTAGATAAGTATATTTTGTTGTATTTTTTTAATAAAATTCAGCGATATAAGTGTGATAAAATTTATCATAAAACTGAGTTTATAATACTTAGAATATGACCTAAGAAAGTATGATAAATCAGAGTTATGACAACAAATCAAACAACCGTATGTGAATTTATAGTAAGTCTAAACTTAGATATGATAAAATTAACTTTAAACTAAATAAACCCTAAGCTTTGCACCTTACACAAAGATAGCACTAGAATCTATCCGATGTGTTGTCCCTTGGGTTGTCTCCATACGAGCACACAAGCTTTTGATTCTTGCGTGTACATATAAAAAATAGGAATAATTGGATATTTGCCACTCCTCAATTTGGAAATTCGATTGCATGTAGAAAAAATGCCACTGGCAAATATCCAAGTCTCCCTATAAAATATGGTGATCAACATTAGACTTTATCGCTATTCGTGTTATACTGTTAGCCTCAACGCTAGGCATGAACTGCGACGGCAAGAAAATTATCAATCCGGCAAAGTAAACGGTAAGTATTTTGCCGGTATGTTAAGTAGGAAATCAAACAAGATAACAAGTGAAAGGTAGTTGGCGAATATGCTTCATCTTTCAAACAAGCTAACATTCTGACACCAAGTATGCAAGAACAGATAAGTGGTACTCAGGAAATATACTACATATATAATCCACTAGATGTGCCGGCACGGCGCACGCCGTGCCAGCTACCACACGATAAGATGTGAAAATCCGGCGTAGTTTTGGGGGCTAATAAACAAAAACCAAAGTGTAGGATCGAAATATACTAATGTAGCAATCAGAGGGGGGTGAATGATTGCGCAGAAGCTAAAATCAATATTTTTTGATGATTTTTTCTAACACACCCCCAATTAAACTTAAATTGCTTGGAGACCAGTTTATGCAGCCGAGAGACCAGCTCACGCAGTTGGGAGACCAGTTTACGCAGTTGGGAGACCAGTTTACGTAGTTGGGAGACCAGTTCACGCAATCGGGAGACCAGTAGACCAGTTCACGAAATCAGGCCACCAGTAGAGCAGTATGGACGACCAGTAGAGTAGTCTGGGAGACCAGTAGAGCAGTCAGATGACCAGTAGAGTACTTTGGGCGACTAGTAGAGTAGTCGGGCGACGATGAGAGCGATTTAGGCGACGAAAGAGTAGTCGAGCCATCGAGAGAGCGATCTGGGCGACCGATGAGAAGTAGTCTGGTGACCATGAGAGCGATCGGATGACCAGTAGAGCACTCTGGGCGACTAGTAGAGCAGTCGGGCGACCAGGCGAGCAGTCTGGGCGACCAGGCGAGCAGTCTGGCGATCAGCTCACAAAAATAGTAATTTCTGAAGATCCCATCGTTGGATTGTCATGAAATTTTAACTGTTGAAACTAGATTCAGTTCCAAAGCTAATGCAATAAGAATTAGGTCGATCAGATCTACGGATCTAAAGTTATGTCCTTCACAAGATGATTGAAACAAATAACGATCTAACAGTGACAGACCAAACTAAAACAAGATTAACTTAAGATCCCACCATTGGATTGATGTGAAGTTTTAACTGAAGAAACTAGATTCAATTATAAATCTAACCCAACAAGAATCAAATCAATCGGATCTACGGATCAAGATAGACTGCGGCGTGACGTCGGAGGCGAGCTTGTCCCTATAGGTCTTTCTGATGGTCCAGAGTGCCCTGCAGCAGTCGTTCATGCCGGGCCTTTCCTTCCTCACTGGCCCTAGGCACTGGAACGCCAGCTCCAGCACCATCTCCAGCGCCCGCGTCGTCGCCGCCGTGCGCGCAGGTGCGGGTCCAGCACGTCCACCACGCTCCCCTCGATGAATTTCCTCATAGCCCACCTTGAGGTGAGGCGCTCCATCTCCCGATTGGTCTCGATGGGGCGGCGCGCGGAGGCGAGCTCGACGAGGAGGACGCCGAAGGAGTAGACGTCGCTTCGGTCGGTGAGCTGGCACGTCTTGAGGTACTCCGGGTCCAGGTAGCCCGTCGTGCCCTTCACCTGCGTGGACACGTGCGCGGCATCGGTCACGTCCCCGACGCCGAGGCGCGCGAAGCCGAAGTCGGCCACCTTGGCGCGCAGCGACGTCGTGAGCAGGATGTTGGACGATTTAATGTCGCGGTGGATGATGGGGTGGTCTGAGTACATGTGCAGGTACGTCACCGCGTGCGCCACGTCGATGGTGATGTCCAGCCGAGCCCCAAACTCCAAGAACCTCCCGTTGCATCCTGCCAGTATCGCAATGTTGTCAGTAGCGAGCGAGCTACAATCGATGATGCTAGCTGATGAGGAGGAAGAAGAAGCTGGCCTGACTGAATTGATGCTTACTGTCGAGGTGCTCCCTGAGTGTGCCGTTGGGGACGTACTCGACGACGACGATCCTCTCCTCACCGCACTCCATGTAGCCGTAGAACCAGACCAGGCTCTAGTGCTCGATGCGCGCCATCATCTTCACCTCGCTCCGGAACTCAACGTCCACGTGAGGGTTCTGCATCCGCAGCTTGCCACGCTTGACGGCGACGAGCGAGCCGTCGGGGAGGACGCCCTTGTAGATGGCCCCGAAGCCGCCCTGGCCGATCTTGTGGGCAGGGGAAAAGTTGTTGGTGGCCTTGAGGATATCATCCATGGTGAACACGGAGCTCTGGAACTGCTGAAAGAAATTGATCTTGAATGAATTCTTTTGATTGAGTCTATGAAAACTATACAATATATATAGAATACAAAAGAAATTATTGGCCGGCTATTAATTACCAGCACTAATCAGGGATTTTGCTATAATAATCAGTCATATTTGGAGAGATATGGTGGTACAGAAATAGGAAAGAATAATTAGCTATAATGACCAGCCATTATTGGAGATTAGGGGTTGCGGTGTGCGCGGGGGTAGTTTGGGGAGTTTGAATTGTAGAACGGACCGCTGCCACCAACTGTCAATTAGAAATAGTAGAGATTATTATACTAGGTTGAGTTGCGCGCGATGCCGTGCCGCGAGGAAAAAATCTGGCACGAGTTTTTTGCAAATCGAATTTGCGGAACCACGGTTCTCCTTTTTTCGAAATGCTTTTTTTCGGGTCTAGTCTAAAAAAAATTGACGAAAGGACCAAACTGCGATTTCCAATTCAGCTATAAACCCTCGATGAATCCGTGTTAGTTTTAGAAAATCGCGTGGAGGGACCTAAACGTCATTTCGAATTTTTTCGGGTCTATTCTAAAAAAAAATCGATAAAAAGACCTAAACGCGATTTCCAATTCAGCTATAAACCGCGTGTAGGGACCTTAACGTAATTTCGATATTTTCGGGTCTATTTTACTTAAAAAAACTTCCGAAAGGATCTAAACATGATTTTCAATTTCCCGAAAGGACCTAAACGTAAATTCTGGATATTCAGGGGGCCTCCCTGAGGGGGGCGACACGTGGCCCCCCTGATTGCTCTCCAATCTTTGGGGATTTAATATAGAATATATTTTTTTGGGTCTATTTTACTTAAAAAAACTTTCGAAAGGATCTAAACGTGATTTTCAATTTTCCCAAAATGAGCTAAACGTAAATTCCGGGTTTTCGAGGGGCCTACCAGAGGGGGGGCGACACGTGGCCCCCCACTTGCTCTCCAATCTTTGGGGCTTTAATATAGAGTATATATTGGTCAAAGTGCATGATTTTGCGGTGCCCGTGAGTCGAATCACGATTTTGCATTGCGTTATGACAAATGCCATCCAAATGTGAGGTCGAAGAGCCGATTTCTCCTCTCTCTCTCTTTTTCTTTTCATACGTTCAAACAGGTTATAATCAGGAGTTTCATGGAGTTTTTTTCCCTACTACTGTCGTCTAGCTCATAGCAGTATGTTGCTTAGGTTTTTCGATAGGAAATTGTGACCCATAAACTACTATATGGTACAGTACTATTGTGGCAACTAACGGAGACTAGTCCATTAGAGCATCTCCAACAAGGGCCCCTAAAACAGGGCCTCTATTTTAGATTTAGAGACTCCCCCTATTTTTTGGGGCCCTATTTTCAAAGCACAAGTCTAGCAACATCCCCTAAATCTCAGCCCCTATTTTACTTTTTCTCCTATTTTGACATATCCGCTATGTATAATCTTCATTTGACACCACTAAAATTCAATCAAAAATATTTGTAATATATAAAACATAAGCATATTAACATTTACAATTTAAAAACATGATATTTAAAATTTAAATTTAAAATTTTCAAAACATGATAAATAGATAAATAGAAACTCCGAACAATGAATCAAACTACGGTTACTGTGAATTGCCCACAAATGCTCAATAAGATCATCTCAAGCCTCTCATGTATTTCCTGTCTTCAATCTCCTGGTGTATCTTTAAGAACTCCCTATTTTAAGGTTTAGGGGCTGGTTTAGGGGCTCCCTGGGAATTGGGGCTGAGGAGGCAAATTTAGGAGCCTCCTAATTTTAGGGGCTAGATTAGGGGCTCTGCTGGATCTGTATTTTTTACTAAACTCCCTATTTTAAGGTTTAGGGGCTGGTTTAGGGGCTCTGCTGGAGATGCTTTTACACTACCGTTGCTAGCAAGTAGCGAATTAATAACTTTTCGCAAGTAGATGCATGATACACTTGTATATACATGAGTACCAAAGAAGTATGTCAAATTCATTTAGGATATGAGAGTCGAGAGTAACTATGTCCAACAGTAAAAGATATTTTATATTTATATATATATTATACAATTACTTGGGACACCATGGTATCTAGACACTATGGTCTAAAATAGATATTTTCACTATGTATTTGCATTCGATTTTTTTTAGATGTTGAGTTTAACCAATTTACTAACTTGCTTAGATTGAAATTCAAACTAGAGTTTTTATTTTTTATGATAGTTTGATTGTATGTATGTGTTGATTTTATATATAAATCAGTAAAGCATAAATGTGATCTAAATTTATTCAAATCTTTGAATTCGAATATGTTTTTTTTCAAAATTATGTGTTTCATTTGAATTGTTATAGATGGGTATATACCCTAAAACTGAAAGTTTCGAAAAATATACCTAAGTTTAGTTTGAATTCACGTATTTAAAATTATGGTGCCACATTTCGCCGTCATATATATACACACATGAAATCCAAAACACCCCATGAATTAAATTAATTCAAGAATACTACAATCTGATAAAAATTAGAAATAATGAAAGAAGCTCACCGGCTAGCTGTGAGTACTGATGAATGATCGGTGAGAGAAAATTGACTGCAACACAATGGCAGTAGAAAAGGCCAAACTGATATAAGTGAACGGGATGTTTCACTAATTTCTATCGGTACTATGCACGAACGTGGTGTCACAGTCACTAACAACTGGAAAACCGAAACAATTGGGCTTGTCATTGGCGCCATTAATCCTTTGGAGTCGAAATGTCCGAATCAAAATCTGGAGAAGCAGACACAAATTCAATCGAAAAACTTTTCAAGAACAAAACAAGTCGAGATCGATCTCGATCAGGACAGAGGGGGAAAAAGAAACAGGGGACTATGTCCTCGCCGGTGTGTCCAATAGTAAGTCGGATGATACAGTCGGAAAGAGACTAATCATCTAAATCGAATCCAAACCACACCATTATATATAGTACTTAATGGTACACAAGGATAAATTTTAGTGAAGAGTTAGCCTTGCGAGAAAATCTGGAGTCGGTGATTTCCTCAAAAGAAAAAGGATCTGGAGAGGTGTTAATTCCTAATTTTTGTGAGTAAACACAAAAGAGCAGCTCAAACAAACCACTAGTATCAAAAACATATGATCTTGGAATAGTAAAAACTATCTGCCGTGTAAGACAGACATAGTCACATCATTAACACTAGATGGTTCCACTGTTGACGCCTCCTTTGTCACCCTTATGTGGAAATATGCTGGATACTTAGGTTGAGCAGGTCATACTCTCCTTTGCTTAGCATTGCAACCACATCTGACATGGTGGGCCGTTCATCCGCATTCTCTTGCACGCACAACAATGCAATGTTAAAACATCTCGGCGTCTCTAATGCATGAAACTCCAAAATTAATGATGGATCTACACATTCAAGCCATCTTTCCTCTTTCCACATTTTCCATGCCTTCAAGGAGTGTAATCACACAATACAGAAAAGTTACTACATAAACAAGACAATTTTACATATCAACTAGAGAAAAGACTCACATATCCAAGAAGGTTGAAGAAATCTCCATGTTGATGGAAACCAGAGTTTCTTTTTCCACTGATTATCTCAAGAATTATCACAGCAAAGATGAAGACATCAGATTTGATTGAGAAGAGGCCCTCAGAAACATACTCAGGAGCCATATAACCACTGAAAGTGACAGAATGTATTTAGGGCCTGTTTGGTACGGCTCCAGCTCCACCCGATCCGTGGATCTGGTGGAGCTGGGTTTTCCTAGCTCCACAGATCCGTGAAGCTGGAGCTGTGAGTACATTAAGAATGTTTAGATGGATCATTTTGTTTATATTTTAGGCTAAAAATATAAACTTAATTTACTTTATTTTAGCTTACAAGTTTCAGATCTCAGGAGAAGCTGGGATATGGAGCTCTACCAAACAGGCCCTTAAGTATGTAACACATGGGAAAAGAACAAACTTCTATATCAAGATGCTGTATTAGGTTGACTTGTAAAATAATTAGGATATACTAATTTCTAAGACAAGCTAGCTTACTATGTCCCAACAATCATTTCTGTGTTTCCTTCAGTGTCATGCGAGCTGAATATTTTTGCAAGCCGAAAATCTAAAATTTTAGGATTCATTTCGCCGTCCAAGAGAATGTTGCTTGCTTTAAGATCTCTATGTATGACACGCAACCGGGAGTGCTTATGCAAATATAAAAGTCCTTGAGCTATGCCTTCGATTATCGCTAGGCGTTTATTCCAATTTAGTAAAGCTCTTCTTGTTTCATCTGCACATCAATTAAACATAGATACAGTAGTTAAAACACCTTCAACAACCAGAGTTGACTCCTCTTTAAAAAAGAAAAATAACAGCCAGAGTTAACCCGGAATCTGTACTAGGATGTTACGAGAAGTAATACCAAAGATAAAGAAGTCCAAGCTTTTATTTGGCAAATATTCGTAGACCAGTATTTTCTCTGCTCCTTGAGAGCAACATCCAATGAGCCTAACCAGATTTGTGTGCTGAAGCTTGGCTATGAGTTGGACTTCATTTTTGAACTCAGTGAAACCCTGAATGTGAAGCAAGTCGCTTAATTGCTATCTCCAACCCATCAGGAAATTGGCCCTAGAGACAAGTTCAAAAGAGGTTCATCAGTGATATCCTTTTTGACACTTCTCCTGACCAAGGGCTGTGAGTAAAAGTAGAATTTCTTTTATAACATGTAAAACTATTTTCAGCATGGCCGTATCTAATTAGTCACTGGTGCAACTTAGGCTTTTTACCTTGTATACAGGGCCAAAGCCTCCTTGCCCAAGTTTATTTTCATCGGAGAAGTTACCAGAAGCGTCTAATATTTGCGAAAGTCAAAAAAAGTGACCTCTGGACTCCTTGCTATTATCCCCCAAACTAGTGCTTCATCTTCGTGCACATTCATGTTAGGCCTCTCCTGCAAGCTCACTTTACCTAAATCCAGAATTGATGTGATCCTTTCAGTTAATGCTCATGCACAGTGCTTTCCCTCCCAATACGAATTGCACAAATTTTAAAGCAAGCGAAGAGGTAAATAATCACCATCTACCTTTTATTCATGCTTTAATATTTGTGCAACATCAAAAAAGAGAAGCAAGGAAGCAATATTGAGACTCAATGGCTTGAAAGAGTTGGAGTACAATAACCGACCTTTTCTGTGCCTTCTGATCAATCCAAAGCACAAGATGAAGCAGACAAACGATGTTGGTAGAGCATTAGCCATTACAATGACCGAAACCTTACTCACACGCCCTAACATGAAAATTTTCACATAGATACACATGGTTGATTAAATAGACAGTTTGACGCATATGAACCATATAGTTATACAAGACTTGGATATTTTGATTTGTCTAGGGAAATTCTGGATAAATCTAAGGTGGCATCACGTGCAAGGTTGTGAGAATCGAAACGTTGAATCATTTAGCTCTTATCCTGACAAAATCATGGGGTTTAGTTGTGGGATCCTAGAATTTATCAGATTTATGTAATCCAAAATAATATGCACCGGGATGAGTTTCTCGCCTTCTCGGAGGTATAGAGGTGGGGGTGGAGAAGCCACTCACCTGGGTTCGAACCTAGATATGGCAAGATAGGGAACCACCTATTTCGAAAGAAAGAATGGATATGTGCTACTTCAAAAGATAGTATTTTCGAAAAATACCAGTCTAAAAGATAGCTTCACTGAGATGCCACTCCAAAACTTATTCCATTGTATTATCGCCCGCTCCAACTTTTTTTTTGCGAGATTTTGTTCCTTGATTGCTATCATCCTAGCAATTGACAACAAGTTTAGCCCTTCGATGCAACTCTCCTTTTCTCCGGCGTGCATTCATTATGGAGTGTAGGTGGGACAAATGGGCTGAAAGAAGGAAGTAGAGAGGGCGAGGGCAATCCCAGTGGCAAAAATCAAAACAAACAATTTTTAGTTAGCATTTTAGGGCTTGTTTGGAAGTATAGTATTTTTATGGTTTCTAGGCAATACTATGGTATATGAGAATACCATAGTATTTTATACCATAAGGTGTTTGGTTACCATGCTATAAACTCTGTATTAAAAACTATGGTTTGGTAGATACCTTGGTATTTTTGGAGTATTTGAAACTCCACTCCAATCCAAAGTTTTCATGGTTTTGACTAGCTTCTAATCTATTTCCACTCAAATACCATGGTTTGTGATGTTGCATCCAAACAGTTGGTAGTTCCAAGGAATACCATGGTTTCAAAGAGATTTGGTAAAACTATGGTATTCATGACAAAACAATTGCAAACTATAGTATATCAAAACCATAGTTTTGAAAAATTATGCTTCCAAATAGGGCCGATGCCACCTGTTAGAGTAGTATTTACCAAGACGCCATCTTTTGAGGTAGCACATATCTAAACTCCTTTTGATGCATTGAAATATACATTTTAAGCTTTAGATTCAAAGGAATGGCCATTTGTTGTTCACATAAGACTAGAGAAATAAGAGGATGAATCCTTGCAAAAATGAGAGAGAGATAGAGGATAAAAACTGAAACTTAGGAATTAAAAATGTATCCGATCTCTATATCTAAAATAGAGTTTTATTTTTTGTGAAATTCCAACATCTCATTTTATATTATTTCTTGTTATTTTGTTTTGTTATGGTCCGGGCATACTAAAAAAAGTGGCTCACTAAAATAAATGGTGCATATATTTTTCTTTTTCTTAATTAACGTGGGAATTTTCAAGTCTCTTGGAGCGAACATGGAAGCTCATTTTAACACTATTTAAACGATACAATAGATTGATCAATAGCTCTATCTAAAGATCTGCTTTTTCAAGACTTGATTACTCTTGTGTTTTAGGGAAAGAGAGTATGTGTTGTCTTGCTTACTCTTGTGTTTCTGGATAGGCACGGCAATCGGTGGCGGCGACGCTGCCGTGTTTGTCGTTGGAACTACAGACACCGCGACCGATCTTCACATGGGCTAGCCACGGTAGAACGAATCGTCTCATACCGAAATTGCACCGTAGACCAAGAATCGCCCTCCTTGACTCCCGGAGAAGAAATGCGTTGCAATGGTGTTGATATTCTCGAGGCAATCCCAGCGATCCGCGAGGCAAAGCAGTCTGGCGTGCATTGCATCATGGTGTAGAGCGTCGGGAAGGTCTTCGCTGAAATCCATGCGGCGGTGGCGTACATCCTCATCAATTTGAACGCCGCTAGCTTGGTTGTCTAATTCACCAAATATTTGTGATGATCTTTGGTGATGATGTTGATGTTCTCGGCGTTGCGGATCCCAACCGAACAGGGGGCTCCATGATGTCATGCAAGCCCGTGATTAGATAATCGGCATATGCATTTTTGACGAAGTCTGGTTGAGTAGCCGAGCGATGCAAGGGTCATGGAAAGCGGCCGTGCCCTTTCAGACGCGCATCATCGATCGCGTCTGGAATCGTTGACGATGCGATCGCGGCGACGGAGGCGTTATGCGTAATCGCGGCGAGCGCGGCCGTAGACGGTGTCCGGTGGCGCCGAGCGGAACCCTTGGCAAAAAGGGTTGGTCGCGGAGGAGGTGTTCTTGGGGAGAATCGTGGACAGTGCTCAAGGTTGTTTTCATAGGTGCTTTTGGCGTGTAGTTGCCGATCGATCGCATATTGACCATCGACGATCACGGCGGCGAACGGCGTGAAGCTGAGAATGAGCGGGCGATGATGATCATGACTACCGTCTTCTTTGCTGTTGCCTCAGCTTGTGTGAATAACTTGTGTATGTATCATACCTATATATAGATTGCAAGGATCCGGCCCTGGGACTGGGAGCATGCCCATGTGTCTCCTCTCCGGTCAACCCTCTCAAAAAAATTAGTAATTACGTTTAAGTCCCTTCAACGATTTTTAATGGAAAGGACCTTTTAGTTCAGAAAAATCGTGTATTTTTTGCGAAAGGACCCTAAATAAATGCTAAAAAAATAGCATAATTATATTTAGATCGTTCCAGCTATTTTTCCCGAAAGACCCTTTCGATTTTTCTCAATCGTGGCCAATTTTTTAAAAAAAAACCGCCGAGAAAAACAAAATTGTATTTTTTGCATAAAAAATTTGGGTCTGATTCCGAGATATTTTAGTGTGCACCTAATGCAGATCAACAACATAATCGTAAAAGATAACCTCGCAAAAAAATTGTAAAATATAAGATTGATACATACCTCTTTCCGTACTAATTTGTATTCTTGTTTCAAATTTCACTTTGTACAAAATGGAAGCCGTCGCGTCCACACGATCCGTTATTAAAGCGAAACAAAGAGAACAATCAGAAGAGTGCTGGTTTCATGGCCAGAGTTTCAATGAAACGGCGTTCACCATTTTTTTTTCTTTGGAAGGGGTCGAGTGAGCTTAATTTCCTTCATAATGTTATTTCTTATACATAAGAGAATATTAGTACTTATTTTTTTACTCATTATAATTGCTCCCTACTTTCATTAATATATGTCACTACAGTATATATTATATTAAAGGCATAGGTTGGCCACATGACAGTGATATCATGTAGCATATTAATCATCAAAAGAGGTTTCACAGTGTTATAATTTTTTTAAAAAATTGCTACCGTATATTGTTAAACAAACTAATGGCAAAACCATTTTTTAGGCCCTGAAACAAGTCTATATGTATGACATGAAACTTTGAATGGTAATGTATATACATGCATGAATATAATTAACATTTATACTATTGCACGGAAGTCTCACGGGCAATTAATTTCCACGAATGGGAAACGACAATTGGTCTGATCTGATTGGTTTTTTCCCTTTAGAATCAGCCAGGAGGTTAGCTTATTAGTTGGGTTACTAACATTTGAAAGGAATGGTTTCTAAAAAAAGCATGAATGTAAATTGTATGTAAGGTTCACCATTAATGCTGAAGTCTTTCTGACCTCGCAACCAAGTATTTCTGGAGACGGTCATTGATTGGTTCTAAGTTGGTGGCATGGAATGATTTGGTTTCACGTATTGTTAACTTACATTTGACGTAGGGTGATGATGAATTTCGATGGAACTTGTGCAAATCTGGACAATTTTCAGTAAAGTCTCGTTACATGGCATTGATTAATTGCGACGTTCCTAATTTAAACAAGCGCTTATGGAAAATAAAAGCCCCGCTAAGAATCAAAGTGTTTCTGTAAGTTAACAATACGTGAAACCAAATCATTCCACACCACCAACTTAGAACCAATCAATGATCGTCTCCAGGAAATACTTGGTTGCGAGGTCAGAAAGACTTCAGCATTAATGGAGAACCTTACATACAATTTACATTCATGCTTTTTTTAGAAACCATCCCTTTCAAATGTTAGTAACCCAACTAACAAGCTAACCTCCTGGTTGGTTCTAAAGGGAAAAAACCAATCAGATCAGACCAATTGTCGTTTCCCATTCGTGGAAATTAATTGCCCGTGAGACTTTCGTGCAATAGTATAAATGTTAATTACATTCATGCATGTATATACATTACCATTCAAAAGTTTCATGTCATACATATAGGCTTGTTTCAGTGCTTAAAAAATGGTTTTGCCATTAGTTTGTTTAACAATATACGGTAGCAAAATTTAAAAAAAAATTATAACACTGTGAAACCTCTTTTGATGATTACTATGCTACATGATATCACTGTCATGTGGCCAACCTATGCCTTTAATATAAGATATATTGTAGTGACATATATTAATGAAAGTAGGGAGCAATTATAATGAGTAAAAAAATAAGTACTAATATTCTCTTATGTATAAGAAATAACATTATGAAGGAAATTAAGCTCACTCGACCCCTTCCAAAGAAAAAAAAATGGTGAACGCCGTTTCATTGAAACTCTGGCCATGAAACCAGCACTCTTCTGATTGTTCTCTTTGTTTCGCACACAACGGATCGTGTGGACGCGACGGCTTTCATTTTGTACAAAGTGAAATTTGAAACAAGAATACAAATTAGTACGGAAAGAGGTATGTATCAATCTTATATTTTAAAAATTTTTTGCGAGGTTATCTTTTACGATTATGTTGTTGATCTGCATTAGGTGCACACCAAAACATCTCGGAATCAGACCCAAATTTTTTATGCAAAAAATACAATTTTGTTTTTCTCGGTGGTTTTTTTTTAAATTGGCCGCGATTGAGCAAAATCAAAAGGGTCTTTCGGGAAAAATAGCTGGAACGATCTAAACATAATTATGCTATTTTTTTAGCATTTATTTAGGGTCCTTTCGCAAAAAATACACGATTTTTCTGAACTAAAAGGTCCTTTCCATTAAACGTAATTACTAATTTTCTGAGAGGGTTGCCCGGAGAGGAGACACATGGGCATGCTCCCAGTCCCAGGGCCGGATCCTTGCAATCTATATATAGGTATGATACATACATACACAAGTTATTCACACAAGCTGAGGCAACAGGCAGCAGCACGGTAGTCATGATCATCATCATCCTGCTCATTCTCATCTTCACGCCGTTCGCCACCGCCGATCGCCGGTGGTCAATATGCGACCGCATCGGCAACTACACGGCCAAAAGCACCTATGAAAACAACCTTGAGCACCTGTCCACGATTCTCCCCAAGAACACCTCCTCCGCACCAACCCTTTTTGCCAAGGGTTCCGTCGGCGCCACCCCGTACACCGTCTACGGCCTCGCGCTCTGCCGCGACTACGCCAACGCCTCCGTCTGCCGCGACTGCATCGTCAACGCATTCCAGGACGCGCATCATATGTGCGCGTACAGAAAGGGCACAGCCGTTTTCCATGACCCTTGCGTCGTCGGCTACTCGAACCAGGACTTCCCCGTCAAAAATGCATATGCTGATTATCTGATCACGTCGGGCTTGCATGACATCATGGAGCCCCTGTTGCCCGGTTGGGATCCCGGCAACACCGTGAACATCAACATCATCACCAGCATCATCACAGCGTTGGTGAATCAGACAGCCAAGCTAGCGGCGTTCAAATCGACGAGGATGTACGCCACCGGCCGCATGGATTTCAGCAGCACCTTCCCGACGCTCTACACCATGACGCAATGCACGTCGGACCTGTTGCCTCATGATGCTGGGATTGCCTCGAATATCAACACCATTGCAACGCATTTCTTCTCTATGAGTCAAGGAGGGTAGATTCTTGGTCTACGGTGCAATTTCAGGTATGAGATGTATTCGTTCTACCAGGCCAGCCCATGTTTGAAGATCGGTCGCCGGTGTCAGTAGTTCCAACGACAAACACGCAAGCGCCGCCGCCGCCAGCTGCCGTGCCTATCCGTAAACACAAGAGTAAGCAAGACAACACATACTCTCTTTCCCTAAAACACAAGAGTAAGCAAGTCTTGAAAAAGCAGATCTTTAGATAGAGCTATTGATCAATCTATTGTATCGTCCAAATAGTGTTAAAATGAGCTTCCATGTTCGCTCCAAGAGACTTGAAAATTCCCACATTAATTAAGAAAAAGAAAAATATCTGCACCATTTATTTTAGTGAGCCACTTTTTTTAGTATGCCCGGACCATAACAAAACAAAATAACAAGAAATAATATAAAATGAGATATTGGAATTTCACAAAAAATAAAACTCTATTTTAGATATAGAGATCGGATACATTTTTAATTCCTAAGTTTCAGCTTTTATCCTCTATCTCTCTCTCATTTTTGGCAAGGATTCATCCTCTTATTTCTATAGTCTTATGTGAACAACAAATGGCCATTCCTTTGAATCTAAAGCTTAAAATGTATATTTCAATGCATCAAAAGGAGTTTAGATATGTGCTACCTTAAAAGATGGCGTCTTGGTAAATACTACTCTAAAAGGTGGCATCGGCCCTGTTTGGAAGCATAATTTTTCAAAACTATGGTTTTGATATACTATAGTTTGCAATTGTTTTGTTATGAATACCATAGTTTTACCAAATCTCTTTGAAACCATGGTATTCCTTGGAACTACCGACTGTTTGGATGCAACATCACAAACCATGGTATTTGAGTGGAAATAGATAAGAAGCTAGTCAAAACCATGAAAACTTTGGATTGGAGTGGAGTTTCAAATACTGCAAAAATACCATGGTATCTACCAAACCATAGTTTTTAATACAGAGTTTATGGCATGGTAACCAAACACCTTATGGTATAAAATACTATGGTATTCTCATATACCATGGTATTGCCTAGAAACCATAAAAATACTATACTTCCAAACAGGCCCTAAAATGCTAACTAAAAATTGTTTGTTCTGATTTTTGCCATTGGGATTGCCCTCGCCCTCTCTACTTCCTTCTTTCAGCCCATTTGTCCCACCTACACTCCATAATGAATGCACGCCGGAGAAAAGGAGAGTTGCATCGAAGGGCTAAACTTGTTGTCAATTGCTAGGGATGATAGCAATCAAGGAACAAAATCTCGCAAAAAAAAGTTTGAGCGGGCGATAATACAATGGAATAAGTTTTGGAGTGGCATCTCAGTGAAGCAATCTTTTAGACTGGTATTTTTCGAAAATACTATCTTTTGAAGTAGCACATATCCATTCTTTCTTTCGAAATAGGTGGTTCCCTATCTTGCCACACCTAGGTTCGAACCCAGGTGAGTGGCTTCTCCACCCCCACCTCTATACCTCTGAGAAGGAGAGAAACTCATCCCGGTGCATATTATTTTGGATTACATAAATCTGATAAATTCTAGGATCCCACAACTAAACCCCATGATTTTGTCAGGATAAGAGCTAAATGATTCAACGTTTCGATTCTCACAACCTTGCACGTGATGCCACCTTACATTTATCCATAATTTCCCAAGACAAATCAAAATATCCAAGTCTTGTGTAACCATATGGTTCATATGCGTCAAACTGTCTATTTAATCAACCATGTGTATCTATGTGAAAATTTTCATGTTAGGGTGTGTGAGTAAGGTTTCGGTCATTGTAATGGCTATTGCTCTACCAGCATCGTTTGTCTGCTTCATCTTGTGCTTTGGATTGATCAGAAGGCACAGAAAAGGTCGGTTATTGTACTCCAACTCTTTCAAGCCATTGAGTCTCAATATTGCTTCCTTGCTTCTCTTTTTTGCAGTTGCACAAATATTAAAGCATGAATAAAAGGTAGATGGTGATTATTTACCTCTTCGCTTGCTTTAAAATTTGTGCAATTCATATTGGGAGGGAAAGCACTGTGCATGAGCATTAACTGAAAGGATCACATCAATTCTGGATTTAGGTAAAGTGAGCTTGCAGGAGAAGCCTAAAATGAATGTGCACGAAGATGAAGCACTAGTTTGGGGGATAAGAGCAAGGAGTCCAGAGGTCACTTTTTTTGACTTTTCGCAAATATAAGACGCTTCTGGTAACTTCTCCGATGAAAATAAACTTGGGCAAGGAGGCTTTGGCCCTGTATACAAGGTAAAAAGCCTAAGTTGCACCAGTGGCTAATTAGATACGGCCATGCTGAAAATAGTTTTACATGTTATAAAAGTAATTCTACTTTTACTCACAGCCCTTGGTCAGGAGAAGTGTCAAAAAGGATATCACTGATGAACCTCTTTTGAACTTGTCTCTAGGGCCAATTTCCTGATGGGTTGGAGATAGCAATTAAGCGACTTGCTTCACATTCAGGGCAAGGTTTCACTGAGTTCAAAAATGAAGTCCAACTCATAGCCAAGCTTCAGCACACAAATCTGGTTAGGCTCTTGGGATGTTGCTCTCAAGGAGTAGAGAAAATACTGGTCTACGAATATTTGCCAAATAAAAGCTTGGACTTCTTTATCTTTGGTATTACTTCTCGTAACATCCTAGTACAGATTCCGGGTTAACTCTGGCTGTTATTTTTCTTTTTTAAAGAGGAGTCAACTCTGGTTGTTGAAGGTGTTTTACCTACTGTATCTATGTTTAATTGATGTGCAGATGAAACAAGAAGAGCTTTACTAAATTGGAATAAACGCCTAGCGATAATCGAAGGCATAGCTCAAGGGCTTGTATATTTGCATAAGCACTCCCGGTTGCGTGTCATACATAGAGATCTTAAAACAAGCAACATTCTCTTGGACGGCGAAATGAATCCTAAAATTTTAGATTTCGGGCTTGCAAAAATATTCAGCTCGCATGACACTGAAGGAAACACAGAAAGGATCGTTGGGACATAGTAAGCTAGCTTGTCTTAGAAATTAGTCTATCCTAATTATTTTACAAGTCAACCTAATACAGCATCTTGACATAGAAGTTTGTCCTTTTCCCATGTGTTACATACTTAAATACATTCTGTCACTTTCAGTGGTTATATGACTCCTGAGTATGTTTCTGAGGGCCTCTTCTCAATCAAATCTGATGTCTTCAGCTTTGGTGTGCTAATTTTTGAGATAATCAGTGGAAAAAGAAACTCTGGTTTCCATCAACATGGGGATTTCTTCAACCTTCTTGGATATGTGAGTCTTTTCTCTAGTTGATATGTAAAATTGTTTTGTTTATGTAGTAACCATTTTGTATTGTGTGATTAAACTCCTTGAAGGCATGGAAAATGTGGAAAGAGGAAAGATGGCTTGAATGTGTAGATCCATCATTAATTTCGGAGTTTCATGCATTAGAGATGCCGAGATGTTTTAACAATGCATTGCTATGCGTGCAAGAGAATGCGGATGAACGGCCCATCATGTCAGATGTGGTTGCAATGCTAAGCAGTGAGAGTATGACCCTGCCTGAACCTAAGTATCCAGCATATTTCCACATAAGGGTGACAAAGGAGGCGTCAACAGTGGAACCATCTAGTGTTAATGATGTGACTATGTCTGTCTTACACGGCAGATAGTTTTTACTATTCCAAGATCATATGTTTTTGATACTAGTGGTTTGTTTGAGCTGCTCTTTTGTGTTTACTCACAAAAATTAGGAATTAACACCTCTCTAGATCCTTTTTCTTTTGAGGAAATCACCGACTCCAGATTTTCTCGCAAGGCTAACTCTTCACTAAAATTTATCCTTGTGTACCATTAAGTACTACATATAATGGAGTGGTTTGCATTCGATTTAGATGATTAGTCTCTTTCCGACTGTATCATCCGACTTACTGTTGGACACACCGGCGAGGACATAGTCCCTGTTTCTTTTTCCCCCTCTGTCCTGATCGAGATCGATCTTGACTTGTTTTGTTCTTGAAAAGTTTTTCGATCGAATTTTCTCTCACCGATCAATCATCAATACACACAACTAGCCGGTGAGCTTCTTTCATTATTTCTAATTTTTATCAGATTGTAGTATTCTTGAATTAATTTTGTCGGTGTTTCGTATAACTGGCAAGTAAATTTGTAGGTACAGGTGTTGCGCGTCCCCTCTCCTTGAATGGTCAGACTAAGGGAGTCCCGGATGTATACTGGTTCGGGCCGAATGTCCCTACGTCCAGTTCGTGGTGGTGATGATTATTGCTCTGGGTGTAGTGGACTACAAAAGATTACATGCGAGAGCTGAGGACAGGCCCTCAGCGCTCGTCCGAGTGGAGGAACTCGGGAGGTTTTTTCTGAGTCAGAGAGCTCGAACCGATTTACACGAACGGGGGTGCATCGGTTGATGTCTGCCCCCCTCCCTGAGGGCCCTGCCTCCCCTTATATATGTGGAGGGGGCAGGTTACACGGGAGTTTTGGAGAAAAAAGGTAGGGGTACGCAACGCTCGGGCGTCCTGGTCTTCGGTCTTGGTGATTGACAGATCCCTGTTTATCCCATGCTGGGGTTAGTAGACTCAACGGACAGCGCTCCGTTGGGAAGGCGCGCACCTACTCTCTGTGTGCCTGTCAAGCGGCGTGACGGGACGGGTGCTTTATCCTGGCAGCCCCCTGGCCACTTGGGGAAGGAGCCACCCGTCATAGCATGATAGCCATGTCCGCCGACGTGATGGAGGGCGCGGGGTTCAAGCTCGTTGGAGTCGACACAGGACGGTCGAACTGCCAGGCACCGGACCGGTTCAGTTGGAACCTGCGGGCGCGGACCGGGTTCAGTTGAGACTCTTGGGCGCGACCGGGTTGGTCGGAGCCGCGGTGGCACTGACTCGAGGTGGGTCGAGTCGTCGATGGGCTCGATCGGGGCCGGGGGTCCTTTGAGATCCCTGGGCCAGAGCAAAAAGCTGGACCCAAGATGGCCCATTCCAGCCGATATTGGGCGACGATCTCGTCCGTGAAGGGTGGGGGTTTTGGTAATACCCCCTCCAGCACTATGCATCGCTGCTAGCCTGGCTGCCGTTGCGCCCGGATGACTGAGAGGAAAATGACCTTGAAATAGATGTATACTTTGCTGTAGGGTACACCTGGTATGAGCATTCGTCAGTAGCCCCCGGGGCCATCCTGAAACGCGTGCGTTCCCGGATGGTCCCTTCGTCTCTGGCGACGTGGTCTCCCTCAA
Source organism: Guadua angustifolia (assembly GCA_036346375.1). Taxonomy (NCBI): domain Eukaryota; kingdom Viridiplantae; phylum Streptophyta; class Magnoliopsida; order Poales; family Poaceae; genus Guadua; species Guadua angustifolia. The sequence continues at coordinate 13,149,582 of CM070516.1, read as the reverse complement.
CTAGCGTGACGACGCTTCGTCATGTCTCGGTGTTCAGCCTCGGAGGTGATGGGAGACCCTCCTTATGGAGCTTTGGGGTGACCGTTTTGGTCGGCCGAGTCCGTCCAACTCAGTTGTTCGGTCTCGACTGGGTGCGCGAGAGCGCACCCGGTGGGTGTAGGCCCCGAGCCCCCGAGTGGGTCGGAGAGCTAGTTGGGGGGTTACATTGGTGGCGGAGTCCGACTGACTTGGTCGGTCGTTTTTGGCCGGGTGCGCGCGAGCGCACCCAGTGGGTGTAGCCCCCGAGCAGGTCGGAGATCTGGTCGGGGGGTTACCCTTGCCAGATGAACCCGACCGACTTGGTTGTATCGATACCTGGGTGCCCTGTGCAAGGTTCCGGTTCCAGAATGCCGTTTTACGTCGTAGCTGGACGCGGCCGTGGTCGGCAGGGGGGTCCAGGTGCCTTCGTGAGAGGTTCTGGTTCCCGAATGCTCGTTTTACGTCGTAGCTGGACGCGGCCGTGGTCGGCAGGGAGGTCCAGATGCCTTCACGAGAGGTTCTGGTTCCCGAATGCTCATTTTGCGTCAGAATGGACGCGCCGCCGTGGTCGGCGAGGGGTCAGTGCCTTCGCGAGAGGTTACCCGAATGTTCCCGAATGCTCGCCATTACGTCGTGGTTCCGAATGACGAGTTAGTAGGGCTGGTTTAACGCCGCAGCTGGGCGAGTTAGTCGGGCTGGTTTAATGTCGCAGCTAGGCGAGTTAGTCGGGCTGGTTTAACGCCGCAGCTAGGCGAAGGGCATCCGTCCCGAGTCCTCGTCGGGCGAGGCTATCTGCGGGAGGAGAGGCCGCTATCGGTCCCACGTGTACGCCCCGTCCGTAGGTGTGGGACTTGGAGGGGGTGAGCTGACGCGTGTTTACCATACGTCGGCCGAATACCGTGCTCGTGGAGCTACAAACGTGTTATCCGAGTGGGCCCTAGGGATCCCCCCGGTGAGGGATCCCCTAGCGGACTGTCCCTGCGTCAGGCGTCTGATTCGCTGGGGGCGACCCATAAAAAACCTTTCTTTACTCGATCCGTCTCGGACCCCGAGCCGTTCGTAACTCGGGGCGCAGCTGGCTGCTACCCCTCGGGGGGCTCCGCGGGAGAGTGTGAAGTATGGTCTCGGACACGAGTCAAAGCGATTGGGTCGTCCGCCAACCCAACTAGAGACTCGCTGAGGGTTCGCTTTGGATCCGCCCCTCACTCGTTTCACCTGCTGGGGGCGGCTAGGGATCCACTTGGTGGATTTTGCCTCCAGCACCCGCAGCCAGGTTTTGATCGTGAGGCACTCAAGCCCTCTCGCCACCTCGAGGCCGTTACGGCCCGGTGGGCTTTTCATACCTACTTCGGCTTAGTTTGAGCCGGCCCGGAGGCGAAAATCGAGAGGTCGCAGGCGTTCCGCCCGAGGCGATGCCCTGGCGCCTTCTGCTGGCACTTAATGCACACGCGGAAATTAAATGCGAAGCGAAATGATTGGAAGCGATACGTATTACCGGCGACGTGGTGTGGCGCCTCGACGGGACGGGCGACGCTTCGATCAAAGCGACGAGCGATCGGTCGGTGCTTGTCCGGCTGGCGCGTGCTTCGGCAGGTGCCTGTCGATTTGATGTGCGAGTGCCTGGGTCGAGAGGGTTACCGTTTTTATCCCGTATGTCGGGGATGTCGTGGCTGTTGAGCCTCTCGCGCAATTCTCTGGTGGGGAGGTCGGGCTAGTGGGCCTTCAATCACCTCGGTGCCTTCGCAGCTTGTCTAGGCCTTCTTTCGTTATGTCGGTCTGATCGGCTGGCGAGCCGAATCGAAGAGTCACACAAGGCTTCCTCGGCGGCGGCCTTCGCCCCATCAGTCACGTCGCATTTTAATGCGAGGTGGGAGGCGTGGGCGAGACACGTCGATCGCGGGGGCGTGAAGTTAATCTTGCGTCGGCGCGCCTGGGTGACCTCGCCGACCACTCGCCCGCCCTTATAAATGTGGCGCCGGGGGGGAGGGGGCGACCACGCATAGCCACTCTTTTCGTCTTCCTGCCTTGGCTTTGCCCTTCTGCGAGAAAAAGAGGGAGAGGGCCAGGAAACTCAACTGTCGATGGCGAGCGGAGACGATGGTTGGAGGGCCGGCAAGCGGGAGGCGGCGGCGGACCCCCCGGGGTCGGACCCCAAGAAGTCCCGCACCGCTGTAGGGTCCTCCATGCGCGCGAGGAGAGGAGGGCTCACATTGCCCTCGTCGATCTTCCGCATCCGGAATCCCCTTCCGGAGTGAGTTTCTTTGCTTGATTTTGCGATGGTTTCGATTTCCTTTCTATTGCGTCCCCTCTCCTTGAATGGTCAGACTAAGGGAGTCCCGGATGTATACTGGTTCGGGCCGAATGTTCCTACGTCCAGTTCGTGGTGATGATTATTGCTCTAGGTGTAGTGGACTACAAAAGATTACATGCGAGAGCTAAGGACAGGCCCTCAGCGCTCGTCCGAGTGGAGGAACTCGGGAGGTTTTTTCTAAGTCGGAGAGCTCGAACCGATTTACACGAACGGGGGTGGATCGGTTGATGTCTGCCCCTCCTTGAGGGCCCTGCCTCCCCTTATATATGTGGAGGGGGCAAGTTATACGGGAGTTTTGGAGAAAAAAGGTAGAGTGCGCTCGCATGAGCGTCCGGTCTTGATCTTGGTGATTGACAAATCCCTGTTTATCCCATGCTGGGGTTAGTAGACTCAACGGACAGGCCTTTCGTTAGGAAAGCCGCGACTCTCTGTGTGCTGTCGGTGGCGTGTGGACAGTACTTTATCCTGGCGGCCCCCTGGCCACTCGGGGAAGGAGCCACCCGTCATAGCATGATAGCCATGTCCGCCTGGCTGATGACCAGCCCGCTGTCGACCGCCGGCGTGATGGAGGGCGCGGGGTTCAAGCTCGTTGGAGTCGGCACAGGACGGTCGAACTGCGGGGCGCCGGACCGGGTTCAGTTGGAACTCTTGGGCGTCGGACCGGGTTGAGTTGGAGATCTGGGGCGCCGGACCGGGTTAGTCGAGCCGGTGGTGGCACTGACTCGAGGTGGGTCGTCGTCGATGGGCTCGATCGGGGCCGGGGGTCCTTCGAGATCCCTGGGCCAGAGCAAAAATCTGGACCCAAGATGGCCCATTCCAGCCAATATTGGGCGACGATCTCGTCCGTGAAGGGTGGGGGTTTTGGTAATACCCCTCGAAGACTATGCATCATTGCTTCTTTAGTTCTTAGATTCTTGGGATGATGAGAGGAAAATGACCTTGAAATAGATGTATACTTTGCTGTGGGGTACCCCTGGTATGAGCATTCATCAAATTTAATTCATGGGGTGTTTTGGATTTCATGTGTGTATATATATGACGGCGAAATGTGGCACCATAATTTTAAATACGTGAATTCAAACTAAACTTGGGTATATTTTTCGAAACTTTCAGTTTTAGGGTATATACCCATCTATAACAATTCAAATGAAACACATAATTTTGAAAAAAAAACATATTCGAATTCAAAGATTTGAATAAATGTAGATCACATGCATGCTTTACTGATTTATATATAAAATCAACACATACATACAATCAAACTATCATAAAAAATAAAAACTCTAGTTTGAATTTCAATCTAACTTGCTTGAGCAAGTAAATTGGTTAAACTCAACATCTAAAAAAAATCGAATGCAAATACATAGTGAAAATATCCATTTTAGACCATAGTGTCTAGATACCATGGTGTCCCAGGTAATTGTATAATATATATATAAATATAAAATATCTTTTACTGTTGGACATAGTTACTCTCGACTCTCATATCCTAAATGAATTTGACATACTTCCTTGGTACTCATGTATATACAAGTGTATCATGCATCTACTTGCGAAAAGTTATTAATTCGCTACTTGCTAGCAACGGTAGTGTAATGGACTAGTCTCCGTCAGTTGCCACAATAGTACTGTACCGTATAGTAGTTTATGGGTCACAATTTTCTGTAGAAAAACCTAAGCAACATACTGCTATGAGCTAAACGGCAGTAGTAGGGAAAAACTCCATGAAACTCCTGATTATAACCTGTTTGAACGTATGAAAAGAAAAAGAGAGAGAGAGAGAGGAGAAATCGGCTCTTCGACCTCACATTTGGATGGCATTTGTCATACCGCAATGCAAAATCGTGATTCGACTCACAGGCACCACAAAATCATGCACTTTGACCAATATATACTCTATATTAAAGCTCCAAAGATTGGAGAGCAACCGGGGGGGGGCCACATGTCACCCCCCTCAGGTAGGCCCCTTGAAAACCCGAAATTTACGTTTAGCTCATTTTCGGAAAATTGAAAATCACGTTTAGATCCTTTCGGAAGTTTTTTTAAGTAAAATAGACCAAAAAAATATATACTCTATATTAAATCCCCAAAGATTGGAGAGCAATCAGGGGGCCACGTGTCACCCCCCCTCAGGGAGGCCCCTTGAAAATCCGGAATTTACGTTTAGGTCCTTTCGGGAAAATTGAAAATCACGTTTAGATCCTTTCGGAAGTTTTTTTAAGTAAAATAGACCCGAAAAATATCGAAATTACGTCAAGGTCCCTACACGCGGTTTATAGCTGAATTGGAAATCGCGTTTAGGTCTTTTTGTCGATTTTTTTAGAATAGACCCGAAAAAATTCAAAATGATGTTTAGGTCCCACCATGCGATTTTCTAAAACAAACGCGGATTCGTCGAGGGTTTATAGCTGAATTGGAAATCGCGTTTTGGTCCTTTCGTCGATTTTTTTAGACTAGACCCGAAAAAAAGCATTTCAAAAAAAGGAGAATCGTGGTTCCGCAAATTCGATTTGCAAAAAACTCGTGCCAGATTTTTTCCTCATGGCCTGCATCGCTAGCAAACTCAACCTAGTATAATAATCTCTACTATTTCTAATTGACAGTTGGTGGCAGCGGTCCGTTCTACAATTCAGACTCCCCAAACTACCCTCGCGCACACCGCAACCCCTAATCTCCAATAATGGCTGGTCATTATAGCTAATTATTCTTTTCTAATTTACAGCCAGCCATATCTCTCCAAATATGACTGATTATTATAGCAAAATCCCTGATTAGTGCTGGTAATTAATAGCCGACCAATAATTTCTTTTGTATTCTATATATATTGTAAAGTTTTCATAGACTCAATCAAGAGAATTCATTCAAGATCAATTTCTTTCAGCAGTTCCAGAGCTCCGTGTTCACCATGGATGATATCCTCAAGGCCACCAAGAACCTCTCCCCTGCCCACAAGATCGGCCAGGGCGGCTTCGGGGCCATCTACAAGGGTGTCCTCCCCGACGGCTCGCTCGTCACCGTCAAGCGCGGCACGCTGCGGATGCAGAACCCTCACGTGGACGTTGAGTTCCGGAGCGAGGTAAAGATGACGGCACCCTCAGGGAGCACCTCGACAGTAAGCATCAATTCAGTCAGGCCAGCTTCTTCTTCCTCCTCATCAGCTAGCATCATCGATTGTAGCTCGTTCGCTACTAACAACATTGCGATACTGGCAGGATGCAACGGGAGGTTCTTGGAGTTTGGGGCTCGGCTGGACATCACCATCGACGTGGCACACGCGGTGACGTACCTACACATGTACTCAGACCACCCCATCATCCACCGCGACATCAAGTCGTCCAACATCCTGCTCACGGCGTCGCTGCGCGCCAAGGTGGCCGACTTCGGCTTCGCACGCCTCGGCGTCGGGGAGGCGACCGACACCACGCACGTGTCCACGCAGGTGAAGGGCACGACGGGCTACATGGACCCGGAGTACCTCAAGATGTGCCAGCTCACCGACCGAAAAGACGTCTACTCCTTCGGCGTCCTCGTCGAGCTCGCCTCCGCGCGCCGCCCCATCGAGACCAAGCGGGAGATGAAGGAGCGCCTCACCTCAAGGTGGGCTATGAGGAAATTCATCGAGGGGAGCGTGGCGGACGTGCTGGACCCGCACCTCGCGCGCACTGCGGCGACGACGCGGGCGTTAGAGATGGTGCTGGAGCTGGCGTTCCAGTGCCTGGGGCCGGTGAGGAAGGAAAGGCCCGGCATGAACGACTGCTGCAGGGCGCTCTGGACCATCAGAAAGACCTATAGGGACAAGCTCGCCTCCGACGTCACGCCATAGTCCTTCTCCGACCGAGCAAGTTCCTCCAGCACTGGCACCGGCAAGAGGAGCGGCGAGCTCTGGAGGATTTGACCCATGCCGAAGAAGGACATGGACTCTGTGGAACACAAGGATCCCAGGCACTCAACAATGGGCCGTCCAAACCATCTCTAGGGGGTGGGTCGGACGGTCAATCAAAAGAAGGCCTGACCCGGGCGCCAAAGGAATGGGTCAGACGACCGGACAAAAGAAGGCCCGATCCGGGCGTCAAAGGTATGGGTCGGACGACCGGACAAAAGAAGGCCCGATCCGGGCGTCAAAGGAACGACCAGCAAAAGAGGAACCATCCAGAAGGCTCCCGAAGCACACAGCAAACGGCCAGGGAGAGGCTCCCAACCGGTTAGGTGAACAGCGCCTGCGCCCCTGTCAGAAGGCGGCTCAGCCCCTGCATGGTACTGTACGTGGTCGGCTATCCATGCGGCAGAGCTCCTGCTGCGCCCAACCCCTCTCCCTGCTGTACCCAACTACCCCCTCTGCGGAAGCTTCGCTGGTTGTTTGCGGGCGGCAAAGGAAGCAACGATGGGCGGTGCGTAGCGGTGTCATGGCGGCTGGGCAAGTGGGCAATGGCGGGCTGCGCTCGAGGCAGGAGATAACGCAAGGCTACAGAGTGTGCAGAGGAGAATTGGCTCGGGGCTTCTCACGTCTGGAGGAAGAAGACGATAGGAGTAGGAGGCTGGCAAGTGGGGCTCAACAGGCAATCGGGCCCACATGGCAGTGAAGGTCACGGTGGAGGCAAAGCAAATTGAGAATTGGCTGCCAGCTGAACGAGATAAGGCTCAATGGATAGGTTATCTACCATGTCTGAATTTTAATGAGAAATTTATTGCGTGATGAATTGCAAGTTATCTTCCTACTGTAAAATTTTGAGATGAAAATACTATACACAGAAATTATAATAATTCTGACAAGTTACAGTGCATATATTTCTGTTTTTCTGATTTTGATTTATCAGACAATATAAATATTTTTAATTTTCACAGGCTAGAAAGAGTAGTTTTTCATCGAGAGCGACATAGCAGACAAGGGAGGTAAGGTTACTAATTTGTGGCCCCATTATTTTCTGTAATTTTCCACACAACTTACATTATTTAAAAAAAAATTCTCTGTCGCCATTTCATTTTTTCAATTTTTCACAGGCTAGAGAGAGTAGTTTTTCATCGAGAGCGACATAGCAGACGAGGGAGGTAAGGTTACTAATTTGTGGCCCCATTATTTTCTGTAATTTTCTACACAACTTACATTATCTAAAAAAAATTCTCTGTCGCCATTTCATTTAGCGACAGAGAACTGCAGCGACAGAGAGACTGTCGCCAATCCATTTGGCGACAGAGAGATATTCGCCAATTCAAACGGCGACAAACCCTTTGTCGCCAAATGGACTGGCGACAGAGGGGTAGTTTTGCAATTTTTATTTGCGACGTATTATTTTTGTAAATTTGGATAAAAATAATATTATTTAAAAAAATTCCCACAGTCCATATATACCGCATCAACACCATGGACAAAACACCATATATAGTGGTAGTGGACAGTAGTAGATGCTCCATGCAACATTGCGCTCAAAAGTGACTACTCAGCTAACTTGTGTCTCTCTAAACATGCATTCGGCGGTGCTAATTGCCTAGCTATAGCCTATGGTTAGGCTATTAACCCTACTCGAGTTCGATCGACTCATATGTATGGCGCACGCAAAGTTGTTGGAGTTTAGACACTTAATTGGTTATAGAGTTGCATATTTGCATCACCTAGCTAGCCAGATTAGTCTATCCTGAGGAAATTAACTCATCTCGCCCCAACTGACACTACACCACGTCCTAGATTTAGAGACAGACCTCTGTCGGTAAAACTTGACTTTCATAGTCAAATGGTGCATCGGTAAAAATCAGGCGTAGCTTACGCCGCTAATTCCACAAAAGCAGTGACATTTTGTGCATGCGGTAATGATATAGACATATAGCTACACCATATCATCGGTAATTCCACAAAAGCAGTGACATTTTATGCATCGGTAATGATATAGACATATAGCTACACCATGTGTGTCGGTAATTTCATATCTATAGTCGGATCATCATCGTGATACTAGACCCGCCAATAGGAATTACGTAAGAAAACAAAAACTACTGATTTCCCAAAATGCATTAGCCTAGTAATTAGTACTATTAATAAGTACGAAAAAATCATAATCTACTAGAAACAGTACTAGAGAAGATAGGAATCGCTTGGATTTTGGTAATTATATAGAGATTGCATTAATAACAAGAAAAATCCATAAGAATTTATATCAGGTAATACGTGCAAAAGGTTTTGAAAAAAGAAAAAAGTGTATGATCCTGAGAAAAGTCAATTCAAAGCTAGAACTTCAATAATCAAATCAGGTGAAGAAGATCTTACTATGAATCAACCAAAGTTACATGGAGGATTATTTCCTTGTGGATATTCACTAGCGTGGAGATCCTCGAGAAAAAAATTCATTGCGCGCCATACCTCTGCTGACCCTAAGCAAGGGCGGCAAAAAACCCTCCATCAGGTACCCCAAATCCCCAATTCCCCAAGGCCCGCCTCCTCCAAACACTCAACATCGCCATGACTCCTCAAACTCCCAGCGCCTTGATCTCGCCCGACCCTAACCCTAAAGCCCACCTTTCCCGTGCGCCACCACCTGCGCCCTTTCCTCGGCCGCTTCACGCCTCATGGCTGCTCTGGCGAGGCCGAGCCGCCTGAGTTCTCGGAGCCCAGGCGAGCCCCGGAGGCGTGGGCTCGTCTGAGCGGCTGCAGCAAGGACCACGCTGACGTCTGGCGATTCTGCGGCGAAGATCGCCCGATAGCACCGCCGGCGGCTGGCCGCCTGCATCCCGAGCCTCCTCCCTAGTCCCGACTAGCCGCCAAGACTCTCATCCGTGACCTGGCCCCAAGTCTCGACTCGAGATCCAGCGCTCTCTGGCGCCTTACCTGCATCAATCTGTCATCATGGCCGCCCTACCTCCGCCGGTCGCCCTACCCCGAGGTACCTTGCCTCCTCCGTCTCTGATTGCCTCCTAGCCCGAGCCGCCTCGATCGCCTTGCTTCCTCTGGTGTCCGGCTTCGGCGATCGCCTTCTACCGGCGACCTCTGGTGATCTCGTCGCCTGCCCCAAGTCTCGACTCGAGTCGAGATCGAGCGCTCATGCGGCCCCAAGTCTTGCCCTCGATCTGTAAGCTCATGAGCCCTTGGATAGCCTTTATGGATGCTTTGTTGATATCTTGAGCGCATCTAACCACGCTTGTTATCTCTTGACAAGCCGCCAATAGCGACTCAAGGGCTGCGATTGAATCTCTGAAGCCCAAGCTAAAGGTCGATAGAACAATGGCAAGCTTAAAAGTTCAAGCTGAATGACTTCGGTGACTTCGTCGATTTCTTAGTTATTTTGTGTCTTATAGAATAAAACATTTGATCAAGTATACGTGTTATTTTGAGAGTGCCAAGATTGGTGAACCTATTATATTTCAGTTCGACTCTGATGTCGGTGGCTATTGTGTTCTTGAATGTATATATGATATGTATCATCTAGCTAAGATCTGTGAATGCCTAGCATGCTTTTGAAATAAACTGTTGCTTGAATAGAAACTGTGGAATCGGATCGATAATCGTGGAAGTTTTGGATTATACGGTTATTACGAACATTTGAGAGGCCTCTGCCCATTTAGAACAGCGTTATTTTTTTCGCATGCCTAAATGTTACATTTAGTGGGTCGATTTTGTTAAGAAGCATGGGAAGTTTTGGATTGCTTTCTCATGTTATGATGCAAATTCAGATAGCAGTTGATCCAACTCCATGATGGTTTTTCTTTGTGGGTTCTTTGAGCTATTTAATTTGTGAAGGTACAAGACTAATTAATTCCAGATATTGTATTTGCACAATATTATGCAACATGATGTGTGCTTGTGGGGGTCAAACTAATTGAGAAAGTTCAGTGTGGTGTGTTTTGATTGTTGATGCATGAGATATTTGGTCCTGTTTCATGGTTTATCAATTTTCATGCTTGGTTAAGTTTCCATCTATGTCAGAGATAGCTTCTGATTTCAGTATGAAGCATCCATCTTTGTATGGTTGTTTCAACAAACCTTTGACTAAAGTTGCGTTTGACTAAATCAGGTAAGAATAGTTATATGTTAGTTGTGGGTTTTTAGGCCGTGAGCACAGAACCCTTCTTCATAGTTCATACCTTAGTTAAATTACTATTTAATCTATCTAGTTTGTGTGAGGGCTCTATTTTCTTGTCATTTTGTTATCCCTACGTGAGCTGTCACTAAGCTATCCTTTCTAATCTAGAAGCGCAAAGTTGTTTAATTAATCCCTCTCACTGGTAACTTATGACTCTAGCAAAATGGAGTGAGAACATTGAATTCACAGTGAGGACAGTCTCAGAACTGAAAATACAGGGAGGGGAGGTTAAAAAGAAACTAAAGGTAGATATAGAAATGAACTGAAATAAGTAATCAGAAACATTTAATTATTTAAATAAGTAAAAAAGTTTTGGGTCTGTCAATCAACTTTCAGATGCCCTTTGAAGCAGCAATTGTAGCACAATTCTTCATCTTTAAATTGCATGGTAAAGGGTTTCACAATCCTTTAGGGCAAACTGGACTATTTGGGTCTTACAGGGGTTAATGCTCCTAGTAGATACATAGCAATGGCATTTACCATGTGTTAGCTTTATGAAATGATAATGGATGTCTAAAGAGTAAACACATCTCAAAATGTCGTAGTTGCCTGTAAATGTTGCCTTTGTGGTCTTGTTCCAAGATAAGAGGGTAACAGTATAATTTTCAATGCCCATTGAGGTCCATGAACTTGTTCGCTGTTTTTGTATTCAATTAAAGTTCCAAATTTGTTCATTAGTTCTATAGGTATTTTCTTAATGACAAAGCATCATGTTTGATTCGCAATGCTAGTTTAGATTCCCAGTAGCTACATATTTGCTTTTATTATGTTATATGAGTCAGAACTATTTTGTTCCTCATACTAGTTGGCAATATATTGCGATAATTCATTATTTTATAATATGCTAATGTGTATTCCATTGTAACATTTTTGCTTTGCATGGTCCTTATGTTGGATTGAGCTCTTCTTGTTCTCTATATTATCAAAATAAGCTCATTTGGTGCTTGCAATTGGTGATAAGGTCAAAAGGAACCAAATATAATACATGTTTCCAAAGATTTACATAAGATATTATATACATAATAAAGAAGTCACCTCTGTAAGGATCCTTACACTATATGTGGGACGATCGGTAGCCTACCTTGTCATCGTGGAGAAGTTGGGCTCCTTAACGAGTTGGAGCATCAAAATCCACATGTTTCACTATAGTAGAATCATTCTTCTTTCTCTTTAAGTACCTCTGTATGCGATGCCACACATCGTAACTTGGTAGATATGAACCAACATGAGATCCTCTCACCTAAATGACATGAATAAGTGCCACAAATAAAAGGATGTAATGTATCAATCGCTTGTAAATAGAAGTTAAAAGATCGCCTTTTTCTCATATATTAATTTGCGATGAATTATAAGTTTGCATTGTTGCATATATATTACATTTGCAGCTATATCAATTATTAATTATTATTTTCCAACATTTCAATTTTTTAAAGATATGCTTAATCACTCACCCACGGTTTGTTTTGGTTTGTCAACACGTGAGTAAAAACTACTGAGTTGCTAAATGGATAAACAATGGATGGATGAGCCTAGGTAACGAGAAGACTTCAAATTATTTTGGTTCTACATTTTATACCTATTTAATCGAATCGATACATATGGATAAATTACATGCGAGCACAATAACATATATTTGGAAGGGTCGAACAAATTTTTACAATATGCATTTAGTAATTCATCAAGAGGGAAACAAAATACTATGCCCTTGTAGATGTTGTGTTAATTCATTATGGAGAGATAAAAGTGAAGTTCGTGAACACTTGATATGTGAGGGTTTTCTAGAAGGGTACAAGATATGGGTGTTTCATGGAGAAGATAACTCCTCACAAAATTGTGGTGCCAATGATGAGGCTCTTGATGTAGAGGAGCCAGCGAGGATGATGACATCTCGATTTGCTTCGTGACATAGCATGTGGAATAGATGATAGAGGGATTTTGAGGATGAGGGTGATTCAGACCAAACAAACAGAGATTTGGATGCTCTTCGGAAGCTCTCTAATGATTATGGTCAAGAGCTATACCCTAGGTGTACAAAGTTCTCAAAGTTACGTTTTATAGTTAAACTGCTTCACACCAAATTACTTGGGGGATGGTCTGATAAGAGTTTTGACCTACTTCTAGAACTACTAAATGAAGCTTTCCCTGAAGGGTCAGCACTACCTAAGAACTACAATGAAGCTAAGAAAACAGTCAAATGCTTAGGACTTGGATATGTCAGTATTCATGCATATGTAAATGATTGCATCCTTTATTGGAAGGATAATGCCAGTGCTGATTGTTGTCCAAAGTGTAAAACTTCTCGATGGAAATTAGAAAAGAAGAGTTTAGATGGGAAACGCATACACAAGGTACCTAATAAGGTTCTTCATTATTTTCCAATAAAGAGAAGGTTCCAGAGGTTGTTTGTGTGCTCAAGAACAGCTGCTCTAACAAGATGGCATGACGAAGAGCGCACAAAAGATGGTTTGCTTAGGCATCCAGCAGATTCTCCTCTTTGGAAAGATTTTGACCACAAATATCCAGATTTTGCTTCCGATAGTCGCAATCTTAGATTTGCATTATCTACAGATGGTTTTAATCCTTTCAGATCCATGAATATCTCTTATAGTATTTGGCCTTTTATTCTAATTCCATACAACTTCCTCCATGGATGTGTATGAAGCAACCAAATTTCATTGTTTCTTTGATAATCCGGTCGATATGCTCTGGTAGTGATATGGATGTCTTTCTGAGCCGCTAGTTGATGACATGTTAGATATGTTTGTCCATGGTGTTAGAGCGTGGGATGCTTCCAAGGGTGAGTACTTCCAATTACGTCTTTGCCATATTATGCACCATTTCGATTATCCGTGTCTTGGATATGTGGTGGATGTTCTACCTTTGGTGAAGGAGCATGCTTTGAGTGTCATTCTTTTACATGTTCTCTTCGGTTGAAAAATGGTGGCAAGACTTGCTACATGGGGCAATCAGAGGTTCCTCGTGCAAAGCACCCATTTAGGTATGACGTTGATTCATTTGATGGTGTTCTGAGAGCTTGATTGACACCTATTCCACTATCTGGGAAGAAATTATAGAAGCATGAGCGAAGGCATGCAAGGAATTTATGGGAAGGATCCATCTAGAAAGAAGGTAACAAAAAGCGTAAGTGTGATGGGGAGCCAATCAAAATCTGGAAAAGGAGGACTATTTGGTTTAAACTTTAAATCGGAAGGACTTGCTTTTAAGTCATAATCTTGATGTGATGCATATTGAGAAGAATGTATGTGATAACATAATTAATACATTATTAGGCATGCACAAGAAATCAAAGGATAACTTAAATTCTCGTTTGGACCTTCAAGCCCTAGGAATAAGAAGTGATCTCCACCCTATTGAAGTAGATGATAGATTTTATTTGCCTCCGCACCATACTCAATGAGCCACAAGAGAAGAAATTGTTTTGTAAAGTATTAAAGGGAGTTAAATTTCACGATGGTTATGCATCGATATCGTCGCAATGTCCTTGTCAATGAGAAAAAGATAATTGGGCTTAAGAGTCATGACAATCATGTTCTTCTCCAACACTTACTTCCACTTCTTTGTTAGAAGGATATTACCGGAAAATGTGTCTCTGACATTGGTTCGTGTCGACAATTTTTTAAGCAAATATATTCACATTATCCGTGTCGTTGATATGCAAAAACTAGAGGCCGACATAGCCGAGACCTTATGCCTTCTTGAGACAATATTCTTACCATCATTTTTGATATTATGATACACTTGATGGTTCATCTACCACTCAAGCAAGAATGGTCGTACATGACATTTTCGTAACATGTATCCCAGTAGAGAGGTAATTGTCTTACAATAGATTTCAATCTTTGCCATGCCGCATTACAAATAAACTCAGTTTTATTTTATATTTATATGTGTATAGGTTCTTGATGAGATGTAAGGGTATATACGCACTAGGAGCCATCGTAAGGATCAATCGCAGAGAGTTATTTATTTGATGAGAGTCTTACATTCGCTCTCGCTATTTACATGGGATGACTCGATTTACTCGACAAGTTAGAAATGATGAAGGCCTACCTATGGAAGTTGGTAGTAGTACTCCTTTCTTTCGCAACCTTGGTCGAGGATTGGTGAGGAAATGCAAATGGCTTTAGATCACAAAACTTGGTTGCAAGCCCATAGATACGTGTTGTTCAACTATGACAATATAGATCCTTATTTGAAGTAAGCTATTTTGATTTATTTTAGCATTCTGAAATTTTAGGTTTTTTTTTGCTAAAATAACAAATTGAACATTTTGCGACAAGCACATGAGCTATCTTTCCTCAACTGGACTTCGAAACATGCAAGAAATCAATCGCGTACATCATGAAACCTTTCACGAGTGGTTTAGATTGCACGTAAGTATGCAAAATGACCATGCCATCTAGTATTTTTAGGCAAAGACAAGTATAGCTTCGTAAATTTGTCATAATAACAATGGCCAAGATGGGTGAGGATGAACCGAAGAGATCAAAATTTTAGCCAAAGAACCAACCATGGTTGCGATTAAATATAACAGATTACACTATAAATGGATTTAATTTTCATACACAATCTTACAATGAGGAAGGCTGTTCAAAGTAGTGGAGTGTCTTTAATTACGCAGACCACGTGTTTTGAAAGAGGCAATAATGATTGCTACACAAGAGGAAACATGACCTATTATGGTATTATAAAAGAAATTATTGAGTTGAATTACAACAACAAAGGGAAGATAGTGCTCTTCAAGTGTGATTGGGTTGACAATAGTAGACAAGACAAGTGGGTAAAGAAAGATCAATTTGGGGTTACCACTTTGTGAATTTCAAGCATTTATACAATCTGGGTGATAAGTTATCGATGAGCCTTTTATCTTGGCATCTCAAGCTTTTCAAGTTTACTATGTTCAAGATCCTATTGATCTGGATTGGTTTGCTATTGTGCAATCGAAACCACGTGACTATTATGATATGAGTGAAGCGAGAAAATGAAGATTTAGAACATGACACTCAAATACTGTACTTTTGCACGATGAGCATACTAACGCACCATTGAATCTATCCGTTGGTGGTCTTGATTGTGTTAGGACAGATATAGATGGAATACTTGTTCTGCAAATAAACCTAAAAGGTAAGTGGTGGTACTTGCTATATTAATTTCCTAGCTCATTTGTGCATTCTATCGTATTTTCCTTGTTTGTGTAATCGATTGTGTTGCATCTTTTGTACATAAACTATATTAGCTAACTATTTGAGTCGTATTGCGGGACAAACAATGGAAAAAAGACAAGGAAGGAGTAAAGAAAGTTTGTTTCAATGGAAGGACAAGAGGGAAGGAAAAGGAGGAACACTTGGGAAGGAAAAGGAAGGCACACTTAATGACTATGAAATAGTTGGAACAATCGAATTGCAGAGAACAATGAGGTGCTCGAATCTTTTAAGCTCCCACTTTGGTCGCCGATGTGTATCTTGTGACAACGACCTAAGAAAATTGCTAAGGTTATGTGTGCTTGCCAAAGCCATATTTTTTCCTATCTATAGGTTGATAACTTCTTGCTTAACTTGTAGATAAATCTGCACATACTTGTTCGGAGGAGTTAATTTGTTACGATGTTCTTGTAGATAAATCCTGCAACTTTCTCGGTTTTTGTGTTATTGCTTATGCTTGTATGCCTAGTGATAGTTTTTGTGTTTTTCATCTGTGATAGTCATAAAACATTGGATAGGAGCTTCAGTTGATGTGTTCATTGCTAGTAGTTCACTTGATTTTATAAGCGAGGGTAGGATAATTGGTTCTTTCTACATATTATTAGCATTTCAATGGAGGCTCTATTTTTATTTCACCGGTATTTGAATGACTTGTAACTTTGATTCTAGTAGTCTTGGCTTTGAATGATAAAATATGTGTTAATACTTCATCGATTTATGGCGGAGTGTAAGGAGATTTGGTTGTTTCTTCTTTGAGCATTTGATGGGAGGATATGTTTTTGGCTTCATATTAATTAGTGACACAGTAAATCACGGGCTTCAAGGTTTAGGCGGATGGAGAAGTATTAGGGACCTTGCACAAGGTAGAATATGAGGTAAATTGGATACCTTTAGTTCAATGGGCAATTTTTCATGACTATTCGACAAACTCCATGATCTATTCACCTTTTCAGAGCTAGCATAGCCAATTGTGGTGCTTATATGACATAAGGGCATTCCTTATACATCATTTTAGCAAGAAGAGGACGATGAGTGGTTAAGGCTGTCTTTGGTTTCTTTTATATACCATGCATGCTTGATAAATTGATAAATTGTTAATTGGTCCAGAACATCTTAGACCAAATATTCTATGACCCATCTCTAAATGTAGCCCCCTGATTTGTATGTTTAAATTGACATGTATATGAACTTTCTAGGTAACTGAATGCACAAATGGAATACCATGTGGAAATCATAACTTGCGGTCGAGTTAAGAAATAACTTAGAGCAAAATGAAGACGGTCATCTTGATAACGATCTTGAATACCAACGAGAGGAAGATGGCATTAATACTAATGAAGGTCTTGAAAGAACCTAAAATATAAATTAGGCTTATGCATGCTTCTATTTTAATTTTATAGATGTCGATCAACTATTAAAAATATTTTGCAGAAATTGAAGAACTTGAACCTGATGAACAACCAAAGAAGAATGGAAGGGGCATCACTAGAAAGCTCAATATATATTCTAGAGAGGGTCAACCAAAAATCAAAATTGCCCTTAATGAGTATGGTCAGCCTATAGGGCATGATTCTAAAGAATTTGCAAATTTTGTTGGAACAATGGCGAGGAAGAAAATAAACGCTTGCGATGATTGGAGAGAAGTTGACATAAAAAGAAGTTTGAAGTGTGGATGCATGCAGTAGGTGGAATTGTTAGTCGTCTTGTTTTATTGTCTACATCCTGCATTGTCTTGTTTTATTGTCTACACCTCTTTGAATGAATATTTGTTTTATCTTAAAAGCAGTCATATTATGAGATCGATGAAGCTGGTATGTCTTATGTTATGGCAACAGCAGCAAAGCAATGGAGAGACTTTAAGGCTGATCTAAAGAAAACATGTTTTGATGCAACTTTGACTCATGAAGAACTTATTGAAAGGCGTGACAAAAGAGTTAATGAGCTTGATTGGGAATGGCTTATCAACCATTGGAAATCTCCGTGAGGTAATATGTCTATGTTATTTGCTTTAGTTGTAGGTGAAAAACTAGTTCTATTTATGGTTTGTGTTGTAGGCCCGCGCAATAAGAGGAAAAGCGAATCGAGAAAAGCTGCGTACATTACATACAGCTGGTACCAAAAGCCATGCTCGTGTTCGCCATGAATTGGTAAATAAAATATACCTTGAAAGGTTGATTACGTATCTGATATGTATGCCAATATTTCTTAATATTAGGCCTCTTGTTCGAGGTGAGAAACTTGGGCATGCAACTAGAAGAGATGAAGTCTGGATTGTGACGATACCGTAAAATGGAGAACCTATTCCACAAGTGAGTCAACAATTGTATGTTTTTTTTAAACATAACTTGCATGTGCAATATTGTTGTCTTATATTAATATTACCCTTGTAGGAAAAACTAAAAGAGACTGCAGAAAACTACCCCGATCCGAAGAAAAACGGTCCAAGAGGGTGACTTGTTTTCATATGTTTGTGGGGAGAAGGAGCCAAAAGGCCGTGTTAGCGTTTTGGGAAAGGGCCAACTCCTCAAGATGTGGGGACACCAGAGCATGCAATAAAATGTCAACAAGACATCGACTACAAATTGAAGCTCATCAACAAACTCAACAAAAATTTAACGCTCTCAGAGAACGCATGGACCAAATCAAAGAATGATTTGACTTTATGGAGCGTATGATACAATCACAAGGAGTGCAGATTGTACAAACATCACAAAATGCTTCAAATTCACGACATACTAGTGTAATGTGCCTTCCATATCTTCATCATATGACAAGAGAGCATCTAACATCTTGTTACTTTGGTTGTAGAGCCCAAAGGTTGAACAAGGACATGTAGAGTTTAACAATTCAAATCAGCAGGAGCTTCATAGTAATGAGAATGAATCCATTATCCTAAAAAAGTTGTCACACCAAGGATGCCTTCAAGGAACAATGCACATAAGTAGAAGCCATGAAGCCTCAAGCGATGAAGAAAACATTGTAATTTTCGACCTTTCTAGTCCTACATCTTAGTTACTCATTTGAATATTATTTCATATTGGTGCCTATCTTTGAAATAAATTGTGGATGCTTTAGGTTGGTAGGGATGTTATATTATATGTTGTCCTAAGAGTCACACCTGTTGCTAAAGCAACAATTGTGTCAATGACCCAAGCGACACATGGGAGGTCAAGCTCTTGGTGTTGAATATTTTGAAGTAATTGTGAATGTTGTGTTGAAAAAAGATGCATTGCTCCTCGTCCAGTATGATGATATGAAAACAATGGTGATGCTCACTATATGCCCATTGCTTGGCCACACAATAAGGTATAGAATATGAATATAGATTATTGTTTTTTAACTGTAACGTCTAACCTTCAAATAAATCTAAATATATCTTTTTAACATTGGTAGCTGAAGTGCTGCAACAAGCGACCTCAATCTCAACGTGCAGGTAAACAGGGAAAGAAATGGGTTAATTGTGACAAAAAAATGAGTTGATTTTTAATAAGAAATATACCTTTGAAGTTTCTTATGGTTGTGGATGTTAATATAACAACATGTCCCGAGGTCTTGTTTGTGTTCCTTCGATCTATCCTATGTAAGTTGCAATTCCAATGAGGTCTGCAAGTGAACTATTGTTATGCATAAAAAACTTTGGCAGAAGCAAATCAAGATGTTAATTAATATCATACCAGACAAGTACATTTTGTCATTGTTTCTCTTGGAGATAACCTCAATGCTTGAAACTATGAAGCTTTCTTCTGCTTTTGTTATATTTTCTGAACTTCTGATCTCTTGAACTTTGGTTGTGTGTAAGAAGTTGATTATTTTTCACTTCGACTCGACAATATTCTCGCTCTTGGTGAACTTCTTTGGATTGTGGAGTTCCTCTTTTTTAGTGTTTTCATTGAAAACTCTTGTATATGACTTTAGCATTGTTTTTATTTCCTTTAAACTCATGATTTGTCATGCGGGCCCTCACCAAACAACCGACATGTAGCATTGTAGCTCCACTAGAAAGCAATATAAAGGCGGGGCAAGAATCTTTTGTGAAGTCTACAAGCAAATGCAAATATGCAATATATGTTACATTATTTGCCAATTCTTCTAGTTTGTTGGCAACATGTGTAATGTTTTGTAATCACGACAGTTATGCCATTTGTGTACTATTCTTTTGGACATCTAGATCAATATGTTGGATCATTGGTAGCCAATTAACTAGAGCTAGCTAGATTGATTAGTGCACCTTCGCTACTTAATGGAATCTTTTGTAATCATGACAATTTCTAATCTATATAATTCTTGATGTTACCTTATGGAGTATATGTTTTCATCCGTGGTGGGCGCGCACACATGGGGGTCACTCACAATTGGAGGGGGCACGGTGGCCATCCGCACGCCCACCATCCTACGACCATGGCGCCCAGTTAATCCTCTGAGCTAAGTACCCACTCCTCCCTTCTTTCATGAATGATTTGAATGCTACTAGTCTAGATTGAATAGACAATGGTTGTAGATTTTATTATGACGTCCTATGTTCCCATTTTATTTGTGAGTAGAAAGGTTTGCTCATTTGTGTACTGTCATGTCTCGAATGCATCATCATCATCTGAGATTTTGCTAAGTTTAATCTTTATTTTCATGCATAGCTCGGTTTGATTTATAGTTTGAAATTAGTTCAGTTTGAGATGTAGTTTCTTTTCCATATTCTTGCCTTTCATATTTAGTTAAGTTATAAGATTTTGCTATAACAAATAGAGTTCACATTTGATTTTGCTATAAGCTGTCGGATGTTGCTAAGTTTCTGCTTTAGTTTCATGTATAGTGACAGCCTTTTCTCTGGAATTCATGGAACCAATCAGCAATGCATATGACTTGAGATATAGTTGCAAATAAACCAACATAGCAATAATGACTCAGATGGTAACACTCGTTCGGGGTATTTTGTTTGGTAAAAAATTAGCACTTCTTACTAGATAGCCTTGTATGTCTTTGATATCAACACCCATGGCAAAATCGGTGGATTTTCGTTTTGGGACTCCTCGAGAACCTTTGGTTTTATTCCTCACCACTCTTTTGTCTTCATGATAGTATTCATTTGCGGTGCAAGTTTTTTAAAACATTGTTTACGCTCTTTTGTGGAATTGCTAGTGTTTGCTATTCTACAAGTGCATAATCTAAATCGGCACTTATTCATATATAATCCATGTGCTCTTTGTTAGGTTGGAATGACCAAAAGCAGATCACGATTGTCTGAACACTTTCGGAATAAATCCGGCGTTGTGTTGGAGGTGAGAACTATACCTCAGTCGATCTTTTATCGTATTTCCTTCCTAGAAAATAAATTATTTCATCCGATTCAGCACTTCTTAAGTTTTGTTAGAAGAGACAAAATCTAAGTCTTGCGATTTTCATCACGAGAACTAGGCTATGTTCGAAAGTATGCAACTCTTGAATTCGGTGTTATTTGAGTATATGAGTGACCCTTTCACTTTGTGCGGTTTGTAGGTGAACCACGAAATGCTCCATTTGGTAGTGGGGCGACTACTTGATGATAATTGATAAGTGCCACAAGATTTCATTAAGGGTTTGATTCTATCTTTTCGTTCTCTCCTTCTTGTTGATTCCACCCCATTTGCATTTAGCATCAAACTTGCAACAATTTCCTTGGGAAAAATCCTAGCAATCTTGAGTGCACAAAGAGAGGCTTTTCTTGAGGTAATATACATGACTTTCCCCTGTATCACCCTTAGCAATCCACACTAGAAACTTGCTCTCTGACCCAACATGCACACTTGTTGTCTAGGTATGTGTGTGGCATATTTCCTGGTTTTCGCATCAGTAACCAAATGTTTGCATCGATTACTCTATGTTGGATTGCCACTCTGAATTTGCAGAGAGCAAATGTTATGATGCTTAAACTTTTTTAGTAAAATTCTTCTTTTTCTGACACAACGGAGTATTAATGTGTTTACGTTATACCATGACATGTTTGTCGCAGATGTTGTTTGCTGAAGAACAAGATGGAATTGCATTTGCATAGTTCCGTTTTCTGGCCCGCCTTATTTAGAAAATTTATTCGCTACATTGTTGAGCTCATGTGATTATGTTCATTAGCCAAACTTCGATGCTTCCTTATTTATTGATGAAATAAAAAATGTGGTCTTATCTTGAAATTTCTACACTTATATTGAGAATCTTTTCATTCTATTTAGAACTAGTCTGCTCGATGCTTAGTATTTGAGTGGACTTTGTTAAATTGTTGGTGCATTTGTCATAGTTGTCATTCTATGGAGTTCCTAATTTTCTTATCTTGGGTTCTACTTTATCTGAGATGAGATATATTTAATGGTTCACATAAATTGTATGGTCAACAAGTGTGGTGTACTATGCGCTACTTTTGTACAAACTCCATGCTGTTATGCAGGCCGATTGTAGTCGACTTGTGACATTGATTTGGATAGAGGCATGAAGCACATGTAAGTATGTAATTGTACCTTTCGTCAGATTTGGTGAATGACAAGCTTCATTTCTTTTATCTGAGACACATAAGGAACTATATGAAAAGCATCATAACACGACTAATGGGCACATCAAGATATGGTTTGGGTTGAGACAGGATCATGAATGCAACAGATCGTTTATTGCTTGAAACAAGAGATATCGTCTGAAGCTAAATCTTGGAATCCATGTGGTACTTCTATAAAGTAATTTATAAATTTACTTGTGCAACCAAGTTTATCTGCTTTTAAGATGGTATGGTTAATCATTTAGTTCATACTTTTTGGATGTCTGGTTTGTACATTTATGCATACTCAAGTACTGCCTTGAGTATTTTTTTTAAAGTTGGGAATGTTTATGAATGATTTTGCATGTCAGATAGATAGAAGCAATTCTGCAACAAGGAGCAATCACACCATTAGCATAACCATCATTTTGCATTAGAAAAACCAGATTGGATCCATGACTAGGTCTAAATGAGCACAAAAAAATGAACTTGCATTGTTTGTTTTACTTTGGTGCATCTGTTAGGCACACATAACCAATCTTGTTGTTTCTGTGTTTCCAGATTCAAGAAGACCTGACTATTGAATGTACATGTTAGTTCTGCTGTTTCTGTATTTTGTGGTGTCGAATACCTTGTTTAGCTTGTGATGTTTGGAGTAGATGAGTTGGTATTGATGATCCTGGTGAATGTTGTCTAGCTTTTGCATGTCTTTGGTACTTAGTCTGTCTTGACTTGAGGATTTTACTGTCTTTGGTACTTAGTCTATCTTGACTTGAAGCTTTTACTGTGCTAGTACTTATTTTGTCTTTGTACTTAGTTTAGAGTTTTGGTTTTCTGGTGATATCATGAGGAATTGAGGATTTGTATCTGCTTGGAGATGACCAACTTATGTGAACTCATGTGTCTTTGCTTTATTTGAAAAGCAAGATTGTTTAGCTTTTTCTTCAAAGAAAAATTTACATGTTAGTTTACCATTGGACTTGGAGACTTGAAAAATGAAGTTGCTTATGACCATATGACTCTTTTGCGAGGGCACAAGAATGATTGTAACCCTCAAAGCCTCAAGTGTTGTTTGATTGAGAAAGAATCTTTTTGTGAAGTCTAGAAGCAAATGCAAATATGCAATACGTTACATGGTACGCCAATTCTTCTAGTTTGTTGGCGGCCGTGTAATCTTTGTAATCATGACGGTTATGCCACTATGTACTATTCTTTTGGACATCCGCACCAATATGTTGGATCATTGGTAGCCAATTAACTAGAGCTAGCTAGATTGATTAGTGCACCTACGCTACTTAATAGAATCTTTTGTAATCATGACAATTTCTAATCTATATAATTCTTGATGTTACTTTATGGAGTATATGTTTTCATCTGTTGAAAGTATTAGCAAGAATCACGTAACCACGACATTTAGTTTGCTAAAGAAAACGAAAGAGGATGCCCGATGAATCAAAAGAGGTAGCCAATTAAAAAATAGAAAATTAATTTTAAGCGTCACCACATCATCGATAAAAGCTTTATGCATCGGTAAAAGATGTCTGCATCGGTAAAGATTTCTCCGTCGGTAAAAGTAGTAAATCAAAGGCAAACGGTGCATCCGGTAAAGAGTTATGCATGTCGCTAAAAGTCTTTACCGGCGGGACTTACACCGCACTTTTTTACGTCGGTAAAAGATTTAAACAGACATCTTTGTCGCTATAGGTGGCTTTTAGCGGCAGACAAGCTGTCGGTATATTTAGGGCATGGTGTAGTGTGAGCTCAGCTAGACCAATTCGGATAACCTGGATTACTCTTCCAGTGAATAAGCGAAAGATTTGAGAGCTCCACGTCTGATTGATTTACTATGGCTCTCATCACGGCTTTGGGTACTCACTAAATAATAAATGAGCATTGCTTCAATACTTTTCCTCTCAATACAAGTTGCACAAATCTTGAAAATAAACGAAGGGGTAAGTAATCATCATCTACCATTTATTTATACTTTAATATTTATGCAATTATCAAAAGAAAAAGTATGAAAACACCTCTCATAATAAATACCCTAATTCTCGTAGCGATTAGACCATGGCCAACCCAGCCTACCCAGCCTAGCACCTAAAAATACTAGTCCACCCAACCCTACAAACAACTTACAATGTTCTCGAACGAATTTTTCATCAGAAAATAGCTCATAAGTCAATACTTTATTCATCTAACCATAGGGTGGGAGAACGAGCTAGTGAGGTTGTTGGTTCATGGGAAGAACCACCCTGTGCCATCTTTTTTACTGAGATGTGCGTACCATAGTTACCTGAAACGATGATTGTTGAAGTCACAGTCCATAATTTAGGTTAGCGATTCATCATTTTTTCTTTTAAATGAATACTATAGCTTAATTCAATTGATTCGATAAATCAATTAAGTGATTCACGATGTTTTCTGGCGAATCTGGTGGCCATCTTGTCGCTCCTTCGCCGTGCCTCTTGGTCAAGCCAACCGGGTCAGTCTGGTGCCCAATAAAAGGAAACAAGCCACGTTATGTTCTCTACACATCGCTATTACATGCTTTATATGGCCATTGCTATTGCTAGCTTAGTTAGCCCCTTGCTCCCTCACTCCTGACCGGTGATCGGTGATCCTCCCCTCTAGCTACCTCACACACAGTGCCCCTACTCTTCTAGCTGGCACTACCATTACTATTACTTCCCAATCACTTCTCTTTGTAAAACGTGTGAGCCTGTGTGAATCTGTGATCCTGTGGTAGTAGCCTTGCGCCGCGCCTGAGCAGCTTGGAGCCTCTATATAATACCAAGCCTCTCAATCATGCATCGCTCCTCACAATCCACCTTCTTTGCAAGAATGGCCCCTCCCAAAGCGGACACGTGTTAGGCAAAGCTCAGCTCGCCGCCCGAGAACAAGGAGGAGAAGGAGGAGGGCAGCAGCGATGTGGCGGCGGCTATGTCGTGCGGCGTTGGGGCAAGACCAACTCCGCCTCCGAATCGGATTCGGAGGAGGAGGAGCACCGCTGCAACTCCGATCGATCATCCGGCGGTAGCTCTGGCGACGAGGAGCAGGAGGAGGAGGAGGAGGACGACGACTTTTGGATATAGGGTTTAGCGCCATTTTGGGTTTCAAGCGGTTAATAGCCGTTTGCAGTTATATTTTGTATATATAAATTACAATCACTACTCTTGAACAAGTGATTCTTTGTCGGGTCCACATCGGCATCACCGCCGGGTCCACAACCTAAGTGGCGGTGATGCGATGTGGACCCGACGAAGAATCACTTGTTCTAGTAGTGATTGTAATTTATATATACAAAATATAACCGCAAACGGCTATTAACCGCTTGAAACCCAAAATGGCGCTTAAACCCTATATCCAAAAGTCGCCGCCGCCCTCCTCCTCCCCGCCTCGTCACGGAGTCGCCACGATGACCGACAGTTGCGGCGTTCTCCTCCTCCTCCGAATCCGATTCTTGACAAGAGTTGGTCTTGCCCCAACGCCAAGACGATATAGCCGGCCGCTGCCGCTGCCCTCCTCCTCCTCCTGTTCTCTGGGCGGCGAGCAGTAGCTTTGCACACGCTTTTACAGAGAGAAGTGATTGGGAAGTAATAGTAATGGTAGTGCCTAGAGAGTTGGGGCACTGTGTGAGGTAGCTAGAGGGGAGTGATCACCGATCACCGGGTCATGGGAGTGAGGAGCAAGGGCTAACTAAGCTAGCAATAGCAATGGACATATAAAGCATGTAATAGCGATGTGTAGAGAACATAACGTGGCTTGTTTCTTTTATTGGGCACCACCGACCTTGCTTTTGACCAAGAGGCACGGCGAAGGAGCGACGACGATGGCCACCAGATTCACAGAAAACATCGTGAATCACTTAATTGATTTATCGAATCAATTGAATTAAGCTTATAGTATTCATTTAAAAGAAAAAATGATGAATCGCTAACCTAAATTATGGATCGTGACTTCAACAATCATCGCTTGTAACTATGGTACGCACGCCTCAAGAAAAAGATGGCACAGGTGGTTCTTCCCATGAACCAACAACCTCACTAGCTCGCTTCTCCCACATGAAAAATTCGCTCGAGAACATTGTAAGTTGTTTGTAGGGTTGGGGGACCGGTATTTTTAGGTGCCGGGTCAAGAGGGTCAAGTTGGCCATGGTCTAATCGCTACGAGAATTAGGTATTTATTATGAGAGGTGTTTTCATACTTTTTCTTTTGATAATTGCATAAATATTAAAGTATAAATGAATGGTAGATGATGATTACTTACCCCTTCGTTTATTTTCAAAATTTGTGCAACTTGTATTGAGAGGAAAAGTATTGAAGCAATGCTCATTTATTATTTAGTGAGTACCCAAAGCCGTGATGAGAGCCACAGTAAATCAATCAGACGTGGAGCTCTCAAATCTTTCGCTTATTCACTGGAAGAGTAATCCAGGTTATCCGAATTGGTCTAGCCGAGCTCAGTTGGGGCGAGACGAGTTAATTTCCTCAGGATATAGACTGATCTGGCTAGCTAGGTGACACAAATATGCAACTCTATAACCAATTATGTGTCCAAACTCCAACAACTTTGCGTGCGCCATACATACGAGGGTGAGGAGGTCCGTGCGGCGCATGGGAAGCGCAAAGGCAGTGGCTGTCGAAAGCAGGGAGGGTGAGGGCGACGGTGACGGAGAGTGTGGATGTAGTGGCCAGAGGAAGCGAGGAGGCGGCGACAAGAAGTGCGGATCTGTGGGGCAGGCGGGAGGATCCCAAGATGATGAGATGTCATTGTGGCGGCGGCCGACAGAGGGAGGGAGGCGAGGTGGACCGTCTTCCATGAGGTGGGAGGAGGAGCCCATGACAGCGGTGGCGCTGAGGATGGCGACCTTGTGGGCGGCGGCGCTAGCGGCCCATGGCACTAGCCGCTCAAAGAAGGAAGGCGATCGTTGCTTCTTCCCCAAATCCCTAGCTCCGCACCCACCTCTCCAGATCCGCGCCACCGCCTCTGGCTGGGAGCTGCACGACTGGAAGGAGCAACACGAGCACAACAACAGTTGGGCACTAGTGCTAGGGCTTGGGGCAGTGGCAGCCATGGGTTCATAGCTTGCAAGTTTCAGGAGCTCGTCGCATGAGAGAGAGAGAGAGAGAGAGAGAGAGAGATGGGAGGAAGATGATGAAGACGTGGACCATGACGTGGATTCCATGTTAGTAAAACTTGTTCACGTAGATGCCATGTCAGCAAAACTGGGGTGGTTTTGGTCTAAGGTGGGTAAAGTGTCCGTTATTAAGAGTTGAGGTTGTAAAACATCTGGTTTTGCAGTTCATGGTTGAAACTTAGACAATCGTAAGAGTTCATGGGGCAAAGTAGCTTTATTCCATACATAAAAACTTGAACTGACAGAAAGAAGAAAGTCAGTGCATCTGTCACTATCACTGCATGTTGGTACAAAAAGTAAGATGAGCTTACCTGTAGTTCCTAAGAGATTGATCGGATAACAGCTCATCAGCCAACGTTGTCTTCTGCTCCTTCTTTGTCAGCCTACTTGAGAAGAACTCAGATGCAGGCTCAATAACTGTACCGACCTAAATTAATTATCAAAATATTCAGCATTTCTTAAGAGAAAAAGGAGGAAATATTTAGCATATCAGATACTGGAGAGCATTAACAAGTTTTTAATAGACTGAGAAGATCTAAATGTTAATAAGACTTACTGATTTGGTTACTTACTTGGAAGTACTTAGGAAGGGCCTTGGACTTTCCTGCCCTCTTGAAGTGCCTTTTAGGGTCCATTACATGCCTCAGCTGCAAAACAAATGGCAAACGTGCTATTGCTTAAGCCACAAAAAGAGAAAAGAAAACAAAAGCACGCAATACCAAGGGAGTAGGGACGGTCCCATCCAACATCGTGCATTCAACATTTACACTATATCACAATTTTCAAGTAGAACTATTCAATTTTCAGAACTAAAACAGTTTTGATCAGATTGTAATGCTATCAGATAAGATGATGCATGTCGTCAAACAAACACAGATTGCATATCAAGAGTTCACCAAATGATGGATGCTAGCTTCATGGTTATTTTCCCCTCTAATGAGTCAAGACAATAGCAAAATGCTTCTGTTTTATTGCAGCAAAATTCTCTACATTCACTCTGCTACAAACTTATCCAATGGCAGCTGCTGAATGATGATGTTGTTTGCCCTATCAAGATTGTCTTCTAAATTTTCAACAGCTAGTTATCGGTTTTCCACAGCTACATAATACAGACTCCTATCACTACTAAGGATGCACGGAAATGTAACACCATACCTGCAAAATCTCAAGATCTTTCTTCAACTCGGGAGTGATGCTCGGCGCCGGCATGTCGAACCTGAAAAACGAATCAACAAATATTAAGCTACCATCCATCTCTCCTCACAGGTAGTCATCAATACACCATCAGAAACATTCTAATTTCTACGCGCGACGCGACTCACCAGCCCTTGCCGGTGGTGTCCTTCACGTTCTTCCTGGCCGGCTTGTTGGCCTTCCTCGGGTCCTTCAGGGGCACGAAAAGCTCGTCCACGAGCTCGCTGCTGGGCCTCCAGAGGGACTCCTGCGCGCCACTCGGATTCGGCCCCGAGTCCTTCTTGGTCGTCGGCAGGGAAGGCAGCTTGGGCGCCCACGACAGGCCGATCGGCGCCACCGCCGCTTCCGACATCGCTCGCCTCCCGCCTATGAACTCAAGAAACCCATCAATTCTCCTGCCTCGGTGTCGTTGAATTAAGCGGCGAGAGAGCGGGGAAGAGGAAAGCAACGAGGCGGCGGCGCTGCGGCCGTGGGATGGGAGGGAGAGTGCGATGGGGAGCGGGAGTAGTAAGGCTAGCCGAACATGAGAGTAGCAGATGCACGGGAGTTCTTTGTGGTCAGGGAATGAAGTTTTATGGGCCGAGACCCGAGAGTCGAAGCCGGATTTCGACGAATCGGTGGTATTAAAATTTATAAAAAAAATTGAATGAAATCTGCTTAAAATCATACGGTTTAGAAAGTTAAATAAATTTGAAATCTGGTTAAACTGTAAATTCGAACGAAATGGATGAAAACTCAAATTTCGAGCGGATTTTAGCGAAAATCAATGAAAGTTGAAAAAATGAGAAAAAATACAACAAATGTTGTAAAAATGGTAAAAATCTATTGAAGGCCCAAAAATAGAAAAAATATAAGAAATATATAAAAATATAATAAAAACACGAAAATTGCTGACATGATTTTTTCTAAATATGAAAAAAATTCAATATGACTTTTGTTATATTTTAGACAATTGCAAGTTATAAAGTAAGCATTTAGTAATAATATATCAACAAATAACTTTTCATTTCAATACCACTCATATATTAGCTCAACAAGTGCAAAAATAGGCATTCACATAATCATATATACCAATACCATTCACATATAGACACCATCTCAGTGCCAGTTGTTTTATATGTGTTCATTAATAAAGCCTTTCATTCGTTTTTCCCCCTTTTCCTTATCAGTGACAAATAATTTGATGCAGCATTTTGATTTCTTTTTTTGAAGGACAGCAGCATTTTCATTTCTGATCTTCTCAAACAATAGATGAGCTGCCTAAAGCTAACAACTGCCATGCCGGATGGGCTTTGTAAACGCGCGAGTCCATTTGCGTAACATTGGGATTTTGGGGGCCATGTTAGGTTCGAAACAGAACAAATATTCAAGCATATGAAACTCTAGATGAAGTAGGTAGGAGTCTTCTAGTATTGTTTTTCTACAGAATTTCCCAAGTTGCTGAATAGGTCATGCATCGCAGATTTTTTTTTTCTTGATGCTTCGATGACATGAACTATTCCTACTTGTACAGAAAAAAGATAATACAATTTTCAGGTAGTTGATAACGCACATAATCTGTACCTAGTACGTTGTTTGATCTAATAGGATAGTTTTCGCGGCGTGATACGCAGCGTGCATTGTCTTTTTCGTAAAAACAATTTTGTTTTTGTCCGCCGATATTTTTTTAAATCATCGAGAAAACACGTAAAACAGTTGAAAGAATACAAACGCATCCGTGATTGCACTAAATCGAAAGGTCCTTTTGTGAAAAACAGCTGGAATGATCCAAATGCTACTACGTTTTTTCGGTATTTATTTAGAGTTCTTTCATGAAAGATTCACGTTTTTCTAAACCAGAAGGTTCTCTTCATAAAAAACCGTGGGAATGACCTACACGTAATCACACATTTTTGAGAGACCTACATGTGAAAAGAAAAAAACGAGCCGAGCCGAGCCGGCCGTGCGTTGTTTTTTTTGCGGAAACAATTTCATTTTCTTCGTCGGTTTTTTTTAAATCGTAGAGGAAACGCGAGAAACGGTTGGAAGGACACAATTACATCTACGATTGCGCTAAATCGAAATGTCCTTTTCGTGAAAAATAGTCAGAATGATCTAAACGTCACTACGTTTTTTTCCGGTATCTATTTAGGGTCCTCTCACGAAAGATCCGCAAT
The DNA here is from genome assembly GCA_036346375.1 of Guadua angustifolia. Classification (NCBI taxonomy): domain Eukaryota; kingdom Viridiplantae; phylum Streptophyta; class Magnoliopsida; order Poales; family Poaceae; genus Guadua; species Guadua angustifolia. The sequence continues at coordinate 13,118,987 of CM070516.1, read as the reverse complement.
TTTTCTGAACTAGAAGGTTCTCTTCGTAAAAAACCGCGGAAAGGACCTATACGTAATTACGGATTTTTGAAGGGACCTAAACGCGAATTTTTTTTTAGCTTAGCCGGCCCGACTCGGCTCAAATGAACGAGAGGCCCGAAACTTTTGCCATATTAGTAGGGATAGTATGTGGCCACAAACGTGTGGCATCATGGATTCAGCATTGTGATTTGTGATTTATAGGTACCAGTACTACCTCCATTCTTTTTTACTCGTAGTTTTGAATATTGACACGGTCTCTAATACTCACATTCGATAATTACTTTTTCTAATTAAATGTTAGCAAAAATTATTTAAAATATAATGATATGAAAGTATTTTATAACAAATCTAGTAATATCATGGGTGGAACCAAGGGTACTGGGTATGTCCCGACACTCCCAAAAATTGAGAAACACCAAAATTTTACATCTTCAATAAGCTAAATTTATTGATTGAATTGGTTTTGAATTTTTAAGACCTTAGAACTATTTGTATTATAGTTTTAGCAAATTTCACATATATATGTTATATTTGTGATGGTACGAAATTATTGTACAAGACTATAGAGTTGTATATGTAAACGGAAGGAGTACTTCACGGGCCTAGGGTTCAAAATATCATTGATAATCGGTCGAATATTGCGATTATCGGCTATATCAAGCTGGCTCGGTATTAGAAATCATTTGGTAAATTGAATCAAATGAATGTTTCTTATAGTCGATTTCGATGAAAACTGGTTTATTTTTTATTTTTTTTTATTTTTTTATTTCTGAATTCTTTGGTTTCTGGTGATTTTTAACCGGGTTTTACTGAAAATAAAAAATATTTGAAAATCAAAATTTCGATATTTTAAACCCGGACCTACAAAGAGTATCATCATTGTCAGGTATTAATACGGCTGAAACATTTAAGACAATAAATGTCCTTTGCTGAAATAAGGCCCTGTTTGCTCCTCCCAGCTTCTGCGGAGTGAATCTGTGGAGCTCTGCCAAATATCAGTTTTCTGATAATCGCTCCCAGGGTGATTCCCGTGAAGTGATTCTCCGAAATGAACTAGAAATTTGAGAGTGAAAAAGCTACTTCTCCTGATTCACTCCCAACAAAGAGTCAGTTTCTCCATAGAGTTTATCCTATGGATTCGTTAGAGAATCACTTTCAGTGGTAGAATCACTTCTCTCGGAGAATCACTTCTAACAGAGAATCAGAATCAGAGGGAGCTCTACCAAATAGACCCTAAGTCATGTTCGCTTCAAGTATTTGAGGTGTGCTCTTCACCAACCAGCCTTGAAACGCTGGCACAATGCAGCGCCAGGCACTCGTGGTTCTGCTTTCAAGGTTGGCTTCTAGAGATTCACTTCACAGCGCAAGTTCAAAGATATTTCATTCAGTTGAAATTTGCCGGTAACGCTTTTATCAGGACAGTACCACTGTTAGATTTTTTAAATTTTCTTAGGCTTAATCAACATCTGAAAATTTTAAAAGAACATTAGTGATACGTCAGAACCATCCAAAAAAATTTCAAAATTTTCTAACATAGTTTGAATCATTTTTCATTATGTTCAAATTTGCTGGTACGGCTTTTATCAGGACAATAGCACTGTCCAAATTTAAAAAAATTCTTTAGACTTGATCATCATTTAAAAATTTTATGTGAACATTAGTGTTGCATCAGGACCATCCAAAAAAAATTAAAATTTTCTAGCGTAGTTTGAACTATTTTTCTTTCTATTCAAATTTACTAAGATATTAGCAAGTTTGCCCAAAATTTCGATAATTTTGGCTGAAATCTAGGTCAAAAATTCTGGATTTGAATTTTTTAATTTCAACCAAATTTGAAATTCTGAAATTTTGAATTCCGTTCCCCCTCTAAGATATGACTAGGCATGGTAGCGTGCTATTGCACGCCGTGCTGTGTGGGCGTGGGAAAAAATCGACGACAGGACATAAACGCGATTTTAAATATATTTCTCACTCCGAAAAACAGCAGAAACCAAGTTACGGGGGAAAAAATAGAGAGTTAGAGTTGTAGAAATATCTCTTTTGATGAATTATTTGGGAAATATCGGAGACCAAGGTGAAAAACCGAGGTGTGAAAATAGTCTAGAGGGAAAAGGGCAAAAAATTATTAGTGATGACAACCTTTTTAGGGTTGCACACATATTTCTGGTGACGAAAACATTTTTTTGGAAAAAAACGGAGAAAGGACCTAGACTGCACATATATTTCTGGTGACGAAAATATTTTTTTCCGTGAAAACGGAGAAAGGCGAAAAATTATTAGTGATGATAACCTTTTTAGAGTTGCACACATATTTCTGGTGACGAAAATATTTTTTCCGGGAAAAACGGAGAAAGGACCTAGACGTGATGACAACCTTCTTAGAGTTGCACACATATTTCTGGTGACGAAAACATTTTTTCCGTGAAAAACGGAGAAAGGACCTAGACGTAAGGAGCGAGGACCTGTTTGTTATGTTTTTGGACATGTTCGCTATCCTGAAAAATTAGAAAAGGGTCTGTTCGTGATTTGAATTTAACGTGGGATTTTTTCGTAAAAAAGCGCACGAGGGACCCAAACATGATTTTTTTAAAAAAATCTTCCCCTCACAAAAAATCGCGAAGGACCTATTTGTAATTCACAGGGACCTATCCATAATTTAAAGGAATACGGGGGGTTTTTGCAAAAATGCGTAGGGGACAGCTGGCTTCGGCTGGTTCCGGCGATTCCAGGTGCTATATGATGTGTTATATGAGTCGATCGAACTCGAGTAGGGTTAACAGCCTAACCATAGGCTATAGCTAGGCAATTAGCACCGCCGAATGCATGTTTAGAGAGACGCAAATTAGCTGAGTAGTCACTTTTGAGCGCAATGTTGCATGGAGCATCTACTACTGTCCACTACCACTATATATGGTGTTTTGTCCATGGTGTTGATGCGGTATATATGGACTGTGGAAATTTTTTTTAAATAATATTATTTTTATCCAAATTTATAAAAATAATACGTCGAAGATAAAAATTGCAAAACTACCCCTCTGTCGCCAGTCCATTTGGCGACAAAGGGTTGTGGGACGACTATGGAACACCTCCAGATGGTGTCCCATTTAGGCTGGTATGCATGGACACGCCACGGACAACCCTCATCGTCGGCATATGACATCATACACCCGTGATCGAGACTTTGCAACCTTGAAGGTTCTGCAGCGGCTGACTTGCCCATCTTTGTGGCTGCTTCTGAACCTCACTCTTATTCTTATAAATTGCACCTTGCCTCACCTCATTCCCATCGTACTCCGAAGCGAAATATTCGCCATTGTTGATCACCAGCCTGTTGAACGGACACTCATCCCACTCTGCAGGGAATGGCTCTTCATCGTCTTCTTCATCACTTAAAGCCGTGTACTCCTGACTCTCTCTTTCCATCTCTTGCACCAAAGACTCATTGTTTTCCCCCTCGTCTGCCACACCCATTGCTTCCTGAACCTCTGCCATTGCGACATCAGCTGCATCACCTTGCACTCCGTACTGTCCTGAATCTTCATCATGCCTTACGAAGCCTCCTCTACTACTGTTGCTCTCTCCAACTTCCTCCGGTTCTTCACCAACAACCTCCTGCAGTGTCGTATTGCTAGTATTGCCTTTTGAAATGCTTGCGCCAACAATACTAGTGGCCATCATTTCTCAGTTGCAATTCTTACATACAAACTCCAAGATTTCGGCCCTCTCAATTCCATTAACTCCCAATACGTGCAATCCATTCTCCGGGAACCCACTCCGTGCAACTTCAGATCATGCAATTCACGGTTCAGAGAAAACATATGGTACAACCATCTCATAACCGTGCCCCATGAACGATCTCCTGCACATAACAGGCTAGCTTCGACACTTGCAAAATAACTTAGATCTACCCCTTCAACACCCATGTGAGGAACCCCTTCTCCGTAGAATATTGTAAATTTCACTCGTTCATCCATACCTATCAGGTATTGCATAAAATTCTTATCCACAACTATTATTAATCAAAAAACCTAATTGCATTGGTTCCAGAATCGCGTCCATAATTCATACATACACTGTCTTAAAATATTTTAATATAGGTCACTAATGTTCATTTATGTGAAAAACATCGCACATAAAAGTGAAATATCGCGGATGTAGTTTTAAAACACTTCCAAGATCATCCTATGCTAATGCCAGAAAAATGAATAAGTAATCATGTTCAGTGTAGTCGCAAACTTAAATTCAAATCCGATTCCCGATAATGTCAATTTTGTGATCATTTAAGCCTTTTCGGCCATCCTTCAAACTTCTTGTCTAAATGCCATTATTACACAAACTAGTTTAGAAACACTCTCCACCACATGTACTACCATAATATGGAAAAATATTCTATTTATAACTAGCTCTGTATATAAATAACGCTACTGCAAACAGCCTTCATAAATTAGTCGCGTAGAAAACTAGACTCACTTAAGATTTTCCGACGGCTTGTAGAATAACTCGTCTAAATGACATTATTAGGGAAATTAGTTCGTAAACACTCTCCATCATATGTACTACCATAATCTGAAAAAATATTCTATTTATAACTAACTCTGTGTATAAATATCGCTGCTGTAAACAGCCTTCATGAATTAGTCGCTTACAAAATTAGGTCACTTAAGACTTTTCGACGGCTTGTAGAATAACTCGTCTAAATGGAAATACTAGTTATCATCTAGTCGACAACTATTTACTCTAAAATGCTAATTAAATTGATCTCTAAGTCATCAAATATGCAACTACTCTATTCTATTTAATCTAATTACTACATTATATATCCACAACTAAAATACACAAAAAAAATCATACCTGTGGCAGATCTGGATTCTTGCCTCCCCTCTTTTTCTTCTTCTTCCTCCTTCCTCCTCCCTCTCTCCCTCCTCTTTTTCCTCTCCTCTTTCCTCTCTTCCTCTCCTCTACTCCTTCTCTTTCTCTCCCTCGCGCGCACGGGCTCTGCTGCTGTTTCTCTTCCTTCGCCCGAATGGAGAAGAAGAGCCGCAGGACTCCTTTTATTGCTCTCTATCGCCATTTCATTTGGCCACAGAGAGCAACCGTCGCTCTGTCGCCATTTCATTTGGCGACAGAGAAGGCGACAAGCCTCTGTCGCCAATCCATTTGGCGACAGAGAGATATTCGCCAATTCAAACGGCGACAAACCCTTTGTCGCCAAATGGACTGGCACAGAGGGGTAGTTTTGCAATTTTTATTTTCGACGTATTATTTTTTAAAATTTGAATAAAAATAATATTATTAAAAAAAATTCTGGATTGTGACTGTGTGGACGATGACCGGACAAGGAAAAAAACTGTCGACAGCAGCCGGCCGATCCGCCCACACGCGCGTGTACGTGCTTTTGAAATGACAAATGATATGTAGCTAGGTTGGTCGCGACGATCTTAATTACTCATTGTCGGTTCATAAAAACTTGTTGTTTAGTATATTTATAGTCAAAATTTTAAAATTTTAGTTATCGATACTTTTTAAATATTTAGATTGGATATATGAAAATCATATGAATAGATTCGTCTCGAAACGTACTTTCACAATACTATAATTTTATTGAATTTTTAAAATATATTACGATATAAATTAGTGATCAAAATCGAGTTTGAGTGACATGTGGGTATCTAAAACAGCAGCTATTTATGACCAGAGCGATTAACTGTCAACCATATTGAGGTAGCTAGTACTCTCGTGACGTTTCATAGCTACTAGAGTTCACGAAAAAGCTCTTTGTATAAGTTGATTCTACTTCACGTAGGTAAATAATATGGTACGAAAGACTATGCCCTTAATGCAACACCCGCTTTTAACTTCTATATATTAATTCTGACATACAGTACGTAAAAGAGAGAGAGAGAGATCTGAATGAACTTAATATACTTCCTCCAGTTATAAAAGGAGTTCGTCCTAGAAGGTGTGTGTAGTCAAAGAGTATCAATTTTGATCAAATATGCTATCTAAAATATCTAGTTCGGATGTATGAAAATAATACGACTAAGTTTGTCATGAAAAATACTTTTATAATATTACGTTTTTGAAACTTTTTTTTAAAAAAATACGATGATGAAATGTAGCGACGTGGTATCCGAGGGAGTAGGTGTCAATAAGCTGGATCAGGTCTGGCAGATGACAGGAGGGCTTGAAGCGCCGGTCGGTCAAACAGAAAAGAATGGATGCATCCACCACGCCATGCTGAAGCTTTTAATTGACGGTCTAGTACGTTTTTGCATACGCCCAGAAGTGAAGCATCAATTTAGTAACACTGTGCTGGACAAGCACATCTCTGTGTCGACGTCCAAGTTTTAATTTACTCAAAAGATGGGCGTAGTCAATGCCGGTGTGTTTTGATGCAAACCAGCCAAAGTGCAAGTGTACGTGTCTGCATGGGACGACGGAAAACGAGTTCCTTCAGGACAAAGATTGTACTCCGGTCACCACCACAGGTCCACAAGTGTCTCGTCGATCTACAGGTGGTTCTTGGAAAGGAAACAAATTAATGCGAACAGTCCCACCCAAATTGATCCCCTTGAAAAAGGGCGCTGTTTCCTTCTCTAAATCGTTAATTTGTCATGGTAATGGGGATCAGACAGCTGCTTAAATTTGTTAGTTGTAACAGCCAGCCAATTAATTAACCTTTGAAAATCAACAACCTTATGTGTACTCTCTCTCTTTTATATATATATATATATTGAAACAGCAATCGTATTATTTTTTTAATAGAGGCAGCACGGGAAGCACCGTAAAACGGAAAGCATTGAAAATGTTCTCCACTAGACGTGGTAGCGTGCTATTGCACGCCGTGTTGTGTGGGCTTAGGGAAAAAATCGACGAAAGGACGTAAACGCGATTTTCAACATATCTCTCACTCCGAAAAACAGTAGAAACCAAGTTACGGGGGGAAAATAGAGAGTTAGAGTTGTATAAATATCTACTTCGACGAATTATTTGAGAATTATCGGAGACCGAGGTGGAAAACCGAGATGGGAAAATAGTCTAGAGGGAAAAGGGCAAAAAATTATTAGTGATAACAGCTTTTTTAGAGTTGCACACATATTTCTGGTGACGAAAACATTTTTTCCAGGAAATACGGAGAAAGGATCTAAACGTGATGACAACCTTCTTAAAGCTGCACATATATTTTTGGTGACGAAAATATTTTTTTCGTGAAAAACGGAGAAAGGACCTAGACGTAAGGAGCGAGGGCCAGTTTGTTACGTTTTTGGACCTGTTCGCTATCCTGAAAAATTAGAAAAGGATCTGTTCGTGATTTGAATTTAACGAGAGCTTTTTTCGTAAAATAGCGAACGAGGGACCCAAACGCGATTTTTTAAAAAAATCTTCCCCTCACAAAAAATCGCGAAGGACCTATTCGTAATTCTGAGGACCTATCCGTAATTTGAAGAAAGCGGAGGGACTTTTCAAAAAACGCCAAGGGTGACGTGGGCGACCTCTTCTCACGGCATTCCAGCGCTATAATATGTGTTACTAGGTAGATAAAGCGCTTCTGCTGCTGTGGGTTGAATTCGATAGCATCGCTCGGAAAATAATAATTTTTATTTTACAAAAACCACCCACCGCTAAAAAATAGTCTAGAGGAAAAAGGGAAAAAAATTATTAAAGATGACAACATTCTTTTGTTGAGTCTAATACTCTACGCGTTCACTGAGTAATAATACATGTTCGCAAAACCATCCACCGGTCAAAAATAGCCTAGAGGAAAAAGGATGAAAAATCTTCGATGAACCTGTGTTTTTTTGTGATGAAAACTTTTTTTACGGGCTTTTTGGGTAACGAAAACATTTTTTCCGGTTTTTTTGTTGCGTTTGTTAAAAAAAATGGGTCGTTAGGACGCGCCGGTGAATCTATAAGTTGCTATAAATCTTCGGACGAATCTACATTTTTTTTAAAAAAAACTCGCGGTTATGACCCGTTGGCAAATCCATAAGTTGCTGTAAACCTTCGATGAATCTGCGTTTTTTTGGTGACGAAAACATTTTTTCCGGGTTTTTTGGGTGGTGAAAACATTTTTTCCGGTTTTTTTGTTGCATTTGTTAAAAAAAATGAGTCGTTAGGACCCGCCGGCGAATCCACGGGTCGCTATAAATCTTCGGACGAATCCACTTTTTTTAAAAAAAACTGCGGGTATTCGATTAGAAAAAATCTTGTGCCAGATTTTTCCCTATTTTCGCGAAAAAAGGTCAAAAATACGAAATTATTTCTTCAGAAACCGGGAAAAACATAGCACCATCGGATCATTCCAACTATTTTTCACGAAAAGAATCTTTCGGTTTGGCGCAATGTTTGTATCAACCGTTTCACGTGTTTCCTCGATGATTTTTAAAAAAACGCCAACGGCAAAAAAACAAGATTATTTCCGCAAAAAAAACACACGCGGCGTGTATTGACCGCTTCGCGCGTTTTCTCGATGATTTTTAAAAATACGCCAACGGAAAAAAAAGAAATTATTTCCGCGAAAAAAAAACACACGCGCTTGTGTTTGTATCGACCGCTTCGCGCGTTTCCTCGATAAGTTTTTAAAATACGCTAACGGGAAAATATCAGAATTATTTCCACGAAAAAAACAACGCACGCGGCGTGTACGCCGCGCAAACTATCCTAGTCCCGCTACTAATGTCATCAAAATTTCGGCCGTCTCAGCGTTTTGAGCCGAGCCGGCTAGCCAGCTCGGCTCAAAAAAATTTTTTGCGCTTTCGTCCATACATAAATTACGAATAGGTCCTTCGCGATTTTTTGTGAGGGGAAGATATTTTTTTCTAAATCGTGTTTGGGTCCCTCGTGCGCCATTTTACGGAAAAAAGCTCCCGTTAAATTCATATCACGAACAAGCCCTTTTCTAATTTTTCAGGATAGCGAACAGGTTCAAAAACGTAACAATCAGGTCCTTGCTCCTTACGTCTAGGTCATTTCTCCGTTTTTCCCGGGAAAAATGTTTTCGTCACTAGAAATATGTGTGCATCTCTATGTCTAGACTTTTTTCCCAGCTCAATTTCCCACCTCGATCTCTGATATTTTTTAAAACATGTATTATTACTTGGTGAACGCGTAGAGTGTTAGACTCGACAAAAGAAGGTTGTCGTCTCTAATATTTTTACACTCTTTTCCCTCTAGACTTTTTTCCCACCGCGGTTTTCCAGCTCGGTCTCCAATATTTTCCAAATATTTCGTCGAAGGAGATATTTCTACAAAAGCCCCACGATCACGCATCCTTCGTGAGAGAACCTCTAAATAGATACCGAAAAAAAAACATGGTAGCGTTTCGATCATTCCGGCTATTTTTTACGAAAAGGACATTTTCGATTTAACACGATCATAGATCCTTTATGAGAGAACCCCAGATAGATGCGAAAAAAACATGATTTCGTTAGTGTTTTTCCAGCCGTTTCGCTCATTTTTTCGATGATTTAAAAAAAACCACCGAAAAAAGTAACATTTAGGTCCTTGCTCCTTACGTTTAGGTCATTTCTCCGTTTTCCCCTGGAAAAAATATTTTCGTCACCAGGAATATATAGTATTTTCGTAGCGAAAAAAACGCCAAAAATACGGAATTATTTCTTCAACGAGCGGGAAAAACGTAGCGCCATCGGATCATTCTAACTATTTGTAACACCCTGGTGCCAAATGCGCCACGGATGCTACCAAAACCCTAAATAACGACTGTAACACCTCGGATCCCCCCATATCCAGAGGGTTACCAATAAACAATAATTCTCCACAAGCAAGTTCAATTGTACGAAGAATTACCGAACAAGACATAACCTATCACCTCTACGAAAAGACTGAAATCAACCCCTAAAATCTAAAAACCGGCTTAGAAACTAAGCCACCGAAATTACAAAATTTCGCATGACCTCCTAGAAAGGAGGACATCCACTCGGCAGACAAATAAACGATTGCGCTTAATATAGCAAACACACATAACCAGGAGGAAATATTCTAGCAGATCCTTAGATAATCAATCACACATCCAACCGGCAATTAGTAAATTACACCACCACGAACAACACATTACAATTGACTTAAATACATCCGAGCTTTATGAATTAATTAAATGAGATGGTGGTGACCGAAGTCGTGCAGTACTACTACTCCCATCCATGCATGCCGATTTCAGTGTACCTGCAATAGCACAAACAACAAACATGAGTCGATGACTCAGCGAAGTACATCAACGAATAAATTCATAATCAATCACATTTCCTACTTAAAAGCATAACAACCATTCTTAAATAAGTACAGCAAGCAGTTAAAATAGAAGTATCACAACTAATACTCCAAAACCAACCCCATGCTCGTCTTTGATGGAGTTCACAACTCCACGACAATAAAGCATAACATATAACCTGAAAACATAAATCATATCTTGCATCTCACGGACATGAAAATACAGAATATGAATAATTCATCACACAGACATGAAAGTATAGAATCTGAATAATACATCACACAGACATGAAAGTAAAGAATCTGAGTAATATATCACACAAACATGAAAGTACAGAATCTGCATAATCCATCACACAGACATGAGAATACAGAATCTGACTAATACATCACACAAACATGGAAATACAAAATATGCATAATACATCACGCAGTCATGAGAACACAGAATCTGAATAATCAATCACACTTCTACAATCATGTAATGCATTATGCATGCTCACCTGTTTCACTTCATTACTAAACCCCGATACATATCTCTTTAATCTTTTTGGATGAGGCCACGACTCGATCCAACTTGACACCTTTTCATTTAACTCAAAATCATCGTTATAATGCAATGCAGATGCAAATATGCCATACCAAAGAAGAGTCTCATAGCCATACATCATAATCAACTCATAAAACATGACCCATCAGTGACAATGCAATGCAGATTGCACAATTTCCATGCATAAGATGCATCATGCATGCTCATCTCCTCTTTTAGCACATACCGGTATGGCCGAGTGCACACCCGTCGGTGTGCACCCTCTCATTCCCTTCCACCCGTGGTGGAGGGTGCCTACTCTTCTTGACTCGCTCCCATACAACCACGTATATGGGACTACGAGGTAGGACTTTCGTGCCCACTACATGTGAGCAAAGAGGTCCACATCAGAATGGGTCGCCTCTTCCATCATGAATGCACAATGCAATTTACCAGAATGAAATGCAACCCTTCAATCATTGCCACTCACTAACATAACCATAACCACTCACATAAACCTAGCCAATTCTCACATTCATGAGTTGCCAGCGATACTAGATTAATCCGATTCAACAATAAGACATGGCAACCCATTACAGTGCTTCTGTCATACAATTTCAATCATAAGGCCACCGAACCACGCTCCCCACAATACACTTGCAAATTAAGACTCACTTTCCATTTGCTAACTTTCATCCACCCTCCTCATATCCATACATGATCATTCGTACTAGTCTATTCAAACTCATGAACAAAACAGGGCAACATATCGCATAAGTTAATAGTACAAAGAAATTTCTCAAATATACTAACTCTAGGAATGACTTAATCATTTAAACTTTATTAATGGGAGGACACGCTAATAGCTCTCTCTCAATTTGGAATCGCATGCTTAACCATTAATAAATCAAACTAATATACAATAGTATGTTTATAATCAAATGGCAGTAAGTAATTCTTAACTCACTCAAACAATATACTTACTATAATCAACCTTACTAAAAGCCCATTTTCAATTAAAGTTCGTCTACTTAGCAGAGCAACCATTAAATTAGAGAGCATCACATATGAATACACAACCACACTCCATTACACGATATACTTGCACCCATTCCTTTTACTTGTTAATCACCATAAGCAATATCTCGTGCGTATTCATCGACAATTAAGTGCGCTAGAAGCAGTTAATCAAATAAATCCTCCTAGTCATGATCTAGGGAATGCACTTGCCTTTACCGACGGAGAATAGAGTGGCATACGATTGAGGCCACACCCGATAGAACCTCCCCTACAAATAAACAATATTCATCCCACTTAAATTTATGCGCACACGACACAAGCGACAAAGAAATCAACTCTTTGCATAACATAGGTATAATAATTCAACTCCAAACTCATGCGGGGAAACAGAACAAGCAAAATCCACGAATTCATGAACCTTCTGCATGCCAAGATGTGACAAATAGACTACGCCTCATCTATAAATCAGAGCGGTATAGGAACTCAAACAACGCAACTAAATCCCTAGTTATTTCATCCATGTAGACAAAAGAATTGGGTAATAAAAGAGAATGCATGCATATCAGTTGGGCTCAAGAGAAGACACTTCGCAATCCGCTTATGGGTTCTGAAACTCCAATTCATGAAATGGAGTAAGATGCATACTCAGTGCTAAGGGTTGCAGAGCCAAATAGATTCTTTACATAAGAAACACTCTAAGAAATTAATCCTATGAAATCATTTAAGCTCTGCCATGGGTAAGAACATAAATATAAAACATAGAAATATGGATTGTTGGGACAAGGGAATCCGACCAAGGAGGAAGAGAAAAGGGCAGCCCTACCCCTCTCATTTTCTTACCACTCCTCACCAGTTCCCTCGCCCTACGATCATAAGGTACTAGCCAGCTACATTGATCATCTTACTCCCTCTTATCGTGAATGCATACACCAAGATTGGTAGCAATACATTTTAGGTATTGAGCATTTAAGTCACCCTACATATCTAGAACTACCTAATTTCACCTAGGAAAAACAGTAACAATAATGATATATATTACAGGTGATAACAACAATGTCTCAACAGCAAGACATGATTCTGGAAAAAAAACACATGCTGCAAACATCACATTACAAGCATTGATCACTAGCTGAATCAAAAGATTTGAGTGCAAATTATCTTAAACCATCCACCGAAATGCATGTATTACAAACCAGAGGTAACACACCACAATATGGAAATCAGACCTGAATTTCCAATTCATGCATATTTAAACATTTCCTCTATTCCTAGAATAATAAAATGCCAAAGATACTCCTCATGGCCATTTCATCGAACACCTGGCGTGCACAATCATTTCATCTCAAGAAAACCTAGCTAGGCATTTCATCAAACACCCTACATGCAAACTAATTCCCCCCAAAATGTATACCTCAATTCTTGCTCATGGATTCATAGAGGAAGGGGGAAGGTGGAGGAGAGGTTGAAGGATGCGCCGGTCGGAGGAGGTGCGGGAGGAGCCGCCATATCTGGCCGCCTGCTGCCTCGCCTCTTGGGTGGCATTCTTCTTCTTACTTCTGCTCCTCATTCTTGCTCTCTGGCCGTGGCGAGCTAGGGAGAGGAGTCAGGAGGGGCTCATTTGGGCAAGGCAATTGGGGAACGCTGCTTCAGTGCAATTGCTACTCTCTCAAGTCGAATCCAGGAGGAGGAGCACTCGGCAGGTTGGGGGAGTCGGCAGGGAGGAGGAATGGCGCCAGTCCCCCTGGAAGCAGCCGGCCAGAGGAGAGAAAAGTGGAGGCGCCTGCTACTTCTTGGAAAGAAAATATCGGCAGGAGATGGGCTTGGCAGGAGCAAGGAGCATTGCCAGCCACTCATTTGGAAGAGAGAGGGAGATGAGGTTAGGAAAAGTAGGTGGAGAGAGGAATTTCCGAAAATACCCCTCCCAAAACCTAAAACCTTAATCCTAACCCCTCCAGATGGCCAACCTCCTCCGAGATCACCTGCCAGACGGGCCCAGCTCACCCGGCTGATGGCACAAAAATTTTGGGGGCGAGGTTTCGCAATATTACACTATTTCCCACGAAAATAATCTTTCGGTTTTGGCGCAATGTTTGGTACGCAAAAAAAAGAAATTATCTCTTCAAAAACCGGGAAAAACGTAGCACCATCGGATCGTTCCAACTATTTCTCACGAAAAGAATCTTTCGCTTTAGCGCAATGTTTGTATCAGCCGTTTCGCGCGTTTCCTCGATGATTTTACAAAAAAATGCCAACGGAAAAAAAACAAGATTATTACCGCGAAAAAAACAGTGGCGTATACGCCACGTAGAAATACGAAATTATTTCTTCAAAAATCGGGAAAAACGTACCACCATCGGATCATTCCAACTATTTTCCACGAAACGAATCTTACGGTTTAGCGCAATGTTTGATACGCCGTCACCAGAAATATATAGTATTTTCATATCGAAAAAAATACGCCAAAAATACGAAATTATTTCTTCAAAAACCGGGAAAAACGTAGCACCATCGGACCCACGAAAAGAATCTTTCAGTTTAGCGCGGTGTTTGATATTCCAAAAATACGGAATTATTTCTTCAAAAATCGGGAAAAATGTAGCACCATCAGATCATTCCAACTATTTCTCATGAAAAGAATCTTTCGGTTTAGCGCAATGTTTGTATCAGCCGTTTCGTGCGTTTCCTCAATGATTTTAAAAAAAACGACAGCGGGAAAAAATGAGATTATTTGCGCGAAAAAAACAGCGCACGCGGCGTATACGCCGTGCAAAATATCCTAGTGCCCTCTACTAAAGCGAGCAAACTTCCGGCGATCTCAAACATTTGAGCCGAGCCCCCGGCTCGAGCCGGCAGAGCGGCTCGGCTCAAAAAATTATTTCGCATTTTGGTCCTTTCCTAAATTACGAATAGGCCCTTCGCGATTTTTTGTGAGGGGAAGATATTTTTTCTCAATCACGTTTGGGTCCCTCGTACGTCATTTTACAGAAAAAAGCTCCCGTTAAATTCAAATCACAAACAAGCCCTTTTCTAATTTTTTGGGATAGCGGATAGGTCCAAAAACGAAACAATCAGGTCCTTGCTCCTTACGTCTAGGTCATTTCTCCGTTTTTCACGGGGAAAAATGTTTTCGTCACAGAAATATGTGTGCATCTCTAGCTCTGGACTTTTTTCCCAACTCAATTTTCCATCTCGATCTCTGATATTTTTTAAAACATGTATTATTACTTGGTGAACGCGTAGAGTGTTAGGCTCGACAAAAGATGGTTGTCGTCTCTAATATTTTTTCAGCCTTTTCCCTCTGGACTTTTTCTCCACCGCGGATTTTCAGCTCGGTCTCCAATATTTTCCAAATATTTCATCGAAAGAGATATTTCTACAACTCTATCTTTCAATTTTTTTCCCGTAACTCGGTTTCTGAGATTTCCCGGAGTGATAAATATGTAGGCGATTGTATCTTTATAGTTTTTTTTTCAATTCAATCTATAGTATTTTTTCGAACCGTGTATTATTGACAGGTGAACGTATAGAGTGTCAAATTCGGCAAAAGAAGATCCTTTCTTCGTCTTTCCCGAGAAAATATATACTATGTATTAAAGTTTATAGGCTGCAGGACCTTAGAGTGTCCGAATGCCGACGTTAAAAAAAACTTCGAAGATTTAGACGCTACGTCTTTGTCTATTTTCCCGTTCCAGTCCATTTCCCCCCAAAAAACTAGAAAGATCCTACGAAGATTTAAAAAACCCGTCTTGTTTCATTTTCCCAAGAAAAAACAAAGACCTCACGATCGCGGATCCTTCATGAGAGAACCCCTAAATAGATACCGAAAAAAAACATGGTTTGCTCGTTTTTTTCGACGGTTTAAAAAAAACACCATCGAAAAAAAACCTACGAAAAATGACGCGTGCGACGTGTTACGCCGTGAAAAATTACCTAGTCCCTCTACTAATGTCAACAAAATTCCGGCCGTCTCAGCGTTTTGAGCTGAGCCGGCCGGCTGGCTCGGCTCAAAAAAATTTTTTGCGCTTTGGTGCTTACATAAATTAGGAATAGGTCCTTCGTGATTTTTTGTGAGGGGAAGATATTTTTTTCTAAATTGCGTTTGGGTCCCTCGTGCGCCATTTTACGGAAAAAAACTCACGTTAAATTCAAATCGTGAACAAGCCCTTTTCTAATTTTTCAGGATAGCGAACAGGTTCAAAAACGTAACAATTAGGTCCCTGCTCTTACGTCTAGGTCCTTTCTCCGTTTTTCCCGGAAAAAATATTTTCGTCACCAGAAATATGTGTGCATCTCTATGTCTAGACTTTTTTCCCAGCTTGATTTCCCATCTCGATCTCTGATATTTTTGAAAACATGTATTATTACTTGGTGAACGCGTAGAGTGTTAGACTCGACAAAAGAAGGTTGTCGTCTCTAATAATTTTACACCCTTTTCCCTCTAGACTTTTTTCCCACCACGGTTTTCCAGCTCGGTCTCCAATATTTTCCAAATATTTTGTCGAAAGATATATTTCTACAAAAGCCCCACGATCGTGGATCCTTCGAGAGAGAACCTCTAAATAGATACCAGAAAAAAAACATGGTAGCATTTCGATCATTTCGGCTATTTTTTACGAAAAGGACATTTTCGATTTAACTCGATCGCGGATCCTTTATGAGAGAACCCCAGATAGATACGAAAAAAACGTGATTTCGTTAGTGTTTTTTCGGCTATTTCGCTCATTTTTCGACGATTTAAAAAAAACACCACCGAAAAAAAAGTAACATTTAGGTCCTTGCTCCTTACGTTTAGGCGCTTTCTCCGTTTTCCCAGGAAAAAATGTTTTCGTCACCAGGAATATATAGTATTTTCGTAGCGAAAAAACGCCAAAAATGCGGAATTATTTCTTCAACGAGCGAGAAAAACATAGCGCCATCGGATCATTCTAACTATTTCCCACGAAAATAATCTTTCGGTTTGGCGCAATGTTTGGTATGCAAAAAAAAATTATCTCTTCAAAAACTAAGAAAAACGTAGCACCATCGGATCGTTCCAACTATTTCTCACGAAAAGAATCTTTCGCTTTAGCGCAATGTTTGTATCAGCTGTTTCGCGCGTTTCCTCGATGATTTTACAAAAAACGCCAACGGAAAAAAACGAGATTATTTCCGCGAAAAAAAACACGTGGCGTATACGCCACGTAGAAATACAAAATTATTTCTTCAAAAATCGGGAAAAACGTACCACCATCGGATCATTCCAACTATTTTCCCCGAAAAGAATCTTACGGTTTAGCGCAATGTTTGATATGCCGTCACCAGAAATATATAGTATTTTCATATCGAAAAAAATACGCCAAAAATACGAAATTATTTCTTCAAAAACCGGGAAAAACGTAACACCATCGGACCCACGAAAAGAATCTTTCGGTTTAGCGCAGTGTTTGATACTCCAAAAATACGGAATTATTTCTTCAAAAACCGGGAAAAACGTAGCACCATCAGATCATTCCAACTATTTCTCATGAAAAGAATCTTTCGGTTTAGCGCAATGTTTGTATCAGCCGTTTCGCGCGTTTCCACAATGTTTTTTAAAAAAACGCCAGTGGGAAAAAATGAGATTATTTGCGCGAAAAAAACAACGCACGCGACGTATACGCCGCGTAAAATATCCTAGTGCCCTCCACTAAAGCGAGCAAACTTCCGGCGCTCTCAAACGTTTGAGCCGAGCCCCCGGCTCGAGCCGGCAGGCCGTCTCGGCTCAAAAAATTATTTCGCGTTTTGGTCCTTTCCTAAATTACGAATAGGCCCTTAGCGATTTTTTGTGAGGGGAAGATATTTTTTCTAAATCACGTTTGGGTCCCTCGTACGTCATTTTACGGAAAAAAGCTCCCATTAAATTCAAATGCGAACAAGCCCTTTTCTAATTTTTTGGGATAGCGGACAGTCCAAAACGTAACAATCAGGTCCTTGCTCCTTACTTCTAGGTCATTTCTCCGTTTTTCACGGAAAAAAATGTTTTTGTCACAGAAATATGTGTGCATCTCTAGCTCTGGACTTTTTTCCCAGCTCAATTTTCCATCTCGATCTCAGATATTTTTTAAAACATGTATTATTACTTGGTGAACGCGTAGAGTGTTAGGCTCGACAAAAGATGATTGTCGTCTCTAATATTTTTTCACCCTTTTCCCTCTAGACTTTTTCCCCACCGCGGTTTTCCAGCTCGGTCTCCAATATTTTCCAAATATTTCGTCGAAAGAGATATTTCTACAACTCTATCTTTCAATTTTTTTCCCGTAACTCGGTTTCTGAGATTTCCCGGAGTGAGAAATATGTAGGCGATTGTATCTTTATAGTTTTTTTTCCAATTCAATCTATAGTATTTTTTGAACGGTGTATTATTGACGGGTGAACGTATAGAGTGTCAAATTCGACAAAAGAAGATCCTTTCTCCGTCTTTCCCGAGAATTTATATACTATGTATTAAAGTTAATAGGCTCAGGACCTTAGAGAGTATCTGAATGCCGACGTTAAAAAAAACATCGACGATTTAGAGGCTACGTCTCGGCGAAAAATTACCTAGTCCCTCTACTAATGTCAACAAAATTCCGACCGTCTCAGCGTTTTGAGCGGAGCCGGCCGGCCGGCTCTTCTCAAAATGTTTTTTTGCGCTTTGGTCCTTACATAAATTAGGAATAGGTCCTTCGCGATTTTTTGTGAGGGGAAGATATTTTTTTCTAAATCGCGTTTGGGTCTCTCGTGCGCCATTTTACAGAAAAAAGCTCCCGTTAAATTCATATCGTGAACAAGCCCTTTTTTAATTTTTCAGGATAGCGAACAGGTTCAAAAACGTAACAATCAGGTCCTTGCTCCTTACGTCTAGGTCCTTTCTCCGTTTTTCCCGAAAAAAATATTTTCGTCACCAGAAATATGTGTGCATCTCTATGTCTAGACTTTTTTCCTAGCTCGATTTCCCATCTCGATCTCTGATATTTTTTAAAACATGTATTATTACTTGGTGAACGTGTAGAGTGTTAGACTCGACAAAAGAAGGTTGTCGTCTCTAATAATTTTCCACCATTTTCCCTCTAGACTTTTTCCTCACCGCGGTTTTCCAGCTCGGTCTCCAATATTTTCCAAATATTTTGTTGAAAGAGATATTTCTACAAAAGCCCGATGATCGTGGATCCTTCGTGAGAGAACCCCTAAATAGATACCGAAAAAAAACATGGTAGCGTTTCGATCATTCCGGCTATTTTTTACGAAAAGGACATTTTCGATTTAACACGATCGCGGATCCTTCATGAGAGAACCCCAGATAGATGCGAAAAAATGTGATTTTGTTAGTATTTTTCCAGCCGTTTCGCTCACGTTTTTCGACGATTTAAAAAAAACACAAGCGAAAAAAAACAATTTCCTACGAAAAAACGACGCGCGTGGCGTGATTCTGGCTATTTTTTCCGAGAAGGACCTTTTCGATTTAGCACGATCGCGAATCCGGTTCAGAAAATCACATTTCTTTCGTGAGAGGACCCTAAATAGATATAAAAAAAACATGGTGACGTTTCGATCATTTCGGCTATTTTCCCCGAAAAGGATATTTTTGATTTAACACAATCGCTGATACTTCATGAGAAAACCCCAGATATATGCAGAAAAAACGTGCTTTCATTAGTGTTTTTTCAGCCGTTTCGCTCATTTTTTCGACGATTTAAAAAAAACACCACCGGAAAAAAAAAATGAAATTTTCCCTACGAAAAAACAATGCGCACGGCGTGTTACGCCGCAGAAAATTTCCTAGTACCCCTACTATACTTCGAAACATTCCGGCTGTCTCAGCGTTTTGAGCCGAGCCGGCGGCTCGGCTCGAAAATATTTTTTGCGTTTTGGTCCTTACATAAATTATGAATAGGTCCTTCGCGATTTTTTGTGTAGGGAAGATATTTTTTTAAATCGCGTTTGGGTCCCTCATGTGCCATTTTATAGATCCTACGATCATACTTTTTTAGTCTTTTTTTTTAATTTAGCTATCTCCCAAGGTAAATTGTAAATCTAGCTTCCTTCAATATTCTCTCATGGCCGTCTGCCGCAACAACGCATGCTCCCACGTCGCCGGCTAGCACATGCCGTGTGCCACGCTTGCCTGCTCCCATGCTCTTGGAGAGGACAGGCCGGTTCCCATAGTAGAGAGTGCGGGAGCATGATAAAACATGCTAGATTTGCAATTCATCTTGAGAGATGACTAGATTTGGATAAAAAATGATAAAAAAAACTGAAAAAGTCATTCGTTCTCATTTTGACCACCATAGTGTACACCAAAAACACACACACGGCCCCTCATGTTTAAGTACATTCATGCCGACTGCATGGCACGCATACATTGGAATTTACAGAATATTACTCCCTCCCTTCCTTGTTTTTTACTCGATATTTTTTACTTTTTATGGTATCTCATGATTTTCACTGTTTTTTTACAATTTTAAATTAGAAATATATTAATAAACCAATAATGTTATAATAGTATTTTTAACGACAAGTTTAATTATATGATTTTTATAAAAATAATCTAAATAGGTTTAAATGCATTGGTGGTCAAATTTTACTGTACAAATTATAGGGCGTTCAAGTAAGAGAGAACCGAGGGAGTATTGTCCTTGCTAGATACATATACACGTACCCTAGCTTGTACAAGTACTACACTACTCAATTAAAAAGGCTATCACTTCTGCTGCGTCTCTGCTCCTGCCTCTCTTCGTCCAAACACATGGGCCATGTATATAACACATCTTACAGCGCCTGGGAATGCCGTGAGGAGAGGCTGTCCACGCGTCACCCTTGGCGTTTTTGCGAAAAGCCCCGTGTGTTTCTTGAAATTGTGGATAGGTCCCTGTAAATTACGAATAGATCCTTCCCGATTTTTTGTGAGTGAAAGAATTTTTTAAAAAAAACGCGTTTGGGTCCCTCGTGCGCTATTTTACGGAAAAAGCTCCCGTTAAATTCAAATCACGAACAGGCTATTTTCTAATTTTTCAGGATAGCGAACGGGTCCAAAAACGTAACAAACAGGCCCTCGCTCCTTACGTCTAGGTCCTTTCTCCGTTTTTCACGGAAAAAATGTTTTCGTCACCAGAAATATATGTGCAGCTCTAAGAAGGTTGTCATCACGTCTAGGTCCTTTCTCTGTTTTTCCCGGAAAAAAATATTTTCGTGACCAGAAATATGTGTGCAGCTCTAAAAAGGTTGTCATCTCGCCCTTTCTCCGTTTTTCAGAGAAAAAATGTTTCCGTCACCAGAAATATATGTGCACCTTTCTCCATTTTTCCGGAAAAAATATTTTCATCACCAGAAATATATGTGCAACTCTAAAAAGGTTGTCATCGCTGATAATATTTCGCCCTTTTCCCTCTAGACTATTTTCCCACCTCGGTTTTCTACCTCAGTATCCGATATTTCCCAAATAATTCGTCGAAAGAGATATTTCTACAGCTCTAACTCTCTATTTTTTCCCCTGTAACTCGGTTTCTACTGTTTTCCGAAGTGAGAAATATATTAAAAATCGCGTTTACGTCCTTTCGTTGATTTTTTTCCCACGCTCACACAACACGGCGTGCAATAGCACGCTACCATGTCTAGTTTCACTGATTGTGCCTATCACTTCTGCTGCGTCTCTGCTCTTGCCTCTCTTCGTCCAAACACATGGCCATGTATTTCACTGATTGTGCCTATAGTCTAATTAATGTGAGGAGGAATCAAGGTTTCTTGGTCATGACAAGTTGACAACCAGCAGTATACCAGCCTCTTTACTGGAGGGACCTACCACATGGGTGTAGGTCTTCCGAGTTTGTTCCATGGGCCCAAGGGCATAGTTACGGTGGTTGGCCATGCATTACCTATAGCTATATGTAGGTATAATCGACAGAGCCAAGGAAGAAGGCAAGGTAGTGGCGGTGTGTGCGTGGCTGAGGATTGCATTTCAAATTTCGTTTTGGTTTACATCTAGGTGGTGCGTGAAATCTGGAATTTTAGCGAAATCTCTGAACTTAGATGAAATCCAGTAAAAATTCAAAAATAAAATTTTAAATCTGGAATCTTTGAAACGAAATTCAGCTGAAATTACCAAAATTTCGCCGAGAAATGCTGAAATCTTAGTGAAATTCAATCGAGCGAAAAATAGTCGAAACGATGTTAAATTTTTTGTAGATAGTTCTGATACATCACTAATATTCTCATAAAAATTTCAGATGATACTCAAGCCTGAGGAATTTTAAAAAACTCTGATAGTGCCACTGTCCTGAAAAAAAAACTGATCGACAAAATTTTATCTGAATTAAAAATAGTGCAAACCATGTTAGAACATTTTAAATTTTTTTGTGGATGGTACTGATATATAAATAATATTTCTAGAAATTATTTAGATGATGTTCAAGCTTGATGAATTTAAAAAAATTAGAACAATACCATTGAAGGCTAACGGGCAAATTTCAACTGAATGAAAAATCGTTCAAACCACATTAGAAATTTTTGTGGACGGTTCTGAAGCATCACTAATACTTTCATAAAATTTTCACATGATGATCAAACTTGAGAAATTTTAAAAAATTGTGACAATACTGCTGTCTTGATAAAAGCCTGATAATCAATAGGTAGATTTAATGAGCAGCCAAAAAAGGTTAGAATTTTTAAAACTTTAGAGAAGGATGATGAGATAATGCTGTAGTAATTTATTTTTTCATTTTTTATCCGGTCAGAATTTTTTTCCGAAATCTCGTCGGTTTTTAAAACCTTGATTGGGAGTTGACAGTGGCAGCATTGGATGCTCTAGGACGAGCCTCGACAACGCCGGCGAGGAGGCATGGGTAGCGGCGGCGCTGAAATGTTGTTGTACAGTTGGGTAGGGTTTTTTATTGGATTTTTTTACTGTAGTCACCCTTTTGAATTTCTTTTTTACGAGAATAGTCTCCATTGAGGAAGATTTGCAAAAATAGTCCTCTTCACGCCTCCGAAGCGCTGCATACTCTGGTGTCGTTGAGGTCAGGGCTGCAACGCGTGGACGCAGTGGCGCGGAGTAGCGGTGGGCAAGCTTGGATGCAGCGGCTGCATAGTGCATGCGTGCGTATGCAGCGGAGCGTCAGCGCTGCTTGCCCACCTCTAATTCCTTTCCACCTGTGCGCTGCACTCCAATTGGCAAACATAACAAAACTAGCCAGCTGCTCAAGTTCCATTGAACAAAAACGATCAGATTACATTACAAGCTGTTGCCACTACATTGCTCAGTCCACCAGCATCAATAGAACATAATTGAAACACCCCTCAAAAATTCAAAATGAATTTATTGTGCTTTATTTGAATTTATGGAATTTATTCGGATTTTATTTGAATTTATTTGGCTTGTTTTTGTTTTCCTTTCCCTTTCGGGAGAATTTCTGTTTTTGGCGCTTTCCCGTTTTGGCCCTTTCCTTTTTCGGCCGTTGGCCCGCTTCCCTTCCGGCCCATCCGGCCTTTCCCCTCCCCTGGCCCAACCGCCTCGGCCCGCTCCATCTTCACCCCCTCCCGGCTCGGCCTCCGCCTAGCTTCCTCACGCCATGGCTGCTTGTTCGCCTCTGGCTTGCTCCGCCTCCCGGCCGGCCCACGCGACTGCTGTCGCCTCGCCTTGCTCCGCTCGCGCCGCCGCCACGGTGCCGCCCGCTGCTCCCGCCGCCCTAGCGCCCCCCTACCTCCTTTTCCCCGCCTGTTCTGCGCTTAACACGCAGCTCCCCGCATGGCCAAGGCCCCCACGCCTCATGCCAAGAAGGTTCCCTCCCCGTTCTCTCTCCCTCTCCCCGCCGGTATAAATTTCCTCCCCCGCGCCTTATTTCTCCTCACCTCGCCCCGGTGAGCTTTCCCCCGAGTTCCCCGCCTCACGCTCTTCCTTTCCCCCTTTGTCTCTCGCCGTCGTTCGCCCTCTTCCGCCCTCGTGCTCTCCTTCTTCCCCGGCTCCAGCAGCCCTTGCGCCTGCACCGCCGCTCGCTTCCCTCTCTCGCTGCCAAGTGGGCCCCACCCGTCAGCTTCGCCCCCGTGCCGCTGACTTCCCGATCCCACCGCTCAGCCCCTCCGCTCCGAGCAGCAGGCACAGGCCCGCCTGTCGGCTCACCCTCCCTCGCTACAGGGCCCCCCCGTCGCCTCCGCGTCATCGCCGCTTGGGCCGCTTGTCGAGCCTCATGGCTCGGCCAAATTTCAGCAGCGTCGTGGGCTTCCTCTTGCGGCCCGATAAGCGTCGCTTCTTCAACCTTGCCCGAGTGGGCTGCGTGCTCGTGGGCCGCATGGACCAAGAACCAGAGTTGACAAAATCATTTTGCACTGGGAAATCAAGACCCCGATTTGTCACAAAAATCCAACGAAAATCATAAAAAACTGAAGGGTTTTGAAATCAAACGGTTTGGGAAAAAAATTTAAAAAATAAAAAATCGATCGGTTTTCTCGAAAATCGACTGACGATTTGAACTTTTCTTGCGCCATTTATTGAGCGATTTTCGTCAATCTTCATCGAAAATAGCTCAATTTTCATCTATTTTTTGATTGGTTTACGTGACATAAATTTTTTATTTTCTTTTTAAAATATAACCAGTTTACCGATCGATTTAGAATTTCGAACCAACTTGATACAGTCAATTGTCGCGATTTTCGTTGATTTTGTTAAACACCCGATGAGCTAAGCTAGCTACACGGAAAGCTCTTGCTTAAAGCGGGATGCATCATGCATTCATGAGCCATGTGTATGTCCTCGATCAGGTGATGATTGGGTGACCAACGATCGATGGGATCACCGATCACGCCTAGTTCGTCTATGTATTTTCACCACTTCACACTCAAAATCCCTTGTATCGTGTTTCATGCATTAATCAGTTCAGCCAAGAGGTTAGACTCCCTGAAACATACGACCAATATACTCGTATTTGAACACTATGCAGACACAGGGATGACAAAGCAGCTTAGTGCTGGTATCATCGTAGCTAGCCAAAACAAGCGTCCTAAACAAACGGCGTCAACAACTGCTTCAGTTATCTGCGGAAACACTACTACTTCACTTGGAAAGGAACACATCTTTATCATTATATACACACGCACAGCCCGTCAGTTACTTCTTCCAACTACAGAACTGCGTACTCGTTCATTCGCCACACACACACACAGCTGTAGTAGTACATTACTGACGCATCTGCACGGCTGTATGGAATAGTCAGAGATCGCTGGTAACTTTGATCACCAATCTTGAGAAAATGGCATGGAGGCAGCGAGGCAGACTGGTCGGTCGGTCGGTCGATCGATGGGTCTATTTGGCCGTGTGCACTAAGAGCAAGTCCAGTCCAACCCACCCCCTAAACCTCCTCTTATTCTAAATTATAAGGAGAATTAGAAAATTGTGAGCTCCAACCCAATCCTTATAAGGAACCCTTATTCTAGGGAGACCCCTTCTCACCCCTACATCTAGGGGCTTTCTCCTTCCTCCCTACTATTTTCTTCAGCATTTTTTTATTCGTTATTTTTATTTTTAGTAAATAATCCTATACGCAAGCATGCACGAATAAATCTCTACCTATAATACTAATTCACACAACTAATTCATGGCACCATAAAAAACACAGCCATTCAAAACCATAATTTGCATTAATTTATATTTTTTTGTAAATAATCCTACATGCAAGAATGCATAAAAAATTTCTACCACTCGGTTGTATAATACTAGTTCACATGACTAGTTCATGACACTTTTAAAAAAACGCAACCATTTAAAACCATAATTTATCTTAAAATAATAATTCATGGGTGCAAAGTAATAATAATATTTAGATAAACAATAGGGGTGAGTAATAGGGAGTGTGGGTTGGAGATAAATTTGATATAGGGTGTCTCTAATTTTTACATCACCCATAAATAAGTGATTTAGGGAAAAATATAGGTGTTTGGGTTGGAGTTGAGGAGAGGAGACCAACGACCTGGCGCTCGCTAGTGTGGACAGTGCTGCACAGTGTAGGGGTAGTACGTGCGGTGCAGTAAATATCCCCACCCACTCGTGCGTGCAGGTGCTGCTCTGCCTCTGCTCGGCTCATGTGCTGCGCCTCTGACTCTAACCATCTCTCCCCCGAGCCAAAAGCGGGAGCCAAAGCTTCTCTGGTCCCTTAGCTTTCTTTATTGGAACTGCTCTCCTTATTAACGTAACTAGACAATAGCATCCTGCTCTACCGTGAGTTGAGAACTATGTCAAAAACTAGATCAGTATAGTAGAAAATAATTCTATACTCCTTGGTGTATATACTTTCATATACTTCTATTCCCATATGGATCGGATACTGATCGGATACTTCTCTTCCCATATCTTACCCCATATTTTTTTCGGATAGGCAGATTCGAATCCGGATATAATCGGATATAACTGGATATCATTTTTTCGGATTCGAAACGGATTTTAAACGAATTTGGTCTTCGGTCGGTCGGGAATTATCCGCTCCGTTTGCACCCCTGTCAGTAATCAGTTCACAACACAAGCCGCCGCGCCCCCCCTGTGCGGCTGTCCCGTAATACTCCCGTGACTCCCGTCTCCACTCTCCCTGTCTACTCTCCACTCTCCCGTGTGTGCCCAGCAGCCCAGATCTAAGAGACTGAGATCGGCTCCCCGCCCTCTGATGCGCGCACATCTGATGCGCGTCCTGGAATGCGTTGACGATGCAGTCGTGACAGACGGAGGCGTTGGCGTAGTCGCGGCAGAGCGCGAGGCCGTAGACGGTGTCCGGGGTGGCGCCGACGGAACCCTTGGCAAAAAGGGTTGGTGCGGAGGAGGTGTTCTTGGGGAGAATCGTGGACAGGTGCTCAAGGTTGTTTTCATAGGTACTTTTGGCCGTGTAGTTGTCGATGCGGTCGCATATTGACCACCGGCGATCGGCGGCGGTGATCGGCGTGAAGCTGAGAATGAGCAGAATGATGATGATCATGACTACCGTGCTGCTGCCTGTTGCCTCAGCTTGTGTGAATAACTTGTGTATGTATGTATCATACCTATATATAGATTGCAAGGATCCGGCCCTGGGACTGGGAGCATGCCCATGTGTCTCCTCTCCGGTCAACCCTCTTAGAAAAATTAGTAATTACGTTTAAGTCCTTTCAACGATTTTTAATGGAAAGGACCTTTTAGTTCAGAAAAATCGTGTATTTTTTGCGAAAGGATCCTAAATAAATGCTAAAAAAATAGCATAATTATGTTTAGATCATTCCAGCTATTTTTCCCCAAAGACCCTTTCGATTTTGCTCAATCGCGGCCAATTTTTTAAAAAAACCGCCGAGAAAAACGAAATTGTATTTTTTGCATAAAAAATTTGGGTCTGATTCTGAGAAGTTTTAGTGTGCACCTAATGCAGATCAACAACATAATCGTAAAAGATAACCTCGCAAAAAAATTGTAAAATATAAGATTGATACATACCTCTTTCCGTACTAATTTGTATTCTTGTTTCAAATTTCACTTTGTACAAAATGGAAGCCGTCGCGTCCACACGATCCGTTGTGTGCGAAACAAAGAGAACAATCAGAAGAGTGCTGGTTTCATGGCCAGAGTTTCAATGAAATGGTGTTCACCATTTTTTTTCTTTGGAAGGGGTCGAGTGAGCTTAATTTCCTTCATAATGTTATTTCTCATACATAAGAGAATATTAGTACTTATTTTTTTACTCATTATAATTGCTCCCTACTTTCATTAATATATGTCACTACAGTATATCTTATATTAAAGGCATAGGATGGCCACATGACAGTGATATCATGTAGCATATTAATCATCAAAAGAGGTTTCACAGTGTTATAATTTTTTTAAAAAATTTTGCTACCATATATTGTTAAACAAACTAATGGCAAAACCAGTTTTCTAGGCCCTGAAACAAGTCTATATGTATGACATGAAACTTTTGAATGGTAATGTATATACATGCATGAATATAATTAACATTTATACTATTGCACGGAAGTCTCACGGGCAATTAATTTCCACGAATGGGAAACGACAATTGGTCTGATCTGATTGGTTTTTTCCCTTTAGAATCAGCCAGGAGGTTAGCTTATTAGTTGGGTTACTAACATTTGAAAGGAATGGTTTCTAAAAAAAGCATGAATGTAAATTGTATGTAAGGTTCACCATTAATGCTGAAGTCTTTCTGACCTCGCAACCAAGTATTTTCTGGAGACGGTCATTGATTGGTTCTAAGTTGGTGGCGTGGAATGATTTGGTTTCACGTATTGTTAACTTACATTTGACGCAGGGTGATGATGAATTTCGATGGAACTTGTGCAAATCTGGTCAATTTTCAGTAAAGTCTCGTTACATGGCATTGATTAATTGCGACGTTCCTAATTTAAACAAGCGCTTATGGAAAATAAAAGCCCCGCTAAGAATCAAAGTGTTTCTGTGGTACCTTCAAGGAGGGGTCATTTTGATCAAGGACAACCTTGCCAAACGCAATTGGCAGGGTAGTAAAACGTGTTGCTTTTGTCACGAAATGGAGACAATTAGGCATCTGTTCTTTAATTGCCGCTTTGCTCGTGGGGTCTGGGGTTTTTGGCACCTAGCGTTTGGCATTGCTGGACCTGTTAGTGTTTCTCACATGTTTGGGAATTGGCTTGTTCATTTTGAGAAGGGTCTTAAAAATATTGCTTTATTAGGGGATGCAACCATTTGTTGGTCTCTTTGGTTAAGCAGGAATGATATAGTTTTTGAAAGGAAATCAAACTTTTCTCATTTGCAGGTTATTTATGCTACTTCCCACTGGCTACGTATGTGGGCTGTGCTGCAGAAGCCGGAATTGCGAACTATTATGGTGGAGGCTACGCACCGGTTGGTGCAGGTGGCCAAGGACTTTTTTTCCCAGGCGCATGGGTGGCGGTCTAGTCTTCGGATTGCTAGTCATTAGAGTGTGTGTGGTATTTTTTGTTTTTTGTTTTTAGGCTGTGTGCTTTTTGTTAAGCAGAGGCCGGGAGAAGTTTCAAGAAATTGTATCATTTCGATGTAATGTTCTTAAAATTAATAAAATCTTCCTTCATAAAAAAAATTGTATGTAAGGTTGACAAATAAAAAATCTGAAATGAAAAAGGTGGGCAGGGACTGGTGGGACGCCAACATGTTAATTCCGGCTTTGTCAATGACCATGATTTGTCAAGAAACAGGAAATTACACCCTGATTACAACACTTACGCCAAAATGAACAATCTGGTCAAGAAAAAGCTCGATTGGTGACCTACTTTTATCTTCTCGGTGTGTACATATACATACTAGAATAAATATTTGGGTCGGTCCATTACCTGGTGTGTTTAGGTAGGGTAGAATGCTATTATAGCGTCTCTCATATTTTTAGAATGTCGGGTCATACTCGGCACCTCTAGTACCGTCCCTTGTCAACCAGCAACGAAAATGAAGACAACGAAAAGGCAAAGTATACTAGGTGCAGCACAGCTTTTCGGCCAAATTTAGCTCATGATCTCTCGCGCATTCTAACTTTTATTTTTTTCAATATAGATTAATACACCCCAACTTAACCTCGACTAGTGTTCTTTATCCATTTGTAATTTTGTATCCCAAAAACAACCAACAACTTTTGGATATGATAATTAGTTAAAAGCATTTTTTTTGATCGAGTTGATGGAATAAAATTTCCTAATGACTTGTGATCAGGCGTCCTATTTTTTCGGATGCCTGCAACATTTTCTTTCCGTGCAACATTTTCCCGTGCTTGCAATATTTTCCTTCGATAACAATAAAAATATTGATCCGGATAACTGTCTTCACATGCATGAAACATTTTTGTCCCGTGCGTGTAACATTTTCCTTTGAAAATGTTGCGAGAAAAACATTGGACGTCCGATTGCTAACAACACCCATAAAATTTTCATTGAAATAGTAAAGATTTTCCTGACTAACTTTATTCCCCAGCGCATTGCAGTACAACACTGCAAATGCAAAATAGGACAGAAGAGAAGAAACAAAACCAGGCTGGGGGCCTACATGCTTGTCAAGATGCCATCCACCAGAAGGACAGAAGAGAAGAAACAAAACCAGTCTGGGCCATGCCTGCATCGAGGCCTCTTCAGAAATTGCATATCAAAACCGTGACAATCAGTCGCTAGCTAGCTTTCTGGCGATTGTTAATGCTACTAGATGAGTAGATGATTAATATCTAACTACATAGCGCGCTACGCTTTGCTAAGAGAAATTTAGTCACGCGACGCTGCACCGCACGAGATTTGGTCTAATGGTTATTTCTGAAAATAGAGTCTAACCATTTGAGGGCGTAAATGTGAATCCATTTTTTCTCTGGGGTTTTCTAAAAAATGTGCTAGCTATAAGCCATCGGCGAATTTGTGGCACCACGAGTCCTCTTTGTGCGGTACGGAACCGCTTGGAGTTGTCGTAAAGTCTTTGAAAACACCACGTGGTGGCTCGGCGTCTGATCGGACGATCAGCCCCACTCGCCAGCGACGCCCACGTGGCGGCTCGGCGTCGCGGTGGGTGATCAGGCCCCACTCGCCAGGCGATCGGCCCATGTGGCGGCCTGGCGTGCAGGGGGCGATCAGGCCCCACTCGCCAGGCGATCGGCCCACGTGGTGGCCAGGCGAGCAAGCGGGCGATCAGGCCCCATTCGCCAGGCGATCGACCCACATGGCGGCCGAGCGAGCAGGCGGGCGATCAGGCCCCACTCGCTAGGCGATCGGCTTGCGTGGCGGCCTGGCGTGCAAGCGGGCGATCAGGCCCTACTAGCCAGGCCACGCGAGCGACTAAAAGGATGAGAAGGAGGCTTCGCCTCGAAGTCTCCTTCCCCTGACACGTTGTGTCAGAGCCATTGATTGCGAAGAGTTCTGCTGTCGACACGACGATGGCCCATCCCTCTGACGCCTCACACCTAACCCGTCGCAGGAAAGTCACATCCCAGACGGACCGGGCGAAGCCATACAGTGGCACGGAGAATGAGGTTTGGGGACAAGACTACAGTGATGGGTGTAATAAATGAATCGTAAATCAGTATGATGTCACCTTCTCACCTACCTGAGCCATCCTAGTCTATATAAAGGAGCTCTGGTGCATGGAAGAGAGGGGGGGAAGGAGAGGAACGAACTGACAAAGAACTAGAGCGGAAAAGAGAGCAAAAAACAAGCAGAAAACCTAAGAGAAAAAACATTGTAACTAGCCCAACATACATCAATAAAAATCTAGCATGACGTAGGACTGTTACCCACACCAGGGGTCCGAACCTGGGTACATTGATGTGTTCTTTGATCTGTTGATCCCAAGATCCCTCGAGGGAGAGCCATTAGAGTGTTCGACCGCGAATACACCCTCTGCCGAACCTTATTCTCCGTCCTAGGAGAAATCTTGTCAGGCGAAATACGCCGACAACGGCAAATCTGTGGAACAGCAGGCTCTTTTTTTGGAAAAAAAAACACTGCGAAAACATAGTTTTCTTTTCTTTTTTTTTGCGTAATTTCGGTTTTCTGGTTTTTTCTTAAAAAAGGGTTTCTATGAGCCATTGTTGAATTTATGGATCTTTTTTGAACCTAAATGTAATTTTATTTTTTTAGTATATTTTGTTAAAAACCGACAGGAGGATCTGAACATAAAATACGGAGGGATCTAAATGCAATTTCGATTTTTTCATTCTTAGTAGAGATGGCAAATCAACCGTGACAATCAGTCGCTAGTAGAGATGGCAATCTTAAGCGAGTCAACTTATTGCCATTCTTAGTCGCTAGCTAGCTTTCCAGCCGTGGCGATTGTTCAACCTACTAGATGATAATTTATATAATTGATGTCTTGGAGTCTGATGAGGACATCACCAACACGGATACGACCAGCGTGACCGCTGCCCCTTCTTCCTCTCCTGCTTCGCCAATGACTACCGACGCTGCTCCATCTTCGTCACAAATGATCGACACTGCGGGAACTTCGTCGCCGAGAGGCCTTAATCCAAAAGCTCGGCTATTCAAGCCCACATCAACAGACAAGGGCTTCAAGCACACACCCCCAGAACAGCCCACGCATCAAGGAAGGCCCATATGGAAGCCCAAGATGCCAAAAAACCCGGTTCGGCCATCCAGCAGCATGCCAACTTCAAACGGGCATAACTTGGGCTCCCGGACTCCGTTTTCAGCGTGCGACCACCCGTTTGAAAGCATAGGAGATAAGCTTTCCAATGGATCCAGCCCCACTTCCAAATTCACTCCAGAACGACGGGAAAATGCGGAACAATGTCACGGGCCAGAAATTCAGGGTGTTGCGTCACCTCACTTTTGGGCATATGGCCCATGTATCTTAGGGTTTTGGTGGCCACCACCCTTTTGGCTGCCCTACACCTCCTGGCCGCCGCTATATATGTGGCCGCCACCGTTTCTTTACGCTTAGGTTTTGTTGTGTTTGGTAGACCCCTTGTGCGTCCCTCCTCGTGTTCGCGTGTGTCAACTAGACCACCCGTGACGAGAAACAGAACCTCACCTTTGTATCTTTGAGATTATTGGATTGGAATTGCTCTCACCTTGTTCTTGTTTGTTCTCGGTTGCAGCAGGTACAAGGATCGATCGTGTTTGGCTCGGTTGATCGCCTCGTGTGATGACGTTGCGATTGCTTGGTTGCTGATCTCATAGTTAGCAGCCGATCCATCTACTTCGTACACTATCAAACCGACGTATCGTTCTCATCAGAAGATCGGGCCGACCCCCGTGCGCATCAGAGTCTTGGACCATCTATGAACTTGCTTGTCGAGATGCCCTCCACCAGTAGGACAGAAGAGAAGAAACAAAACAAGGCTGGGCCATGCCTGCATCGAGGTCTCTTCAGACATTGCAAATCAACCGTGACAATCAGTAGCTAGCTAGCTTCAATTGCTGGTATAAATTGGCGAAATTTTGGAATTTGGGGCAGAGCTAGATATGAACTACCGGCCGAATTTAAAATTTTAAAAAAAGCTTGAAATTGCTACAGCACTGCTACAGTAATTTCAGGAATTTCGGCGAAATTTCGGGTTTTAAATCCGGTTTTTGAAGTTTTAGCATCGGATTTGGTCCAATAACCTATTAGAAAGTGATCTTGTAAGAAAATTTGTTGAAAATTATTCACGGTGAAACACAGCAATTATTGGCAGTTCGAAACCATACTCGTATGATGTTTGGGTGGCTATTTGTTTTGCCACCCAAATTGCAATCGTCGCGCCATCGTGGGGCCTAACAAAAGGCAACAGGAGCTACGATAACTCATATTTTTTTTGCAAAAAAAAATATTTAATTAGTTACTGGAATTGTCTAAATTCCTAAAAACTTGTCAAGTATGAGAGTGCGTCAAGGTGCAAATTAGCCACTTGCCGACGCTAAATTTGTCAGTGACAGCTCATAGCCTTTTGATAACATAGAGATGTAACCTCGATTAATTGAAACACTACGTTATTGAAAACTTTAGTTTCAGCAGTGGCTTCCACTGCTGTTTACCGTTTCAAAAAGAAAAGAAAACTTTAGTTGATTAGCACGTCATAGTTAACATGATGACAGCAAGCTAGATCATGACCAAGACTTAGCCTCTTAGCAAGTAAAAATGGTATCCACGACTTAACAAGCTAGATCATGACCAAGACTTTGAATAAAAGTTTAACAGAGCGCATTCAATTTACACCGGACCAATTTCCGCTAACACAAAATTTAGTCCGATACATGCATTCTTCTCGGTTAGACCCATATCTCTTATTCCAAAAGTCCTTTGGTATGAACTTCCTTGAAATCCTTCTACGGCGGACCAAATTTTACGGTCCGGTGTGCATGTCAAGATCACATCTTTTCGCCGGACCATGTTTGTCTAAAATCCTATGTACGACGGACCAAATTTTTATTTAGTCCGGCGCGAATAATCTGTGTTGATCCGGCGTACAAAGATCAGTATCGCTAAATTATCGAGGATCAGTCTGTAGCAAATGTGTTAACCTGATTTTTGACAGTCTGACACGTTCCAATAGGTCCTGTGGTAGGTGTAACAGCTATATTCAACCCAAATGGCTATATAAGCATTTCCTGAGCATTCCTCCATAGAACTTTTTGATCTCCTTGACATTTTAGCAGCCTTAGAGTTTTCATTCCACCAAGGAGACCGAGGTTCAACTTTGATCTCCAAAATCTTAACACTTTCAAGTGTTTGGCTCCAAGCTTAGTCTAGTTAGTGCTATACTGAGTGAACTAAGAGACAGGACTTGTGGATAATCTATTACTCTTGGATCTTAGTGGTCCTAAACGGCTTGGAGGAAGTACTGGTGCGACCTGTCCAAAGGTGTTTATGGAAGGCCACTATCGAATTGTGAGAGGTTTGGGACTCACCTCACCGAAGTTGTGAAAGAGTCACCCTAGTGGACACCAAAACTACTGCGACTAGCTTTGGAGGAGCTATACTTGGAGAGAAGTGCTCTAAAGTAGAGTAGGAGGTTGGCTCCGAACCACAGGATAAATTCTTGTATCTCATTTGCACATTCTTGCTGCTGTTCTTTGCTGCGTTTATTTCTTGCTGATTTCAAGCTATCTGTGCTTCTTGTGGATTTCCATTATCTAGTAGCTAATTACTACATTTGAGTTTTAATTGTTTGTGATTATCTCTGAAATTTTAAAAAGTTGCCTATTCACCCCCTCTAGGCCAACTTTGATCCTTCACCATGCCTGCATGGTACGGTGGCGGCATGCTGACACAGTTGGGCATGGAGCACGTGGGCACGAATGAGGAAATCTACTTAGCTTGCTCTTATAGTGGAAGAATAACGAACATATTTACCCCATGCTATTCCATTTTGCATGGGACATACTTACAGTTTCGGTGTCCATTGTCCTATCAGAATCCACTTGCAGTTAAGTGGGGAGGATACTTTAGTCGAAGAGGTCGTCTCTCAAACCTGATATGGTTGAGGCAATTACATGTCTTAAAGACTGGGAGCGTGCAGATCACAAGACACAACATCAGCCCGAAGATCTGGAGATCACAGACGCGGTAGCCGACTTTGACAATCTCAGCCTCTAATAGTCTATGTATATATACATAGTTATTGTACTCTTTTTCTTATCAGAGGTACTCCACACCAGAGTATAAGGTTTTAAACGAGATAGTAACTCTGTACATGTTCAAGATTGAATAAAATTTATTTCTTTTTTCCCGATATTTGTGTCCATTACTTCAATTCTGTGTGTCTCCGAGTCCTTTTCTCTTATCGCAATAGTGTAAATGTGCCCGAATTGAGCTAGCACGGCACGAAGTGCAAATTGGCCGTGCCTGAGTTTGTCGAAGGCAAATCGGACTAGCATAGCACAGCACAACTGGCATGACAGGCAGTCGCGGGCCAGCATGGTTCAGGCTCGAAACATGATAGGCTCGTGTCGGGTGTCGGCTGTGCTGTGTTGGCCCAACCCGATACCCGACACAGCACGACGCTGACCTCTAGTCAAAATATGATTAAACAAAACCTACCACCTCGAGTCATCCCCGCCACTAACTCCCTTCCACCCCATTGTTGAGGCTCATTGCATCATCGTAACATATTAAATATGAACCTCTTTTCATTAATATCGTGCTTTCAAACACATGGGTGTAAACGGATCACAAATGGTACATTCATTGCCATTCAAATTTGCAATTTTAAAAAAAGTCACTTATGATGACAGAGAAGATGCAGTAACGCATTCCATTAAAGACGCATAAGTAGATTTTTTTTAATGTTGGCCAGGAGCTCTGGTATTCAGTATAAAAGAAAAAATAACAGACGAGCTATGTACGCATGCACTCCACCCACACACACGCACCCACACATGCATTCACGCGTATGCACTCGCCCCTACGCACGCCCGTGCCGAGCGACGCTTGAACGCGGGTGGGGTGAGCGCTCGGCGAGCGTCTCAGCCAAACGAACTACGCGCTCGTTCGCATAAGTAGAAATTGAAAATAAACCAGTAGGATGCAGTATGCGCTGCAATAAACATGAAGGTGTAGAGGTCAAGCGGTATTGCTGTGTTATGTGCCGGATATTGAATAGTGCAGTTAGCGAGGGCCCTGTTTTCCTGAGCGCTGTAACGTGAGTCTGAAGAAGAGTGTGTTGGCTTTGGAGTGCATATAGCGAAGGGTTGGCTGGGTCCTACTTGTAAGGGTCTGGGCGTGGGGGTATAAATACCTGGAAAGAGTCTTGTAAGAGATTGGCAAAGAACAGAATCCCCAATTCTCTTCTCTCTGTGTCTAAACATTTTTCTTGCTTCTAAATATGAGGTCGACCGTAGTAGTAGTTAGCGCCATGTTTTTTGTGCTGGTATGCTTGGCAGCTACGCCGTGAGCATCGGTCGCAATTACTGGAGCTGCCGGAGGGATCTTGTATATCCCCTCTAAAGGCTCCTTGGCTCACTGCCCCTCCAGTTGCGGAGACATAACCATCTCCTACCCCTTCGGGATAGGATCCGGGTGCTTCCGACAAGGCTTCGAGCTTACTTGCAACAATTCCACTCATCAGCCACCCAAGCTCTTCCTAGGCAACACCACTACTCAGCTCACTGACCTATATCTATATCCGCTTGGAGCAGCTTCTACACCTATGTTCTTCAACATTACGGTGAGACCAGGCATGAATACCTACAACATGTCTTGGGTGTCCCCTGCTATGCATGTTACTCTCGATAGTTTCAATGTTTTTTACGTTATTGGCTGCAATTTCAATGTTTCCTTGTACGAGTATGGTACAGGAGACTTGCTTGGTTTTTGCATAAGTAGATGCGACGGTGGGAAGCTACCAACTGAAGGGCCTTGTATTGGGCTGGGCTACTGCTCCCTCAGGTTACCAAGGGCCCTGCCAGGCTTTCTATCAACACTAGTCCGCGCTGATGCTACGACAACACAATCAGATCTGCTACACCCTGGCATCATGGCTTTCATGTTGCCGACTGAATATTACACCGCTGATGCCAGCAATCTTTTCTCAAGTCGGACAAATGCAAGCAAAATTGAAGGCGCGACGCTTCGGGTTGCCATCATGGACCAACCAAGCTGTGAAAGTGCGCAAACGAACAATGCAACCTATGCTTGTAGCACCAACAGCAATTGCCGAAATGTGTCATCTGGAGGCTACTCCTGTTACTGCTCCGATTATGGAGGAGCCAATGCTTACCTTTTGAATGGATGCATAGGTGCTTCCTTCTTGCTTTTTTCTTCAAAATGAGATATAATTCCTCATATTTAACCCTCGTCCTCTTATTCTTACTTTCTATGTCAATTTATTGTGGTGTATATTTTGATTTCCTATGTCAACCTATTGTGGAGCAGATTATAACCCCAAGCATAAAGAACACTGTCCGACATCATGTGGAAACCTGATCATTCCCTTTCCTTTTGGGCTCGAAGATGGCTGTTTTGCAAACGAAAGGTTTCAACTTAATTGTACAGCGGGTAATCTCACAGTTTTTGACTCAGGAGATGCACAATATCTTGTGACTGGTGTGTCACTAGAAGATGGGACTCTGACTGTAAGTAACATGCTGAGCGACACAAGATCTGAGAAAGAGATGATAGTAGTTCAGACTAGTGAAGACGGTGGTACTACAAAATTCGAGGGCCCTTTGGAAGACCAATTTGATTTCTCCTTAGAATACAACATTGTTATAAGGTGGGCAGTAGCCAATTTGACTTGTCAAATGGCTATGCAAAAGAATAGTACTCGTATGTATGCATGCCGCAGTGCCCACAGCTATTGCCTAAATGTCACCCACAAGAAAATACTTCTTGGATATCGTTGCAAGTGTTCTTCCGGCTTTCAAGGAAATCTGTACCTCCAGGATGGCTGTAAAGGTTTGTTCCTCCTCATCCCCCTCCAATGTGCACTAGCATTGATCATGACTGCAAATATTTCACATAACTCGGCGGAGTCGTTGCACTTCATAAATCAGACTTAGGGGAAATTTAAGCCCAACATTTCTTTTGAGCAACTAGTAATTCATGCATACATCTATTACCACCACACATATATCACCAATGAGAATTTTGTACAGATGTCGATGAATGCAAGCTACAAAACTACTGCAATGGCACATGTCAAAATCTTCCCGGAAGCTATAGATGCACAAGTTGCCCGCATACAAAAGAGTTCGATCCGATAAAAAGGCAGTGTGTTCCATCAGCTAAGCAACGCAATCTTGTTTTGAGTATGTCATAGCCAACAGAATCCCATCAATGTAATTACAATTAAGTTAACAAAATGCAAAGTGATTTCATGACAACAATTAATTGATGTAGGAATTGCAACTGGAATTGGCTGTGGCCTTGGCTCCATAATTATTGCATTGGGTGCAACTGTACTCACCAATAAGTGGAAGAAAGGCATCCAGAAAAGAATAAGAAGAGCATACTTCAAGAAAAATCAAGGGCTGCTATTGGAGCAACTAATTTCTGATGAAAATGCTACAAGCCAAACAAAGATATTCTCCTTAGAGGAACTAGAGAAGGCAACCAACAACTTCAATGCTACTCGTGTTCTTGGTTGTGGAGGACATGGCACAGTTTACAAAGGGATATTATCTGATCAGCGTGTAGTGGCCATTAAAAAATCAAAAATTGTGGAGCAAGCTGAGATAGACCAGTTTATCAATGAGGTTGCTATCTTGTCTCAGATCATCCACCGCAACGTGGTGAAGTTATTTGGGTGTTGTCTCGAATCTGAGGTGCCTTTATTGGTGTATGAGTTCATCTCTAATGGCACACTATATGACCTTCTTCACACTGATCTTAGCAATAAATGCTTGCTATCATGGGATGATCGCATTAGGATTGCAGTAGAAGCAGCAGGGGCACTTGCTTACCTACACTCAGCTGCTGCAATACCAATATTCCACAGAGATGTGAAATCTTCAAACATACTCCTTGATAGCAGCTTCACCACAAAGGTTTCCGACTTTGGTGCTTTAAGATCTATTTCACTTGATGAGACTCATGTGGTGACTATTGTCCAAGGCATATTTGGTTACTTAGACCCAGAGTATTACTATACTGGCCAACTAACTGAGAAGAGTGATGTATATAGTTTTGGAGTGATACTTGTGGAACTTCTGACAAGAAAGAAGTCAATTTTTATAAATGATCTAGGTGACAAACAAAGCTTGTCTCATTACTTCGTTGAAGGACTTCAAGAGGGAGTTGTCATGGAAATAATAGATCCTCAGATTATGGAAGAGGCAAACCAGGAAGAGATAGATGATATTGCCTCACTTACACAAGCATGCTTGAGGGTCAAAGGAGGAGAAAGACTTACTATGAAAAAAGTAGAGATGAGGTTGCAGTTCCTGAGAACTAAGAGGCTAAGAAAGTTCCAATTGATCCCAGGAAATGATGGGGAGATCAATTCTGTTAATGTTGTTGGTTTAACATCCGAAGGCATCTCTGGGTGCTACAGACTGGAGCAAGAATTTTCATCCTCTGTCAGTTTGCCCCGCTAACTATATATATATATATGCAAAAACACATTTATGTGCTTCCCGTGATACATCTGTATATTTATTTGAAGAGTTACGATAAGTACTTACCTTCAGACGAGAGTGTATGTAATTGCACCTCGTATATATTTGCAGAATTCATCTGTAGACCATGTCACATGTATACGTTTAATATCTATTAGTAATATGCATTAAGGTACACTTTAATATACATACTTGTATTTAAACTATGGTGGTGCAAAATAAAAAGTATTTTGTTGCGTTTTCAGCAAGTCGAGCAATAATTTTGTACCTCCCATTTCCAATGGGTTACTCCATAAAGGTTCCGTTGGTCAAGATAGGCAGGGGTGGATTTAGGCCCATGGCTGGGTGGGCTTCAGCTCTGAGCGTGGAGTTTCTAGCTCGGCTGCAACATATTTCGTACCGTCTTGTGCTTGAGCCGTAGCAACAGAATTCGTCCGCGCTCCAGTCTCTCGTCTCGAAAAGAAAAGGTCGTCCTGTCCTCGCTAGTGGGCCGGCCCATTACATTATCCAATTAATGGCCTAACCAACCTATATAAATCTTTTCTGGATCTTTCGACACGTATTTGGACCTGTTATGCTTGCTTGGACGAATTATGGCCGGCGATGGACATGGTTTTGCTGTGCAGTTTTTATTGCATGGTTAGTTTTTGTGACAGAAAGATGAATATGATTTCAACGCATGCTGATGTATTGCTGTGTATGTTGAGCTGAGCCACTTCTCGAATGGACTAGACCGGAGATGCTCTAGCGCGTGCTTTTGCCTCTGAATGTTTAATAGATGTATTATCTTCTTGTGAATGGTTTCGAACTTGGGATGGACATTAGCACCTACAGATATCCAAAGCACACGTTGCAGATGCTGTTGCAGCATATTTTTTAATTTTTTGATGTACTTAGTTTTCACTGTTTGTACATAGTTTAGTGCATTATAATTTAGCCCGGAGCTTGACGAGACTCTGGCTCCGCCACTGAAGATAGGTATTATACATCGCTGCATTGTTACATGGAAATAACATGATTAATGATTTAAAAGTTGGAACTGAGAAGTAGTAGGCAAACCAAAATCAGGGAAGAATGAACTCTTCCATAACATGTTTTTGGATGACAAGTATGAACGGAACAGTACACATATGTTTTCATTCACAAAATCCTAAACTGCAGAGCCACTTTTCTTTTCATTTTCTTTTTCCGTAACAAGGTTTTTTTTTTTTTTGTGTGTGCGTTCGTAAACTGC
Organism: Guadua angustifolia; assembly: GCA_036346375.1. Classification (NCBI taxonomy): domain Eukaryota; kingdom Viridiplantae; phylum Streptophyta; class Magnoliopsida; order Poales; family Poaceae; genus Guadua; species Guadua angustifolia. The sequence continues at coordinate 13,078,470 of CM070516.1, read as the reverse complement.
AGAACCACATTTGCAAAATACCATTTTAACTCCACAAATTTGCATACAGAACTTGTAATATCGCAGAACTTTTTCCAGTTTAAGGAAAATCCAGTTAGGGGTGGTCCTATCAGTGAGCTGTAAGATTTGGATTTTTCGGTCTGTGAGTGGGAATTCCTTTTTCTCCCCCTGCCTAATTTTTTTCCCCACCCAATTTCCTCCTCCCACCTAATCCCCTTCTTCTTTTTCATAATCATCATCTATCTCACAGAAGAATTTCAATGCATTTGTACTAATTTATATGTTAGTAGGTAAACGGGTATGCCCGTGAGTGATGAGTATCCACGGGTGACAGGTATAGGCGATGTTGTTTGCCCATCACCTTTTGCGGGTATACTCACGGGGAAGATTTTGGGTGACAGACACAGATATGGACAAGTACTACCCGTATCCGCCTCGCCTGATTGCCATCCCTAGATTCAACCGTGCAATGCACTGTGCACTCTGCGTCTCTGCCTCAAGGCTGCACAGGGATGTATCTGTTTCTGGTGGGAGTTTTAGATCTGCGTGATATTTCTAAACAGACCGTTAACCAGAGCTGCACAGGGATGTATCTGTGTCCTCGTCCTTGTTCTTCGCGAAGAATCTCCGTTCTTAACCAGTAATTCCTTTTCTTTCTCCGCTGATTGCTTCATCTAGCGAATTCTGACAAGATGTAATGCTTTTTCTAACGATTCTTTCCGTGTTAGATGATGTAATGCCTTTTCTAATGTTCCATGTTTTGCTTGATCTGCTTATTACCGATCCACAGAATTGATTGATTAAATCTAGCACTACACAGGGATGCACATTGCTGATTGCTTCAAACGCGCATGAAAGATTTGTTTACTTCATCGAACAAACGTGTACAGAAAGTGCTGGATTAGTAATGTGTACAAAAACGTTCATTATATGATACCAGTGTCCAGTGTCTTAACAATTCCCCACCACAACCAAACAAAATAAAGAATCACACATTACACCCACCAATTACCCTGTAAACCCATTCCCATTCCGTTGACGTACCAGAGTTGAACCAAACACCACCTATAGTAGTTTCTGGTGTTACACTTATACCTGATGAAACCATCAGGGAAAACAATTGTGTAACAATGATGAGTAATCAATTACAATTTTAGTAAATTGCTATGCTGGTTAATGCCCAACAAAAGCTCAAAAAGAAAAATAGACAGGCTTACAGTAATTAAATTTTGCTCAACTATGTACCAGGGAGAAAAAGAGAAGCCATGACCATCTCATGAGAGTGACCTGAAACTTTCTACAGGATCGGACTCTCCAGCATCACCGCTACATGGAAGCAGTGGGCGGCATCAGCAATCCTTCCATCGTACTTGTGGACTTTTCCTAACTGAAGCCAAGCCATCATCCGGTTTGTAGGCTCGATCCTTGGGGCATCCGAGAGGAAGCACCTTGCCGCAGGGAGATACTTGGGCCCATGCTTGGAGAGAAGTGCCGATGGCCACCTTGGATGGCACATGCTCCAGCTCAGTCGAGAATGCGTTGACGGCATAGGCGTCCAGCGCATCTTGGTCTGCCGATGTGCCTCATGCATGTAAACCCGGAATGGCATCCATGAATTAGCTTTCAACCTGGCGTACAACGAAATGGAGAATTTTCATATTTCAATATTTCATAGAAATTCGACCTCAAAAAAAATCATAGAAATGATGAAGGTTTATGTCCCAGTATTTCATAGAAACTTTGCGTACCTGCCAGTTTTAAATTTCCCAATTTCCCATGCTTATAAGTTACAACTACAGAAAAGCAAGGTGAACACATTACACATGCAAACCTACTTTACCACAAAGCTATTATTCCAACAAGTAACTATTAGTCACAGGTCCAATATTTCTACTATAGCCAGTGAGAGACATGCAGGGACTATAAGGTCAAGTTAGGAGGGTGGTAGTGGTGAGCTGTAGCATTTGAAAATGTTCATTTACCGCAAACAACTGATGTTATCAGTTAAGACCAGTATTTGCTTGTTTGTAAACCAGACGTTTTAGGGATTAGGGTCTTTCACACTAAGCTGTATCAAGCTCTGTGCTATTTACAAATTCAGGAAATTATAATCAGTTCTCCCACTATTCTTGCAAGCAGAACATTGTTGGTCGTTTCAAGATATTATTCAACGAGGTTAAGAAGATTCATAACCTTCTGAATATAACCAAGTTATAGTGTCAAAGGCTACCCCAAGATTTGCCAGTGTCCCATCTAGTAATGCACTGGTTACCTGCCAGCAACATACCGCAGACCACTACCCTTTTCCAAAACTCATATGGACAGGGAGATAAGATCAGAGGCAGGAATTTTTGGGTTGGAGGCTTGGGTAAGCTCCACAAAGAAAATGACAATTTTTAGCGTAGTCTTCCTCATTTCCAAATACTAAATTGCATAAATTCTACAGCAGTTTGGATAGTAATGTAGTACATGTCAATTGCAAATGAGGTTGGTTGTGCAATTCACATTTTGAAAGCACTCAAACATTTACATTTTATTTTTTCTTGTGCCATTGCAAAATAGGAAACCAGTGGATATATGGATGGCATTACTCCATGGAATAAATTACAAATAACATGAGAGTAGTAATGAAATTGGCCTCACCTTCTGCATGCAGTGTAGCAGCAGAGTATGATTTCAGGGCTCTAGCCTTCTGCAAACATATCTCAGCATCTCTCCCGTGTGAGAGACTGGAATACAAATTCACAAGACCTTGCCAGATTTCAAACTAGCTGACAACACTATCATCCTCTACCTGAAGGACAGTAAGTGAACAGTGAATGTAGAAACTACCGAAAAAATTAAGAGAAAAATTATGGTAATGCCTAGCACACCATCAGAAAACAGAGTTAGCCCATTTGATAGTTAGAAGGAACCTAAAAGCAGTTTGATGTTAGAAGAACACCATTTCTCTTGGGTGAAGTACTGTATTGCGTAAGAATCTAAACCCATGTCAAGCTATTGCAAAAGGCTAATCATGTGTTGTGTAGACATCGTCTAAAATCCCTCTACTCCTATTAGAACCTAGAAAATAAAGATATACTAGATGGTTCACAAAATAAAAGTTCTAATCACTTCACACTAAAAGGTTAGTAGGTTACACTAATCTAAATGGTACTTTTGCGCACAGGGTCAGGAAACAAACATCTATATCATTCTTGCAAGATCCAGTGGAATGTATGCTTCCACTGCTTCCATGGGTGATGATTGAGCAACCTTCAACTGAGGCTTTATTCTAAGCTTGATCCCAATTTGCAGTCTCATCTAGTGCAGCATTGGTTGCCATTTCTGCTTCCGAGTATCTCTGCTGTGCAGATAGAACCAACGCTAGAAGCCTCCAACCCTTGGAAACAGATCCACCAGTTGCATCAATATACTCCTTCGCACATCTCAGGGAAGCATTCATGTTCCGCTGCTCAGCATATGCAACTCCCATGTCAAATATTAGGTCGGAATTTTGGCAGTTAAGAGCAATTGACTCTGTAAATGACTTCAAAGTTTCAGTCTGCAGGAGAGATCTTTGGTGATCCGATGAAACAATCTTAGACTTCTTACCCAGCCAACTCCCCAAAAAATAAAGGCTCATACTCTTCAAATGAGCATCTCATGATTCAGCATTTGTGACTGCTCTTCTTGCATATTCGACACCCTCAGAAGCAAGGTGGCACTCCTTACTGCATATCTTAGCAGCTAAGAGCAAGGCCATTATATCATTTGGATTCTCATGCTTATTAAAAGACTTCCTCAAAAAATTCAGTGCTGCTTCTTTCTGACCAGCTGCATAATAGCAAAGAGCGAGTGTGTGTAACATCTCTCAGTACAACGATATACTCCAGGTAAAACCTCTCCAAGATGCTTTGCAAGAACCAGTGGCTGGCCACAAAGTGACAATGCATAGGTTAAATGTTCCATCACCGAGGGACCCCAATGGGTCTTCCCTGGTTAACATTTTCTCGATAGTCAATAGTATCATCAGAAGTAGAATAGTCTCTTCCACAGTGTCAAAGGCTACCCCAAGATTTGCCAGTGTCCCATCTAGTAATGCACTGGTTACCTGCCAGCAACATACCGCAGACCACTACCCTTTTCCAAAACTCATATGGACAGGGAGATAAGATCAGAGGCAGGAATTTTTGGGTTGGAGGCTTGGGTAAGCTCCACAAAGAAAATGACAATTTTTAGCGTAGTCTTCCCTCATTTCCAAATACTAAATTGCATAAATTCTACAGCAGTTTGGATAGTAATGTAGTACATGTCAATTGCAAATGAGGTTGGTTGTGCAATTCACATTTTGAAAGCACTCAAACATTTACATTTTATTTTTTCTTGTGCCATTGCAAAATAGGAAACCAGTGGATATATGGATGGCATTACTCCATGGAATAAATTACAAATAACATGAGAGTAGTAATGAAATTGGCCTCACCTTCTGCATGCAGTGTAGCAGCAGAGTATGATTTCAGGGCTCTAGCCTTCTGCAAACATATCTCAGCATCTCTCCCGTGTGAGAGACTGGAATACAAATTCACAAGACCTTGCCAGATTTCAAACTAGCTGACAACACTATCATCCTCTACCTGAAGGACAGTAAGTGAACAGTGAATGTAGAAACTACCGAAAAAATTAAGAGAAAAATTATGGTAATGCCTAGCACACCATCAGAAAACAGAGTTAGCCCATTTGATAGTTAGAAGGAACCTAAAAGCAGTTTGATGTTAGAAGAACACCATTTCTCTTGGGTGAAGTACTGTATTGCGTAAGAATCTAAACCCATGTCAAGCTATTGCAAAAGGCTAATCATGTGTTGTGTAGACATCGTCTAAAATCCCTCTACTCCTATTAGAACCTAGAAAATAAAGATATACTAGATGGTTCACAAAATAAAAGTTCTAATCACTTCACACTAAAAGGTTAGTAGGTTACACTAATCTAAATGGTACTTTTTGCACAGGGTCAGGAAACAAACATCTATATCATTCTTGCAAGATCCAGTGGAATGTATGCTTCCACTGCTTCCATGGGTGATGATTGAGCAACCTTCAACTGAGGCTTTATTCTAAGCTTGATCCCAATTTGCAGTCTCATCTAGTGCAGCATTGGTTGCCATTTCTGCTTCCGAGTATCTCTGCTGTGCAGATAGAACCAACGCTAGAAGCCTCCAACCCTTGGAAACAGATCCACCAGTTGCATCAATATACTCCTTCGCACATCTCAGGGAAGCATTCATGTTCCGCTGCTCAGCATATGCAACTCCCATGTCAAATATTAGGTCGGAATTTTGGCAGTTAAGAGCAATTGACTCTGTAAATGACTTCAAAGTTTCAGTCTGCAGGAGAGATCTTTGGTGATCCGATGAAACAATCTTAGACTTCTTACCCAGCCAACTCCCCAAAAAATAAAGGCTCATACTCTTCAAATGAGCATCTCATGATTCAGCATTTGTGACTGCTCTTCTTGCATATTCGACACCCTCAGAAGCAAGGTGGCACTCCTTACTGCATATCTTAGCAGCTAAGAGCAAGGCCATTATATCATTTGGATTCTCATGCTTATTAAAAGACTTCCTCAAAAAATTCAGTGCTGCTTCTTTCTGACCAGCTGCATAATAGCAAAGAGCGAGTGTGTGTAACATCTCTCAGTACAACGATATACTCCAGGTAAAACCTCTCCAAGATGCTTTGCAAGAACCAGTGGCTGGCCACAAAGTGACAATGCATAGGTTAAATGTTCCATCACCGAGGGACCCCAATGGGTCTTCCCCTGGTTAACATTTTCTCGATAGTCAATAGTATCATCAGAAGTAGAATAGTCTCTTCCACATTATTCTTTGGAACAAAAGAACCTTCTACTTGTGAAGCCAAGCTAGGTGGGGTCCCCTCTACACTGCCATACAACAGAAAAACAGCAAATCTCTTCTGGATCCTTGTGCAACACTCCTCGTCAAGGTTCCATTGGCTTTGAAGAGCATGTTAGTAAGAAGCTAACGCTTCCTGATAGTAGCCAGCTAGTTTCCAGGCTTCTGGGAGAAGTTCCAAAGATTTGCTGACAGTTTCCTGCAGCTTTTGTTCGATATTAGGAGCACCAGTCTGGAACATACTTTCAACAGAACCAAGGACAGCATGTTTTTGACAAACATGTTCACAGGTCATTACAACATCCAAGAAAAGCATAAGAAAACAGTTGTCTGAAGGTATCTAGTAATTTGTACCTGTTGATTTGCCTAGCTTCTGAAGGGACAAATATTTCAGGTAAATGGCTTCAAGAACAAGGCTAGCTGCATGTTAGGGGCCTGAACTTGGTGACTCTGATTTTGGCCGGCCTTTCTTCGAGGGTGTCTTCCCACTTTCTCAGAAAGTGATGGATGGAAGCGCTGAATGGTAGATTGAAGGTCTATTCCATCAAACACACAAAGAGCGGCTTCTACATTGCCTCTGAAATTCCAGTCTTCCAAGGAGAGCTCTTGCTTCCTATCAATAGACGTATAAATAAACTCAATATCAGCAACCAGAAAAACACGATTGTTCGAAATTTTTCAGAGATAAGCTAAGTTTCAATTTCATTTTGCAAATATAACAAGGGTGAATCAATTTCACATTTTGACACAATAACTCCATTCATAATCTCCTAGGCAATTATTACCTCAATGTAACCCCCGTGATATTGACAAAACGATAATACTAATACTTTTGAATTCCCATACTCGCACCGATTATTGACACAAGGAAAGAGTGCAAATGACTTTGTTAATACTCCATAAATTCTCAACCCTATTTTATGAAATGAAATGCAGTTCTCCTGCTTTTGTTAGATAAAGCACATGAATCACTTCCCCTTTGCTGACGATTAAACAATCCAACCTCTGATCTCGACCAGAACATTGACATCCACTCACGCAATCACAACCAAAATTTTTATACCATCACCCACCCATCATATTCTAAGAACAATATTTTCACATCTTACAAACATCCTCAATGCTTCTGGATTCGACAAAAGAAACAACAAACTAGCACCGAAACTAGGATCAAAATTACAACCTACACTGACACCACCATGCAAAAATGGCCTGTCATACACTCAAAAGTGAGGAAAAGAAAGCACAAACGAAGCATTTCTAACAAGATCACAGCAATAACAACTGCCAAAGTCACCACAATTACATCATAATGCGCTCAAAACCAAACCACGATTGTAAATTGGCACTGCTCTGGTATTTACAACTTCCAAAGACGACAATTTTTCATCCCAATTGCAATTGGCATCAAGAACACCACAGTGCCCAGGACAAACAACCTTGCTCATCAAACACATTTAGAAAAAAATTAGGTTCAGAGATTTCGGACCTCGTAGTTGAGGGAGAGGCCCTCGGGGAGTGACGACGACTCGGTCTCCTGGGAACTGCCGTCGTTCGCCTTCGCCTTCGCCTCTTTCACCGGCTCCGCCTCGGGTGCCGTCGCCGACTCCTCCACCTTCGCGGGAGGCAACGAGTCCGGCCCCGCCACCTCCGGCGGCGACAAGTCTGACGGAGCCGCCGCCTCCTCTATCGTATCTTCCACGTTGGGAGATGTAGGAAGCTTTTTTTCCGTACTCCTAAGAATACATACTCTCATCTTTAATATACCACTTAAATAAACGTATTATACTCCTTTATCACTTTCGGTATACTTCAATAATAATTTTAAAATACTCCAATATAACATAGTTGTACAAAAATTATCGGAGCCCTTCATTTTTTGCTATACACTATTTTCCATATGTAAAAGGAATATATAAATAAATTATGCTATAAAGGATGGATTTTGATGAAATTTTTTGTAGAATTCACTTTGAAGTATCTTATAATTAGTATTAGAGTAAACTCAAAAAGACAAAGAGATATAACAACATCATTTAAATGGTATACTGGAGATAGGAGTACGCACGTACTCTCATAGTATAGAACTATTTTCATATATATATAGAGAGAGGAGGGGAGCTAGATAAATAGTGATTTTAATCAAGATTCACTGCATTGTTTTTACTTTTAGCCGCTGGCTAAAATTCTCTAGCTTTTCGTTGCTCTTTTCTTTTCTGTGTCTCCTGCTGCGTGTAAACTTGACCGGAAACATCGGACAGAAATTTACGGAAGCTACAGGACATATACTCAAGCTGTCTGCAAGACTCCCCCTTAAAGAATTTTGGATGACGCAGAAAAGTAAGAAGTGAAGAGAAAACAATATTATCTATTATTTAACAGACAGTTTTATAAATGATTTGGTACTATATGTACCATTATTAGATAATCTATTAATTGTACGATAGAATATCACAAACAGCTATGCAGACAATCCATTATACAAGTTATCTTTAGTTATACTTATACAATATGAAGGGTTATTATAGACATTCGCTATGTATACACCGCATATACCCTTGGAGCATGTACAGGCATGCAAAGTGACGTCTATGAGATTACGCTATATAGGATTTTAGATAGCACGGGAAAAAAGAAAAGAAAAATATGTTGTCTATTAGTATATATGGTTTTATATTGTGTGTACTATTGTATAGACAATCTATTAATTATATAAAAAACTATTACATACAACTATATAGACTATACAGACAATCTATTCTAAGAGGCGTTTTTATGCATGTATATAAATGATACAGATATGTATAGATAATTGCGTCTATGCCACTGTATCTATGTAAGATGATTTGACATAGTTTTAATCCGCAGACTAAGAATAGTTTGGCGCCGAATCTTTTATTAACAATAATAATTTCGGAAATTAAAAAAGTGGGACCGGTGGGCGAGGAGTTAGAAAACTAGAAGGGAGTTGTTTCGAAGAGCATCCAGACCCAAACGTCATCGAAAAGCACTTCCATACCTGGACGTTCGGTCTGTACAACCGCGTCCACGCAGACGTAGTAGGCACGATGGGCACCGCAAGCCCAAACTAGAACCCAAATGAGTGGTTACTCAAGTCTTGAGCCTCTTGACCAAATGGGCCCCAAAACCTAGAGTAGATGACAAGCCCTACGCCTCACCTCGATCGGCAACTCGTCCCCGGTGCCGTGCCGCTCGCCGGTGATGTTCTTCCTCAATTTGGCCGCAGCCGCTCAACATGTGCTATTCCAAATCGGTATGTATGGGGTTAGGGATGTGATTGCTTTGGTTTCGAATTGAAATGGTTCGATGCTGCTTGTTATGGTGTGATATGGACTGAGTTTGTGGTTCGAAAAGTAGATTGGGTTGGGGAGCTATAAGACTACTAACAGGTTACAAGTGGCTGTGGCTTCAACTCTTTATTACCGATTTCGAACTGCATGCCAGGTTTCACTGCAAGCGATGTGTTTGAAGCGGTAGGAGGTGGTCTGTTCATGCAGCTATGAGCTTGGCATGTTCCTATCGCTTCTCTGTTTCTATACAAGGGACGTCTCAGTTAATGGTCTCACCTCTCATGTTGTCTGGCTGGCATGTCCACACTGGTCATCTGGAAGGGCAAAGTCCCCTTAAAAATCAAAATCTTCTTATGTCTTATGATTAAGAGAAACTGGCACGGCAATGCGCCTTGTTATTTTTGCAATCAAAATGAAACTCCTCAACGATTGTTCTTTGAATGTGTGGTTGCAAAATCGAGTCGGGGGGTTGTTGGCATTTGCTTGGACGCTAATTCTCGTTCCAATTCATTGTGGCAAAATTTAAGCTGGACCTACTCCTACTTGTTCACGGGGGAGAAAATATACACTTTTGTATTGGTCCTGCAGCTATATATATGGGCTATCCAGAAAATACACAATAAAGCCTGCTTTGAGCTTTAATAAATATATTAAATTTGCAGTGGATGTGGTTCGTTCTGCTTGCTCTTTTCTTTTATATTGGTCAGAGGATCATAAACTCAGGAGGAGGGGCTAAAGGAGTGGATGCTGAAGGGCGCTCAATAGTTATTCCAAGTAACTTTACGAGCGGAGGAAGCAGCCATAGTGACACAGTTCCTTCAGTTGGCGAGAGATCAGAAAAGGTGTCTACTTCATGGTATTGAAGTTAGGATGGAGATTAGATGCAGTCTCGTGGGGGACTGTAACTTAAACAATCTCTGTGGGACCGTTTGATTTAAAATTGACGGCCCGAATCTCTCCTGAAACACTTTTGTGCTAAAGTTTTCATTATAGCTGTCCGTGTAACAACACAAGAGGGCCCATTCGGACCGTCCGATGTCTCGATCGGATGGTCCACACCTAAAGGGACTACTTAAGTTGTAGTCTCTGTGGGGATTGCACCTGATCTCTATCTCTAAAGTAAAAATGTTGAGATGTGCTTCTATGCAGCGCTCTTTAAAACTTATACAAATACCAAAACATGAACAAAGTGTAGATAGCAATTGCATAGAAGCACCTCTTTGAAATAATGATTACATAGGAGTCAGGGGTTATTGGCATTTGATTGCTTCAAAATTTATGTAATTTATACTGAGAGGAAAGGTATAGAACCCCTCTCTCGAATATTTCATTTACCTGGCTCTATAAAAGTAACATACTACTGGTGGCAGTCGTTTACTACCTTTCTTTTGTTTGAGTTTCAGCAGGAAGGGGCAGTAGTCTGATGCAGAACAATATAACTGCCCTACTCTTGTAAAAACTATTTTTCGTTCTAATTAATGGAAAATGGGGTATGACCCCATATCGAAAAAAAGTCCTCGATAAATGTCATTCTTGACGCCTTCGATAAATGAGCAGTGTTTCGATGCTTTCTCTCTCAATGCAAGTCGCACAAATCTTGAAGTAAGCGAAAAGGTAAGTAATCACCATCTACTCTTCATTCATGCTTTAACATTTGTGCAACGGTTAAAAGGAAAGCATGGAAGCACCTCTCCGCCTTCAAACATGTTGAGTCTCTTATTGCAGAAAAGTGATTTTGGGAGGAATATTGTACTCAGCACCAGAAGCTCCATATTGGATTTCGCCTTTGACATATTCAAGAACAATTACCATTTTTCACACGCACTACAAAAAATAATTACGAAACTTCAATTCAATTCAGCGATTCAAGCTTTTGAAGATCTTAAACTAATCCATGCCTCCATATATATGTGCATTCTGTTTCCTTGGAAAAAAAAGGGATAACTAATGCATGGAACAATTAATTTCCACGCTCCAGTGATTCACTGTTCTAGCTAACGAAGAACTTCCTGATTGCATGCTAGGTTCAATTAATTTGTCTATATTAGATTATAGTAAAGACCAGGGCAACTTAGGTAGAAAAAGAGGGCATCGATCAAAATCATTGCATCGCATGTGAAGTGTGTAATATGTTGCCATTACCTCTTGGATGAGGCGCAGCGGACAAGGAGTAGCAGAACAGGGAGCAGCATCAGAGGAGCTCCGAACAAAGATAGTCAAATCCCTAGCGTTTTGTGGAGCTTATACTATGCGACGTAGAAAATCCAATCCGATAGTGGATAAAAAAAAGAAGGTCCAATGCTAACCCCTTACTTGACGACGACACAGAGAGTGACACTCTCCTCTCATCATATTTCGTCACAGACCCGGTGGACACTGATGCATTGTGAAAGAATACCGGGGCTGTAAGCATTCCCTAATGGGCAGACAAGACAGTGGGTGACACTCACATGGAAAGATGAAGCAAAAAAGAGAGCTCCCTCAAAAGGAAAGGGGAAGCTTCCCATATAGCAGGAACAGTACGTAGGGAGTGATGACTCAACTGATAGCACTCCCGGGGATTGTCGGAGCCCGCCGTACCAAGAATCCAATGACAATAGCTCTAAGATGGACAGCGATGGCGGTTAGTCTGATACTGATGTCTCCATCTCTCTCACTTCCCACTCAGAAATACAGCTTCCCATACAATTTACAATTTACAGGGAGTTCCAGTACACTTATGCCATATAGGACAAAACCCATGAGGCTCTACAATCATAGAGGATGGCTATTGCATGTAAGGGGAGAGACCATCAACATAGCCATGATGCACTGCAGGATAACTATAGCTCGTACAATGTCGCCGAGGCGCACGAGAGTTATGACTCATATGGTCCATACAACTATGCTATCCTAGATTCTCGTACACAACGTCTCACTCAATAGGTATATGAGTGGCAAGACCCCGAATTTTATGTCATGTTGCACCAACAGTGCAAATGACTAGCCCGTGGATGGGGCAAAGCTAGCACAAATATAAGGTAGAGTTGCTAGCTATATGAGGTTTGCTGATGATGTCCATAGAAGTGTACAACATAGCCAACCAGGTGTACAACCAACAATACTACCCGTAGCCCCGAAGGTAATGTTTCATTTCATTGCAACATAATTTTTTACTAACATAACGTTCATGTATCTAACATGGCATATGTGTCAAAATGGAAGACCATTGAAGCTATGCTAAGTGCGAACATTCATTTTAGGTGAGAAATGTTGAATTCAAATATCATATGCTATACTATTGAAATGAATGTTACTGAAATATAGACTTGTTGGATTGATTTGTGAATGTATTGAAATGAAATGTTATTTGTTGAGATATTATTGCTAAATGCCTATTTCACAACTTGAGATTATCTAAAATATAGCAAAGGTCATATCAAAATTTTTCCAAATTGTTTCATATTTTTCTATACTTGTGTTATTGTTGCAAAATGTGTACTTTACAACTTAACGTTGTCTTCAAATGTAAGAAAGGTCATGCCGGAATTGTATCATATTTTTCTATAGTCTTTTATGATTTCTAACATTTTCATGATTTTTGGGCTTTTACTAATTTTCTGCAATTTCCCCTTTTCCTTTTTTTTTTGCATTTTCCATTCATTGCCAATTTTCCCTGAAAATCAGTCGATAATTGCCGAATATTGGTCGATTTTCGACCGAATCAACTGATTTTCGACAATTCCGACTCCGGTTTAACCTCTGTTTTCAAACTGAATTGACTTTTGCTAACTGTTCGATTTTTCACGATTTTCAACCGATTTTCATCAAAAATCGATACTGGCAGCTATTCGATTTTCCAGCTCAAAACGATATTGCTAACTCTAGTCACGAGAGACTCTTCCCCTGCAGTTATCAAAGTTCATGGGACATTTTGATGAGCCCAGCAGTTATCAAACGATTCTGGAAGCAGACAATGTAGTCAATCCCATCGAAACAATTTAGGATACAAGAATTACAATCAGGTAGATGCCGCCGTGCAGTGTTTCGCAAAGCAGTGACTGCAGCTCAGCCCGCCCATCACTAGGCTGTAAAAAAAGTTTGAGGCTCGTGAGCTGCTCGAGTTCTGTTCATTCTAGGCTCGATTCGAGCTGAACTCGAGCTTAATCTCGAACTCGTGAGTTTCATCAAGCCGAGCTCGAATAATTCGCGAGCCTAATAAATTTATAAATCACTTATTAAATATTATTATATGTTAACTTTTACCGATCTTACTTGAGCCTAGCTCGAGCTTGAGACTTTTATCATTAAAAAATAATGCATATTGAATTGTTTATTGTTATCAAGTTTATTCGAGCCGAGCTCGAGTCTACTCGAGCTAGGACCGAGCCAAGCTCGAGTGGGTCCAGAATTGGACCTCAACTCAAACTCAGCTTGAGTTTTTACTGAGCTTGAGTCTGGATCTGGAGGCCCAGATCACTCGAGCTCGACTGGTTTACAGGCCTACTTGGTGTCGGAGGATCATGCCACTTGCTCAATCAGTTAAGTTGGTTTTGCAGGTGCATCTTACACGAGTCTAATCTAACCTCCCATCGGTTGCTTTAGCAATCAAACCCCAAGTTATACGGGAACGCGGTGCCGTTTGGATTGGACCTGGAAGAGTGCTAGGGCACTTGTGGCGAATTTCACCCATACAAGACTGCAAAGGAATGAATATTAATACAAATTAATGGGCTAAGCGGAGCACCTCCAAACCGCACCAAGGTGGGCCCTGACATCTCTCCCTCCTGTGAATGAATTATGAGTTGGCATGGAAGTTGCCATAGCCTCCCATAGATGCTAGAATTCTTCTGGAGTTGCCATGCTGAAATGAAACTGCAACTATAATCTGGACACTACAGCAGTACTAGCACGCTGCAGTTTGCAAGGAATACACCAATATGTGCTTTAGGGGTGCAATCTCCAAGCATTGTCAGTATACTGGAAATGAACTGCCTCCAATGGATTAAAGACTAGGAGTCAACAATGCATGTAAACAGGAAACACACAAATAGGTTAAGTTCCGAATCATAATTACAGGAACAAATAGTAAACTTGCAAGGCGTAAAACAAGAGCACACTCCACGTAGTAGAGAAGAACACGAAGTCGACTGAGAAAATCCCAAGACACTGGCCGGAGGTTGAAGACATGATGGAGGACTTGGTCGTCACTTTCAAGGGAATTTTTCAGCTCGAATTAAAAATCGCATCCATCGAAATCGGCCCTCTATCACATCTATCGCCTTGAAAATTCTCTGCTCAATTCCAATACGGGACTGCTGGGGTTCCTAGATACTTGTTCCCTGATGGCAGCCTCCGCAGCCTCCAATACTCTAGCATCGCGACACTCGATGGCGGCATGGACTAGCTTGAGGCAACAGAGGTGCTGGATGCCAAAATCAAAGTCTCCATTCTTTTCCGATGCCCTGAATTCAATCCGAAGCCTTCGGAGCTGCGGCATGGCCCTGGTTTGAACCGCAGCCCCATCACACCAAACGCACATGTGTACAGAAACTCCACGAGGCACCGGAATCCAGCGCTGCTAATGGTGCACCTTCCTGGGGCATCATGACCACCTGACTTTAATTTGAGAAGGACCAGATTAGGCAAGTCGCCGAGGACACGGAGACCTTCCGTCTCTACTTCATAAATGCTAACACGCAGGTGGGTGAGGTTTACGAGGGAGGCCATCTTATGTGGAACAACTCTGAGCTGACCCGAGATTTTCAGCTCAAATCTTCGGAGGTGACGTGGAGGAACCTCCCATGAATCCAGCAGCAAGTCGAGCAACCAACCAGCAGGGTAACAATCACCTACAGGGCAATGTTGAAGAAGTTTAGACCGACGGTTCGCAATCGCACCACCTACAGGGTAATCATCAAGAATTAGGGACCGAAGGTTCGACTTTGCAAGCTTGTTGAGGAAAGACATGAAACTCTGTCGCAAGGTTACGGCCGTCGCACCAAGTATATAAAGATCTTTCCACCTTACGCCTAGCATCCGCAGCCGCTTCGATTTATTCAGCATCTCTGCCATCGAACTGAATGAGCGTCCACCATCGATGGTTGATATTTCCTCTAAATCTTGCATATCGCCGATTCCAATCGGCAGTACAACACCTTCACCAAGCAGAGACACCAACTTTCGCAGTCCAAGTATAGAAGCAGGCAAAGTCCTCAGTGGGGTCCGCCTCAAATCTAGGGTCTCCAAGTGCTCCAGTTCTCCAATTTCTTCTGGTAGCCGATCGATACCAGACCCTCCGAGTCCCAAGTATCTCAGTAGAACCAATCGCCCAATGCCTACAAGGTCAAGGTTCTTCAAATTGTCTGCATCTTCCAGATCCAGCACGCGTAGAAATCTCAAGTCCAAAATTCGATTAGGCCTCCCTCCAACATTCCCAAAAGCTGTAAGGGATCTGACTTTTGATAGGTGCACGGTGCTTGACGCCAAGGTACTATCTTCCTCTTGGCTGCTGTAGTCGAGAGAGAATCGCCGAATCACATCACGTGGCATACATCTGATGTCTTCATCCCATGTGGCAAAGTTCTCTTCACTGGACAGGCATACAAGGAAATCTCGAATCTCACCATGAACGGTGCAACCCATCGTTGGCCCGTCGTCGTAGTCGAACACCGGCTGAATCAGTCTCCTTTTACAAGCTCGTCAAAATACATCTCTCCTATTTCCCATGATCTTCCTTCGCCTCTTTTAGGTATAAACCCTTCAGCTATCCATCTTCTTATCAAACGATCTCTTTTGATGGTATAATTCTCTGGAAAAACACTCAAGTACAAAAAGCAAGACTTGACAGCCAAAGGGAGATCAGCATAACTGATATGGAGTATCTTTCTCATCCCTTGTAAGGTGGGAAATCGGTTCACGGCTGCAGAAATATATTTCTCAAGAATCTCCGGCTGTGCCAATAATGACGATTTCCCATAAAATAAGCCGGCCGCAACAATTATCGCCAACGGTATGCCGCAACATATTTCCAAGATGCCATCAAATGCTCGTCTCAACCCAAATGGACTTCTTTCTTCTGAACCAAATGTTAGTCTAAGAAATAAGCTTTTGGAGTCACCCTCGGTAAGAACGTTTATCTCACGCATACAACCATTGGGATGGCTCGAACATGATTTGCCTACTGCACTGTTGCGAGTCATTACCACTATCTTGCTTCCACGGTCGTTCTCGGGCAAAGCACATTTGATAGACTTCCATACCCTCATGCTTTCCATGCCATCAATTACAACAAAGTACCTAACGCATAAATTTGTGAAAGAATATATTAGAAGGCAATATTTTTTTTAACTTTTTGCGAGTATTAACATGCAGGGCTTGATATAAAAATAAGAGATCTACAATTCAATAAAATTTAATTAATGGAATCAATTGTCAAACCATTGTACTTGTTTTATTTGTTTTGCATTCATTATTTTCACAAAATAATTTACTAATGTGTCTATGCATTATATATATACACATACACACACACTATTCACAAAATAATTTACTAATTTGATCTTGCAATCAACAAAAGAAAAAATTATCTAAAGATCTCGCAAGGATAATTTGATCTAAACTGCTATTGTAGCCGATTAGATCGTGAGACGATGATAAATCTAAGCAGCCTTATTGGACTAATTAGATGATGGGTAAAGGTAGTTTTTCCCGAAAAAGGCGATGCGCAATAAGATCGAAGAAAAAACAAATCTGATATGGTGTAAGTTGACAATGATCAACATTCGGCGATACACAATTTTATTTTATTGATCGAAGCAAATTACAGGAGTATTACAAGGCTAAAAAATATTCCGAGTCGACGAAAAGTAAACAAAGTAGATGCGAGTTGGTTTGATTGTTGGATGCCCTTCTATGTTGTCCGTTGCCTCTTTATATAGCGCCAGACCGATCATATCTTTTTCCAACTCCTAATGATTTGTATCTGCCACAATCTTCTCAAGACAATCTCTTCCTCGAACCGCTATTGGCTATGGCTTGATTAATCTCTACCTCCCAAATACATTACGAAATCAGTTGCTCTTGCCAAATCTGCCACGCGCCAAATTTTGGTGTCAATAGCACTATTTTTTAATAATAAAAAATACTCAAGCCCGATCTCAGCTTGAGTAAGTTTGGTAAAAGTTAACATACAGTATTATTGCTAGGTTCGTGAGTTATTCGAGCTTGACTTAGTGAAGCTCGCGAGGTCAGTATCAAGCTCGATTTCGGCTCGTTTGGAGTTTGAATCGAGACTAGAGTGAGCCAAGCTTGAGTAGCTCATGAGCCTTAAGCTTTTTTTACCGCCCTATTCTCAAGCGTGTAGACACAAGGCGTTTTTTGATGTGTGGTTCCAAGTTTATTATTTCTATCTATTTTATTATACTATTCTTGTGAATCTTGTTTAGTATTTGAGATAATTACTTAGTGCTGGTACGCTGAAATTGTTGGAAAAATTAGAAAATGAAAAAAATTGTTTGATGAGATAACATTCCATGCGCTTGTTATCTACTCCATTTCACGGCTAGTGGTCGCACGCGTCGAAAGAATATTCAAACCATGCTAAGGCTGTAATCAATTCCTTGGTTCGACTGTAATGGCTTATCTATATATCTATCTTTCTGATATTCTCTATAGTAAGTAAGAGGCACCCACCTCTCTTCCAAGGGTCAAACCCACCTCTCACCTCGGTCAACACCGAATCAAAGAAAAAAAAAATCATGTCTCATTTGTGTGGTTGCAATTGTTTTCATTTACGTTTGTGCTAGTTACATTATCTAAAAACATTATTAGAATTGTGTTGTTTACTTGTCATCCTATGATTATTTGCCTTCAACTAGTGATAAGGTGTTGGTATATTATTGAGGTCTTGTGCAAGACCAAATTTCTTTAAATTCTGCATAAAACCGGTTTTGGTCCATGAATTCTTCTAGAACCAGCTAGCTGTTCACCCCTCTAGTCTGTATCTTGGTCCTTTGGTGAGGTGGAATCCCGATATGGACTTTTCAGTTCCCATATACGGATTGGACTGGGATCCTGGGCGATCCAAACGAGCCCTAACGTGCCAAAAAAAGGTGGTATTATGCAGCTCCGTGGCTCGGTTTCTTTTGGAGTTCTGTACTGCAGCGAAGGTGCTTTCCGGGTGGTATTATGCAGCTCGCGTCTATGGTTAACTAGTGTGACCATGAGCCAATCAACCCCAACAACTATCAACATCCCTACCCATAAGATAGATAAGCTAATCGCATCAACAAAACTAATGTTCAAACAAATAATTGGGATTAAATCATATTGGAAAAATAACAAGATAGTCGGTCAATAGGTACCTTTTATCGCTGAGATGCCACCTTAAATACTGGATGTCAAACTTTTCCTTGAAGTCGTTAGATCCTGGAAAGACTTGAGTGAGTATATCCTTCAGAATCGACAGTACGGATTGGTTCGGGCGAACAGAAACGAAAGCCCGACACTGGAAACGCCACTGAAGCGTTCTGTATACTTCCTTGGCGAGAATAGTTTTACCGAGGCCTCTGTTTCCGACGATGGACACCACCGTTAGCTCCTCCTGTCGCTCGTTCATCAGGTCATTGACAACCTCGTCTATCAGCCCACTGATGGCGACGAGGGGAGTCTTGTTCTCGTGAAGGAGCTGAGGATGACTGGTGGAGGAAGGATCAGCAATATCAGGGGCATCAGAATTGGGCAGCTTACTAAGAAGATTGTAGGCCTTGAAGCGCTCCATAGCGCCCACAATTCGGTCTCTGAAATCTTGGATTTGATCGGCGATCTCCGGTTCCGGCGCATCACCGAGCTCACCCTGATGCGAGGTGGTGTTGATCGGGTCATCAATGCCATCCCGATCGATCTTTCTCTTTAAATTTCTACGATGAGGATGGATGGAGAGGTCGACCCAATCTTCGATGTCGTAGACTACCTCTCGGGCTTGCCTCATCCACACCTTGACCGGCGCATCGGAGACCTCCCGTGTGGCAAACTTGTGGAGTAGTTCGTCCATCTTGACAAGCTCCTGCCGAAGGGGATGATCCTCCCGAATTAGGTAGGTTAGCTTGTGGAGGACTGCATTCATGGCTCCTGTGGAAGAGCTGACCATAGCACTCTCCATGATTTCTTCAGTTGCCAGAGCAAAAGGCTCAAAAGAAATATGGCATACTAGATAGATGGGATATGGTTGTGCTGTTTGCAGTTCGTACTGGAAGAAAAGCAGCCCCCACGGGGAAAGAGAAACAGGCAGATTGAGATCGGATAGGAATGCTGCGGTCGTCGGAGAAATAGATATAGCAGCCTATGACCAAGGTGCAGATACGATGACTGGCTTGTAGTCGTACGTATAAACATGGCCCATCTTTTATCTAGCTGTTCCGTCTAACTACGTAAAACATATATATAATGTTTTAGAAAGCTGAATCCAAACTTCTCTAAGTTTAGCTATATATATATGGTCATGTGAAAGTGGCATTCTTAGATTGAATAAATTAGGCCTGATTATAAATGCCATCGCAAACCCAAAATATTTTGATAAAACAATATCCATCCAAAGACTGAAATGACTATTTTACCCCATTCTTTGTTCTTTTTTTCTTCTTTATTAGGATCGGTCCCACTTGTCGTTCCATACCTTTCCTCCCCTTTCTTCTCTCTTTTTCTCTCTCTCCCCTTCTATCTCTGCAAAACCAAGATGACAGTAGCGGGGAGCATACTGTCAGTGGTGTCACAAGAGATGCAGGAGCTGCGCGGGCAATCGTGCGGTGATGGCGGCAAGTGCATAAGGAAGCAATAGCAGACAGCAGTGCAACTGTCGAGAGGACGTGTTGGAAGAAGCTACAGGCTCTACAAGCTCAAGTCAGTAGGTCACACGTCCCAAACATCACCAGGCTTGCTTCTTGCATCTCACATTCATCTTTGGTTCTTGCTACCTTGATTTCACCGAATTGTTCGATGATTTAGCTTGGATTGAGCACCAATTCTGGGGGACAAGATCAACAACATCTTGGAGTTACTGCCTAACTGTAACAATGAGGCGACTCTACTCGGTTGGTGCAATGACGGTTGTGCCAACCTCGGCCTCACCACGGACTTCCTTT
This sequence comes from Guadua angustifolia, assembly GCA_036346375.1. Taxonomy (NCBI): domain Eukaryota; kingdom Viridiplantae; phylum Streptophyta; class Magnoliopsida; order Poales; family Poaceae; genus Guadua; species Guadua angustifolia. Next base: position 13,058,146 of record CM070516.1, on the reverse strand, counting down.
GGGCGGTCTCCACCTCAGGCGGCCACATCCCTGGAGTGTTCTGGTCGGCTCCCTTTGCCTACCCTTTCCCCTCCCATCTCGCATGGCTCTAATTTGCTGCCCTCTCCTCCGCCGCCAACCTCAAGGCACTTTGCCCCAAGTCCGAGTTGCTCCTCCTCCAGACCATCGCCGACAACCCACCATTGGTGCTAGGTCTGCTGGATTTGGGGGTGGCTGTGGGAGGCTGCAGCCGGCCGTGGTCGTAGGAAGGAATGAAGGAAAAGGGGAGGAGAACAAGGCCAGGATTTCAAAAACCGGCAAAAACCGCGGTTTTTGACCTTACCGCTCCAGTTCAAAATCCAAAAACGCTCGATAAACCGATCTAATTAAAAAAAATTATGTGTTCGAAAACCGTTGAAAAACCGTGATTTTTGTTGAAAACCATTTTTAAGGAATATTCAATTGGTCGGGTTGGTTTTTGGTGAAAACCGAGTGGTTTTTCGCGAAAACCGTTGAAAACCGAATGATTTTTAAATTTTTTGAATTCTTAACCTTTCAATTTCTGACAGTTTTCGAGCGGTTTTTGTTGTTTGTGGTTATGGTATTTATAGAGTGACCATGCAGGATTCGAGAAGCTGAAAAGATTTTGATGCAAAGAAAATATAAAGACCAACCTAAAAGGTAAAAAACTTTTCCTTTAGACTCCAAAAGGTAAAATATATACACCATACGATAGGATTCCTTCCAAGTAGCAGTATAATTTTACATGGTGTAGCCCAAAATTCTTTCTGGTATATATGTTAACGATACATTCAGTAAGCAAAAAGCACGGAACATTGAGATAACCAAAATGAATTATCTTTATGATGAACTGGTTACTATATATTATTTGAGAAGTTAAAAAAGTTTATGAGAAAGTGATATTGCACTTGACTTATTCAACTACTGTTTTTTGTCATAATTATCTCCCTTGATATGCTGAAAGCCTGAAACTGATTGAGATGACGATGACTTGGAAGTCTTTTGGATGGAAACAAATGGAAAAGAAGCAGTGAGGACGACCTGGAAGCTAGCGGTAGGAAAAGCTTTACATATGAAGTGGAAAACATACATATGTGATATTGACTTACAGGACAAAGGGGAAGGGGTAGAGGAGATTGGGGAGGAGTGCATCCCTTGGCGACCAAATTTGTGGATGTTCGTGATTTAGTAGATCCACACTTTAAATTCTTCGTATATGTGGAACTAATCCCATCATCACTTATACACACTTGAGCCACTACTAGACCTATTCATGGGTAGCTTGCCCCGAATTTTTTGCACTCTAGGCTGCGCTCGGGCCCTGATTTTCAACCCACGAACCAAGCTTGACGCCAAAGTAAACAATATAAATAATAAAAAAATATTTTATTCAAGGAAAAAATATTAAAACAATATTTTAGTCCAGAAATAATTTAAAAATATATTTTTGTTGTAATTTTTCTAGGTTTAACTATGACCTATTTGTTTAGACTTAGATTTTATAGCTTATAGTTTAAAGTCAGCTTTTGGGTTTAAATAGATTAAAAGCAATCGGTTTTTATACGTGTGAGGTGGGTAATTTTATCCTAAGTCTACTGATATTAGTCTAAAACCAACCCTCAATAAAGTAAAAAGCACGTTTTTTGTGGCTTTTGGCTTTTAATTATATAGATACTTATGGTTTTTAAAAAAACCTACATAAAAAAATCACCTATTTATTTATATTTTAGTTTTTTTTACCTTTTAAACTTGTAAAAAACTCCAAACAAACAGAGTCGGGCTTCACGTTTGAATAGGTCTAGCCACCACTAACGAGCAGGTTGTTATAACCCAATTGCTCTACTCTCCGAGTTCCCTTCTGAGCACTCCTTTATATATTTGGTACAAATGCCTGGTGCCGTGGTGATATATACCCGCGTCTCTTAGAGATCGTCCAATCTGATTGGTGAGTGAACAAAAGGGGAGCGAGGGGGAGAGTTGTAACATCCCAAAAATTTAATAAAGCGAAAATGAATAATTTAAGTTTGAATATTATTAATTCTGAGTTTCTTGGCATTATTGAATTTTATTTGGATTTCTTTGGAATTGTTCTTTGTATGAAAAATTCAACAAATGAAAATAAAGAATGAAAACGAGGAAAAGGTAAAAATGTAAAAAGTAAAAATTTAGAAAATTACCATGAGAACCCTGATCATTCAATTAAATCATTTTAGCCAGCAATTGAAATTTTATGTATAAAGAAATGAAGAGATAAAATGAAAAGATAACTTTTAAATCAAAACAATGCAATGTCAGAATTTATAAAATATTTATAGATCTTATTTGAAGTTGTAAAAATTATCGTGAAAACCT